>JBBBDQ010000849.1:0-660000 GCA_037127315.1 Ascarosepion bandense
TTTTCAGCCCTTTTATTTTAGTTTTTGCTTCGGGTTTGGCTCTAAGTAGGTATAATTGTAGTTCTTAGTCTAAGCCATGATACCATTTACTCAGAGGACTTATTTAGCCTTCAAAATTCAGTTTACGACGAAAAAACGTATTTGATATCGATACCAGGAAATCAAAATTTGACTTTCATTCATTTTTTTTCAGTCTACGGTTTCGCTTTAACTGGAAACAACTATTGCTTTTTAGTCTTTCGTGCCAATGTCCAAAGAGTCTGAGGTCCAGGACCATGGATTAGTTTTAAAGCTTTCATTACACCCGAGTAACGCCGGGCTATACTGCTAGTATTGTAAAAAATCAAAAAGGAAAAAAAATGCCTACAATTGATATGGTTTGTCTAGCGGGTTGTAACATAGGAACCAAGAAATTTGAAAAAAACTATCAAAGTATAAAGACCAAAGCATAATAGGAAAAATGTGGAAATTAAAACAAGAATAGTACCAATGCTAGTAGGTGCATTTGGAATGATAAAAAATGGAACAAAACAACACATTGAAAGAATCCCTGGAAACCCCAAGTTAAAAGATATATACAAAATGTCTTGTTAAGTACAGCCCACACACTAAGGAGAACTTTGTCTATGTAACGCTAGGGATGTTATGGAAGATAAAACAAAACAAAACAAAACAAAACAAAAAAAACATGAAATGTAGCCATAACCACACACCACGACCTGTCTTATGTCTTTCCGCAGATTTGGTTGTGTGACCATAGCATAAATCAAATTATGAGGAAAATGACTTGCTATTTATAGCAGCAACAGCATTAATATTAATTCTTCTTCTTCTTGTTAGTATTATTATTATTTCCTTCCGGGTCCAAACCACAGACACAATGTAACAAACAGCTTCATGACGCTTTCTATGGATCATTTTTGTATAAAACCCGCTAAAAAATAAGAAGAACATACACGTTTTACATAGATGAAACTATTTGTAATGTGTGAGCTGTACTTTTGAGTACACTTTTTTTTTAATTTATTAAGGTACGGGGCTGCAAGAAATCTTTTGACTGAGTCTATCGAAACCATTTCTAATCAATCCGAGGGCTCCAACTACAACTGCAATTGTTAATGGCCTCATGTACCAACATTTTTAAATTTCTATTTCAAGATATTTGTATTTTGATAGCTTTTTTTTCCGAAGATTTTCAAAGGTACATTACAATCCGAAAGGACTGTCATATCAATAAGAAATCATAATCTGTTCTTGTGATCTTTGATCACGATGTCTGAGTAATTATTTTTGATTATTCTCTTATTACTTCCTTAGGTTTCTATTGTATATACATTTCCTTTCTTCCTTCCTTAATATTATTATTGCTCGGTTAAGAATTTTCCAATCTATCCGTCTTCAAAGATTTACGTTGGTTGGCATGGAAAAATACAATTTGATTGAAATTGCTTTCTAGTACGTTTGTTACCCCCTTTTTTTTAAAAAATTTCTAACGTTATTTATATTTAATGATGTTAGCGTAATCTGAATAATACCCACATGTAGAGGGGAGACGGTGCAGGTTAAATCCACTACCAAAGCAATAGACTGGGGCAGGGGAGTAATGGTTCTCAACATTTCACTAATCATTCTCTCTCTTTTGGCGCCTTATACTTTCGTTTTCAATGGTATCAATATTGACGAAAGACGGTAGGTTGGCTGACATAATATTAATACACTCTCTTCTCTCTAATTAACAATCTCTGAAGTCCAGAGAAAACAGAGTTGACTGCGTTCGGTAGCATTCCCTTAAAAAACAAAAAACAAAAAAACTAGAGACTTGATATACAGTCGAAAACAAATTTTCCGTTGAAACATAAGCTTAAAATAATAAAACAAAACTGTCAAAATAAAAAGACCTGAAAATTGAAATAGAAAAAAAATGTGGAAATTGAAAACAAAAGTCGTGCCAGTGATAGTAGGTGCACTTGGAATGATAAAAAATGGAACAAAACATTGAAAGTATCCCTGGAAACTCCAGCTTAAGAGATATACAAAACATTGTCTTATTAAGTACAGCACACACACTAAGGAATACTTTGTCTATGTGACGCTAGGGATGATAGGGGAGATAGAAAAAAACATGAAATGGAGCCATAACAACACGCCACTAAACGCCTTAGGTCTTCCCACAGACTTGGTTGGTAGTGCGACCATAGCAGAAATCGAAATATGATGAGAAATGACATAATAATAATAATACAATCAACTCCCAGAGATTTGATGTATGTATTTGATAGACTGAAGCTCCCTCATATATTTCATCATTGTTCATTCCCGGAGCTTGGCAACTATAAGAGTTTGATGGGTGTATTTGATAGAGTCTCTTTTAACGTCCTTGAAACTTTACTCATTAAGTCAGGCTACCTGGAGCGATTGTTGAATATATTTGAAATAGAGACTTCTCCTCTTAATTTCTCTCTTTGTTCACTCATTGAACAAGATAACCATGAGTTTAATGGATGCATTTGATAGATAGACGGCCGCATAATTTCCTTCTTTGTTCACTGATAACTAAGTTGTGAGTTCAGTCCCAGGATACAGCAGTGGTGAACAAGTAACTTAGAGGGTTAGAGGGATATAACTCATGACTACCAAAGAGACTTCACAGAAAAGAAAGAGAATGATATACCCCAGTGATCCTAATAAAGGGCTCGGTTTCTAGCACCTGAAGAAGGCTAGAGTGTACAACAGCTGAAATGTCGTTCAATTCACGGATGAATACTAGGTTTATAAATATGCAAAAAAACAAAAATGTGCTGACAAGAAAAAATCCTGGCAGCAGATGCAGCTATGAGTTCAATGTGGTCATTCTATTTGGGGTCATATATATATATATATATATATATATATATATATATATATATATATATATAAAATGAAATAAATTTTCAACATTCAAAATTGTTGAATGAACATTTCAACATGAAATCCCTAAGAGGGATATCACGTCTCCTCAGCAACAGCTCCATCCTTCAAAATGAGAATAAAATTAAAAAGGGAAATAGAGAAATAAAAAAATAAATAAAAATGTCGATTAAGACTTGAGAAAATTAAAGTTACAAAAAATTTATGTAAATCAGTCTATTTTTTATTGTTACTATGAGATAGAGTTGCAAGTGAAGATATGGAAAATTTGGCATGTCTACCTATACAAATATATATGTTTAACCCATTTAAATATTTAAAGTTAAATTGGTTTGACACGTATCGAGCGTGTCTATGTTGAATTTTTCAGGTTTCTTTTTTCTTTCTTTTCTTTCCCCATTTTTTTTCTTCTTTTCCCTTTCCCTTTATGTTTTGTTTAACCCAATTCTCTATTTAACGACTTCCCTTCTCTCCTTTCCTAACCCATTTCTTTTTAGTTACCATGGAAATAGTTGTAGAAAAAAATAGAGGAAAGCCACATTACATCGATGAGAAAGTGACTGAAGACGATCTGCTATTTCAGGATCGATAATATCACAGATTCCTCTTTGGATTTGGTCGAGAATCACAAGATGAATAGCAGAAGCAGCCAACCAGATAATGGCAACAGTATTCAATGCACGGTTTATAAATGTGCAAAAAAAAAAAAATGTGCTGACAAAGAAAACCTTCCTGGCTCGATAGAGTGAACCAACCTTCCTAGCAGTAGATGCAGCTATGGATCCCATATAATCATTTCTATTAGGGGTCATTTGAAAGAGTGAGGCCAAGGAGGCGCAGTGTGTTGTTCTCTAGGAGACTAAAGTCATTCACTCTGATGGTAGGAAGAAAAGTTTGTGGTTAAAGGATAGCAGCTTCATTTTAGAGGCATTAAAATTTACAATCCATTTCCTACTCCATTCCATCACAGACTGGAGGTTCTTTTGAAGGGCTGCAGCCAGTTTTACTTTGTCAACCTTGGCAGATTTCTTATTGAGACGGGAGTAAATGGTGGTGTTGTCTACTTGGGAACTGATTACAACAGGAAGATCATTGATGAAGATTAGAAAAAGCGTAAAACTTTCTTTGTTCACCGATGGAGTTAGGTTATAACAAACGTTTGGTGGAAGTATTTGTTATGTAGGCCCCTCTTAATTTATTTCTTTGTTCACGTATTTTACCGAGTGGCCATGACCATTTGATGGATGCACTTGATAGATAGATAGACGGCCACTTAATTTCCCTCTTTGTTCACTGATGGTGTTAGGTTACCATGATGATTTGATTGAAGCATTTGTTAGATAGAGCCACTTGATTTCTTCAATTGTTCGCACATTAAGAAGGTGACCACGAGCGTTTGATGGATCAGTTCGATAGATAGACTCTTCCTTAATTTATTTCTTTGTTCACTCATTGAATCGAGTTACTATGAGAGTTTTTAATTATAATTTAGCAGTCGATAAATAGACTGTTGTGTGTATTGTAGCTGCATTTTTTCATTAATACAGGATTCATTGAATAATATAGACAAATTTTGTCTATTTTGTGTTGGATCCTTTCGTATAGTCTGATAAAAGACGAGAAGAGATCACAGTAATTGTTGATTTTTTTAACAGCTTTCGGCTTACATAAGCCATTATCAAAGAATGAACATTAAATAATAATGAACATAGAATATTTAAGTTATTAACAAAGTGGAATAATCAAAGAGAATTAAATCAAAGAGACAAAAAACAACAATTACTGTAATTTCTTGTCGTCTTTTAACGATAGCACCATCAAGTTTATCAGACTATACGAAAGGATCCTACACAAAATAAATAGACAAAATCTGTTTATATTATTCAACAAAACTGGTATTAAATAGACTGTTATATATATTTCGTGTATCTTGACATTGCTAGATTATTATTATTATTATTATTATTATTATTAACTGAACTTTTTCTGAAAATCATGTAAGACTAAGTTTCACCAAATCTCAATTATAAACACTTTCCCCATTATTCTTGTCGTGTGTCCTAATGAGCTATGACCGCCACATTCATTGTCCGCAGATTCTCATTTCTCAACTGCAGACTTGATATTTCACCATAATAAATAAATAGATATCTCCAGGGGTTTGCTTGGTATAGTATCGTTATTCAACAACATAGCCTTGCTCCTGTGCTTGTGTAAGGTGAGCCGTTTTAAGATCAACATCCTAAACTATTTTTCCCTTTTTAAAGTAAAGTATTAATTTTCTGCTTGCGCAATTTATTTCTATGAACAAACTTAAATCATTTGCATAATTTCCTCTAACTTACCGTCTCTATCTATTAGTTCTGTTATTTTGGGCCGGATTCCTGCATTTGATTCATAGATTCATGTCTCACTTCGTTCATTTGCCATTTTGCGATACCTGATTTTTCTTTGCTTTACCTCATTTTTTTTTATTTGTCTATCACTTTTTTAAACTGCTATTGTCAGTTTGTTTCGCTTTTCTGATGACCTCTGTGTAACCCTGGGCATGTCACTTTGCCAGCAATTCTCTTTATCCGTTTCATAAATTTCCAGTAGAGATTGTTTATTTCTTTTTTCATCTTTGGCTTCCGTTTGCTTATTATTCATTTTTTCTTCGCCTGGTATTTATTCTGTTGTTGTCTGTGGGTTTTATAAGATATCGCTACACTTAATATCATTATTAGTAGTGTAAGATTATTATTATTATTATTATTATTATTATTATTATTATTATTATTGATTGTTGTCGACGGAGCAATACGTGTTTAAAGGGAAGAAGTAATGGCATGAAAGCCGTTAAAGAATAAGTTATAAATATGCTTTGCAAAGCGCTTTTCAAGGAAACGAATGAATGAGAGGACCTTAAATGAACAGATATGTTTAAAAACAAAAAACGAAGAAGATAAAGAAGAAAAATCTGAAGATGAATAAAAAGATAAGAACAAAGAACATGAAAAGCTCAAGCGATATAAATCTATGATTACATCAGTAACAAGTATAAGAGAATGAACATATACGCAAAAGCCTATATATATATATATATAAAGAGTTATATATATACATATATGTAAAGGTTATGCGTACATATATATATATATATATATATATATACGCATAACCCTTTACATAATTTATGTATATTCTGGTACGCACACGTATATATATATATATATATGTGTGTGTGTGTGTGTGTCAGTGTGTGTGTGTCTGTGTGTGTCAGTGTGTGTGCATGTGTGTGTGTGTATACAAATAAATATGTATGTGCACCAGCTTGTGTTGACATGCATATTTTTGCATATATATATGCACGAATGTGTTAAAATATGCTTATATACACACACACACACACATATATATATGCGTGTGTGTTTGTGTGTATATGCGTGTATGTATTCCAGTACATCACCTTATAAAATTATGTGTTTGTGCATACACAAACAGACAGACATATATGCACAAACACACATACAGATTCAAGGAAACATGCACGCATACACACACACGCATGCACACACATACACACAGATATGCATGTGCATGTGCTTTTAAAATTACGCACGTGAGCATACACAGGCACACATAGATACTCACAAACACCCCGCACATGTTTCTATACACACACACACACACACACACACACTCACACACACACACACTCACACACACTCACACACACTCACACACACAAATATATATATATATATATATATATATATATATATATATATATATACGGTCATATGTATTTTTTGTGTACGAACACACAAAACGGATTAAAGTCAATAAGTAATATTCCTATGCATTATTATTAATATTTATGTATTCAGATGAAATTTCTTTTATCTATAGATATTTGTTTTTCACACGTTTATTGAGTATAAAATTATATTTTCATATATATATATATATATATATATATATATATATATATATATATATATATACATAAAAATAGAATTTTTGTGTGTACGCATACATGAAAATATATGTGCAATTATATGAATTCATGAAGACTGATACAAATATATGAGTGCCTATATATATATATATATATGTGTGTGTGTGTGTGTGTATGTGTGTGTGTATGTGTGTGTGCCTGTGTATGTGTTGCGTATGTCTACCAATTTCAACAGGTATACACGCATTCTTGAATGCGCCCATATCTCTATATCTATCTATCTATCTATCTATCTATATATATATATATAAGCGCAGATGCAAACGTATGTATAAAGTACATTGTTGAATCCTGAAGGCTTTATATAATTGCATATCATAGAAAAGGTTATTCATCCCGTGCCGTTAGATTGATAGGATCTTTCTGACAGCTGCCTACCGAGCATGCGTGCCACGTCCGTAATTTCGTTAAAAGGTGGAAGACTTTTCTCTAGAACGTAAATCACATTGCATGACGGTATTATCGAAAGTTCTCGTCTCATCTCATCTTATCCCGCTTCGTCTCGTTCAACCCGAGATTTCGCTCCGGCGGGTTTTTCTTCCTTTCTTCCTTGTCATTTGTCCTTTGCTGTTATTTTATTTCATTTCATGTATTTCTATTTATTTTTTTATTTATTATATACTGGCTTTTACTATCCTGCAGTACTTTGTTAGATTTTATCGTTTTTATTCTTATTTTTTTTTGTTTGTTTGTTCATTAACGGATTTTTATTTATTCTTACTTTTTTCTGTACATTTATGATTGTCTTGCTTATAGTCATTTTTCTTTGTTCTCTTTTTATATTTTCAATCTTTGCTTAATAGCTTTTTCTCATTCTTTCTCGTTTAGCCTTCTTTTTATCCTCATTCTTCTCTTCTCGAATCAGTTCCTTTTTTTTCTGCGTCTTTAAAAAACATCCACTTCGCTGTAATCTATTTTTTTTTCTATAACTGATTTTATCCTTAAATACTTCTTTTATATGTTTCTATATTTCTTTTTCCTTTTCGTAATTTTATCTATCAACTATACCACAACCGCTCCTATTTGAATTCTTCATTTCTCTCTCCCACCGTTTGTGTCTTTTCTTTCTTCTTTTTCTTCCACTTCGTCTTTATTATGTATTTAGCCTTTTCAATTTCTCACGCTATTTTGATTCATATCATATTCATTCTTCATTTTCCAGCTGAACTGTCCTCATTTTCCCCGCTTCACTTTCCTCTATCGGTCATTAGTTTTTCTCCTCTCACACGTAAATCTTTCCTCACGTTATCTTTCATTGCACTCTTTATCTTGTTATTTTTTTTTCTTTTATCACATTCTTCCTCTTATTCTTTCAATATTAATAATAATTTACGTTTTCTTTTTCTCTTCTTTTTGCATCACTTTTAATGTTTGTGTTTTTTCAAGTTTTCCTCGTTGTTTTTTGTCTTTTTTTAAAAATCTTTTTCTTCTTTCATTCTATTTTTCTTGCTACTCATTTTACGCCGGTCCAAACTTCACCTTTTATTATCAGAAGAACGCTTCTGTTGAATTACAAACATTGTATTTTCTGTTTTGTTTTCTCTGTAGCCCTCATCCTGCAAATGTATCACATCAGTCAGTCAGTAAAGTGCCATACGTGAAACACGCGTGGGCGATCATGTCTTTTTGGAGACATGACTGACTGGGCAGATGATTATCCCGCAGTAGGTTGTCATTGCTTTCTGCGGTAGACTGGTTGCCGACCAACGCTATAGAACCCAATCTGTCCTGTTATTTAATCCATAACTGGAAGAAAGGGACGGGTAAAACCTTTCCCAAGCGTATTTGCGCATAAATGAATGCAATGAATTCAGCTGGAATTCGAACTCGGCTCCCCGATTTCTCTTTCCGAGCCGATATCTAATGCACCACAACGCACATCCGCACATCATTTCGTAAAAAAATCAAAAGCACCTAAAGTAACAAAACTAAATTTTCATTTATAGTTGATTAGAAGTTTTTCACATTCTTCTTTTTAATGCACTTTTTCTGCATGTCAAACCAAATTCTATCCTTTCTCGTGGCTTCATTCATTTAGAATTTTCTTCTTTTTCTCCATTCTTTCACTTGTTCTCTTTCACTTTTTCTTTCATTTTTCTATCTATTTTTAATTTTCTATCTATTTTTAATTTTCTATCTATTTTTAATACAGTCAACCTTTTCGTTAGTGTTTCTTTGTGGAATTTTACATTTCATTAAATAATCATATTTTCATTCTTTAAATTAGTTTTTAATTTCTTTGGTTTTTTTGTTTGTCTGATCGATTGCGCTTTCTTTAATTTCTCCTGACAATTTCTTCATATTCTTTCTTTTATTTTATCTTACGATTTCTTTCTTTCTTTCTTTCTTTCTTTCTTTCTTATTCCATTGATTTCTTTCTTTCTTTCTTTCTTTCTTTCTTTCTTTCTTCATTTCCATTTGATTTCTTTCTTTCTTTCTTTCTTTCTCATTCCATTGATTTATCTTCTTTCTTTCTTTCTTTCTTTCTTTCTTTCTCATTCCATTGATTTCTTTCTTTCTTTCATTTTTTCTTTCTTTCTTTCTTTCTTTCTTTCTTTCTTTCTCATTCCATTGATTTATTCTTTCTTTCTTTCTTTCTTTCTTTCTTTCTTTCTTTCTTTCTTTCTTTCTTATTCCATTGATTTATTTCTTTATTTTAGCCTTTCATTAAATAGCATAAATAGTTTCTTATTTTATGTGATTCTTTTTATTCGTTGATTTTGTTCGTTTCATTCGTTTGATTGTCTGTTTCTTATTTTTATCGATATTCTTTTTTCATATATATTTATCCTTTCTCCCCTTTCCTTTCCTTTCCTTTCCTTTCTTTCTTTCTTTAATCCACTCAGTGTCAGATTTACACTTTCTCGCCACCATTACCTCATTCCTTCATTTTCGACTTTCATTCTTTGTTTCATTTATACCTGTATTTTTCACTATTTCCTGATTTAAAATTTCTTTCTCAACTACCTCACTTCCGTTCTTTTCTCTTGCTTCGTTTATCATGTTTTTTCCCCTTTTGTTTCTCCTTGTATTGTTATTTGATATCCTACGGTAATTTTTTCTTCATTCTATTTTAATCCTTTATCATTTCTTTCACTGTTTATTTTTTAATCTCCAAAACTTTCACTTCCTTTCGCCTCTTTCATCATTTAATTCTTACGTTTGCATCTTGATCATCACCGTCTTCCTCAAATCTACTTGTTCTTGTCTTCTGATTACTTTTCCAGAATCCAAGCAATATGGCGTGTCTAATTACGGTCCTTAACTTCACTTTCCGAAGCGCCTTAAGTAAAACGAATTCATTGCCTGGCTCAATCAACAAAAGGTCAAAGTTAAAATTGAAGTTCGAAGACTTACAATCTACATAATTTTTCACTTTTTTCTTCTTTTTCTTCAATTTCAGAAGAAAAACAGCTTACTGCTTTTTGCCTTCGAAATAATAGCGGACTGTAACATAGCAACCAAGGAATTTGAAAAATATCTAAGTATAAAGACCTGGAAATCGAAATAGGAAAAATGTTGAAATTAAAAACAAGAATAATAACAGGTACGCTTGAAGTGATTAAAAAGTGAACACAGCAGCACAATGAAAAAATCCCTGAAAATCCCAGCTCAAGAGAAATACAAAAATTGACTTGATAAGTACAGCCCACAGGCTAAGAGGAACTTAGTCCACGTAATGCTAGTGATGTTATGGGAGCTAGAAAAACAAATCATGAAATGTAGCCACACCATTGCCTGTCTTAGGTTTTCCCAAAGGCTTGGTAGGTAGTATGACCGTAGCAGAAATTGAAATAATAATAATAATAATAATAATAATAATAATAATAATAATAATTTTTCATTTTTTACAAAAATAATCAGTGGAAAATGTCATGCAACCATTTTTGAGTAAGAAAATGAATGAATGAAAAAATAAATAATAATAATAATAAAGCCTTGATATGAAAAAATTGTGCAGCTGAACAATTGAGAATGAATCTTACTAGACGTTGGGTTCCATTGGACGTTGTGAAGGCAGAGAAGGCTAAAATATAGAGATACCAAGACCTAGCTTGGTAAATCAAAGAAATATAACAAACAAGATTTTAAGTTGTCGCTTTTGTGATTGGCGCACTCGGGACTATTTCCAGTTTTTTTTTTTTTGCTACTGAGGATTCTTTGGGAACAATAATTGGTAGTATGCATAGGTAGAAGAACTGCTTGAAATAGTTCATGTGTTGTGGAAAGTGTTGTGTTGCCAAGCTGCAGACAGGGGCTGCATCATCTTCATCATCCGGACAAAACATAAAAATGTCGGATAGGGTAACTGAATCAAATAATAATAAAGTTGAACATAACCCCTAGGTACTGATGCTTTATACATCTCTGACATCATGAGCAGGATTAGTAAGCGAGTATCATGGTATTCAAGAATTCCTGAATGCTTTTTGAATTAAAGTTGCATTATGTATATAGAAAGAGCATATGGAATAAAAAAATATGAGCATGCTAGATAGCAGGAGTAGATATGTTTGCCTATCGTATGGTTCATATTCCTTTCTGGTCCTTTGAACAGATGTAGAGTTTATCCCTTGCTTTCTTTTTAAGATTGCGTTTCTGGTTCCATCTAAATCATTTTCATTCACTTTCGCTTCCAATATCCCTTTGGTTCTTGATAGTATTATCGGCTTTCTTGAAATTATTAAAAAATAAAAATACAAATGTTAATTTTTCAAATAAATATATATATATATATATATATATATATATATATATATATATATATATATATATATATAAGTTTGGGTGGAATAATATTCCTTGTCCAAAGAAACACTATTTTTAAAAAAGTGCTCAATACCTTTTAAAACCATTCAATTTAAAATAACCACATCACTTGACAAGGTACAAGAAGTGTCGAAACAAAATAGCTACTTTTGTAGTGATATTGTAACATATCCATGTTATAATTTCTCAATATATATATATATATATATATATATATATATATATATATATATATAGGAACAGTATTCTTTGGATACAAGTACCATTCTGATATCTCCGAAAGCATTTTACAACGTTATACCTTAAAGTTTTTAGTTTTCTTTCATTTAACCATATTATATTCTCCTAGAATGAGAGAAGTTTATCAATGTATTATTTTAAAAATGGTAAACAAAATTTCAAATGATTAGACTTCCACATGTTTTTTGCAATTTTGAATAAGATTTTGCTATCTCTCCTAATCCTTGATCTGTCATCCGTTTAAACAAACACGTTAGCTTTTCTCTGTTCTACTTGCTTTCAACATGCCTTATCGGTGTCAAATTTTCCAACCTCTTTCTTCTTGTGTGTCCGAGAAATTTCTCCCAACTCTTTCTGAATCTAAGTATAAATGTATTTTTCAATTTTCTCTAAAACTTCCCCACGTTCAGTCTAAAATATTTTCAGCAGACCTTTTTTCTGATTTGAGATTGTCCAATATTACTGCTATATAGGAGGACCTATACATATAACTATACTTTTTTGTTTCTAACAAAATATTCCTGATTCTTACATTGCTTAACTTTTGAAAGGCATTTTTGCTAGTCCATTACGCATTAGGATATCGGTGTTATATTTTTCATCTTCCGTTAAAACTTTCACTGAATATTTTAATTATTGTATTTATTGAATTTTATGACCCCAATTTGTAATTTATTTACAACATACGTTCTTTCTCCTTACAACTGATTTTCTAGCAATAGATCTAAATAGTAAAAAAATAAGCGATAGATTTTATTTGTAAAAAATCACCACAGATTTTACTAGTAAAAAAAATCAGCAATTTTAATAGCAAAAAAGAAATCAAAAACAAAACAGAAATATCTTTTAATAGTAAAAAAAAATCAACCATAGATTTGATGAATAAAACGATCAGCAATAGATTTTAATAGTAAAATAATCAGCAATAAATTTTAATAGTAAAAAAATCAGCCATAGATATTATTTGTAAAAAAATATCACCATAGATTTTATTAGTAAAAAAATCAACAGTAGACTTTAATAGTATAAAAAATCAGCCATAAATTTTAATAAGAAAAAATCAGCAGTAGATTTTAATAGTAAAAAAATCATCAGTAGATTTTAATAGTAAAAACATTTAATAGTAAAAAAAATCAGCAATAAATTTTAATAAGAAAAAATCAGCAGTAGATTTTAATAGTAAAAAAAATCATCAGTAGATTTTAATAGTAAAAACATTTAATAGTAAAAAAAAAATCAGCAATGGATTTTAATAGTAAGAAAAAATCAGCAATAGATTTTAATAGTAAGAAAAAAATCAGCAATAGATGTTAATAGCAACAAAAAAAAAATCAGCAATTGGTTTTAATAGTAAAAAATTTAGCAATTGAATTTAATAGTAAAAAAAAAAAAAAATAGCAGTAGATTTTTATAGTAAAAACATTCCAGCAATAGACTTTAATGGAGAAAGAATCTTTGCTAAATCTCCTAGGAAAATTAAATTTCGACATTAAATGACCCACGTTGAGTTGATATTCCATTAAACAAAAAACCGAACTAAACAATTTCCTATCCTTTGTAATTCTTAGTAAATTTAGTTTTTTCTTCCAATGTTTGTTCTGCCTTCCATTTATACAAGCTCGTTAGTTATGGCATTCTTAGCTTTCTTTTGTTACATTTGCCTTTAATACGGTGTCTTATGAGTGTCAAATTTTTCAAACCCTTTTATCTCATTAAGTGCTCTAGAAATTTCAATTTTCTTCCCCTAATCTTAAATATATATATCCTTTTTATTTCTATTTTCTTTAAATTTTCGTCGTTGCTCATATATATATCCAGGCCAGGTTATTCACATCATCCTTCTGTAGAACCTTATTTTTGTTGGCTCAAGTCTCTTCTTCATTTGTAAAGGGAGTGTGCAGCATTCACTGTCATAAAGGATGATTGATATTACATAAATGTTCAGTATTCATTTCTTTATTTCTAACAAAATTTTATTTTTTATAGTGTGCCACACTAATGGATCGTTAAAGTTTTGGAAATGTAAAAAATTCCCCGGTGATTGTAAATTTCCTTAGATATAGCAAGGAAATGTGAAAAGGGACATAATACCTAAATCCCACTAAAGATATCGGTACTTTCACTTGTTTGAATATCCAGCGGGAAACTTTTCAAAGAGACTCTCTGTCATTCCTTGCATTTTGTCTGTCATTAATCCCACTTTCGTTTGATTTAAATAGTAATAACTTTTTATTCTTCTTCTTTTTCATGTGCCGTGTCCCTTCAGTACGTAGGCGATCATGGACTTCCACTTGGCTCTGTCTCTTGTCGCTCTCAATAATTTTTCTCTTGGTATCTCTTCTAAGCCCCACTCTGTCAACCATTTACTCAGACCGAACAAGTACGTCTCTCGCTGCTTTCCCCTGTCTCTCCTTCCATCTATCCGACCTGTGAGTATTAAGTTCTCTAGACTCTCCTTCCCCATTACGTGTTTCAGGAACCTCATTTGTCTCTTCCTGATATTTAGTATCAATTTTCTTCTCGTTTGCATTCTTTCCAACACCTCATTGTTGCACACGTGCTCCGTTCATGGTATACTCAGCATCTTTCTCTAAAACCACATTTCTGCTGCCTCAAGCCTCTCCTTCATCTTTCATGAGATCGTCCAGCATTCACTTCTATGCAGAAGGACAGATATCCCATAGCAATCCAGAACTCTTTTCTTTGTTTTAATGAGATTTTCTTGTCTTTAAGTACTCTGGTTAGCTTCTGAAATGCGTCTTTGGCCAGAACAATGCATCTGTGAATCTCTATATCGCACTTTCCATCCTTTGTCAAAACACTTTTTAGGTATACAAAGGCGAAAAAAGTGTTTAATCACCTGTTCTACATGGATGATATCCAACTCTTTGCGAAAGACGACGATGAGTTAAAAGATATCTTCAAAATAGTAACATTCTTCAGTGGTGATATCATTATGGGTTTCGGATTAGATAAAAGTGCAAAATTAATATCTAAGAAGAATTATTGAAAGACACTCAGTAGGTCTACATTTTGTCACAAAGATTAGGGAATGAGAGCAAGAAGATAATTATTAATTCTCAAGAGTCAGCGAAGGAGATGGAATACAAATGAAGGAGAAAGTCAGAAAATAATACTACACTCGTGTGGTTTGGTGTTAAATGTAGAGTTGCATTCACAAAACAGAATATCAACCATAAGAAATTTGACTGTTCCAGTGGTACAATACAGTTTCAACATCTTTAACTATAGCTGACATTAAGCAAATTGATGTACAGACGAGATATCTTCTCACTTGCCACCGTATTGATCATTCCAAGGCTGTGGTTGATCACCAGTATATGTTCAGGTACGAAGAAGGAAGAAGATTATTTCAACTAGAACTGTTTTACAAAACCACAGCAATCTGTGTTCAAAGATACCAGGAAACTACAAGACCAGATGATGTTCTTCTTGCCAAAGAACACGAAAGAAAAAATATCTACTATTAAATGAAGCCAGCAAATTTAAAATAGTGAAGTTGATGAATAAATTTAAATAAACCATTATACACCTATTGCAACAGCAAATAACCTAAAACAGAAAGCAAAAGCTAATACCATGTGCCAAATGTAAAATCGATAACAAGATAATCCTCTTCATGGTCAATAACCTGCCCGTACCAAAGAAGAGGATGTAGACAAATTCTATACCCATCAGTGGTTAAGTAGTTCAGGATTAAAAGCAAAAACCGAGGATTTTATTCTTACTGCACAGGACGAATATTTGCTAGCTAGCAATTGCCAAGCACACAATATGAAAAATTGTGTTAACTTGAAAAGCAGATTCTGTTATAAGATACAAATCCTATATAATCCATAAACTAACTAAAACACACAAAGTAAAATTGCACACCCGAAAAATCGGATTCAAACGACTAGAAGCATTTTTGAAAAACCCAACTATAACAAAGTAAAATTGCACACCAGCAAAAGTAGATTCAAACGACTAACCAAGATTAAAGCAAAATTCACAAGTCAGAGTGAAAAGCAAAATTCTGGATCCTGATTGGATAGGAGATGGAAAATGCATATAAGATGTTTTTTCAAACCTAGAATGAAAATATCAATTGGATCCAGTCACATGACTAACTTCACTATTTAAATCACGTCAGTGGCGGTTCAAAATCAGTCCGACATGAGAGCGGTTAGCTGACGGACTTTGTGGCAATGTAACAATAGAAATCTCAAGAAGCCGAGCCGACCCGGATGTAAGGGCGCGTCACAGATTCATTCGACCTTTTCTTACAATTTTCCTTTTCTTCATTTTCACTTCAAGCTGTCAAAGAGAACGACAACAACAACAACAACAACAATATTGACACTATTTCTCAATAAGTACTATTTCTTTATTTCTTCTTTCTCACTCTGTCGTCAACCAAAAAGGAGAAGGAACATAAGAATAAGAACATATGAATTACGATTACTAAAAAAAATAAAATGTTGGGTAGCAAAACCCCCTACGCGTAGGATTAACTAATAGAGGGTTAATAAATTCTGTGCCTGATATACATTTTTTACTATATTTTCTCTAACTGAGAGCTACTCAAGTTAGGGCGTTATTGTTAAGATGGCAAAGATTACTGAGGTGTGTGTTAAGAATGAAAGTATCGGTGGTGTTAAGAATTTAAGTTACGAGTATAATGAGAATAGATAGTGACGAACACTTGACTTGAAGTGGTTAAAATTGTAGTTTTCAGTAAAGCATCCACGTGGGAGTAGTTTTTGAAAAGAGGCTCTCTGAATTGAACGTTATAGTTACCTTTGGGATACAGAGTATGTGAGAATAGATAGTAAAAATAATATATTGTTATATGGCTGAGTAAAGGTTCCAGAACACTCGATTATCAAAACTGATCTCGCGAGGACTGCAGATGGACTGACAATAGGAACAATGTAACAAGTTCTAATCCATTTATATAACGAAACAATGAAGTCCAAATCTGAATAGGTTGCTTATTTGACATCACGAAAACTTGATCTATTCAAAGAACCGGACTGAATAGGTGCACAGGTTTCCTGCAGGAACTTAAGCATCGAATAGATCTCCTTATCTTGGTTGAGTAACATGGGCTGCTTATTGTGGACAAAAGAAAGAATCTTGTCGATCTATGAATGCTGATGTGTCAGCAGGCAAGAAAGGAAAACTTAAAGAGTGAAAAAGGTTTTTAAAAATGTGTCATGAAAAGAAAAGAAAGATTAAAAAAACAAACTAAGCGCCCGTTATCATTACAATCAGGCATTCAGGGAAAATCTTTTCCCACTGAATGTGGATTTTGGCAAAGTTGAAAGTTGTTAATTGAAATAGTCTTCAGTTGTTTTGAGATTTCCAGATAAGGTCTTTTCGTTATTATATTTTATTATCGATTTTGAATAGTCTCTTCATTATTCTGTTTCATTTTACCTCCAGGCATGAGACGTTAATTCAAATCCCGTTTGAAATCATTTCTTTATTCTAAACTACCACATTTAAACAATCAAAGAAAAGATTAGTTCAAACGTCATAATAAAGTAAAAACAAACAATATGATAAAATTAACATAAAAGTTCATACTAAAGCACTTGCTTAAGAAAACAGATAAAACAGTATTACTACTGTTGCTCGTAGTCAACAAAAAAGCATAGAATAAAAATTTTAAAAAAGCAGATGGCAAGAGGAAAATTAGCGAGAAGAACTCAGCCTCATCACCTCATCTATTATTATCACACAATAATACAGCAGTGCCAAGATATTAAGTGCGTGTTCAAATCTCACCCCAAGTCTTTTTATTTCGAACTTTTGCAGTTGAATTTAACGACGGAAAAAATGGTAGGTGCAATAGTGGTATAACGGAAGGTTGATATAGAAGAAAAATATTTTCTCATTTGAATTCCCCCATTATGGACATTATTATATCCGTGATATTATAACAACTTACTTCACTCGGTGTAACAGAATAGCCGAATGAAAAAGTATGATAAACATGTGAGAGTTTTATAATGCAACGTCGTGCATAATGTTAAATATATACACATATAAACGTGTCCCAATTTTTTTTTTATAAGCGTTTCACCCCGAGCAAGGCATTTCACTTCCACTACTGCACAGGGGGCTACATAGAGTGGAGGAAAGATGATTAAATATAGGAAATATCAGAGGGTGAGTGATAGGCGGGTAAGGATACCGAGAATGATTAAATATAGGAAATGTCAGAGGGTGGGTGATAGACGGGTAAGGATACCGAGAATGAGGGTTGGGTAGATGAGAGTGTTCTGAGAATAATTGGAAGTTAGTGTGATAGGAGGTGTCTACTGACCCTACATTTAAACACCTGGAGATTGTAGCTGTCGGGAAAGCAGACTTGTGGAAGGCTGGAAGCGCGTGAAAAAAAGCTGTTGGAGTAGAAATTACGGTTACATCTTTTCTGTTTAACTGTAAAAGGGTGGGACCTAGTTGCTAATCTAGTATCTCGTGCAAATTCGTGCTTAGGCGGCACCAGTAATCTAAGTTCATCGGAGCAGAAGCTATGAAAGTACTTGTAGAAGAGGCACAGGTAAACCACATCACGCCGGTGAGAGAGTGGTTGCAGCCGGTCTGCCAAGTCAGTATCAACCACGTTACAGATTCTCCTTTGTATTTTGTCAAGAAGCCCAAGGAGAGTAGCAGGGGCACCCGACCAGATATGGCAGCAGTACTCAGAAATGATAACATACATACAACAAAAAACGATGTATATAAAAGAGGAACCTTACTTTTAATATTATCTGAAAGCAAAGCTGGAGATAGTGATTTTTATCTTCAGAAGAAACTGTTTAGGCCATGTGAATTGCTTTATGTAAGACCTAACGCCGTGGGCTGGAGTCGTGCCTCTTTTCCCGGTTCAACATCGCAATTATTTTTCGTCACTCTATCCTCTGACGTCACTCACCGTGCACCTTGGGACTATCCCAACGAGAGAATCGCCGACTGTATCTGTACAGTAGGTATAGTCGTTTCTTTATAAAAAAACAAAACAACATTCGACATTCATTGATCGAGCTGTGGGTGTTAGTATGTTTTCAATCTTTCTGTTTGTAAAAGTCTTTGTTTATGAGGAATGTAAAAACAAATTTGATAATCTGCTTTTGTTTGCAATTTAATCATCTGTAGATTTATTTCAGTGCACAGGTGTAGAGGCTCATCCCTTGTTCCCTATTCAGGATGTAGTTTCCGGCTTTCTTTTTTCCAATCTTTTCACTCTTACGTAGCCCGCTGCACATCAGTGGCGTTACCGGCCCTTGCTCGGGGTGATATGATTAAAAAAAAATGATGGCAGCTGCAAAAGGAATAAGTTGCCTCTGATATTCTGGAAACTATGGAAAAGAAAAGACAGAACTTGCAACTGCAGTAATAACACACACACACACACACACACACACACACACACACACACACACACACACACACATATATATATATATATTTTAAAATCATTTGTTCCTGATGAAAGGCCGAGGCCGGTTTGAAATATCAAATACTGCAACCACTTCCCCATCGTCGAAAAGTGGCCTCCCTTTGTCTGTTCTATAAATACTTTCATGGCTTCTGCTCAGACGAACTTAAGTCACTGATGCCTCCTCAGCAGGTGTTTACTCGTGCAACCAGACTGGTAACTGGATCCCACCCATTCACAGTTAGGTTAGCCAAATGCAGACGACAATTCTACTTCTGCAGCTTCTTCTCTCGCACTTCCCGCCTGTGGAAGTCGCTCACGTATTCTTGCTTTCCTGACGGCTACAACCTCCAGAAATTTAAATGCAAAGTCAATACTCATCTACTAACCACTGGACTCTAGCTCTCTCCCCACCCCTGTATAACCTTCCCTTTCTCTCCACCTATGTATCTGTCATCGCACCTGCTTTCTCAGTTTTCTATTGTTCCTTTCTAAGTAGTTTGTACTCCTCACTCTTTTCTAATTAATCTTTTTACATTTATGTAGCCCCCTGCACATCAGTGGCGTTTCCGCCTTGCTCGGGGTGAAATGATTAAAAAAAAAATAAAGAAATAAACAAATACTGTCAAAAAATACATTTTTAAACTTACAACTTTTTAGTAGTTTTTCATATATATATATATATATATATATATATAAATTTAGTTTATCGAGGCAGTAGATAACTTTCTAACCATATACTTTTAAGTATAACAGACAACCTGCGTTTGCTATTCGGTGACTGTTATCGTTGCCTAGCAATGTTTTATATCAACACATGATAAAATCATCTTTGTGTGTGGATGTCTTTATGTTAACGTCCCTGTAACCTCTCTGAAGAACCAGCATAATAAAAAATATTCAAATGTTGGAGAATTTTTGTCTTTATTTTCACTTGAAATTAAAGCCAAAATACGATGTTTATAACGGCTCATGATTAAAAATAATATACATTCAAAATAATATACGGTATATGTTTAGAATATATATATATATAGTACTGAGTTGTGATGATGCTTAGTACAAAGATTCTTACTTTTTCAGTGGTTCACTGACAAAAATATAATTTGACGAACAGGTTTTGAGACAGAGATAGAGTGTTAATAGGAATGATGTGGAGAAGTTTGTCACTTAACTGAGCAGAGTTTTTCAATCTGATGAGGAGTGAGGACATCCTAGTGGCACATTCATGAAATTTCGAAGTCGGCATGACTCTGCCCAATTAAGTGACAAACTTCTCCGCATTAATCCTGTAGGAGTAGGCCTTCGTCAATCAAGGTTTATCTGCTTGGCTGGAGCATCGGCCTCTGTGACTGTAAAAGCCGATGCGAGAGTGACAGTATCAGTTGCAAAGGCTGCATTTATGTTTTGTTTTAGGTCTGTCGGAGCTGTCATTTTGCTTTCTGCGAACCTGCCTCTCCATGGCGGTTTGTGTCAGCTCGTCCTCCCTTGATTTGAGTTGTTGGGCCAGGTTTCCTCTCCATTTGAACCGGTTGTGTGTGACGCTCTCCCATGACACCGTGCTGATGCCCACAGCCTTCCTGTCGCGTTTTACGATGCCACGATACCGCAGCTGTGACCGCCAGTGGGTCTTCTTCCAGAGGCTAGGTCTCCATACAGGAGATCTTTTGCAATGCGACCGTCTGGTATGCGGTGGAGCTGACGGAGCGAGAAGACTATGTCTACTGTTAATCGTTCTGACAGAAAGCCGCACTGAGACTCTGGGTAAACATGTTTGACAAGTTTCTGCAGATGGAACAAGATAACCCGAGCAAAGATTTTTCCCATGACACAGAGTAGAGAGATACCTCAGTAATTGTTGCAGTCGCTTTGCTCGCCTTTGTTCTTGTAGGGAGTGATGATCATAACGTCTCTCATGTCCTGTGGTACAGCCATTTTTTCCAGCACTGGTAGAGGCCTTTGTGCATAGAAAGCAGTCGGATAGTCTTGAAGTACTTGATAAGATCAGGGGGAATTCTGTCACTGCCCGAGATTTTTCCATTGTTTTAGCTGTTCATGGCCTAACTGAGTTTCTCTATTGTCTCCTCAGTGTAGAAATCTTCCACGACAGGTAGGCACTCAATGGCGTGAAGGGCTGCAGTCGTCACAACATTCTGCTGAGAGTCGAGGTTGGAATAGTGTCCCACTCATCTCTCCATCTGTTGTCTTTTATCTGTGATGACTACCCCAGTGGTGGATTTGAGGGAAGCTGTCTTGTTCTGCACTGGTCCCATTGCTGTCTTGATGCCATCATATATTCCTGTCATCTTCCTTGTGATTGTTTTCACTGAGCTCTGTTCAGTACTCGTTGGCACTGCGTCTGACAGTCTGTTGAGCTTCGCTTCTAGTAGCCGAAAGATTTTCTCGTTGGGTGACCACTTGTACTCCACTACAGCGGGGCGCTTGGCTTTAATGACGGGAGTCATCTCGGCGGACCTTCACAAATCAGTCATATAACTTCTGGGTCTTTCTCCCAAAGGTGGCCAAGGCAGTGCGGTGCATATTGTCTCGTAAAGTAGCTAATTTCACTGTGGCAGTGTCCCCGGTTTGTGAGGTTTTCAATTCGTTCTCAAATCTCTCAGCAAACTGCTCTACAAGCTTTAGTTGTCTAATCTTGTTGACGTCAATGCAAGGATTCAGTTGCTTCTCACCATGATGTAACCTCTTAGGCTGGAGCTTGATCTTGCAGCACACTAGGAAGTGGTCTGTGTCACAATTTGTGCTGTAATAGCGCGAGTGTGAAGAACGTTCTTAATGGCCGTTCGTCTGACAAGGATTAAATCCAACTGGTGTTAGTTCTCTGAGTGTGGATGTCACCAAGAGACCTTGTGCTGGAGCATGGTCTTTAAGAAGGAGTTGGTTTTGCATAGGTTGTGGTATGTACATAACTCGAGTAGTATCTGGCTGTTGTTGTTCATCTTGCTAACACCAAACTGTCCAAGGCACGAGAGCCATGAGTCTCGATCGGCACCGACACTGGCATTGAAGTCGCCCAGGAGAACAATCTCATCCTTGTTTGGGATGATGATGATGATGGCTGCAAGCTTGTCGTACAATTTGTTCTTGGAGTCTGGTGTGGCCGAGTGTCAGGGTATACACGCTGATGAGCGTAACGGGCCCTGCTATTGTGTTGAGGCGGAGAGTGAGAAGTTGCTTAGAACGGTTACTATCTGGTTCAACCATATTCAGGAAGCTGTTCCTAACTGCGGAGCCCACACCCTGTTGGCGAGGTTCGTTCGATCTTTCCCTGCCAGAAGAACGTGTAGTCCCTCTCCTTCAATTATCCAGAATCTGTCAGACGTGTTTTCTGCAGTGTAGCAATGTCCAGATGAAGCCTCTTGAGCTCGTCATTGATAACTGCAGTTTTGCTGGAGTCACTGATATCTTCACATAGGCCGGTCAGCAAAATCCGGACGTTCCAACAGCCCAGTTTTAGAGCCGGTCTAATTTGAGATTTCTTGTTGCCTGGTGCCAATGTTATGGTCAACTTATCAGGTGTCTCCTAATCTCGATGCACCCAATGAGGAAGACAGACCCTTGGTGGTGTTGCAACACCTTACTGGCTGAGAGCTACCCAGCTTGAGGCGGGCGGTAGCTGTAAAGTGAGATTAGAGAATCTCTCCCACCGACGAGAACGACCCTTGGCGCTGATGCTCTACCCTAATCGAGAGGTAGTTTATAACCGGTAATTGCCCTTCCCTTTGTTGTGTCAACGCCAAGCTTAAAGCTGGAGTATCCTCTCCAGGTTTAATGTTTTGGTGCAGTATGGTTGGATGCAAGCCTGGGCAATGTGATATGGAGAACAGGCTGTTGCCCATGTAACACGTTCCTAATTTCCAGGTCGCTTAAACCAAAAGAACGACAGGGTTATTACAATTTGGAACTAGTACCATTGCAGTAGATGCCATAATTACTTGACTCAAAACTGCCCCAGGGACTCTGACTCTAGAGTTTGAGCAGAGGTTTACTCCTGAACTTGCTTCATTTTTCTGAATATGGCCGCAGAAGATGTTTGAATTGAGGGTTTTTCGTTACCTAGGGAAACTGTTTTCCAAGGCTGACGAGCTCTTCTTCCCCGAAGCAACTGGTTATGAGGCATCAGTGACCCGCCTTTTACGCCTCCTTCTCCTGTCTGCAAAAGTATTTCTGCGACGAGCTGGATTTAGTTTATTTTATATATATATATATATATATATATATAGTCATCCGCAGACATCTGTTTTGCTGTATCGCAGATTATCAGTACGGTTAGTCTCCGATTGCTACCTAACCCAGGCTTAACCCACCAAATTGGCGTCAGTCGGCGACTCTACCCCTGGGCCATATATATATATAGTCGTCCACATAAAACTTTGTTTTGCTGTATCACAATCACAGCCTATCTGTCTAGCTAGACATCCGATTGCTTCCAAGCTATATATATATATATATATATATATATATATATATATATATATATATATATATATATATATATAAGTGAACATTGAAGTGAATACTTTGAGGCGACAGACAGTTTCATGCTAGGCGCAATCATCAGACCATATGTTTTGGGTTTTTCCTCGGCTATTTATATATATGGGTCAATGGTGTATTGTGAGTAATCCTTCTAACAGTTATTTTTTGCGGTAGTGCTTTATTTATTTGGATAATATTATTTTCTTGTTTTTATATTTATATTTATGTGTTCTTTTCGGTTTTCGACGTTCAATTGATTTATTTTTTTTGCATTTGATATTTATTTTATTTATTTATTTCTAATTTTTTTTCCTATTTTTTTACCTATTCTAATGGTTGTTATGGCGGCAGTGATTTGTTAATATATTTATTGTTTGCTTAAATTGAATTATTCTTTATTATGATTTATTTATTCTTTTCAGTTTTTGATTTTTATGTAACGTAGTAACAATTTGTTTTCATGTCTGCATTTTGGGATGAGTTCAGATCGTTTATTTAGTAGTTTGTTTTAGTCTGAGGGAAGATAATATAATTACTTTTTCCCTCCTAAAAAAGTCTGCAGGTTTTGGATTGGTTGTTGTAGGCTGATGTTCTTTATCCGTAATTTTATGATATTTTTGGTGGAATTTGATTTTTGTTTTTAATTTCCAAGATATACTTAAGAAAGCATTGTGCTGTTCGCGTATTTACTATTTGTGAAAAGTATTTTGTGTGCGTAGTTTCTTTGTTTCCAGGGTCCTTCTGATACTCCTATGTATATCTTTACTTATCATATATATATATATATATATATATATATTAGTCATTTCACCTAAAGCAAAACGAGAATTCCAAGTAGGATAAAGGAAGTGAAAGGGAAGGCTACATAGGGGAAAGATTGAGGAAATGTGATAAGATAAACTTAATTTAACAAGACAGATATGGCGAATGACGTTGCATTTTAATTTTTGCTATCGGGGAAGTAAGTAAACGGAAGGGAGTTCCACAGTAGGGAAGTGCAATAAACTAAATTATTGGATCGAATGAGACCTAGATGCCAATCTAGTAGCGCGCTTGAATTCTTGTAGTCGGGTCACCAGGGTAAAAAATAAATTCGTCAGAGAAGTTGCCATGAAAATATTTGTAGAATAGTGTCGGAACCTAAAAAGGTTGCTAAAATAGAAATAATCAAAATGGAGACTGGAAAAAAGTAATCTTTTAAAATTCAGCAAAATATAATACTCCCCAGCTGCTTGAAGTAGATAACCATTGCTAGTGGTGAACTGCTAAACAGCAATATAACCTCACTCACAATAGTTTCCAACGTATTTTTGAGAATTGGGACATACCCATTCTTGTTCATAGGTACGTATATAAGAAATAGAAAGGGAGAATCCACGTCTCGACGTTAAGAAAGTGACTGAAGTCGAGTTGCCAGGTTAGAATCCATTACTTTACATATTTTTCTTTGGATTTTATCAAGAACCTCGAGGTTAATAGCAGGAGCACCAGAACAGATATGGCAACAGTATTCAATACACAGACGAATGATAGATTTGTAGATGTACAAGATCGATTCTGGTGACAAAAACTTGCTGGCACAACACAGTGACCCAACATTCCTTGCATTAGATGTGCAGATATTGATTCGATGTTGTCGCTTCTCTTCAAGTCATTTGAAAACTTTAGGTTCAGAAAGCACAGTGTTTCGCTCACCAGGAGTCTAGCGTCAGCCAAGCTGATGGCACGCAGAAAAGATTAAATGAAAGCAGTTTTCTTTAGAATTGAGAAGCCATTTCCTACCCCACTTAGCCACTGATTGGATGTCCTTATCAAGAGCAGTTGCCTAAAATACATCGTCAGCTCTGACGGATTTGCTATTCAGACAGGAGTAAATGGTAGTGTGATCTTCATAAATACCTAGTTGGGAACTGATGTCATCCAGAAGATTATTGGTGAAGATCAGAAAAAACATGAGCATTGGAAGCAAAGTAACAGTGTCGAACTGCCACAGAAACTTGCTTAGTAAATCTATCGCTGAGAGTACTCAGCCAAGGGAGGGGCATCTACACAGGATACCTTTGTACTCTAACTAGTGTAACTTTATTGAAATCCAATACTTGATTTTTAATTACTGATTTTTTATTACTAATGTTACCTTCCCAGACTAACACAAACTACCAAATAAACGAGCTGAACTCATCTCAAAATGCAGACATAAAAACAAGTTCATCATCCAACTTGGTTTTAGAGCAAACCATTAAGGCCCTATGCGTCTTAATTAAGGGTCTTAATTAATTTTACGTTTTGGGAGACAAAAAGAATCCCACCTGGTTTACAAACCAGTAAATGTCGGTTTTCGGTAAACTGAGGAAAGAAACCCGAAGGAAGATCTGCTCTCCAAAACTTCATGAAAGGGAAGAATTAATCTTTTCTTGTGCAAATTTTAAAGCTGGATGCATATTTTTGAGGGATGAAAGGAATAGTCAGCTTCAATCTCATCATTAAATAGACAAAAAGTTTCATCAACATAACAAAATAAACATCAGGTTTATTAGATTAAGATAACACTCTCTCCTTAGAGAATCCAACAAAGATGTTTGCTAAAATGGGTCTCAAGAGAGAACCCATTGAAACACCCTCAATTTGCCTATACATGACACCGTCAAAAATAATTACACAGACGTCGTGGCAAATTGCATCAGTTCGACAAATATCTCCTCAGGAATAGCAGGAGGTGACAACTGATTACGATGTAAGGCATCAGCATATATATTAATAGTCTCAGCAAGAGGGACGCAAGTAAAGGGGAAATGTCATAGGAACACAAATTTGTTGGTTGACGACAGTATAAAGTCGGAGAACTCAAACGAATCTTTAATACAGAAATTGTTATATCGTTCGAAAACTGGCTGTAATATGGTGGCAAACCATTTGGCCACGCCATGTTGGAAAGATCCTATCATAGAAAAATAGGTCTCAATGGAATACCATCCTAACGTGTTTTGGGTAAACCATAAAGACGGGGTCGAATAGAACCCGAGGGTTTAATATCATCTGGAATTTCAGTGGGTAAAACCCTACTTTTAAACCATTTAACTACGCGTTTTTTGGAATTTAGCCTCAATAGATATTGTAGAATCATATTTGTCTATTCGGCCTAACCGGACGAATTTAGAGATATCTTCCAGAATTAATCATCATCTTGTTAACATAATTTTGATAATCAAGAATGACAACACCCGAGCCTTTATCATGTTTCGTAATAACCAAAGACTTATTACGCCGAAGTGAATTGATAATCTAACATTGTTTTCCGTTCCATTTTGACTCACTAAAGGAAACAGAAATACCTGCGGAAGAATGTTCAGTGTCATTAAGTTTAGCTTTAAGGTCACTAACTTTGCTGGCTGAATCAGGCTGAAGTCTGTCCAACTGTGCAAACAAAACTTCGAACTCTGAATAAATTTCCTCTCGCTTAACATGCGTTGGGGAGGACAGAAAAATGCAATCCATGCGAGAGAATCGATAACCCTGCCATGGACAACTGGAATGAAGAAAGATTCAGAACATTCTGAGTTCATCAGAACAATCAATTTTTTTTATAAATTCAAGGCTGCAACTTATTTCGATGCTTTGTCGCAAGCCAAGAACAACTGCGCTCATTAATCAATCCAGCATAGTGAAGAAAACGGATGCTATCAAAATAAGAAAGTAAATTGATAGAATTGCTCCATAATTGATGATATTTCTTCTTTAATTTGACAAGACTATAAGAGAGCTTAGACATGAAGTTGGAAATAAAAGCCTCTTCAACTTTTTGTCCTAAATGTAAATTAACCCTTTTTATTCAAAGACTAATAAAAGGGGGACAGATTTTATTAGTCAAACACAAATAAAGAAAGAACTTATTTGCTAGAGTAGTTCTAATTTTACATTTAATTTTTAACAGAGAATTTAACCTACGGATTAAATCCGATATGTACGTTACGATGTCTTAAAATATTTGAAAAAAATGTTTGGTGGTACAAAACTTCATAACCGCCATAAATAGACAATTTGTTAAATTTTTATTACCACTTATGATGATAATAATATTTTAAAAATAAAATTGAAAAAGGGCTAGTTAACCGGTTTCGAACCTCGCTCGACAGAGCTAAATCGGGTTTAAAAAAGAAATAATTATCATTAAAAGAAATAAGCAATATGTAGAGAAAAAATGCGTAGATAGAAATATATATATGAACTGAAATAGATAGATAGATAGATAGATAGATAGATAGATAGATAGATAGATAGATAGATAGAGGTTTAATATTCAATGTATGGATAAATGGTAGGTTTGTAAATGTGCAAGATGAACTTTGACGAGAAGAATTTTCTGGTACAACACAGTGACCCAATTTTCCTTGCTGTAGATACTGTTATTGATGTATTTGTTCCTGTTTTAACCTCATGTGTATTGGCGATATCTCGGCCTCGAGGATCATTGTGCGTGTATTTCTATTGGTTATATTCCAACTGTAATGGCGATTCGATCACGCTCTTAATTTAAAGTCTTTTCTAAGGGCAACTTCTTAAGAGTTATAGATATACAATTATAGATATACAGTTATAGATACAGACCAACATACATAGTAAAGCCAATATTATCCGTCTTATTATAATGAAAGATTCGGATATGACCGAGCAGCCAGTATTGCAGTCAGTTGAAATTTACAAAAGATTCCTCTTAAAACAATTCTTCACGCCACTATCTTTCCTAAAAATGCATTGCAATTCTCAGAAATCAAAGAAAATATTATCAAAATACTCTACGTCCTAATACGATTACTGAACTTAAGCAGCATTAACCTGATCAGTGCCTAAATGGGGTACACAAGCAATACAAAGTGGGGAGGGGTAGCTTCGATGTGTTGGTGGAGTAATGGCTTAGTATTGTTAATCGGAGAGCCGGGATCCAATTGCTGCTGGCTTCATCACATCTACTTAGGCGCAAATACTCTTGGGAAAGAGATAAATTCACCTCTTCTCTCCCTAGCTATAGGTTAATTCTTAAGTCTTTTGTCACTAAAACATCTCGCAAAAATGATTAAAATCTTAAAATATTTTCTCGATTTAAATAACCTGCAAAGGGTTTATAAGCAGTAGAAATAAATGAATCAATCAATCATCCGACAGAAAGACTGTAGCTCTTACCAACTCTGAACACGCACTTATTCAAAAGATCTTTCCCTTTTTTATAATAATTACATCAAATTAATTTGAAAACATTTTGAACAAGCGTTTTTTAAATCGGGTAGTTCGAATTCCGGTCGAATTCCTTGTATTCACTAACGTGCAAATACCCTTGGGAAAGGTATTAATCCGTCTCTTTCCTCCAGTTATTGGTTAAATAATAGGCCATATTAGGTTCTGTAGTTATGGTCGGCAACCAGTCTACCGCAGAAAGCAATGGCAACCTACTGCGGGATAATCTTCTGCCCAGTCAGTCATGTCTCTTTCGAGACATGATCACCCAAGCATGTATCACGTATGGCACTTAACTAAGTTAGTAGTCTGAGAAAGATCATTAGAAATTTTCAACTCAGGTCGACCAGATAGATAGATAAATAGATAAACGTTCAACTGAAGGATGACCGAGTGCATGGTTGTTAACAACAGGATGAGTTCAAAATGCAAATTACAAACTAGAGATACCCAAATCAAACAAATACAAAAATTTAAATACCTGGAAAGTGTTTTAACAGAGGACAAAAATTGCGACATAGAAATTCAAAGGAGCATTGGGAGAGTGAAAGTTGCCGCTAAAAGCTAAGCAAAGTATTAAGAAACAGAAAAATTGGAGATAACAATATCAAACAATTACAACAATTGAAATATCTGGGACGTGTTTTAACAGAGGACGGAAAGTGTGACACTAAAGTGCTCATTGGGAAAGGTAAAGCTGCATTCCAAAAGTTAAGCAGAGTATTAAGAAACAGGAAAACCCCATTAGAAACAACGAAGAAATTACAGAACTGTTAAGTGATATCTGTCTATATCTTTCTATATTGCAGTTGATGCTGGATAATCTCCTCACAAATGAAGAGTCTTGACGCAGCATAAATACTGTTCTACAGAAGGTTGCTGAGAATATCATAGACCATGCATATAAGTAATAGCGTAGTTTTTAGAGAAAATGGTAACAAAAAGGAAATTTAAATTATTATCAGAAAGAGACCTTTGAGGTTTCTAGAACACATACTGAGGAAAGAAGGCTTGAAAAATCTGAAACACACAGGTTAGATTAAAGTTAGGATGAGTAGTGAAAAGCAGCGCATAATATACATTATTAAGATCTAGGAATGACAGGAAGTTGCGGAGAGCCATAATCTCCTACCTCTTGAATAGATACGGAGGATAAAGAAGAAGATTAAACATTTGTAAATGTATATATACTTTTATTTGCATTGCGGTGCAGTGGATATCGGCTCGGAACGAGAAATCGGAGAGCTGAGTTCGAATTCCATTCGTTGCATTCACTTACGTGTAAATACCCTTGCGAAAGTAATTAACCATGTTCTTCTTCCACCAGCTATGGGTTAAATAGCAAAATAGATTGGGTTCAATAGCCTTGGTTGGCAATCAGTCTACCTCAGAAAGTAATGGCAATCTACTGCGGGGAAATCTTCTCCCCAATCAATCATGTCACGAAAAAGACATGATCACCGAAGCGTGTATCAAGTATGGCACTTAACTGACTGATAAACTTTAGAAGATACTTTGTGTTTGCAGAGATTCGGTCAGGTTCTCTACCCAAGTCACTTCCCATATTGTTGGATAGATTTAGTCACAAGTGTTCGTATGATCTCGACCAAACCAACAGGTAAATAAATAGATATTAAAAATTTTGGTTTTCATAGATACGATTATAGCGCGGAAAGATTATCGGCTCGAGACACTGGAAAGAAGAGATTAAAAGTTTTCTTAAGAGAACAATAGAATGGATAGGTAATAACCAGACAGAATTTAAAAGGCCGTAAAAATCTATGACTCTTTTTCATCAGTGAGGTAAATAGAATTATTGCATTTTGGCATATAGGAAAAACTGTGTTGAAGTTTATTGATGAATAATTTATCGTTCGTTACAAAACTGCCTTTTACTTTTCCATAACTCGCTGTTCAAAACGACATTTAATTTTGAACAAATTTTCGGTTTGGAGTGCAAGTTCTCAAGAATCTGTTTTCGAACTGTATCTTCAGGGTATTTTTATTTAAATATTTGTGATTAATTTGAAGGTGTAATTAGCTTTGCTTTGTTGATACCAAAAAATAAACGGATGTGGTATCCTAACCGTTCGTGTAAATGGTGCTCCCAGTTGTTCAATCAGTATTCAAGAAAAAAGACACTAAGCAGAATGTTGGTATTATTTAAGTAATTATCGAAAAGCAATAAATATATAAATAAAATGAGCGATGCTGAAGGAAGAATGATAAAAGAAAGAAAAATGGATAGAAAAAAATTATAGTAAAAAGATTTAGCTCTACGGAAAATTTTTGTGAGAGAAAAATAGAAAGGTCACAAGAAAAATAAAGAAATAGAGACTTGAGGTTTAGAAGAAGAAGAAGAAGAAGAAGAAGAAGAAGAAGAAGAAGAAGAAGAAGAAGAATTAAAAGCAGAGGAAGATTTAGAAAGTAAACGTACGAGAAGAGTAGATGTGTGCGTGATGTAATGGCTCAAAATGAGGAATCGGTGAGCTAAATTTGAAGTTCTGAAGTTAAACAGATAAGGAAGAAGAACAAGAATGAATTGACAGAGGCCGTAAAAGAAGAAGAGGAATTGACTGAGATACAGTGAATATGAAATATGTCAGAAGATGAGGAATAAAGGCAAAGAAGAAGAGAAGAAGGAGGGGAAGAAGAAGTAGAAAAAGAAGGTGAAAAGAAGAAGAAGAAGAAGAAGAATAGGAAAAAGAAAAAGAATGGAGAAATAGAAGAATACAAGAAGAAAAATGGAAGAAAAAGAAGAATGTGAAAAGAAGAGGAATGAAGAAGTGAAAGAATGGAAAAAAGAATAATGGAAGAAGAAGACGTAAAAGAGAAGAAGAATGAAGAAGTAAAAGAATGGAAAAAGAAGAATTGAAGAAGAAGAAAAAATGTGAGAAGAAGAATGGAAGGAGAAGAAGTTTGAAGCAGTAAAAGAATGAAAGAAAAAGAAGAATGGAAGGAAAAGAAGAATGGAAGGAAAAGAAGAATGGAAGGAAAAGAAGAAAATAAGAGAAGTATAATGGAAGAAAAAGTAGAAGAATGGGAGAAGAAGAAGAAGAAAAGAAGAAGAAGAAAATGAATGAAGAAGTAAAAGAATGGAAGAATAAGAAAAAGAAAGAAAGAAAGAAAGAAGAAGAAAAAGAAGAAGAAGAAAAAGAAGAAGAAAATAAATGAAGAAGTAAAAGAATGGAAGAATAAGAAAAAGAAAGAAAGAAGAAGAAAATGAATGAAGAAGTAAAAGAATGGAAGAATAATAAAAAGAAAGAAAGAAAGAAGAAGAAGAAAACGAAGAAAAAGAAGAAGAAAATGAATGAAGACGTAAAAGAATGGAAGAATAAGAAAAAGAAAGAAAGAAAGAAAGAAAGAAGGAAGAAGAAGAAGAAAATGAATGAAGAAGTAATAGAATAGAAGAATAAGAAAAAGAAAGAAAGAAGAAGAAGAAGAAGAAGAAGAAAATGAATGAAGAAGTAAAAGAATGGAAGAATAAGAAAAAGAAAGAAAGAAAGAAGAAGAAAATGAATGAAGAAGTAAAAGAATGGAAGAATAATAAAAAGAAAGAAAGAAAGAAGAAGAAGAAAAAGAAGAAAAAGAAGAAAATGAATGAAGACGTAAAAGAATGGAAGCATAAGAAAAAGAAAGAAAGAAAGAAAGAAAGAAAGAAAGAAAGAAGAAGAAGAAAATGAATGAAGAAGTAATAGAATAGAAGAATAAAGAAAGAAAGAAAGAAAGAAGAAAAAGAAGAAAAAGAAGAAAATGAATGAAGACGTAAAAGAATGGAAGAATAAGAAAAAGAAAGAAAAGAAAGAAAGAAAGAAGAAGAAGAAGAAGAAAATGAATGAAGAAGTAATAGAATAGAAGAATAAAAAGAAAGAAAGAAAGAAAGAAAGAAGAAAATGAATGAAGAAGTAAAAGAATAGAAGAATAAGAAAAAGAAAGAAAGAAGAAGAAGAAGAAGAAGAAAATAAATGAAGAAGTAAAAGAATGGAAGAATAAGAAAAAGAAAGAAAGAAAGAAAGAAGAAGAAGAAGAAGAAAATGAATGAAGAAGTAATAGACTAGAAGAATAAGAAAAAGAAAGAAAGAAAGAAGAAGAAGAAAATGAATGAAGAAGTAAAAGAATAGAAGAATAAGAAAAAGAAAGAAAGAAAGAAAGAAGAAGAAGAAGAAGAAGAAGAAGAAGAAGAAGAAGAAGAAGAAGAAGAAGAAGAAAATAAATGAAGAAGTAAAAGAATGGAAGAATAAGAAAAAGAAAGAAAGAAAGAAAGAAGAAGAAGAAGAAGAAGAAGGAAAAGAAGCTAGGGAAGACAAAAAAGAATGAGGTAGAAAACGGAGACTGAGGCGAAAAAAGGAAATGATCATGGTGATAATTAACTTGACTTAAGGCTTCTAACATTTATAATATACGCGTTTAACTGATTATAGAAGTTATTGTTTTCTTTTGATTTGACGAGTCAAAAATTCAATACCATGCTTTCTTCATGATTGTTAAAATTGATCTAAGCACTTAGCGACGAAAAAAGAAATCTTGATTCGTGAATGATGTAAAAGAAAGCACGTTACTTTATTTTTAATGCGCCCCTGCACTGATTTTTTTTTTAAATAGAAATCTTTCCAACCAATATTCAACAGCGTCTGGATATGATTAAATATCTCACCGCCGGTCAAATGGGAAGAACTTTGAATGATAAATGAACGATTTAAAAAATACCATTTCCTTTTCTTTGAATGAACAAAAGGAATAGAAAATATTTATTCATTATTCATATAAAAAGAACAATGACAACCATTCTAGCTACTAAGTGAAGGTTTTATTTAGAGACAAGAAATCGGTGCTTAATAAAATAGTTTCTTAAACTATTGTTAGTAATTTTTATTGTCATTAGGTGCCACACAGTGTGTCTTTGATTTTAACTCTGCCTAAATAATGTGTGATATTACCACATTGTTATTACAGTGAAACTTTCAAACAACCCTTTTAAAATATAGATAGATATTTTAGTTATTAGTTTTTTATATTCTATGTTTGTATTGGATGTTCTTACTGGTTTTTATAGGGGAACAAAAAAGGAAAAACAGGGTTCTATTTTTAAAAAATTAAACTGAATTTTAAAATTCAAACATAGGTTTGTTTTGTTTTTATTTTACTAGAAAGACACTGAGGACACCATAGACTGAACTTGTGAGCAACGACGGGGTTTTGGAGAGGATGGAAATGAAGAAGAAACTGATAGTTAACATCAGAAAAAGACGGCTGGAATATGTAATGAGAAAGGATGGCTAGGAGAATATGATACTCACAGGACAGATAAAGGGAAACAGAAACAGGGGAAAGAAACGCGTGTCATATCTGATGCGCTTGAACAAACGAATGGCAGAGAAGGGGTAGCAAGGGAAAGGCTTTTAAGAGCTACAAGAGAAAGGAACATGTGGAGGGCCATTATCGCCTACGTCGACACGGTCCATAGAAGGAGTGTTTATTCAATACAAGGTACATAAGAAAGAATACTGCTGAATGAGATGATACTCAGGAAACAAAACAGCAGGATTCTTTTGGGTGCGGGACAAAAACACCATGGTTAAGCGGGAGACAGGTTCTCACTAGGAAGAGGAACATTAAAAATGGCTGCTGGGAGATAAGTCAACATCTATTTTTTAGTTAAATAAAACTGCTCATAATTCAGGCATAGTGGAATAATTAATAGCGGCTTGAATGGAGGAATTAGAGGGCCGAGGTTCGAATTCCACTCGGATTCACTTACGTGCTAATACTTTTGGGAAAGTTAGGAATTTCCCCTAAAATATTGGTAAAATAGCAGGACAGACTGAGTTCTATAGCTTTGGATGGCAACCGGTCTAGGAGAATGAAAACTTTGAATACAGATCAACCTGGTTCTGTCAGGCAGTCGTGCCCAAAGAAACACAACTTCTACTACGTCTGCAGTACATGTCGTACCCCTACAGCTCTAATGAAATACAGGATTAAACAAAATAAATTAATTATTTAGTAAAATTGGCTAAAATGCTGGAATATTTATGAAACTAGCGGTTAGTTAATTTACAATGTGAGGTATCTGTTAATTTTATTTTACTTGTCATGTATTTTCCGGGTGTAGGTGATCATTGATCTCCGCGACTTCCTGTTTTTTGTTGCTCTAAATAAATTTGATCTTTTATCATTGTTCATTACTCAGATATTCTGTCTATGATACTCTCAGCAATATATAATAGAATCACATCACTGTCTCTTCAAGTTATTTTTTTTTACATGAAAAATTCTACATGTAGGAGATTAGATATGACAGCCTATTTCAACAATTTTTCATTTTTCAAACGGGAGATTTTCGCATTTCTTAATACTTTGCTTAATTTATTGAAGACATATTTTGCTCTATCTATGCGTATTTTGAATTTCTGTGTCCTACGTTGTTTTCTGTCATTATGGTACCTAGATAGTTACATTTTTGAACTTGCTTGATTCCAATGTCACCGATAAAGATTACAAAGGTGGATCCGTCTCTTCTGTTGGCAACCATATATTACGTTTTCTTACTGCCAGCAGTTAGTCCTTCCATCTTGTTTTCGTTTTCTGTTATTTAATTTCTGGTGAAAGCCACCGGTTACAATTGGGGCCAAAAACTCAATGAAAACTGCTACTACTACTATTACTACTACTACTTAAAATAATAATAATAATAATAATAATAATAATAATAATAATAATAACATTGATCTTTGAAATAAAAACAGAACACCTGATTCAGGCTCAGAGACCGTATTTAATTATGGCTAAATCAGCTTGGTAGATGTGTGAGTAGCGTAAGGTTATCGACGCGGAAAAGGGAAATCGTTGCGTAGAGTTCGAATTCCAGCCTAGATAGATGCGTTCCCCACACATTAACGCCTTTATGAAAGGCATGAATCCGTAATATTTTTAATCATTTCACCCCAAGCAAAGCGATAAAACCACTAAAACGCAAGGGTTTTCTGAGAGTAAAGGAATCTGAGAAAGAAACTGAGAAAAAAAGGTCCCCAGACATCGTAGCTCTCTTTAAAACTAGCCTAAACCCCACAATCTCCTTTGATTTTTTAAAAAATTCCTTGTTATTTTCCGCTCTTTAGAAAGGACTCCAGCGTTCACATGCATAGCCTGGGGGGTGTTTATGTCAGCAAACGTCTCTCTCTGACTCGGGCGGTTTCACTTTAATCTTTTGACCATTTATACATGTGTCTCCGTCTCGCTCTACTAAACTCCGTTATCTTTTCTTTCTCTACCGCTACCCTTCCTCGACTGACTCTTCTTTGCTAGACAGTATCTCTGATAATATAGATAAGGCCATTTCCTCTCTCTAGTTTATGTTCGATGACTTTAATTCTCATCATGCAAGTGGCTGAAAAACTCTGTCACTGATCTTGCTGGCATTCATACACAGAACTTTGCAATCATTCAGTCTCTCACACAAGTTGGGTATTTCCCCCACGCGCTTCCCAAATATCCTTGAAGAACAAGCTTCTTTGATAGATCTCTGCTTCACTTCTATCCATGACCCTTGCCATGCCATGCAGCGTTATGCTCTTGGCAACACTGATCATAATGTGGTTTCCATTAATATCTTTCTTCACTCCCCTTCCCACAGGAACCTTTCACATGCAAAATTTCTTACTGTTACCAAGGAGCGTACTGCGAGTCGTTCTATAATTTTTTTGTGTCTCCACTTGAAAAAAAGTGTTTAGTCTCCCCGTTGAAGATTTTGCCTCTGAGGTCTCCTCCTGGGTGAAAGCTGGCATCTGACTTGAACAACATTCGTTCTACTCGTTATTTCCTGCTTGTTCGGCCACAATTGCTCGCAGGAATAACTTCTTCCGGCTTTATCAGAGCCATGCCTCTGCTCGTAAAGAGTACAAGAGGATCCTAAATTATGCTAAACTGTTGTTTGCAGATAGAATGAAGCAGCGTATAGCAACGCGAAAGTTCGGCTCCTAAGACTACTGGCGGCTCTGCAAGCTCTCCGTTCCTTCCTTTAATCAATAGATGTGTGGTCCTCACAGCCACAGTGGACAAGGACGAATGCTTTGCACGCAGCTTCTTCTCCAACTCCTCATTTGACGCCCGTCGGGTGTACCCGCATCCGACTTCCCACCTAGAACTGGGGTTCGACTGAGTAGCGTATACAGAATTCCCTCGCTGGTCTCTAACATAATTTCAAAGCTAGATCCCCATAAGGCGAGCGGAGGTGACAAAATCCTCATTAAGAAATGTTCCCCTGAATTCTCCTCTGTTCTCTCCAAACTCTACAACTACTCCCTCTCTGCTTCTTGCTTTCCTGCTTGCTGGAAGTTCTCCACTATGGTTCCTATTTTTAAAAACTTTGGAGAACCCTCAGACCCCTCTAATTATTTACTTATCAGCCGCTTACCGATCTTTGGCCAAGTGTTGGAAGCTATTATCAATGTTGAAGTTGTTCAACATCTGAAGTACACAGCCAACAAACAGTATGGCTTCCGCTTCGTCAGGTCTACTGCTCATATGCTGACGACCATCACCCTATACATATACCAGGCTCTTGATAAGAACGGCAAAAGTCGAGCTGTTTCCATGGATATCTCCAAAGCATTTGACAGAGTCTGACACTCTAGACTTATGCGCAAGTATAACTGGACGCTGATTGTTTTAATCCAATTGTTTCTATCAAATCGCATAATGAAAGTAGTATTGAACAGGTATGGTCCAGATCGTATCATACGAACGCTGGTGTCCCACAAGGCTCTATCCTAGATCTTAAGCTTTTTCTGATCTTCATCAACTGTTTCCCTGATGTAATCAGATCTCGGGTAGGCATCTACGCTGACGACACCATCATTTACTCCTGCCATGACAAGAAGTCTGCGAAGGCTGACAAAGCAAACCACACTGCTGATCTAGAAAAAGACCTCCAATTTTTGGTGGATGGAGGTAAGAAATGGCTCGTAAATTTTAGTACTTCTAAAACGAAGTTGCTATCTTTTAATCACTACCCACATTCTAGCCTATTTCTATTATCATGGATCACGCTAGTCTCCTTGAAAGCAATACATTGCGTCTCCTCGTCCTCACTCTCTCAGCCGACCTCAAGTGTAACGACTAAATTTAATCAATAACTAAATCTACTGCTGTGAATGTAGGGTTACTGTGTTGGTCCAGGAAATTTTTCTCGTCATATTTTTTTTTGTTTTTGCACATACAAATGTACCATCTGTCCGTATATTGAATGCTGTTGCCATATCTGGTCGGGTGCCCCTGCTATTCATCGCGGGGTTTTCGACAAAATCCAAGGGAGAATCTGCAATGCAATCGATCCAGATCTGGCAGCTCGATTCCAGTCCACTTCTTACCGATGTGGTTTTCTTTTATATCTTCTACAATTATTTTGAAGGCTTCTGCTCCGATGAGCTTAGCTCCCTGGTGCCATCTATATACAAATTTATTCGAGCTATTGGGCTGGTAAATATGTTTAGCCCTTTTACAGTCAAAACAGTCAAAAGTGTCTGTCACTTTTACTTATCTGTTTCGTTTCTCGCACTTTCCGCCTGTGGAACTTTCTTCCGTATACTTGCTTCTCTGATAGCTACAATCTCCAAGAGTTTAAATCCAATATTAATTGCCGTCTCTTAACTTCTTAATTCCCATCTTTCTCTTATCCTCTCCCCGATACCCCCTGTATCTGTAGCTACCTTATATAGCCAGGCAGTAGCAAAATATGTTTCCTATATTGTCAACCTTCACAGGGCTTAATGTGTATAGGTATAGGTATTATTAAACAGTATTTTTGTTGTATTTCTTAATACTGTGAACTTTCAGCATGTAGGCGATCATAGATTTCCACACATCCTTTATTTACTAAATTATCTATGAAATGCCATAACATTTTGAGAAAGATTTAGAATCCAGTGTTGGCATTCTTCCAGACTGGTAGCCACCCAAGGCTGAAAAACCTAGTTTACTCTGATATTTATCTTAAAAATGTGATGGTCATTTTGTAAGCGTGTCTTAATTGTGGCAAAAGGCCGAAAGTATGGGCACCCAGTGAGGATCGAATTCACTGTTCAGTTGTAATTGGTATTGAAAGACAAGCTTGTTAACCATTACTCTAAGTCGAAGTGCCCTAATCTACATATGTGGTGAGAAGAGATGAGTTCAGGCTTTTTCAAATATTGAAACAACAGACTAGACCGGAATTTGAATTCGGCTCTCCGATTTTAGTTTCCACGTCAACACCCGTTACCCTAGACGCACATCCTCTTATTCATTATCGCGATTACTGTTTCATTTGCTGGTTAGTAGCGTACAAATGTCTTTATGATTTTAGAAATCGTTAGATAATGTGATATGGCAAATATTTCGTTGATTTTAAATTAAATATATCCAGGTGTGTTTGTTTTAAAATTTTTGCTAAAAATTACAAAATTTTATATATATTAATGTGAAAATGAAATATATATATATATATATATATATATATATATATATATATATATATATATAGGAAAGACTACTAAAAAGTTGTAAGTTAAAAATGTATTTTTTAACAGTATTTATTTATTTCTCTTATATATATATATATATATATATATATATATAGAACAAAACAATAAACAAAACAGAAACAAAACAGTCGCTTGTTAACCGGTGCAAAAAGAAAGAAATATGGATTTTATATGACATTTATTAGCTCAACTGTATTTATCTAAATGTGTGAATCTATTGCGCAAATGACTTCACTACTCAATAAAATGTTATTATAGACTGCATGGACGTAATTAACATATCATTCTTGGATAAGCCAAAGTTTTGCCATTTTGACAATGAGGAAAATTCGTCCGTACATTTGATACTGATTAGCTTGTGTGGAGTGTCGTTTGGTCCGATATGAAACCTAGCGGAACACCCGCCGAGGATTGAACATATAATCAGAGGCTTTTGAAACTAGCACAATTATAACTCGAGTACAAACAGGTTATCTCGTTCACTGTGCACGTACGTGTTTACTTTCCTTTACATCAACCAGCATGTGGCTTTTTCACAGTCGAACACACTGTCCGTTTGTCTTTCTCACGTGCCCGTTTTCAGTTTTTTTTTATTATTATCAAGAGAAAGCGATATACCTTTTCTTTCAAACTCCACCCGTGTTCGTTACATTTACTTACGCGCAAATAATCTTGAGAAAATGTAGGAATCTGTCTTCATGTGTACCTCCCAGGAGTGGGTTAAATAGTAGTACAGGCTGTACTCTTTTGCTTTGGATTGCAAACAGAACAGGAGAGGGGAAACTAAATCTCAGACCGTATGTATAAGGACAGGTTTGAAATCAAAACCAGTGGAGAGTCGTTTGGAGAGATTATAACACCAGTTCGACATATGCAAGTCGTTTTCCTGTTTGGTTCTAAGAAGTGAGACAGTATAGCCTCATACAACAAAGACGACGGAAGAGCTGATTATATATATATATATCCGAGTGAATAAAGAAAGAAGAAAAAAACTTTTTTTACAACGCCCAAAACATTAATTTAAAACAGTGTTCGATATATAATATATAAAGCTGTGAATATTTATTATAAATTATATTTTAGAACATGTACAAATATTTTATATATCCACTACAAATCGTACATTTATTTCGACATTGAAACTACAATGACTCGTTCGTGTGTGTGTGTGTGTGTGTGTGTGTGTGTGTGTGTGTGTGTGTGTGTGTGTGTGTGTGTGTGTGTGTGTGTGTGTGTGTGTGTGTGGCCGAGTGGCTAGAACGTTACCTTTCTGACCATGAAACCCGTGTTCAAATCTCACCCTGGCCGATTCATTATCTATCAAGAGGAGGTAACTTTTTAAAGTGCTTTAAAACCATGCCAAGAGTTAATTTAAGCCTGATGAATGAAACTGGACCGTCGATGGTTATGATAGCTCGAAGTTACCGAGCTATCGTGACCGAGGGTTTGACCGAGTCATCGTGACCGAGGGTTTGACCACCCTGGCTTTGTTCAGATAGTTCACGCCAGACTACGCGCTCTCACCCAGAAACTGGAACTAAGGTACGCTCAGCATAGTTACAGTATAAACCTCAGATGGCTTCTGTGGATATTGAAGAAACGCAAGTGTGCCTGAGCAAGCGTCTGTAATAGAGATTAGCTAGCCGCTTCTGTAGATAGGCATCCTCGAGTACAAGTGGCTAGCCGTAAACACACACACACACACATACATATATATATATATATATATATATACATTGTGTTATATATATATGTTTGAACATTATTTTTAATCGATACTCGTACTTGAGTAGATATTCTGTTTTTAATCAAAGAGTATATTTATATATTTATTTCTACCAGCCTGATTATTTACGATAATGTTTTTACGAAATGTGTGCCATTCGGCAGGATTTGAACCTGCGAACCCTATCAACATAGGGGAAACCACCAATTGATCTGGCGCGTCTTAGACCTCGGGACCACGAATGATATCAGAGTCTAAACGAAGTCAAATCAAGCCTATATTGAAAAAACTTTTTTTAAATTGTTTAAAAACAGAGTATCTACTCAAATACGAGTATCAATTAAAAATAATTTCAGTATGTCAGTTGTTAAAACATTTCGTTAATCTTCGGGATTTTCTGTAATATTTATATATATATATATATATATGATAAAAATAGTTTCAATATATACTATATTTATGGTTAAAAGCGCTCAATATTAGGGATATGGCGTGTTTAAAGATAAAAGTGGGAACTGAGATCTGTTTCATGATTGAACGCAATCTTCAGGCATTCAATCATGGAACAAATTGTCGCCGCTCAGTGTTGATCTCAGGGTTCGCTTTTGTGTGTATGTGTGTGTGAAGAAACAAAGAAATCAATTAAACATATCGTATATCGGAATACAGCTATATACCACAGCTTCACATCCTCACTCTCTCAACATAGTTCACACCCTTTTCAATCGCAGTGTTCCACCTACAAATGAGTGCACGAATCCCTGTTTTGTAAAACTCGGCTGACTGCTGATGCATCCAATTCATTACGGCGCAGTTTCGCTTCTTCATCACTAACGTAACGTGTTGTCCTTCAGTGCCTCTGAAATCTCAGTGTGCACAAAGTCAGGTGGTGATGAAGAAGTGAAAACTTCTGTAAGGAATTGCCTACATCAGAAACCAGCTGAGTTTTATGATGATGTAATACATGTCCTCATTTGTAGGTGGAACTATGCTATTGAAAGTGGTTGATACTCTGTTGAGAAGTTCTCGTATATGACAGTGATTGCTACGAAATCTCCTCAGAGATGAAGAAGAGACCTGAAGAAACAAAAATGTGGTTCTACAGAAAAATGTTGAGGATACTATCGACCAAACATGTGTGCAATGACGAGGTTTTACAGGAAATGGAAACTTGTACTTAACATCAGGAAGAGGCAGTTGACATTTTTGGGGCACGTAATAAGGAAGGAGAGCTTGGAAATTATGATACTCACAAGACAAGGGTGAAGGATAGCAGGTGAAAATAACGCCTAACATACTTGAGGGGCTTGACTAAATGGCCGGTAGAACAGAGTTTGGGAGAAACAGTAAAAAGACAAAATCTATTAAGAGCTACAAGATACGGGAAGATGTGGAGGGCCTACACCTTTGAATAAAAGATAAAATAGTTCTTGTCCTAATACTTTGCACTGTACTATATATATATATATATATATATATATAATATATATATGTGTGTGTGTGTGTATGTGTGTGTGTGTGTGCGCGCGTGTGTGTGTGTGTGTGTTAAGATAGTAAGTTTATGTCATCTCGGGTGGTGAAAGTTCTGATCTCTTTGTCCTAACAATTAGAACAAAACATGGATGTATCCAGACCTCCGTAATTCTCTGTTCTCTGTTCGTAAATCCTAATAGTGGCGTTTCATACTTTAAATCTACCATTTATTCATCAGTAATTTAAATTTAAGACTTTAACAATAACAACAAAAACAAAAACAAACAAAAACAATGATCTCCTATATGCTGATATTTTTGCTTTTGTTGCGACATCTTCTGGTGAGGTTCAGTAAACTACATCCGACAGCAAGGACTCTGATCGGGAGGTTTTTAGGAACGTGAAGACACCTGCTAATTACTGCTTTTCTCAGGTCCACCCAGACTCGGGGTGCTAGCACCTGTTAGGGTCGCAGATTTAACCCCCAAACTAGGATCAAAACTATGAAAGTTTAAAATTAGATTTTTGCATTAAAAATAACAGCAATCATTTATTTTTAATAAATACCGGCAATAACTTTTTTTTAAAAATATAACCAGCAATATATAGAAATTCGTAGAAAAGAAAATATTTTTCATGTTAAAAAAACGATTCTGATTAATTTTCAAGTTTATAACCTTTTTGGAATAAAAGATAAAAAGCTGAATTAGGTACAATTGGTCGTTTGGTACAATCTTCGAACGGCTGAAATTCTACTAGAATATTGTTTTTATTTAATAAAGGAATTTATTGTTTTTATTTAATAAAGGAATTGTTAGTTAAAATGAGTGACACAAGTAAATATTTAAAGGACAGGTTTGTTCTAATCAGGGATGTGACAACTGAGGTAAATTGAGGTGGAGTTTTTTTGTTTCCCCCTCCGATATCAGCGACACGACACAGGGTCATTATTTTGATTGGGCCACAAATAATATTGGGCTCATGGGGATTTACTTCCTCCCCTTCAATGCATATGACACAAAACCATTATTCAAGCGTTATTATTGGCTAGCCAATCAGAGCAGTGTAATTAGCGTTTTTAAAATTGGTGGCAATATACCAATAACGCTCTCGTTTTTCAAGAGGAATATGTCAACGTGCCCATGTTCAAATTAATTTAATTCCAATTTTTATTATTTCTGACTCTTTACCATTCCACATTGTCCCTGTTCTTTTCTTCATCCCTAGAAACATATCAAGCCGGTTACTTGCTTTGTCTACTTGCTTTGATATGATCTGTGAGTATAGTATTTCGATCGTTTCCGACTAAGACGTGGATGTGACACAAGGCCGATGATTTTATGTGGAAAGCCCGAACGAGCAAGGATCAGAAATTGCTCAGTCGCGCTGGCCTCGGTGGCGACCACCGATTCAACCCGTTTGTTTAATGGGGAGGTGCCGCCTTGGGACACTGTTCCCCGGGACTGGACACCTCTTAGTATAATTTTTCTCAACTGCATGTTTGTTCTCGGACAGAGATACAACAGAGCTGCACTCAAAGACAAAGACGTAACTGAGAAATGATGACCTCATCAAACGTAGCAGGTAAGTATTAAAATATCGAGGCCAACTTTCACCATTATGTTTTCTTGAAATGTCAACAGTCAACGGTCGCTTTCTAATTACATATATCAGTTTCTTTAAATGTTTCCTAATTTTAGTCAAAGTTATTCCTAGATAACATATTCAGGCCTTATGGACATATCGCGTTAAAACATTAGTTCTCGAACGATCACCGAAATTAAGCAACTTCGAGCTTAGATAGTACACAGATACTCACTAATAATACCAGGTGCCCAGATGTGTGGCTGGGGGGAATTGATAACGACTCTGAATTAGAAATCGAAGTTTCGTGTTTCAATTCCAGTCGGATTCGTTATATTAACATGTTAACTTACGCACAACTACTCTTGGAAAATACAGCTATTCTCCCTCAGCTATGGGTTAATTATTAGGACTTCTATCAGTAAATCATTATTATCTTAAAAAAATATTTACAATCTAAAAAATAACTGGCTTTAAATAACCTGCAAGTGATTGATGAGCCTTAAAAACGAATGAAGCAACCAAAAAGTCAATCAATTACATATTTAATACATATTATTCACAGTAGTCTTTAGTCTGTCGTTTCTGAATGGTAGATTTATAGATCTACCATTCAGAAAAATAGATTCTAGCGAGTAAAATAGATTCTAGCGAGAAAAATAATCGTGTACGACAGAATGAAACAACTTTCTCAGAAGCGGGCTTAGTAATTGGTTAAAATAATCTTTCCCCTTGATGCCAGCAAAAAAATAAATAAATAAATAAATAAATAAATAAAAAAATAAAAAAATAAAAATAAAAATAAAACGTGAAACAAAGTTGCAGTGAGCTTAGAACAGCTTCAGGTTTTTTCTTCATCTCAGAGGAAATTGTCCAGCGTTCAATGTCATATAGGAGATTATACAATACATAGCAGTTCATTCGTTGTTTCTAACGATATATTTTATGTCTTATCACTTAGCTTCTGAATGACATCTTTCCTATTCTTATGCGTTTCTGATTTCAGTGTCTTATTTACAATGTACTCCTTCTTCTATGTGCCTTGTCCTTTCAGGACATAGGCGATCATGGCTTTCCACGTCTCCCTATCCCTGGTGGCTCTTAGCACGCTTTCTCCTCTTACACCACGCAACCCACGTTCTGTCATCTACTTGCTCATATTCTTCAAATATGTTATCCGCTGCTTTTCCTTGTCTCTTTTTCCCTCTATCTGGCCTGTTAGTAGCAGGTTCTCCAAGCTCTTCTTCCTCATTCAGTTGTCCCAGGAACTTCAGCTGTCTGTTCCAGATGCTCAGTATTAATTTCCTTTTCGTTTCCATCCTTTCCAAAACTTCATCATTGTTTACATACTCGATCCATGATATCTGCAGTATCTTTCTGTAGAACCACATTTCAGCTGCTTCAATTTTTTCCTTCATCTTTGATGATATTGTCAAGTATTCACTGCCATATTGAAGAACTGACATCACAGCAATCCAGAACACTTTTCTTTGTTTTTAGCAAGATTTTCCTGTCTCTTAATACTCAGTTGCTGGAATGTGTCCTTCGTCATGTTAATGCGCCTTCGGATCCCTGTTTAACGTCCGTAAGCTAACTCCTCGGACTCTTTTTTACTAACAATTTTCTCTTGTCTTACAGTTAATAGTTAGTAGTTAGTTCTTTCTTCTTGTTTTTATTAAAATAACTTTTCTAAGAATTATCTCTTTTTCTTTTCTTAGTCTTCAATAAGCAGAGTATCAACCACGTATCTTATGTTGTGGAGATGATGCTCACTGCCAGTTACCTTGACAAAAATGACACGTCGCAGAAAAGAGGGATGAGCATTTGGTAAAATCACGCTGTCTTAAGTACTACCACAGCAGCAATTAGAGTAAAAGGTTTCTATATCTATATATTTTGCGATAGATCAGTTGTCATCGAATAACTAGAAAAGAAATGGCTACAGAAAAATAAAGAAGAGAAAAATAATAAAAAATAAAGAACAAAATTAGAAATTCGTAATGTCAAAGATAAAAAAGAATTTGAACGAAGAAAAGACAGAATAAAAGATAAAATATAAGAGATGAAAGGGAAAAAATGAAGAAAATTGGTTGCAAGAAAAACAGATGAATAAAAGAAAAGGAAAAAATATGAAGGGAAACTGTGATTCAAATGTAAGCAAATAAGAAGTTGAAGGTGTTGCTGGAAATGATATGGAAGACGAAAGAAAAGACAGAATAAACCAATAGTAGATGAATGAAGACTAATAAAAAAACATAAAAACGAGAAATTTGGTAAAGGTGGAAAAAGGCTCAACTGAAAAGAAAGAAGAAAGAAGGGAAAAACAATAATGAGAAAGAAAAAGAAAGGTGGATGAAGGACAAAGAAACGGAAAATGAAATAGAAACAGAAAGAAGAGAGAAAATTGGTTGTAAGAAAAGAAGATGAATAATAAAGAATAGAACAGAGAAAAATATGACGAGAGACGGTGGTACAACTGGAAGCAAATGAAAAGTTGAAATGATATGGAAGACAAAAGAAATTAAAAAAAAAGAAACTTAAACGAATGAGAAACAGAATTTGACGAGAGACGGTGGTACAACTGGAAGCAAATGAAAAGTTGAAATGATATGGAAGACAAAAGAAATTTAAAAAAAAGAAACTTAAACGAATGAGAAAAAGAATTTGACGAGAGACGGTGGTACAACTGGAAGCAAATGAAAAGTTGAAATGATATGGAAGACAAAAGAAATTTAAAAAAAAGAAACTTAAACGAATGAGAAAAAGAATTTGACGAGAGACGGTGGTACAACTGGAAGCAAATGAAAAGTTGAAATGATATGGAAGACAAAAGAAATTTTAAAAAAAATCAAACGACAGAGAAATAAAACTTGACGAGAGACAGTGGTACGACTGGAAGCAAATGAAAAGTTGAAATAATATGGCAGACAAAAGAAATAAAGAAGAAAAAAAAGTCAAACGAAAGAGAAATAAGTGAGGGCGAATAAAAGAATGGAAAGTCTCAAACGAATAAGAAAAGCGAACAAATTAAGAAAGGAGAGAAAAGTGTTTATAAGAAAGAAAAGAGAAAGAAAGATGGAAAACGAAGGAGCGGAAGATGAAAGCTAAAAAAGAGAAAGAAACTGATAAAGAATAGTTGAAAAAGTACAAGAAAAACCAGAGCTGAGAAGAAAGTGGGAATTGTAACAATTATTTTAAAAAAAAAAAGAATAAATCCAGAGAATGAGTGAAGCCATGGAGAACGTATTAGAAAGCGATCAGTAATGCATAAACTACGAAAGACAAAAGTCTCTGAAGGAGAAAGAAGTAAGAAAAATACACGAAATCGTGTTAAGCAAATTATACCAGTGACATATCTCCGTGTTGTCAGTGAGGTGTAAATAACTGATAGCGCAGAGAAGGGAAAATACATGGTGAGATAAACTACGCAAAAATGCAGATAACACTGAAATCTTTTTAACAAATATATTTAGGAAAATTACACAAAAATAACTTGAAATACTAAAGAGTAAACTTATTCAATAAAACGGCCATTAGCTTCAACCATGTCCTTTTTTTTTTTTAATCGTATCACCCCGAGCAAGGCGGTAACGCCACTGATGTGCAGGGGGCTACGTAATAGTGAAAAGATTGGAAAAGAGAAAGCCGGAAACCACATCCTATACAGGGAACAAGGGATGAGCCTCTTAACCTGTTCAATAGACGTGGGTGGAGTGTGAACCGGGCGATAGATAGATCTATCTACTCCAATTGAAAAAAAAAACAAAGTGAGAAGATTGGGAAAGAGAAAGACGGAAACCACATCCTAAACAGGGAACAAGGAATGAGCCTCTTAACCTGTTCAACAGACGTAGGTGGAGTGTGAACCGGGCGATGTCCTCTAAATGATTTCAGAATTTTGCAACTCTTCTGGACGATCTCCTAGTTTAAGTTGGTCATAATCCTTACCTTCAGTTCATCATTGGTGTTTCAAGTAGTTTTTTTTTTCGGTTAGATATTAGAGGTGGTGTGGTTGCAGATATTGTCTGACGGCCATGACTGCATTCTCCAGGCATGGTGCAACGTCCTGTTGTCAGGCACACGGTCTTCTAGCAGATAACCTCGTGACACAGAACAGCATTACCACCTCAAGGCACTTGATGTAGACCTCCGTGTTGAGTCTGAGGACATGTGGGTGATGCATGGAAGCATAACGTTGCCATCATTCGTGATCACTTCGCAATCACCACGAGACTTATCCAGTTCTTGCCGAATCCTCTGTGGTGTCCTGAAATTAACACCCTGAAATGTTTGTGTTAGAGCTTCCGGTGCGAATTCCAAGCAGTACAGTAAGTTGTTTTCAAATTTCTAGCGAAGTGTATTGCATCATGGTGTTCATTTTCTCGCAGATGGTGCCCAGAATCCCTACTAGACTGTTCAGTCGATAAAAGAAAAAAATAAAAATAAAAACAATGAACATGCTCTAAATGAAAAATATAAAATGACGACAATTTCCCGATCGCACCCTATACAGATGAAGTCAATCAGCCAAGCATTTATGGCTTATGAGCCAGGATTTCTGAGAAGCAAGGAATTCTAAGAAATTACAGGACAGAACTGAAAAAGCAAAGGCCGTAAATATGTAGAGGAAGGTTATAGTGATCTAAGTGATAGGAAGAGAGAGGAAGATAAAAACAGACAGATAATTATTTAAAAGGTACGGACCAAGCGCGTCTCCCCGAGAGCAATACACTGCGCCTCTTCGGCCTTACCCTCTCTTCTGATCTCAAGTGGAACCACTACATTGAGTCAATGGCTAAATCCACTGCTGAGAAGGTTGGGTCACTGTGTCAGGCAAGAATGTTTTTCCCGCCTGAAACCATCCTGCATATATACAAACCAATCATTCGTCCGTGCATGGAGTACTGCTGTCATATATGGTCAGGCTCCAAAGGAGAATCAGTAATATGATAGGTACCGACTTGGCGGCTCGACTACAACCACTTTCCCACCGACGGGATGTGACTTCCCTTTGTCTGTTCTATAAATACTTCCATGGTTTCTGCTCCAACGAACTTAAGTCACTTTTGCCTCTGCAACAGGTGTTTACTCGTGCAACCAGACTGGCAACTGGGTCTCACCCATTCACAGTTAGATCAACCAAATGCAGACGACAATTCTACTCCTGCAGCTTCTTTTCTGGCACTTCCTGCCTGTGGAACTCGCTTCTCTATTCTTGCTTTCCTCCGGGCTACAACCTCCAGGAATTTAAATGAATCTCTTAACCACTTGACTCTAGTTCTTTTTCACCATCCTGTATATCCTTTTCTTTCTCTTCACCTCTGCAACTGTCATCACACCTGTATTCCCTTCCTTCTCTTGCTCCTTTTTTAACTGGTTCGTCCTTCTCTTCACTCTCCTCTAATCATGTTACTCTTATGTAGCCCCCTGCACATCAGTGTCGTTACCGCCTTGCTCTGGGAGATATGATAAAAAAATACATGCATACGCACACACAATTTTTCGTCAACATTTAGTACAAATCTCACATACACACAAACACATATACACAGAGATTAACATAAAGTAGCGTAAATTGAGTGGTGGTGGTAATAAAAAAGTGCTCAATGTATAATAGCAGAGCTAGAATTTATACCAATAAATATACATTTTGTACTTCACTGTTAAGCGCATCTATTAGATAGTTGTGCTAAACGGTGAGAAACAATATATATATATATATATATATAACGAGTATAGAGTACGCATGGATGGAATAATATTTCTTGTCCCAAAAAACTATTTTTAAAAAGTACTCAATACAGAGTAGAGCCAATAATATTTATTCAGAAATTATAACATGGATATGTTATAATATCACTAAAAAAGTAGCTATTTTGTTTCGACACTTCTTGTGTTGTCAAGTGATGTGGTTTATTTTAAATTGAATGGTTTTAAAAGGTTAAAAACAAGTAAAACCCTCTTTAATCAGGAAGGCATTGTTGTATGTACAATGTGAACCAAAAGACTAAAGAAACTTTTAATTTAGAAAATATGTGGGCAGACTTAAAAATAATCTTGGGGCGCATTAGTATTAATATTTGATTAAATTGAGATCAGCATATTAATTAAATATTGTATCTACTTTATTATTGTTGCAAAATTTTAAAAAAGTTCTAATTTATTAGATTTAGAAAGTTATTCATATGTTAAACAAGGAAGGGAAAGAACGCATGCATGAATAAACCTACAAACATCCACACATGGAAAAATAGACGAGTATATTCACAAATACTGGCAAACAGACACATATACAGATTAATATATACATGCTAAATATATATACATACACAAATTACAAAATTAGCTTTTATCTTGTCATATATACATACACAAATTACAAAATTAGCTTTTATCTTGTCAATTGTTTGTTAAATTTTAAAACTCTATTTGTACACAGACTAAATTGCTACATATTGGATACAGTCAAGGCGAAATCGTAACGTGACCAGCCCTGGATGAATGAGGTCGGGACAGACATAATCATGTTTCAATGCATGAACATATAAACAGAATTAGATATATACTTACGCAAATAAAAATTAAAAGGCGTATGCATGTGCAAAACGTCACACATATACATATATATGCTAAGCCCCACATCGTTCTTATGAAGTTATGCCTGTGTGAGCCCCAGTTGTCTAGCTCGCGTGTGCGTGTGTCTCTACGCATGTCAGTGGTTGTACAAGAGTTAATTTATTAATTCAATTTAAAATAAACGACATCACATCACTTGACAAGACACAAGAAGTGTCGAAACAAAATAATTACTTTTGTAGTGATATCATAACATGTCCATGTTATAATTTCTGAATATATATATATATATATATATACAAAGTCCGTCAAAATGGATACACAATTCAGAATTCAGAAAAGGAAAAAACAACTTTTATAGATATTGTAATATTAAATTTATACAGACATCAGTGGATTAATACATTTCAACTCTAAAATCACAAGTCAGTCAGTTAAGTGCCATACGTGATACACGCTTGGGCGATCATGACTGACTGGGCAGAAGATTATCCCGCAGTAGGTTGCCATTGCTTCTGCGGTAGACAAGGCTATAGAACCCAATCTGTCCTGTCATTTTAACCCATAAATGGAAGGAAGAGACGGATTAATACCATTTCCAAGGGTATTTGCGCATAAGTGAATACAATGGATTCAACTGGAATTCGAACTCGGCTCCCCGGTTTCTCGTTCCGAGCCGATATCCACTGTACCACAACGCAAAATCGCAAGAGGTGCTTAAAATAGTAAAATATTTTCATTCTAAAGTGTTTTTGAGCGTACTATATATATATATATGTGTGTTCAAACATACTTCATTGTATAACAGGCATACTGATTCTATTTTTTTATTAAATTATGAACGCAAACTTATTGTATCTGCGATAAAATCTGTATTCCGTTTGTGATAGTAATTTTTTTACCTCTGAAAATGGTCTTGAAAAAGATCGAAAGTACTACGGTTAACAAAAACTACGGCGTTTTCGTTGCTGAATTTTATCTTCATATCAAGTAACTAATTAGATAACTGGTAAGTATCAACAAAGAAAGGGACAATATATCTATATTATTTAATGAAACAAAACTGGAATATTGAAATAGGCTCGCTGATTTCTCATTGAGAACCGCTATCCTTTTTAAGCCACCGCGTATTCACCGTGTCCTTCAAATAGTGTTAAATTTTGTAGCGATTATTACAGAGGAAGCGTGAAAGTAAAGAAATTAAGATAATTTTAAGGTTTAAGTGGGTCGCTAAGAATTAAATATCACCAAGAAAGAGAGCGGCAGAAAAAGTTAGAGAGAAAGAAAGAAAGAATGGGATTAAAGATAAAAAAAAAACTGTTAGCGGGAGAAAAAAGACAGAAAAAAATGATATATGAAAAGGAAAGAAGACGAGATAACGAAGGCAAAATACGGCAAAAGAACTGAGAGAAAAGAAAAGACTAAGAGTACTGAAAATAAAAGTTATCGAAAAAGAGAGGAGAGATAGATATAAAGATAGATAGATATAGAGAGAGAGCGCGAGAAAAAGAAAGAAAGAAAGAAAGAAAGAAAGAAAGAGAAGTATAGAGAGAGAAGGAGGGAGTTAATAGTCGACAATAAACTGAATGGGCGTGAAAGAAAGCGACGTTGTAGAAGTAAGAAGGAGAGTAAAAAGTCGCCCAGAGATTTGTGTCGTTTCATTCCACTCTAGAGTTCATGTTTAAAGAGTTATCGAACCTGACCGACAACTGCACTTTGCACTGCGCCTCCCCCCAGGTGACGTACTTCACTGGCGTCGAGAAGAGGTTTATCGCAAATTCTCATCTTTTGTCGATAGATCTGCCACACGCAAACACACACATATATACACACACATGTATATATATTTGTGTATGTGTGTTTTGCTATCCAAGGAATCTTTTTTATATACTTATTTATGTAGGTACAACAAGTATCAAAGAAATGTGAAAGAGAGTTGGTAGTAAATGTATTGTTCAATCTGATGTCCTAAATTTCCTATTGACATTTCTGATCGTTTTTAATAGAACATTTTCTTATTTATATATTTTAGCCGAGGGCTCTAGGTTTATTCTTTATTTTTAGATACCAAAGAAGTTACAGGGTCGAACGGACTATGCATTTAGAGTGAATGATAGAATCTCATGGCCAAGTCAAAGTATATGATAGCAATGATGCTAGGCGTAGAGTCTTGGAATAAATTGGCATAGATTGCTTTCTGGTCAATGCAGTTATCTGAAAGATTTTCTGTAGATCTTATGAATCAATATTCTGTGAAATTTCCAGATGAAAATTCAGCGACTAACATAATCAGGCTACTGAATTAATGATCCCACCTGTTTTTAAAATGTATATTTTTCAATGCCATTGACCAAAGCCTTCATATATCAAAGGTTCTAAACTGAATATTTAAGGTAGAAATCATTGTAATAATCATGATAGTCTATAGACTTACTGATCAAAGATATTGCACTCACTCAATTAGTCACTCACTCACTCACTATTTATCTGTCTACCTATGTACAATGTTCGGACTGTTATCCACATCTTTGTTGCCATTTTCATGACGTTTCAACCGTTGTACATTCCGGTCTTCTTCAGGTAATTAGAATTTTGCACTAAATTCTTTGTTTCGTCCATCAGGTTAGACTGTTTTAGTTCTACGAGTCGTACCTCTTTCGGATATCTCACTATCAGTTATTTCCTCTTAACTCGACTCTCCATGTTTTTTTTTTCACCTCTACTATAGCCGGGTACTGAATTCACAACTCATATATATATATAAGATATTTGCTTTTAAGGTATGCTATATTTTTGTTAACAGTGCTAAATATCAGGGATAGAGTATATCTATTTATTGGAGTGGATGCAAAGCTCAACACTGAGTTGCACGCATTGTTTAATGTTCAAACATAATTTTCAGGTCATTTTTCTGCAGACGGTATTTTAAGCAAACCAGTGTTTTAGTCAGTTTAACTGTAAATTGATGAGATCTGGTCAAAAGTTTAGGTATCACAGTAAAGAGCTCATCCTAACAATTACCATGAAAGTACTATATATATATATATATATATATATATATATATATATATATATATATATATATATTCCGTTTTTAAACGAGTTATTTCGCTACCCAGGTTTCTACCCTGAGTGGTGTCTTCAGGTGATTTTTTAATAACTGATTTTACCTTTTACCGTTTTTCTTTTTAAGAACGCTCTTGTAATCGTGTTTTATTTGAACGTTCACGTGGCAGGACATTTTTGAATGGGCATTGTTTAAATTAAAACGAATTATGACGTTTTCATCCATGGTTGTATGAACCTAAGATGTATTTCTTAGTGTGGAAGCATTTAGTTATAATTTCCGTTCTTTCATTCAACAGTTTGTCTTTATTTGGGTACTAGCAGTATAGCACGGCGTTGCTCGGGTGTAATGAAAGTTTTAAAACTAATCCATGGTCCTGGAGCTCAGACACTTTGGACGCTGGCACAAAAGACTAAAATGCTTCCAGTTAAAGCTAAACCGTAGACTGAAAGAAAAATGAATGTAAGTCAAATTTTGATTGACTGGTATTGATTTATACATATATATATTATTGATTTTCTACACTATTGTAAGAACTGCAACCTTGAAACTTCTGAATATTGTTTCTTATGTCTTTGTCTCTGAGTGTATCAAATTTGATCAAAATCGAACCATTCCTCCTATAAACCGATTTTTTCGATTATCGATTTTCGAAACGGCTGAACCGATTTTCTTGAAAATTTACACAGTTGTACTATAAGCGTCTGAGAGTGTTCTTAGCTAGGTTTTGTGTCGAGGTATCCCCGATAAATATAGAAAATCGATAATCGAAAAATCGGGTTATAGAAGGAGTGGTTCAATTTTAATCAAATTTGATACACTCATAGACAAAGACATACGAAACGATATTCAGAAGTTTCAAGGTTGCAGTTCTTACAATAGTGCAGAAAATCGATAATATATATATATATATATATAAAGCAAGATGTTTGTGTGTGTGTCTGTTTATCTACGTGTATGTCTTAATTTTATTTCAGCCCTTTTATTTTAGTTTTTCCTTCGGGTTTGGCTCTAAGTAGCTATAATTGTAATTCTTAGTCTCAGCCATGATACCATTTACTCAGAGGATTTATTTAGCCTTCAAAATTCAGTTTACGACGAAAAAGATTATTTGATATCGATACCAGGAAATCAAAATTTGACTTACATCCATTAATTTTTCTTTCAGTCTACGGTTTCGCTTTAACTGAAAACAATTATTGCATTTTAGTCTTTCGTGCCACCGTCCAAAGAGTTTGAGCTCCAGGACCATGGATTAGTTTTAAAGCTTTCATTACACCCGGGCAACGCCGGGCTATACTGCTAGTATATATATATATATATATATATATATATATACGAGGGTAAGTCAAAAATTATCCGCACTTTCTCCATAACATATCTTATGGTATGCAGATTGCGTCAGAACAAAAATCTAGCAATTATGTTGTTTCCATAACAGAAAAAAAAGGTAAAAAAGAAAGATCGGAAATAATGTCCAGATGTAATCACACTAAGGACACATGGATCAGTGGAGAAAAGCGTTGGTTAGATCCTGTGACTTGATCCAAAGGGTTGTGAGTTCAATATATGGCTACAGCAGTGTTGAATAAATAACTTAAATAGTTGAGTTAAAGGAAGATAACTACATGGCATCCAGTAGTTGCATGGCTTATGGAACGAGAACAATATACTCCAGTGTATGAAGGGTTCAGATTGAAAGTCCAAACACACGAAGACAGCCGGGGCGTACAACGGCCGAGACGTCGTGAATATGGCAATAAAGATGAGGACAACATTTCGAACAATATAAATAATATAAATAATACCTCATCTCAGAAGTATAGACAAATACAGTATTTTCATGTTTGGTTGTTCAAATAATGATTTGGATAAATTAATCGGACAGAGAACGTTTAACACATTTGCATTTCAGTTTTATTTTTCATTTTTTAAAGTTATTTTTATTTTCAGTTTCTCAATTTTTTCATTTCTGTTGTCAACATTAAAGTTCTACTTGTTTTTCTCTCTTACAAAGTTTATATGTCACTCATTCCTGCTTTTTATTTTTCATAATATAAACTCATTCTTTATTCATTTATCCTTTCTTATTTTTCATCTCCCTTATTCCGTTTTTCTTTTCATTTTTCCTTTTTTCCTTTTTTTTTTTCGTTTTTAATTTTACTCATTCACTTATCCGAACTCATGTTTCTCCTTTATTTCTTATCTTTAATTTGGCTATATTTCTCTTTTCTTTTTCCTAATCTAAACTCATTATCCCCTGTTTCCTCTTTTATCATTTTTCATCTCGTACATTCCTTTTTCCTTTTCTTTTTCATTAACTAAACTCATTCTTCCTTCTTTCCTCTTTTCTCATTTTTTATCTGATTTATTCGTTTTCCTTTTTCATTATCTAAACTCATTATTTTCTTTTTCCTTTTTATCATTTTGCATCTCGCTCATTTATTTTTCCTTTTCATTTTCATTATTTAATCTCACTCTCCCTCTTTCCTTCATAATTTTTCATTGCTGTCATTATTTTTCTTTTTTTTTCTTTATTAACACTCATTGTTTCTTCTTTCCTCTTTTTCATTTCGCTCATTCCTTTTTCTTTTTAATTATCTAAACCCATTCTTTCCTCTTTTCTAATTTTTCTTCTGGTTCATTTTACTGCGTTTTTTATTTCTTATAATCTAAACTCAGCTTACTCGCTTTCTTTTTTATCTTTCACCTCACACATTCTTTGTTTTCTTTCTTTGACTTGCATTATTTAACTGATACTTTTTTTCACATTTTTTTTATATTTCTTTTTCATTTCATTGTTCATGATCTAAGCCCCACTTCTCTTCTTCTTTTTTCCGTCCTTCCTTTCTTCCTAGCTTTATTTAATCCTTTCTTTGCTTATATGTTTCCTTTCTGTACCTTCTTCCATTTCCATCTTTCTTAATTATTAGATTCAGACGCTTCTATTTTCCTTCTTTCTTTTTCTTTCTTTCACTTTCTTCTTCTACTTCTTTTTGGTATAATACACATTATTTTTTTCTTCTTTTATTTTCACCTTTTTTTTCTACCTTTTGAAGGTGCAATCAGATGCCATTGTAGCTACAATGGCCTCCTATTAAAACGCCACTCTGCCGCCATACGTAATTCCTGATTATTCGCGGCAAAAGAAACTCTGCAACAATCATTTTTGATTCCACAATCACTGGCAAAGACATTGGTCTCACCCTCTTCAAGTAGCAGATACTAATTGCCTTTATTCAAGCGCTTAGAAACAAGTATGAAATTTCAGATTGACTTCTGCCGAAAACTTTCACCTTGGAAGACAGCTCTTTGTAAAATCCCGCTTTTTCTTTTAATATTTCGATTTTTTTGACAGTTTTATCCAGAAAAGTGATCAGAATATTCAAATAATAATCAAATTGGTAGTTTATGAATTTAAAGTCGAATTTAATTTTCACAACTTATTTTAAAAGTTGCGTAAAAGAAAAAAATAAATGAAAATTGTTAATCATTTGTAATATTTAGAACTAGAAGATTACTTCAAAATACAGACATTTCTTCTGAGTTAATGGTGAAATTTAATTCACCTTTTACTTTTATAGAATTTTGTTTAACGTTTTAAATTGTTGCCTTCGATATCAGGTTAATCATAAAATGAACATGCAACACAGCATAATAATAAAAATATGCAAATTACACGCCTTGTGTTTGGGGAGATTTCTTTCTTTCTTTGCAGCCTCATTTTCTGAAGCTGCAACGACGCAAGAATATTCACTACTCAATCGTTGTTTTAATAGCAAATGTTCAGATAAGCTCTAATCTTAGTTGCACACATTTCCAAATTTAGAGCTAGGAAGCGTCATGTTACGTGCACAAAAAAAATCACACACATTTCCTCCGTAATCCAACCATATAGTGGACGCTCTTTTTTTTCCTAAGAATCTGGTTCTTCTTCTTCTTCTTCTTCTTCTTCTTCTTCTTCTTCTTCTTCACCTGTCGTGTCCCTTCATGATGTAGGCGATGATTGGCTTCCACTTTCCCCTGAAACTTGTTGCTCTTAATGTATTTTCCTGTTGGTGTCTCTCCCAAAATCCGCTCTGCCATCCATCTGCTCAAGCCAGTCAAATATGACTCGCTTTTCACCCCAAACAAGGCAGTCTTACTGCCATTGGTGTGCAAGGGGTTACAGAGGAGGAAAGTGGTGAGAAAGAGGAGCGAGTTATAGGGAGAATGGGTAAGAGAAGGATGAGAACACTGGTGTAAAGAGAGCTGATGAGAGGGTGGAAATGAACATGAGGGAAATGATGAGAGTCAAAGAAATAGGAGGTGGCAATTGACCTTACATTTCAATTCTTGGAGCTTGTAAGCTGTTAGGGAAACAAACGGAAAGTGCGGGAAAATAAGCTGTTAGAGTAGAAGTTGCGGTTACATTTCATTGGTTTCACTGTAAAAAGATGGGACCTAGTTGCTAGTCTATTGGCTCGAGTAAATTCATGCAGAGGGGACATCAGGGAGCTAAGCTCGTCGAAGCAGAAGCCGTAAAAGCATTTGTAGAAGAAACAGAAGAAAACCAGATTACGTTGGTGTGGAAGTGGCTGGAGCTGAGCTGCCAAGTCAGGATTGATCACATTGCAGATTCCCCGTTGGAGAGACAGTAGTTATAGAGTTTGGAGAAAACAGAGAAGCTGAGAGTATCAGATTCTCCAAACCCTCCTTCCTCGTTACGTGTCCCAGGAACCTCAGCTGTCTCTTCTTTATGTTAAGTATAAGTTTTATTCTAGTTTGCATCTACTCCAACACCCCGTCGTTGCTCACAAGCTCGGTCTTTGGTATCCTCAGTTTAATTTTGTAGAACCACATTTCTGCTGTCTCAAGCCTCTCCTTTATTCTTGAAGAGATCGTCCAGTATTCGCAGACATACTTTGTTAAAAAGACTTCTGCCTGGAAGGTACCTTGAGCAATAAACTCTTAAGCCTCAAGTTAATGGTCAATCGTTATAAGTCCTCCTTGATTACATAATCTTTTTTCTTCCTGTTACCTCTACAGTCAACCTCTACCTCGGGTGGTTCTCGAACTTTGTATTACCTGGAGTTTAGTATGAAAATAGATTTATAAATGATTATAGCAATATTAGCCTTTTCCTTATATTGAAACATGCGGCATTCGTTGAACCAACGGAGATACTATAAGTTGAAATTTATAAAATCTTAAAATTAAATCTGTCTTTCAGGATAATAACCGTCTCAAATCGATAGACTGTCATCGGCATCTCCTGTACTGATGAAGGTTTTTTCATAACATTCTGTTTGACGTCATTATTTTCTCTTCGTGTTTTTTTTAAGTTAAGTGCCATACGTGATACACGCTTAGGGTTTTTTGAAAGAGACATGACTGATTGAGTAGAAGATTTTCCTGCAGTAGGTTGGCATTACTTTCTGCGGTAGACTGGTTGCCAACCAAGGCTATAAAACCCAATCTGTCCTGTTATTTGATCTGTAGCTGGAAAGAAAAGACAGGTTAATATTTTCCCAAGGGTATTTGTGCGTAAGTGAATGAAACAAATTCAACTGGAATTCGAACTCGCCTCTCCGATTTTTCTTTCCGAGCCTATATCCAAAAGACAAACGCACATCCCATTTTGCCCCAAGTTAAGCAATAAACTCTTAGCAGGCAACTGAATACTGAGCAAAAGAGGATGAGAAAAAAGAAAGATTATTAAGGAAAAGAAGCAATAAAAGAACAAGAATTAAAGGGACATAACAATTGACACTGAATTTAAATTTTTAATGATTAAAGTTTACTAGAAAGAAAGAGCCACACACACACACACACACACACACACACACAGAGAGAGAGAGAGAGAGAGAGAGAGAGAGAGAGAGAGAGCTTTGCAAACGCGAAGTGCGAGAGAAGAAACTGTTAGCACAGAACTTAGATCTGGTCATTTCAACTATAAAGTGATGAGACCTAGCTGCCAATCTAGTACAGCGCTCAAGAAAAGCTCACCAGAACAATTACCATTAAGATATTTATAGAAAATATATAGTTGTATATTTGTAAAATTGATAGTAGTTATGTCATTCTTTTATTTACTTTGAAACCAATAAAATGTTAACGCAAATTCTACTCTACCAGCTTCTTTTATCGCACTTCCCACTGTGGAATTCCCTTCTGTTTACTTGTTCCCCCAACAGCTACAATATCAAGGAGTTTAGATGTAATAGTCATCTCTTATCTCACTGACTTGCATCCTACCCCCCACTCTCTCTCTCTCTCTCTTATGCTCCTTTCTCCGTTTACTCCACTCTCATCAGTATCCTCATCCTTCTCTTAAACACTTCCTGACACACCCTATAACCTGTCAGCCTTTCTTATCACTTTCCTCCTATGTAACCCCCTGCGCACCAGTGGCAGTAGACTGCCTTGCTTGGGGCGATATGATTAAAAAAAATTATTGTGATTGTATAGCGTCAGTCCATCAGACTCAAAGAAAGATTGTATTCTGTAAGAACTACTGGATTTAAACCTTGTTTAATCATTGATTTGAGAATGTTCACAGTTTAAGCTACAAAAAATGATACTATCCAGAGATACTGTTTCCTTTTGTAGAACACAAAAGAATAAGATAATCCGTAACGCTGCATAAGGATCTGACTCAATCTGCTATACTCTACCTTTACAAAAAGCTAGATCAAACTAAAAATGAAGTATTGCTATCATACCTGAGTTGGATCTGGATCTCATTCGTTTGTCTTGACAGAGTTCAAAATTGCCTACGTGGTCTTGTGAGTGACGAAATATTTTCCACCCAACAATTTCCTTTCAACAGGCAAAACGTCATTAGTCCCTCGCTACCCTAACGCTGTTTCTATAGCATGTTTTCTGACGAGTTAAATTCTTTAGTCCCACCAGTTTTGACCTTCACAACTACGACCCGCCATAGCATGTATACAAATATTACTCACCTCCATTTACTTCATATTCCATAAGTTCTACTCGGAGAGCTTCATCCCAAGAACTGCTGCTTTGTGAAACAGCCGCCCGGTAGGATGCTTTCCCAATCACTTCAATCTGGACTTCTTCAAGACTTAGTTTAATCTTTATCTTTTCTGTGTAACACCACGAACTTCACTTGCCTTTTTATACGCTCATACAATCCCATAAACTAACCCTCTAGCCTCTTGGGCCTGGCATTGGATTAATATGAGTATGAAAATGAATAAATTAAAGTTTATAGAATACAAATCCTATATCATCAAACAAGCTGCTGTCTGTCAGTCATCACAGGCAACCTGTCCAGCCTCCCATAAGCATGGAACAAAGCGAGTCTCCCAGAGAGCAATACACTGTGCCTCTTTGGCCTTACCCTCTCTTCTGATCTCAAGTGGAAACACTACATAGAGTCAATAGCTAAATCCACTACTAGGAAGGTTGGGTCACTGTGTCGGGCCAGGATGTTTTTCCCACCTGAAACCATCCTGCATATATACAAATTAACTATTCGTCTGTGCATGGAGTACTGCTGCCATATATGGTCAGGTGCCCCCACTGTTTATATCCGTGTTCTTGACAGGCTCCAAAGGAGAATCAGTAATGTGATAGGTACCGATTGGCGGTTCAACTACAGCCACTTTCCCACCGACGAGATGTGGCTTCCCTTTCTCTGTTCTATAAATACTTCCATGGTTTCTGCTCTAACGAACTTAAGTCACTGGTGCCTCTGCAACAGGGGTTTACTCGTGCAACCTGACTGGCAACTGAGTCTCACTCATTCACAATTAGATCAACTAAATGCAGACAATTCTACTCCTGCAGCTTCTTTTCTCGCACTTCCCGCCTGTGGAACTCGCTTTCTTATTCTTGCTTTCCTGACGGCTACAACCTCCAGGAATTAAAATGCAAGGTCAATACTCATCTCTTAACCACTTGACCCTAGTTCTTTCCACAATCTCTTGTAGATCCTTTCCTTTCTCTCCACCTTTGTAACTGTCATCACACCTGTATTCCCATCCTTCTCTTGCTCCTTTCTAAATGGTTCGTTCTTCTCTTCACTCTCCTCTAATCTTTTTACGCTTATGTAGCCCCCCTGCACATCAGTGGCATTATCGCCTTGCTTAGGGTGATATGATTAAAAAAAATTAACTAAAACACAAAAAGTAAAATTGCAAATACAAAATGAATCAGAACGACTGAAAACATTTTAGAAAAACCAGAGTAAGGCAAATTTCACAAGTCAGTGTGAAAATTAAGATTCTGATAAGATTGGATAGGAAATAACAAATTGATCTATGACCCCGGTCAATTTTTCTTAACACCTAAAAAAATGATTATGTCGTATGATCCAGTCAAATGCCTAGAGTTCACTATTTAACCAAGTCACTTTACCGGCCAGATCAGTCAGTCAGATGGGAGCAGGAATTAGAGATCACACGCTAAAATGTAACAAAAGAAACTTCAAACCGACATAAAAGGGCCGCCATACATTCGTTCCACTTCTCTCAATTTTCCTTTTTTCGTCTTCACTCACACGCTGTCAAAGTACAACAACAAGATACTTTAATTGACCCCTAAAAACTGAAGTCTGATAAGTACAATTTTCTTTATTTTCATTTTTTGCCGGACAAAAAAAAAAAAAAAAAAAATAGGAAGAGAACACAGACTGCCACTTACTACTATTTCTCTGGAACATTTAACTACTTACATTTTCTTTTTGAACATTTAACTCATACAAATTACATGCATTTTCTATTTGAACATTTTCTTCTTAAAATTTGTTATTCCGTTCTATTAATAAAATTACGCTTATTTTACAAACAAAACAATCATTTTTCAACCATTCATTCAACTTTCTGATATTTTAAATTGTGGGGACTTCGGCTGTGTTTGGCACAAGGCCAGTTTGATAAACATAGCCGAGGCTTGTACAAGTTTTAATGTATTTGTTTAATAAATACACCCTGTTAAAAATCTAATGATAAGAATGAATGAATGAAAATATTTGTTTTATTCTAGTTTCAGTAGCGATGATTAATGGCTTGAGTTTTTTACACCCAGGAAAAAAACAAAACAAAAAAAACAAAAAAAAAACGACTTCCTTGTGGCGCACAAGTGAATGCCTGACTTCTGCTATACTCTACCTGATCCAGATCAGGCCAACAATAGAATATTGATGCTATATGTGAGCTGGAGCTGCCCAGTGCACGTTTGAAAAGCGTCAAAGAGGTGTAAGACAATGACGTGTCTTCTCACCAGACCTATTTAACTTATATAGTGAGACAATTTTAAGAGTTCTAGAAATCCTGCCAGGACTCGTCATTGGCGACCACAATCTGCGCAATATAAGATACACAGATGTTACAGTGTTGATAGCAGACACGAAAAGGGAGCTACAAGACCTCTTACAGAAGGTAGCTAAAAAAAAAAGCTGAAAGAAAGGACAACGCATTAACTACAAGAAAACTGAATGTATCGTCATCAGTTAAAAGAGAAGCCCAAAATGCCAACTACAGACTTGAGCTGCTAAAATCAAGCAGGTACAAAAATTTAAATAGCTAGGAAGTGTTCTAACAGAAGACTGAGGTCTGAAGGCGTATTGGCATGGCGAAGGATGCATACCAGAAGCCGAGTAGAGTATTGAGTAACAGGAAAATTTTGCTGGAAACAAAGAAGTGAGTACGGGATCGTTATGTAATGTATGTCTTTCTATATGACAGCGAACGCTGAAAAATTTCGCCAAAGATGAAGGAAAGACTTGAGGTAATCGGAATGTGGTTCTGCAGAAGGATGATGAGGATATCATGGATTGAACATGTGAGCAATGATGAAGTTTTGGAGAAGATGACAACGAAGAAGAAACTGATGCTCAGGAAAAGACAGCTGCATTTTTGGGGACATGTAATGAGGAAGGAAGGCTTGGAGAATAATCTGATACTCATAGGACAGATAGAGGGAAAGAGAGACAGAAGAAAGCAACGCGTGAAGTATTTAATGGGATTGAGTAAATGGATAGCAGAGCAGAGTTTGGGAGGGTTAATATGAGGAAGGGTGTTAAGAGCTACAAGGGATAGGGAGATGTGGAAGGCCATGATTACCTATGTCCTGAAGGAACAGGGCATATAGCCGGAAAAGGTGTGGCTATTCTTGGTGATGAATTATGTTCCACCTGTTTCAATTATGTTCAACCCCATTCCCACAGATGAAACGTTCCAAGTGTCTCACCGCTATATCGTTACTTCTATTATATGTGTTACGAGAAGCTACGTTCCTTAGTCTTACTTTCTCTGACCTTTACAAGTGGGCTCCGTCATACCACTTACACATTTCCATCTTAATTCTATCCCTATTACAAGAAGTAAATTTTATTTAGACAGATTCTTCCCCCGAACTGATCATTTCTTGAAAGGACTCACCCAGACATCGTAATCAAAGACCACAAAAACAAAACATGCCTTCTTATTGACATGGTAGACTGTAATACATCTTCCAAGATCTTAAAAAAAACTATCAAAGTACAAGGATCTTGGAATTGAAATCTCAAAAATGTGACCCGCGAGTACATCAGCGATTACAGTTGTAGTTAGAACTCTCGGTTTGATTGGAAAGGCTCTCAGAGTCTCATTGAAGGGATCCAGATAGACAAAGCCTTAAAAAACACAAAAAATGTACTCCCAATATACATGTTATGTTGCCCTATCTAGAGGGAATGGATAAATAATAACCTGAGTGTCTTCCGGGGACACAGCTAGAGAAAGTCAGGAGACAGTCGAGACGCAGCGTAACTATAACGTTCGGATTTACACTTCTATCAGCTGATTACTAACAATTATAATTGTATATATTGTTCTCTTATACTAGTACACTGTTTGAACCTACTTTCTTGTTTCCGTGTTTTACTTCCGGGCACTATCAGGCCACAACAAGATAACATCACATGAGGACTTTATGTAAAATCTGTGTGATCTTAGCCCCGTTTTTTTAAGGCTCAGTGGAAAGTTTCATGAAACCATTACTAGCGTTACGTCTCTGGTTAGGACCCGGAAGAAAATGTTTGTATAATAGAAATCCAAGGAAGAAATAATAATAATAATAATAATAATAATAATAATAATAATAATGAAAGAAGGCAGTAAATACAAACAAGATTTACATTTAGTAGATTCTGTAGAAAAGCAAAACAGAAGCCAAGAACCAACTATTGCGGCAAAAAATATGAAAAAGAAAGCCAAGGACAAAGCTCTTGAACAGATGAAACAACGCTGGCAAGACAAACCTCTGCATGTCCAATATCCAGAACGTGCTAATAAACCCAATGTTGATAAAGTTAATACTCATCGATTGTTACGTGCATCTGGATTAAAATCTGAAACTGAAGGCTTTATTCTTGCTGCGAACGACCAAAGTCTTTTCACTAGGAACTGTCAGGCAAATATTATACATAATAATGTGGATTCAAAATGCAGGTTTTGTGACAATAGACCATATAATCTCAGGATCATCTGCACTTGCCCCAAATGAACATAAAAATAGTCACGATAGAGTGGGGCAATATTTACACTGGACCATGTGCAAACACTATGGAAAATATGTAAACAAACACAGAAATGAACATCCCACAACACCGGTTACAGAAATAGAAGATGTCACCATACTATGGGATTACACCATCTACACAGACAGAAAAATTGAAGCAAATAGGCCGGACATTATTGTTAAAAACCCAAAAGAAAAACTTACTTATTAATTGAGATGGTTTGTCCAGCGGATTGTAATATAGCAACCAAGGACTTCGAAAAACTATCAAAGTATAAAGACATTGAAATGGAAATAGAAAAATGTGGAAATTGAAAACAAGAATCATACCAGTGAAAGTGGATGCAATTGGAATGATAAAAAATGGAATAAAACAACACAATGAAAGAATCCCTGGAAACCCCAGCTTAACAGATGTACAAAAATTGTCTTGTTAATTACAGCCCACACACTAAGGAGCAATTTGTCTATGTAATGCTAGGGATGTTAGGGAGATATGAAAAAAACATAGAATGGAGCCATAACAACACACCACTATCTTAGGTCTTCCTGCAGACTTGGTAGGTAGTGCGACCGTAGCAGAAATGCATTTGTAATGAATAATAATAATAATAATAATAATAATAATAATAATACAATTCCAATAAACTTATTAAAAATACGTAAAACTACCAGAATGTAACGCAATTTTGAAGCCAGCAGAACTTTGACCCCCAAATTGCTCAATAGTTATTTACAGTTATAATATTCAATAAATCAATAAATGTCGAATGAATGTATCTTATTTGTATTGCAGTACATAAGAAGATAAATGAGTCTACTAAGCATTCATTTAATTATTGAATATATATATATATATATATATATATATATATATATATATATATATATATACACGCCCTTGTGCAAACTAATTGAAACAAAGCAAATAACATCTTTGTAGGATCTTTCATACTTACCCTGATCACGTATACGTCGTCTCTTGGTGTTGTTTTTCTCTTCCGACCGCATTTTCTTTTACATTTGGGACTGATGGATTTAGCTTGTTTCTGGGCACTGTTGACTGTTGAAAGGCTGAAACCAACAACATCAGCGATCTCTCTGCAGTTTTACAATTTTCGTACGCTTCCTTGGAGTAACGTCCATCGCAGACAATGGTCATAGGACAACTAATCAAGAGCCTGGACGTGATAAAAATCTGATGCAATCACGGATGACGCAATATTTTTCAAAACCAAACAAATTTCATCATACAACCCGAAAATAGATTCATATTGCTGCACACCACTGCAAATGACATAATCTGAGACAAAAATAGAAATCGATTACACCCTATCACTCCAGTGGGTCTAAAACTGAATGTATGGTGAAAGAAAGGAAACTAAAGCAGTTGTTTCATTTAATTTGCATAAGGGTGCATATCTATCTATCTAAACTTATTTATAAATGGAACTGTGTGTGTGTGTGTGTGTGTGTGTGTATGTGTGTGTGTGTGTGCTTGATACTTAGTGGAGTATTAGATATGGTAATATCTTTATTATAATTTTATTATAAATTGTTTACTGCAACACAATAGCCGTTGTGCTTCGGTACTCTCTTATTAACACCTCGTCAGGCAGCGAAATAAAAAATATTTCACTGCCTGACAAGTGTGCATATATATATATATATATATATATATATATATATATATATACATTAGCAGTATAGCCCGGCGTTGCTCGGGTGTAATGAAAGCTTTAAAACTAATCCATTGTCCTGGAGCTCAGACTCAGCCTAAAGAATATTTATGTGAAGTTTGGTGAGAATCGGATAAAAATTGTGGATTTGTATAAAGGACATACAGGCAGATAAACAGACACACACACAAACATCTTGCCTTTTATATATATATATATTATCGATTTTCTGCTCTATTGTAATTTCCGCAACCTTGAAACTTCTGAATATCGTTTCTTATGTCTTTGCCTAGGAGTGTATCAAATTTGATTAAAATCGGACCACTCCTTCTATAACCCGATTTTTTCGATTATCGATTTTCGATATTTATCTGGGGTACCGCGACACAAAACTTAGCTAAGAACACTCGCAGACGCTTATAGTACAACTGTGTAAATTTTCAAGAAAATCGGTTCAGCCGTTTCGGAGTCTATCGGTAATGGACACACACACACACACACACACACACACACACACACACACACACAGACAAAGGTCCATTTTATAAATAAGTTTAGATTTTTTTTTTCTTTTTTTTAATCGTGTCACCCCAGGCAAGGCATTCCACTGCCACTTTTGCGCAGGGGGTTACATAGAGGGATTGGGTATATGAAATGTCAGAAGGAGGGTAATAGACGACTTAGGATGTACATAGGGAGAGAGTTGGAGAGAGTAGGTGTGAGTTAGTGTGTTAGGAGGTGTCTGTTGACCTTACATTTAAACTCCTGGAGGTTGTAGCCGTCGGGGAAGCAAGCATGCGGTAGGGAATTCCACAGGCGGGAAGTACGAGGAAAGAAGCTGTTGGAGTAGAAATTGCGGTTACATTTCATCGGTTTCACTGTAAAAGGGTGGGACCTAGTTGCCAATCTAGTATCTCGTGCAAATTCACATCTAGCGGGTATCAGTGATTTAAGTTCGTCAGAGCAGAAGCCATGAAAGTATTTATAGAAGAGGCACAGGGAAGCCACGTCACGCCGGTGAGAGAGATACCGCAGGCGGTCAGCCAAGTCAGTATCAATCACATTACAGATTCTTCGCTGTATTTTGTCAAGAAGCCCGAGGAGAATAGAAGGGGTACCCGACCAGATGTGGCAGCAGTACTCAATACACGGGCGGATGGTAGATTTATATAATTGCAGGATAGATTCAGGCGGAAAGAATTTCCAGGCCCTGCACAGAGAGATCACGTATGGCGTTAAACCAGTTCCGAAATTTTAAAGCCCTCATCTGTATACAACCGCTTTCGAACAACAAAGATTAAAAATGGTTTTCAGCGTGTGAAAACTGTATGTATTGGAGAAGACCATTCTGGCGCTACAGAATCACAAAGAACTGTACCAAATAACAGAAACCATATCACTTTAAGACTTGATAACAACAGCAGCACCCAAAATTGTAACCCGTAGAGAAAATAAGGATATAATCAAACTGTTAACGTTATACATTATATCAAATAAAATGTTATGAAGCAAACCCTTATAAATATTGAAAAGAATAATAACGGCTTCTTGACTCGAGAAATCTATTTGCCTAAAAAATTGTTTTAAGCTTCAGATTTTATAAATTTCAGCCGACCGTCGTATGATCTGTTGGATTAATAAATGCTAAATGTTTCCTCATAAGGAAACGGCTAATATTACCATTATTATTAAACATTACGGCATCTAGTACTGCACTTTTTTTTTGTTCATTTTGGCCAATAATCATCATAGTTTAAAACCTTTCGTTTTTTAAGCATAACCGATTCTCTGTGCAGGGCCAGGAAGTTTTTTTTTCCGTCTAAAACAATCCTGCACATATACAAATCTACCATTCGCCCGTGCATTGAATACTGCTGCCATATCTGGTCGGGTGCTCCTGCTATCCACCTAGGTGTCCTTGACAAAACCCAACGGAGAATCTGAAATGTGATCGATCCCGACTTGGCAGCTAGGATACGGTCACTTTCCCACCGGCGCAATGTGGCTTCCTTGTGTCTCTTCTACAAATACTTTCACGACTTCTGCTCCGATGAGCTTAGCTCACTGGTACCTACTATATATGAATTTACTCGAGCAACAAGATTAGCAACTAGGTCCCATCCTTTTACGGTGAAACCAATAAATTGTAAACGCAAATTCTACTCCAGTAGCGTTTTTTTCTCGCACTTCCCGTCTGTGGAATTCCTTTCCGTTTACTTGCTTTCCCGACAGCTACAATCTTCAAGAATTTAAATGTAAAGTCAATCGCCATCTCCTGTCTCACTAACTTGCATCCTCTCTCTCATGCTCCTTTCTCCGTCCACCTCACTCTCATCAGTATTCTTGTCCTTCTCTTACCATCTTCCTAACACTCTCTGTAACCTGTCACTCTTTCTTATAACATTCCTCTTGTGCAATCCTCTGCACAACAGTGGCAGGAAATTGCCTTGTTTGGGGCGACACGGTTATAAAAAAAAGAAGCTTTCTCTATTCTTGTGGAAGCGTTCTTCAATGTATTCGTTTCATATTTCTCTAGTGTGACCATTAAAGCTTTAGATTTTATAGCGAGCCGCGTGTCTTCTCTCTTATTATTTCCTTTATCCTTTTAAGCATTTTTATTTTTTCTTAACAGTGTGCGAATGCCAACTGAAAATATTAATCATATCATATCTTTCCTCTTGCATTCACAGTCCAACGCCATTCTTTCTGGTTCTAGTCGTCATGTCTGCAACAAAAGAGACATGATTGAAATACAATTCCTCGTCTATCGTCTTTTTCATTCTACTTTAAAGGTGGCTGTCTCATGTCAGAAATAGTTGCGTATTTTGCAACAGTTCAGAATGTTAGTCTTCAAAGCATGAAAACGGGTATTTCTGAAAATTGGCGCAATATGATCTTCCTGGTTGATAATTTCTCTCATATTTATCTATAAACTGAAGTAAATAAAGCTTATTTTAATTTTAATGAATACTTATTAATATAGTAACTGCAATACTCGAGAGACGCAAATAGTTCAAAATGTTAGTTTCCAAAGCATGAAAACGGAGATTTTTGATGATTGGCGCAATATGATCTTCTGGGTCGATAATTTCTCTTAGATTTATCTATATACCGAAGTACATTAATCCTATTATAATTTCAATGAATACTTATTAATCTTGTAACTGCAATACTCGAGAGGCGCAAATAGTTCAAAATGTTAGCCTTCAAAGCATGAAAACGGGAATTTCTGAAAATTGGCGCAATATGATCTTCCTGGTCGAAGTAAATTAAGCCTATTTTAAGTTTAGTGAATAGTTATTAATATAGTAACTGTAATACTCGAGAGGCACTCGACAGTTTTGACTTTCCTGAGCCAGACTAAGTATGCACTAACATAGGAGATCATAACTATTTTGCAGAAATCTCATTGAGTTCCTTATGCTGGTGACCTTATGCCCGATTAAGGATGATAACCATCAACTATAACCTACTTTGTGGATAAAGTGCTTGCATATTTGTTAATGTTCTCAGTGGTTCAGTAAATACGGCAATACTTCTAGTACCGGATTTTAATGTTGCATAACAGTAAGCTGACCAAGTTTTCTATATTCCGATTACAAGCACATATAAAAAAAAGCGATTGGCGTGATTTGTTCTGGATAGAGATTTTTAAGAACTTCTATTGGTATTGTAAAATTGGAAGTTTAGTTCAATTTGTTTCTATATAAAGTCAAGAAATTTTAAAACGTATTGTTAAAACTTTTTCCTGGTAAAATCGGTAAAAGCTATATTTAAAAGAGGCAAAAAAAAGGATTATTTTTTTTCAAATATAGACCGTAATGATGGACCTGTTCACACTTTTCTTAAAGCCAATGTGACTTCATTTATCAAGTACAGTAGCATTTTTATTAAGAGGTTTGTACAAGAATATATGGGGAAAATGATGAGAAGCAGTAGAAGCGGAGAAGAAAGAAGAAATAAATAGGAAAGAAAGAAAAAGAATATAGCAGGAAAAATAAGAAGAAGAAGCGGAGAGGAAAGAGGAAAGGAATAGTGAAGAAAATAAGATAGAATATAAGAAAAAGTAGATAAAGTAGAAGAAAGAGTAGAGAAAAAAATAAGAAAGAATAAGAAAATAAATAGATAAATAGGAGAAAAAGAAAAAGAAGAAAACGGGCAAAGAAAAGAAAAAAACAAAACCAAATTAGAAGAAATATAAAAAAGCTGTAGAAATAATAATAATAATAATAATGGTAATAATAATAATAATAATAATAAGAAGAAGAAGAAGAAGAAGAAGAAGAAACAGAAGAAATAAAAAAGAAATTGAAAATAAAACAAAACAGGAAAAACTTGTAGAAGAAGACGAAGAATAAGAAGAAGCAGGAAGAAAATAAATAGAAAAGAAAATAAGAAATACCAGAATAAGTAGACATAAGAATAAGAAGAAAAAAGAAGAGAAGAAGAGAAGAAAGAAATAGGAAATAAAATAAGAAAAGTAAAGAAAAAGAAAAAATAAGGAAAAATAAATGAGAAATTAAATAAAAAGAAATACAAAATAGAAAATAAAATAAAAAAGAAAGAAATAAAGTAAAAAGGAGAAGAAAAAGAAGCGGGGGAGAAAGAATAAAGAAATAAAATAGAAAATAGAAAAGAAAGAAAGAAAGAAAAAAGAACAAGAACAAGAAGAAAAAGAAGAAGAAAGAAATAGAAAATAGAATAAAAAAGAAAGCAAGAAGAAAGATAAAAGAAATAGAAAATAAAATAAAAAAGAAAAGAAACAAGAAAAAGAAGAGAAACAAGAAAGAAACAGAAAATAATATAAAAAAGAATGAAAGATAGAAGAAGAAGAAGAAGAAGAAGAAGAAGAAGAAGAAGAAGAAGAAGTGAAACACTTGGACAAATATTACTTAATGCTGAGCTGTTCCAATTTAATTTTTGAAATTCTCATGTTGAAAAGTTTTTGACATTCAAGACAATATATGCTCATTCTAGTTCTTTTTTATTAGTGGCAAACATTTTTCTTATTTGAGTAGCTTTTTGCAACCATTTTTTAATTCGATGAAATGTCTCCAATGAAAAGAAATTTTCAATAAGATAATCCAGCCATTAAAAAAATAGGCAATAAATAAATTATATAATATAAAAACCTTTTTCCTTTTATTTCTTTTTATATTGTAATTTTAACAATGTTAATAACATTAAAGTAAAAAAAAAAAAAAGATCGTAACCATGCCTTGTCTATTGCACGATATCGTCAAGTGACATATCAGGTTGGGAAAAAATACGACGAAATTTGTTCCAAATTTGTTCTTTGTGATCTCGGTACTGTTAAAGATTTTTTCATAAGAAATTCTTGAAAAGTAGAATAAAATATTTAGCATTGTAGAATAGCTATTCTTATTAGTAGTTTTATATATTCCTCCTTGTTTATTTGGATTTTTTTCTCAGGCATTATTTTTCTCTCTCTATATGAATATATTTTGGTGACCGTACCAAGAGAATAAATACCAAGTCAGTTAAGTGCCATACATGACATACGCTTGGGCGATCATGTCTCGAAAGAAACATGGCTGACTGGGCAGAAGATTATCACGCAGTAGGATGCCATTGCTTTCTGCGGTAGACTGGTTGCCAGCCAAGGCTATAGAACACAATCTGTCATGCCATTTAACTCATAGCTGTAGGGAGAAGAGATAGATTATATTACATTATTATATTAAGTATAATTAGGAGGGGATCAGTTTATTACTTCACAACAATAGAAAACTGATCCCCCACCTTATGACCAGTAGAAGCTTTAATTATGTTTCCAACAATTATATATTCAGTCACTCAAGTAAGTACCATACGTGTTACACGCTTTGGGCGATCATGTCTCGAATAAGACATGACTGACTTGGCAGAAGATTATTCCTTAGTAGGTTGCCATTGCTTTCTGCGGTAGACTGGTTTAATTAAACTGGATTAATACCTTTCCAAAGGGTATTTATGCGTAAGTAAATGCAAGGAATTCAACTGGAATTCGAACTCGGCTCCCCGATTTCTCATTCCGAGTCGATATCCACTGCACCATAACGCACATCCTTTACCAAGTAAATTCCAAATATTCATAAACTCTTCTAAGCATGCCTGATAAGTATAACAAGTTCCTCAAATTACTAATACTTGGAGTAATGGTGGAAATATCAGTTTTCCTATTTGAATTTTCTGATGAACTTTTAATTCTTCAGTTATTGATTGAATAATGTGGGAAATGTTTCTATTGCATAGTTACATATTAACAAGTTTACGAAATTATTGGCATATCAATCATATATGAATGCAGGTTGTTATTTAAAGAAGTATGAGAGTACAAGTGAAAAAAAACTAAAAGATTAAAATTTAAAAATTCTTCATTTCACTGAAGCAGATGTTAAATGAATGAGTGCGTTATCTCTTCTATCTTCTTGTTTTCTTCCTTCTTAATTACACAAATAATCCTTTGTTTCTTCTTCATTACGCAATTTTTTCCTTCCTTACTTCTTTCTTTCTTTTTTCTTTTTTTCTTAACTGAACAATTTCTTTTCTTCTTTATTCTTAATTATACACTTTTTGTTTCCTTCTTTTTCTTAATTTCTCACTTTCTTTGTTTCTTCTTAATTCCACAATTTTTTCCTTCCTTACTTCTTTCTTTCTTTTTTCTTTCTTTCTTAACTGAACAATTTCTTTTCTTCTTTATTCTTAATTATACACTTTTTGTTTCCTTCTTTTTCTTAATTTCTCACTTTCTTTGTTTCTTCTTAATTCCACAATTTTTTCCTTCCTTACTTCTTTCTTTCTTTTTTCTTTCTTTCTTAACTGAACAATTTCTTTTCTTCTTTATTCTTAATTATACACTTTTTGTTTCCTTCTTTTTCTTAATTTCTCACTTTCTTTGTTTCTTCTTAATTCCACAATTTTTTCCTTCCTTACTTCTTTCTTTCTTTTTTCTTTCTTTCTTAACTGAACAATTTCTTTTCTTCTTTATTCTTAATTATACACTTTTTGTTTCCTTCTTTTTCTTAATTACTCGCTATCTTTCTTTTTTCTTTCTTTCTTTCTTTCTTTCTTTCTTTCTTTATTACGCAATTTATTAATTTATTTCTAATTATAATGATTTTTTCTCACTACAAAAACAAAGTTCTTGAAATATCTTTTATTTTGTCCTTCTGCGTAACCCAGATGGAATGGTCTATTATTTATCTGAGTTAATGGCAGGACATAACGCACATACTGACTAACAGAGGATCAATAAAAATTAAAATATGGTATTCAGTAGCTCCGCCGGGGCATTTACCATAGTACGCTGTTCTCCACGTATAATATACACGACGTTTATCTGTATATTGGGAAATCTCTTTAACTTTCAAATAATATTCAAGCTTTTTATCTATTTTAATACTTTCACTTTCACTATCTAGTCGACTGAAACAGACATACCCGCTATTTGGCTGAATTAGCTTTACTTACCTGCAATATTAAAGATCAATATCTTATATAAACCGTTCAAAGAATTCGGACTTCTGATAAACCTTTCTAAATCCGAGAACATGGAATTGAAATGAGGTTGGTAATGGCGTCTGAACTGAATTCACCGTAAATATTCAGAATGCGGAATTAATAAATTCGAAAACTCTAAATCCTTTGGTGTCTGAATCATTTAGAACGAACTTAGTATAGTCAATGGAGAAGTTGAACACAATATAAGTTATGCTTTAGTTTCAATACGATAAGATTATGCAAACATTTAATACTGAACTGAAAACTTGAATCATGTTCTTTAGTATTTTAGTCAAATGTAGACATTCATACGGATGTCATGCAACGCTCCTAACTAATCCAGAAATATCTGAACTATTATCTGATTACATGATTAAAAAAAGGCTTTAAACTAGTAAAGACTATGTGGGACAGATAATACCAGGAGTCGTAAAATGTTTATTTGTCATCTTTAAGAACACTAGTAATTGTTTCATACAAATTTCCCTTTATTTTTTGTTTTTTATCGTAACTTACCAAGATCTTCGCTATGGTACCAAGACTTTAAGTTCAGTACGAGACCAGCGTCAAGATCTTATCATTTCACAGTTGAGCTGACCAGATGAAATCGTAAATTCTGCGCTAATAGTTTCTTTTCTCGAACCTCTTGCTTGTGGAACTCCCTTCCGTCTCCATGCTTTCCAGCCAACATTAATCTGCAAAAATTTAAATGCCATGTCAATGGCTATCTACTGTCCTTCTGACTACTCTTTCCATTTTCTGTTCATTATAAATGACTTTGTTCTTAATTCTTCCAAATCTGCAAAATCTTGTGTCTTAATGATTCACCGCCTTGCACAAGGTGGTACGGATTAAAATAAAGTTGCTAGCATGGCTATTAACAAAGAACACACGTCAGAAATAAAGAATAAAGTCTTGGAGAGGTTCAAATTTGTATTTCTCCGTTCTCATTTTGGAAGTTTACGTATAATGGGACAAAGCTAACAGTTGTAAAAGAACCAATTTAACTATATCAATTTACGGATGCCTACAGTCTTGTGCAAATTAATTGAAACAAGACAAATAATGTATTTTATAGGATCTTTCACACTTCCCCTGATCACGTACACGTCGTCTCTTGGCGTTGTTTTTTTATTCCGACCACATTTTCCTTTATGTTTGAGACTGATGGATCCAGTTTGTTTCTTCGTCTTGATGACACGACTGACAGTTAAAAGGCTGACACCAACAGTGTCCGCGATCTCTCTGTAAGGATTGCAAGTGTGTTCGTGCAGCATTACAATTTTCGTACGCTTTCTTGGTGTAACGTTCATCACAGACGCTAGCCGTAGGACAACTAATCGATAGTAGAGACAATAGTGTCAGGGCGTGATAAAGATCTGATGTAATCATGGATGACGTAATATTTTTCAAGGCCAAACAAATTTTATCATTCACTCCGAAAATAGAAGCATATTCCTGCACACCAATGCAAATGACCTAATCTTAGGTAAAAACAGAAGTCGATTACATCTTGTTACTTCAGAGGATCTAAAAGTGACCGAAAGAAAGGATATTAAAGCAGTTGTTTCAATTAAATTGTACAAGGATATACTTATTCTCTTCACAGATGCGAAGAAGATTGGAAACAAGGAAAAAAGAACACATAACGAGGAAGTATAGCTTCGAGAATTTAATACTTTTATGATATATTGAAGTTAAAAAGGACAAGAGAAGGCAGAATCTTCCTATCTGAACAGCTTATGGGTATGGTTGGCAAAACCGGGTATGGAATGGATGATAAAAATGTAAACATTACAATGAGCTTGAAAGGAAAGGGCGATATGGCGAACGATGATCGTCGACGTCTGGAAAGGCCACGAAACAGGAGAAGGACATTTAAAATTGTCTAGGAGCTGAAAATCTCTTGGTCAGATCCACGTTTTGAAATACAGATTGGAATACTTGTTCATTAAAATTTTGACATTTTGAACCGAAGACTTTCAGCACTCCGACGGATAACTACCAGATAGTGTAAGATTACTAAACCATTATCTCATTTAATTTACAAACAATATATATATATATATATATATATATATATATATATAACTAGCAGTGTAGCCCAGCGTTGCTCGAGTGTAATGAAAGATTTAAAACTAATCCATGGTCCTTGAGCTCAAACTCTTTGGACGTTGGCACGAAAGACTAAAAAGCAATAGTTGTTTCCAGTTAAAGCAAAACCGTAGACTGAAAGAAAAATGAATGGATGTAAGTCAAATTTTGATTTCCTGGTATCGATATCAAATAAGTTTTTTCGTCTTAAACTGAATTTTGAAGGCTAAATAAGTCCTCTGAGTAAATGGTATCATGGCTGAGACTAAGAACTACAATTATACCTACTTAGAGCCAAACCCGAAGCAAAAACTAAAATAAAAGGGCTGAAAAAATACAGACATACAGGCAGATAAACAGACTCACACACAAACATCTTGCCTTTTATGTTCATATATATTATCGATTTTCTGCACTGTTGTAAGAACTGCAATCGTGAAACATCTGAATATCATTTTTTATGTCTTTGTCTATAAGTGTATCAAATTTGATTAAAATAGGACCACTCCTTCTATAACACGATTTTTTCGATTATCGATTTTCGATATTTATCGGGAGTATCTCGACACAAAACCTAGCTAAGAACACTCGCAGACGCTTATAGTACAAATGTGTAAATTTTCAAGAAAATCGGTTCAGCTGTTTCGGAGTCTTTAGTTAATGGACACACACACACACACAGGCACATACACATACACACACAGACAATGTTCCATTTATAAATAAGTTTAGATTAAGTACCTCCACTCATTTTCAATATCTGAATTTTAAATTGTATTTTTAAACATAATAAAGTTTTCTTGAAACTCTTATTTTAGTTTTAATTGAAAGTTAAATGATTAAATTTACTATTTTCAGTAAGCAAAATACTCTGGTGCATTTTAAACAAAAATGATATTGATTGAAATCTAAAATTTTGAGATTTTTTAAAAAATCTTACAATTTTTCGGGCATTTGTAAGCAAAAGTTAATTCTTCGGTTTTAAAAATCTTATATCCAAACAAAATATATATCTGTGACACATTATGTTTGAAAAATTAGCAAATTTTATGTTAAATTAATATTATTTACACAAGTATTAATTATTTATAGCCTGAAATTTAGAATAAAAATCTTTTTTAATCACAGAGATTAACTTTTTGAGATGTCTGCTGTATATCAAACGTGTTGATTCGTTGTCAAATTAGAGATAAGATAAGTGTATTGCAATCACAGGTGACAAAATTTTACAAATTTTTTCTGGTAAAGGGGGGGGAACTCTGACCTTCTAATTTGAACATAGAAATTACCATACGAAAAAAACTTCAAATACAATATATATATATATATATATATATATATATATATATATATATATTTTTTTTTTTTTTTAAATATGAAGACTAAACAATTTTTATGAAACTTTTCAATTTTCGATAGCAAATATAATCTTCAGTTGTTAACTTAAAAATCTAACAGCAACAAAGCGTTGAAGTATGGTAAAAATGTTTTTGAAACTTTATAAATTATTAAAATAAAAAATGAAAACAATTCATTACTGATCACAAAAAAAAATTCTTCAGACTGTAATGTCCTTCATATATATTATTCATTAAAGCCATTAGAAAGTTTAACAAACTAAATACTATCAGAATTTTATCGCACTTTTTTTTTTACACTTAGGAGCAGATTTTCGGATACAGAGACCAAATTATTCACTAATGAGTCCTGCTTTTAACTAATAAAACCATTTACCGCAACAAAGTAAAATTTATTAAAATAATTCTTAGTCTTAAAACTTTTTCTGTACGCCAGAGTTTTCTTTATCACCAACATCAAAATCATTATTTTTGAAGTACCTAAATTAATGTCTGCATGTTGTTTCCGACAGAACATGGTCGCCGTCTGTCTCAACAAGAATTCTTTGTGGTTCAACTGCAGATTTCTTTTGAATAAAGTAGTGCAGTAAAATCCCTTGCAAATAAATTTTCTTTGGCTCGAAATCCGACATGTTTAGCGCTATAAAAAACAAAGTTGCTTACACTTCGGTGAATTGACATACACTGAATTTCAAGTTTGCCTATAGTACTTTCTCATAGGTAGGTTACCATCTAAAACTACACGCACTTAGTTCTGGAAATGCCATCTGTTGGAAAACAGTAAGAAATTATTCAAGGTCCTAATATATATATATATATAACATAGTGATGATCCACGTATACTGTCTTAATATGTATAGGAAAGAATATTAATAAAAAGTTTTGAATTTAAAAATGTACTTTTTTTGGACAGTATTTGTTTATTTTTATTATTGTATTTTATATTTCAGACCGCCCTCGGTCCTTCATCAGAAACGAGTGATTTTTAAATTTGAATTAGAAACGTATTTCACGATAGCGTCCGAATATTTTTTTTGTGTGTTTGTTCACAACATGCGACACGTCCGTAGAGAAATTTTTTTCAGATATTCCAAGAAATTTTTATCTAAAACAAACAGACTTTCTCTACGGATGTGCCGCATGTTGTGAACAAACACACCACGTGATGTAAACACACAAAAAAAAATATTCGGACGCTATCGTGAAATACGTTTCTAATTCAAATTTAAAAATCACTCGTTTCTGATGAAGGACCGAGGGCGGTCTGAAATATAACATACAATAATAAAAATAAACAAATACTGTCCAAAAAAAGTACATTTTTAAATTCAATTCAAAAGATTTTATTAATATTCTTTCCTATATATATATATATATATATATGTGTGTGTGTGTGTGTGTGTGTGTGTGTGTGTGTGTGTGTGTTTTCTTATATCACTTTAGTAAGTATCTGTCTCCTCATGCTATCCTATACTGTTATAAGAGCCGGATCAGACTTAAAATAAAGCACTGTTGCTATATTTGACCGGGAGCTTCCCAGGCCTCACTTTCTTGATAGAGTCTTTATAGAGTTCAAAAGTGTCTCCAAGTCCTTTTTTGGAGAATAATCATTTTACACCTTCCATATTTTCACAGGAGGGATGTAGCGAGTTTCTCAGTGATCTTTCGTTTCTTCCATGCAAAATGCTTGGACAAACTACATTCTTTGGTTCCTTCAGGTTTAACCTTCACACCTCGGACCTGTCATGCGACGTACGTAGTCGCAAACCACCTATATTCCCTCCGTGTTCTACTGGTGAGAAAAAAGTTTCACTCAAACAGCTTCTTCCCGCAAAGTACTGCTTTGTGGAACAGACTCCCAAGAGGATGTTTTCTCGATCACTACAATCTTAATCTATTCATGTCTAGATTTAACTGATACCCCCCAATCTATATAAACTACCCCTTAATGTAACCCTCTATATTGATTGGCCGCCGGGCCTTGTACAGGGTGAACCTTACTTATAACCATATGTAGTTTCGTTTTCTTATTTAGTACAGTTGAGTGAGTTTTACTTGTATTTAAAAATAAATCGGGGGAAAATGCTAAAACGTATTTATGTTCGTTTTTTAACAAAATCAATGCGAGAAGAAATTTCATTTAGTCTCACGCGATAAGTAAGTTTAAATCAATTTTTTTACAACTTCGTCGAACAGTGACAAGAGACGTAAGAAGTGCATCTAATTCAATTGTTTTTCACATTTTTTTTCAACTTAAACCAACTTGGTGAGATTTTTTTTTAAATCGACTAAAATATGAAAATAAATCGTTTAAGAAAGTAAAGCAATTTCTTCTTCTTCTTTTTCTTCTTCTTGCTTTTCTTCTTTCTCTTCTTTTTCTGTTTTCAGCCTTTTCTTCTTCTATTTTCTGTCTGTTCATCTTTTTTCTGTTTTCTGCCTTTTCTTTTTCTTTTGTTTTCTGCATTTTCTTTTGTTTTTTTGCCTTTTTTCTTTTTCTTCTTCTGTTTTGTCTTTTCTTCTTCTTCTCCATTTTCTTCTTATTTACGTCATCCTACCTTTTTTAGCTTTTACAACTTTGTCTTTTTTTCTTTCTTCCTAATTTCACTTCTTTCTTCTTTTTCTACTTTTTCGCGTGATTTTCTTCATAATTCGTCTTCTTCTTCTTCTTCTTCTTCTTCTTCTTCTTCTTGTATTTTTCCATGAACCTGCCAAAAATGTTTTAGTGTTTGAGATCTTCAGTCAGATTTGTTATGGCTGCAGAGTAAATCATTTTTCTTTTCATTATTTTTTTAAAGATATAACTTTTATTTTTATACAGATATTTATTGAATTCCAGGAAGCGTCTTAGAATTAAGATTTAAAAAGTTTTTTTTTTTAACTTTATATAGAAATATAGAAACAAATAGAAAATATTAACCAATTCAAAATATGAAACACATCGGAAATTACCCAGTCAAATAGTAATCGAAACAAAACAGGCGCAATTATTTAAAAGCGTTGCCACTATTATTTAAGCATTCAATATCAGTAAACATCTTGAAATTTTCTTATGAAGACTTCACCTAGAGACGGTGGGAGAACCGACCAATCAAAACATCATGTGATGCTATTATTAACTGATAGCATATTTAAGAACGTAGGAATAACACGAGCTTGCAAGTTATGATAGGCTGGCTGTATGGAAGGTAACATTAGAATTGAATGTCTAGTGAGCTTGTTCCCACGATAAATACGCGTTTCTTTGATCTTCAAAAGGAATCTTAACTGTTGTTAATGCAATGGCTCATGATATGCATGATGAGTTTCCGGTCGGTCATGATCCCGTAATATGTTAATGGAAAAGAGGGTGACTGAATAGGGTTCGTTTTATGAGAAGCCATACATGACTAATAATGTTGATTTAGCGGGGATGTGTTGGTTTGCACAGGGAATTCTGAAACTCATTGAATGTATTGTACACACGAAGGGTATTTAACTTTAAGATAGAGGCAGGCAATTAGCCAATTTTCAAGATATTACATGAGAGAAATGCGATAAATAAAATGAAAATAAACGTAGAAAAATAAAACTAAATAAATGTAGCAATTTATTAGGATCTGACGTTTCTGTATTATGCATATTTACACCGAAAGCGCGGATAGCGTAATGGATATCGCCACAGAAAATGGGTAATCGTTGAACCACGTTCAAATAGCGAGCTAATTAGCTCTGTTCGCTCAAATGTTTTTAGAAAAAGAGTAAATCCAACTCTTTTTGTTGGGTGGCAACCAGTCTAAGAAAAGGAAAATTCTTAATTCCAAACCATGCAGAAAGTAAAAGGAAGCAACTTTAGTATCTTTTCCAAGATTACATCGCAATCCATAAATAATTAAGAAAAGCAATCAGCAATAGAAGTACACTTATTTACGTCCTGAGTGAACATAGGAATATTAAAGTTAATATCTGTTAGTTAAGTGCCATACGTGATACACGCTTGGGCAGAAGATTATCCCGCAGTAGGTTGCTGACTGCGCAGAAGATTATCCCGCAGTAGGTTGCTGACTGCGCAGAAGATTATCCCGCAGTAGGTTGCTGACTGCGCAGAAGATTATCCCGCAGTAGGTTGCTGACTGCGCAGAAGATTATCCCGCAGTAGGTTGCTGACTGCGCAGAAGATTATCCCGCAGTAGGTTGCTGACTGCGCAGAAGATCATCCCGCAGTAGGTTGCTGACTGCGCAGAAGATTATCCCGCAGTAGGTTGCTGACTGCGCAGAAGATTATCCCGCAGTAGGTTGCTGACTGCGCAGAAGATCATCCCGCAGTAGGTTGCTGACTGCGCAGAAGATTATCCCGCAGTAGGTTGCTGACTGCGCAGAAGATCATCCCGCAGTAGGTTGCTGACTGCGCAGAAGATTATCCCGCAGTAGGTTGCTGACTGCGCAGAAGATCATCCCGCAGTAGGTTGCTGACTGCGCAGAAGATCATCCCGCAGTAGGTTGCTGACTGCGCAGAAGATCATCCCGCAGTAGGTTGCTGACTGCGCAGAAGATCATCCCGCAGTAGGTTGCTGACTGCGCAGAAGATCATCCCGCAGTAGGTTGCTGACTGCGCAGAAGATTATCCCGCAGTAGGTTGTCATTGCTTTCTGCGGTAGACTGGTTGCCGACCAAGGCTATAGAACCAAATATGTCCTATCATTTAACCCATAACTGGGGAGTTAAGGCGTTTATGTTTTATTTACAATTACTGGTTAGGAGCATTTTATATATTCTTCTTCTTTTTGAGCCGTGTCACTTCAAGACATAAGCGATCATGATTTTCCACAACTTATTTCGTGTGGCTCTAAGTAGTTATTTTCCCCTTTGCTAAGGTTCTCGGTTCGCCATTCATTCACACAGGTAAGTGACTCACTGTCTTCCATTTCCTCTCTTACTTTCAGAATGCCCCGTAAAGTTTAAGTTTACCAAAACCTCATAATATATCCAAAGAATTTCAGCTTTCTTCTTTCGCCATCGATCCTCACAAACTAGTCAGGTAAGTGGCTCGCAGCCTTCCCTTATCTCTCTTGCCATCAGTATGCCCTCGTGAAGGTTACGTTTTCCAGGCTCTCATTATGTATCCAAGAAATTTCAGTCCTTTATTTCTGATTTTATGTATAAGTATTCTTTTTGTTACCTTTTACTTGTTGCTTATTCGCTCTATCCGTGGAAATTTCAGCATTTTTCTATAGAACCACGTTTCTACTGCCTCTAGATTTTTCCTCCCTATCCGTAAATGGTTCCATCAGAAAAAAAAAGTTTTAAACAATCTCTAGTTTTTTGAAGATCACTGGAAAATTTTACAAACCCTTGATATGTATTGATAACTTCTAAACACCTGACCAATGAAAAGTTGGTCTTCTTTTTACCTAGCCGTTGTTGGTATCCGTTCAAACATTGAGATCGTCATCCTCTCTCCCTATTCCCTTTCTTCTCATTGGCGGCGTTGGCGGCAAAGGCAGTGAATGGTCTCGTCAAACTGAATGAGAGTTTGACGAGACCATTCACGCGAAGTCGCCCGACGGAGAAGCTCGTACACTTGACCAAAATTGCCTCCTTCGCGGTTCAAATTGAATTGAGACCGAAGAGATCTAACTGTCTGGATACATTGGGCTGTCGTTGTTTGGTCTGTCAAGATCCGCTTTGATTACGTCAGCCTGACTGGCGCTGGCCCCTTCTGCCGACTTAGCCGTTGAGATCGTGTAGATCTTTGCCTATTCTATCGTTAGTTTCAAGAAATAGCAACAAAAAATAAATCACTGTATATATTCTAAGCAGACTAATCTATCAGACAAATATAAAACAGTGAGCTTAATATTCTTGGCTAGTCGCCTCAGGCGACACTGTATTAATTTTTGCAAATTGATATATAAATATATACGTTAATTAGCCAAAATCTTATGAACAAAGTAACGAGTCAACATTGACAGCTAGCAAACAAAGAAGCCCAAAATGCCAATTACAGGTTGGGTATACTAAAATCAAGCAATTTCAAAAAATTCAAGTACTTGGGAATTGTTCTAACGAGAGACGAAAAGTGCGACACTGAGATCTAAATGCGAATTGGCATGGAAGCTGAGCAGAGTATTAAGAGACAGGAAAATTTTGCTAGAAACAAAGAAAAGAGTACTGGATTGCTGTTCTTCAATATAGCAGCGAAAGATGTAGTAAAAATTTGAAGCAACTGAAATGTGGTTCTACAGAAGGATGCTGCTGGATTGAGTATGTGAGCAATGAAGAGGTTTTGGAAAGGAAAAAGGAAATTAATACTGAGCATCAGGAAAACAGCTTAAGTTTTGGTACATGTGATGAGGAAGGAAGGCTTGGAGAATCTGACACTCACAGATCAGATAGAGGGAAAGATAGATAGGGGAAAGCAGCGGATAACATATTTGACGAACCAGAGCAGGTGGATGCCAGAGCAGGGTTTGGATGGGGTAATAGGAGAAAGCGTGCTAAGATCTACCAGGGATAGAGAAACGTGGAAGGCCATGATCGTCTTCGTCTTGAAGGGACATGGTACACAGAAGAAGAAGAAGAAGAAGAAGAAGAAGAAGAATATCAAGTAAAAACTGCACATGTCTGATGCAGAGATATGTAAGCATGTGAACCTGTTTAGTTGTGAAGAGCTATGTTTGCTCACGCCCTGAAAGGACATAGAATCTAAAAGATGGTCGTTAGGGATTTTTCCGTCATCCGATCACTACCGATAGGTAATCACAACACCGGAACATGAGTAACATATTACATTGTACTATTTTGGAAGTTTTTTTTTACCTGATAACGAAGGATAAGGTAATGAAAACTCCATGTGGGTGGTTTAAGGCGCGTCTGGACACCAACTCAGGTATTTCTACATCCAGCTATCCATACATGCTAGTTGGGCACGTCGGCGTAGTGTAATGGTTTACGAGCTTATCTCGCTTGAAACTGTTACAACTGAGTAATTAGCTCGTTCCTCACTGCGTGCCCCATACTTTCAACATTGTGGTGCTTAGAAAATTTACTATTCATGTTTCTATTTTTGACTTTGTCGCAAATATTTCATTTTTAGATGATAAAACTTCCGTAAGTGAGACGTAAATCAAAATTTTAAATGCTAATCTAATGATTGCCAATTCTGTAAGGTAATTGAAAAAATTATGGGAGCCTATAACGTAAGTTATTATTGGTTAGTTGACTGATTCTGTTTAGCAGCTTGTTAACCTCTAATGCCAAAATCTAAATATTTTGAACGCGATTCTATGCCTTCAACTACAGATAAAATATGTTGTTTGTAATTCTTCTATCAATTGGTATTGTTGGTCAGTTGAGTGCCATACGTGATACACGCTTTGGGCGATCATGTCTCAAAAGAGATATGACTGACTGGGCAGATATTATACCGCAGTAGGTCGCCATTGCTTTCTGCGGTAGATCGGATACCAGCCAAGGCTATAGAACCCAATTTACTCTATTATTTAACCTATAACTGGAGAGAAGAGACGCATTAATACATTTCCCAAGGGTATTTGTGCCTATATTGTTGGTAGTTTTATTATAAATATGTATTGTTAATAATTTTTTATATAAAAATATATTGCTAGTATTTTTACTATAAAAATTTATTTTATACGTTCATATTGTTTAGTTGTTTAGCTACCACGAAGTCAGGGTGAACCTGGGAACAACAACAATTAAAAATGTGTTGCACTCTCACTAAAACCTCCAATCACTTGTGCCGAGACTCTTGCTTCCAGATGTACATTTTTTTATCAAGGCATTCCACTGCCACTATTGCGCAGGGGGTTACATAGGGGAAGGTGGTGAGAAAGAGTGGTTAGATATAGGAAATGTCAGAAGGAGGATGATAGACGGGTGAGGATGTAGATGGGAAGAGTGTTTGAGAGAATGGATGCATGTTAATGTGTTAGGAGGTGTCTATTGACCTTACATTTAAACTCCTGGAGATTGTAGCTGTCGGGGAAGCAGTTATGTGGAAGGGAATTCCACAGACGGGAAGTGCAAGAAAAGAAGCTATTGGAGTAGAAATTGCGTATTATTTATTGGCTGCAGATACACATTTCAATTAAAGGAACTGCAATGCTTACAGCTATGAAACCAAGTATAAATTTCTTGCGATTCCAAGAATAAAGAATATTTTAAAGGACGAAGTTCTCCCCTGACAGGAGTAATTTAGTTGTTGTAGATTAAAAATTAATGAAGCAAACGATAAAAGAGGAAATGTTGTAAAGTAAACTCCAAACAGGTTTATTAAATTTGTATTGAAGAAAAAGTCTCCCCATAGAAATAATTAATTAGTGTCTGCACAGAGTTTGAAAGAAAACGAAACAAACAGAAGCGCCTATGAACAGTGCCAGTATCTTCCGGGAGAAGACTAAAACGCTAATTGGCAGAATGGATAGAACACGTGACTTCAAGCTTCTTTTAGCTTTCTTTATTAATATTTTATCCGACCTTACATTTATTTATCAAAACGATTTTTTCTCATTAGTTGTCAGTCTTTACGAACCGAATGTTTTGCGGTAGAATTATATGGAAATGTCTAGTCAGCATGGAACTTATAAATGACAATTGTCTTATTTTAAGACTTAAATTGTCTTATCTTCTACCTTATTTTAAAACCTTCATCTCGTTAACACTATTATAATTACCTCTTTTGAAAGTGTCTCTTCAGTGTTGGCTTTAGCTTAGTACTGTAAATGTACATTGTTATCAAGATTAAGATGAATATTAAGTGTGATTACAAACATTTCGCATGTGATGTTCCGAGCTTAAAAGTCAACATTGGAAATTCTGAGTTTTTATTTAGATTCAAATACGAACTCTAAGGCAGATATGCAACTCTATGCGATTATGTCAATCACTTTTGAGTAGTGGATTTTACGACATATCAAAATTTCGATTTTTTCTTGCATGATTAAATCTTGTTTTTGAGTCTAAAGACAAACATTGTTCGAATTTTGCTTGAGTCTATAGATAAAACTTTTTCAGGTTTTTACACATCTTGTTTTTTTACTAAACTTCAAAATATACATGGCCCAAAAACCACACATTGGAAGCGATTGTTGGAGCGGTGGAATGAGGGGTGCTGTTTATGCGAATAGGTAGAAAAGGTAAAGATTCTGGACTGGATGAGGTCAAGTTTCTAATGGCCGGGTTAGTATCCTCCTAGAATCCTGTTCTATAAAGCAACAATTCTTGGGAAGAAACTGCCCCAGTTCAACTTATTAAAGGTCTACTCACTTGAATTAAAGAATGTGGCATGTTTGAATATTTTTACATGGAAATAATGACGGAATAGGGAGAGATTTGCAACGTTCCGTTTGTGAGAAAGAGGTTGTAATGTTGTAAACAATTCATCAACGAAAAGACCACGTAGATATTTTTAAACTCTGTCAAGACTGGAAAAGGAAGACAAGTCAATTCCATTTCAGGTATGACAGCAGTGCATCGTGGTGCAATAGATACTGTCTCAGAATGAGAAATCGAAGAGCCGCGTTCGAATTCCAGTTGAATTCGTTACATTCACTTAAGCGCAAATACCCTTTGTAATGGTACTAAGCCGTCTCTTCCCTCCAAGTATGGGTTAAATAACAGGAAAGATTTGGTTCTATAGCTATGGTTGGCAACCAGTCTACTGCAGAATGTAATGGCAAACTACTGCGGAAAAATCTTCTGCCCAGTCAGCCATGTTTCTTTCGAGACATGATCGCCAAAGTATGTATCATGTTTCGCACTTAACCGCCTAATGTGACCTGTAATCCATTTTCGGTCTGATCCGGCCCTTGTAAAGGTAAAATGTATCAGGAAGAATCAGGTACAGTAGTACAGAGAAAAGTTATTTTCCCAGCACCTTTAGCGATGGATCATGTATACGAGCTTCATTTGAAGACTGGGGCAGGCTTAACTTCTAATAGGCATTAAGGAAAGGAGTCACTTTGATAGAACACACACTCATTGTTAACCACAAACAATAACGTGTTGTTCTATGATTATGGAATTTTACAAGATTGGTTTGTAAGATCAGCTTAATGAGTCATATTACAAAAATGATTGTCCGAATCCTGTTGAATAGAGCGAGAAGCAGAATCAGGCCAGAGATAAAACAAGAACAGTGCTGGTTCGTTAAAGACACTGGAACAAGGGACGCGATAGGATGCTCTCCGAAAAGGCAATACAAATGAAGAAGGGATTTTACGTATGTTTTATCGATTATGCGAAGTCGTTCGAAAAAATACGCCATAAAGAATTAATGGAGATACTCAACAGTTTTGAAATATTTAGGAAAGACATTAGAGTAATTAAGAATTTCTACTGACAGCAAACTGCCTCCATACGGACAGGTAACGAATTCAGCAGATTTACAACATAGAAAGGGCCGTAAGAGAAGGATGTGTCTTTTCACCGGATCTATTCAACTTGTACAACAAGACTATTTTGAGGACCCTTGATGTTATGCCAGGATTTGTAATCGGAGGCCACAATATGAACAACTGGGACAAGAAGTGACTTGTCAACTTCAGTTCGTCTAAGACCAAGCTGTTGTCTGTCAACCATTACAGGCAACCTCTCCTGCCTCCCATAAGCATGGACCAAGCGATTCTCCCTGAGAGCAATACACTACGCCTCCTCGGCCTTACCCTATCCTCAGACCTCAAATGGAACCACTATATTGAATCCATACCAAAATCTACTGCTAAGAAGGTTGGGTCACTATGTCGATCCAGGATGTTTTTTTCCGCCTGAATCCCTCCTGCATATATACAAGTCAACCATCCGTCCGTGCATAGAGTACTGCTACCATTTATGCTCAGGCGCCCATGCCGTTCTCCTCAGTGTTCTTGACAGGCTCCAAAGGAGAGTCTGTAATGTGATAGGTACTGATCTGGCGGCTCGACTGCAGCCACTTCCCCACCGTCGAAATGTGGCCTCCATTTGTCTGTTGTATAAATACTTTCATGGCTTCTTTTCAAACGAACTTAAGTCACTGGTGCCTCCTCAATAGGTGTTTACTTGTGCAACCAGACTGGCAACTGGGTCCCACCCATTCACAGTCAGGTTAGCCAAATGCAGACGACAATTCTGCTCCTGCAGCTTCTTCTCTCGCACTTCCCACCTGATGAACTTGCTCCTATATTCTTGCTTTCCTGACGGCTACAACCTCCAGAAATTTAAATGCAAAGTCAATACTCATCTATTAACCACTGGACTCTAGCTCTCTCCCCACCTCCATATATCCTTCCCTTTCTCTCCACCTATGTATCTGTCATCGCACCTGCATTCTCAGCATTCTATTGCTCCTTTCTAACTAGTTTGTACTCCTCACTCTTTTCTAATTAATCTTTTTACAGTTATGTAGCCCCCCCCCCACCGCACATCAGTGGCATTTCTACCTTGATCGGGGTGAAATGATTAAAAAAAAAACATAAGATAAGCAGATGATACAGTGCTGATAGCAGACACAGCAAAGAAACTACAAGACCTCTTACAGAAGGTAGCTAAAGAGAGCGACAAAAAAGACTAGATATAAACTGCAAGAAAACTTAATCCTTGGTCATCAGCTAGAAGAGCAACCCAAAATGCCAAATACAGGTGAGAGATACTAAAATCAAGCAGGTACAAAAATTTAAATACCTGGGAAGTGTTCTAACAAAAGACGGAAAGTGCGACACAGAGATCCGAAGGTGAATTGGTATGGCGAGTGAAGCATTCCAGAAGCTGTGTAAAGTGTTAAGATGTAGGAAACTTTCAATAGAAACAAAGAAGAGACTACTAGACTGCTATGCGATGCCAGTTCTTCAATATGGCAGTGAATTTTGAACAGTATCATCAAAGATGAAGGAAAAACTTGAAGCAACTGAAATGTGGTTCTAGAGAAGGATGCTGCGGATATCATGGACCGAGAATGTGAGCAATGATGAGGTTTTGGAAAGGATGGAAACGAAAAGGAAATTAATATTGAGCATTAGGAAGAGACAACTGAAGTTCCTGGGACATGGGATGAGGAAGAAAGGCTTGAAGAACCTGATACTAACAGGCCAGATAGAGGGAAAAAGAGACAGAGGAAAGCAGCGGATAACATATTTCAAGGGCTTGAGCAGGTGGATGACAAAACGGGAGTTGCGAGATGTTACAGGAAAAAGCGTGCTAATAGCCACCAGGGATAGGGAGACATGGAAGGCCATGTTCGCCTACGTCCTAGGAAGACAAGGCACATCACATAGAAGAAGAAGAAGAAGAAGAAGAAGAAGAAGAAGAAGAAGAATGTGTGTAGCCAGTTTGTTCCCCTGTGTGTTGTTAAAGCTAGGTCAGAGGTTAGATCAGTTTCTGGTCGCCTAGATTTTTGGAGTTGGAAACCTATACTGTTGTATCATCTGCTTAGATATTGACAAGATATTGGAGACTATATGTAAACATTGGTCGTTTATTAACTCGAGACAGTAGGTAATCATATGACATCTTTTATTTGAGTTTATAGGTAAAAGATTTACAACTTTATACTCGATTCTGAAAGCAGCGATTAGGTAAATGGCTTGTTTATGCTCTTGAGTGTACTTATGGTAATGGTAATAATACATTGGTACTTATGGTAATGGTAATAATAGCTGTTTCCCTATAAAGAAATATTGTGCATTCATTGACAAAGCAGCAGATACCGCCCTCGGTTGAGATTTATAAAATATTTCTCTTCAAACAATTTTCGTGGGATGGCTTGCTGTGACACGGAAAGTTTTTTTTCTTACAAATTTCCGTAGAAAATATATTAGAAAATGAAAATTTTGCAGACAATGCAGCACAATCCGAATAGAAGACACAGTACGTAAGATCGCAGGGTATACAAATAAACAAAAGAACGAGTGCCGGATACCTTTGCAGACTTCCCGTTCGGTAGATGTGTTAAGTATTATCTGAGAAATACACTCTACAAAAAAAAAAACAAAAAAAAAACTTGTTTCAAAGTGCCACGTGTTTGTCTAGCCAGGAATTTATAATTTTGAAAGTGGTCATTTGTATTAAGCTTTTCCCCTTTGCTTGACTTTTTGGGACTGTGGGTGGGTTGGCTTCTTAATCTCCCTCAAGCTATATAGGACGATTTTATTTTTTGACTCATCTGGTTAGGTTTGTATTCGGCATATTCTGTAACGAACCAACAAGGCTGACAACACCTGCTGGTATTTTCATGTGAAATGCTTTTAACAAATCTATATTTGAATAAGTCAATTTTGTGTTCTTATTTCTAAATTAAAATATGAAGAATCAGTAACAGTTGTAGCGGAGAGTGGGGAGAAAGATAAAAAGAAAAAAAAAAGATATTTTATTCCGTAAAATGAGCATATTACTTTTAGTTTTATTACATCTTTTTCTTTTTCTCTGTGCTATACTAATTCAGGATGTGGGCGATCAAGGCACTCCACAACTTCTTATTCTTTGTAGCGTTTTGTAGGGTTGTAGGGAGCTGAATTATATTTATTAAATTGGCCTTTTACCAAATAAAATCGAACTCCCTACAATTTAAGATTATCAGACGGTTGGAAAGAATAAAACTGTTTTGTTTGTATAGATAAGTGGAAATTTATTTATTGAACAGAATAACATCAAATTGTAAGAATTGAAATTATTAACTGTGGAGCTGTTCTAAGAGAAATAGTAGTAAAGAGTTTAAAAAGCCCAGAGTTCGTTTGTGGTCGTAAGGTTTTCGTTCCTTTCTTTTTTTGTGACCGGCGAGTAAGTGAAGAGAACAGTAAGCAATACTTTTGCTTTGATTTTATTTTGTTTTATAATTTGTGGCTAATTTTAAAATAGTTTCATGGTTGTTTGAACGGGTGTTCTTTACATCTTTTCAAAGAATTTTCTTTGACCGGACTTTAACTCAGTTGAAACTTAGTTAACCCACAACCGCTACCTTTTTTTCTTCTCTTTCTTCTTCTTCAACTGGAGTAGATAGTCTAAACTATCGCCCGGTTCACACTCCACCCACGTCTATTGCACAGGTGTAGAGGCTCATCCCTTGTTCCATGTTTAGGATGTGGTTTCCGGTTTTCTCTTTTCCAAACTTTTCACTTTTTTATTTTTCAATTGGAGTAGATAGACTGAACTATCGCCCGGTTTACACTCCACCCACGTCTATTGAACAGGTGTAGAGGCTCATCCCTTGTTTCCTGTTTAGGATGTGGTTTCCGGTTTTCTCTTTTCCAAACTTTTCACTTTTTTTTTTTTCAATTGGAGTAGATAGACTGAACTATCGCCCGGTTCACACTCCACCCACGTCTATTGAACAGGTGTAGAGGCTCATCCCTTGTTTCCTGTTTAGGATGTGGTTTCCGGTTTTCTCTTTTCCAAACTTCTCACTCTTACGTAGCCCCCGCACATCATTGGCGTTTCCGCCTTGCTCGGGGTGATATGATTAAAAAAAAAAAACAATTAGCGATAAAGAAAAATTGTACTTATTGACGTTAATTTTAGGAGTCAGTTGAAGTGTCGTATTGTTGTTGCTGTCTTCTTCTTTTAGTTGGCGGCGATTGGGCGAAGAGAGATTTAGAAAAATAGGACGCGAGTAGGAGTGAGATTGCTTATGTGTGTAGCTGAGACAGTAGTATTTGATCAGTGGCTTGAAATTTCTCATTTACATCGTACTGATGTCCTATCTGATCTCCGCTTTCATCTACTTGATTCAACATTTTCTATTTATATGAGAACTTTTTGACACTGACTTGTTATTTTCTCTCAGATTTGTAAATCGATCCCCTTCCATTAGTAGAAAATAATTCACACTGGTTCGCGAAATTTGATTTGGTCTTCTTCCTTCAATGCGTTGTCAATCCTTTTTCTTATTGGTCAAAATTAGATTTCACACTAGCTCTTTAGTGCTCTTTATGCACCCACGTTAAAATAGTATCGACGGACCACAGATTCGAACTCGGGAATAGATAGTTGCAAAATATTTCGGTATGTGTACGTTTTTTTCTTGGGAAGAGCTAAGAAAGAGAAAAAGAGAAGAATAGGCGCTGGGGTGGCTGGCAGAGAGAGAGAGAGAGAGAGAGAGAGAGAGAGAGAGAGAGAGTGATGCGAGATAAAAGACACTCACGAAATGACATTGATCTATATGACAGCAAGCGAAGACAAACCAGGTGGAAGTTCGCCTGGCTAAGGGAAGAGAACTCTTTCTCTTTCTTTCTTTCTTTTTTTTTCTCTCCCTTCCTCTTCAGAGAAGCGATAGGAGCCAACTGAGGTTGAATTATCGAGCGACTTCGAAAAGGACCACCTACGTGATGAAAAGAATTATAATTAACGCTGGCATGTAAATGTACAAAATCAACAAACTTTGTCTCCAGGTCGGCAGATATCAGCGCGAACTCGTAAACGGGTGATTACAGCCAGATACACGAAATTTTACATTAATCTGTTGGAGAAAATCTCCATGATTGCCAGCCAATCCCGCGCCATATCGAAGCATTTCTAACATAAGGCAGAATGGATTTAGAAAACATTTCCTGTAAAATCTGGTATAATTTGAATTACGAATTTATTTACGTTACTAATAAAAATAATACTGCCTGAAAAATTAAAATATCGGAACAAATTTATCAGCTTCCTTAGTATTCGAACTTACCTACCATTCCGCAGAATTATAGAATGTCCTGCAACAAATAAGAAATAGCTATAATGAATGTTGTAGCTGATACCATACATCAATCGAACGAAGCTATTAAAGGGAATATATTTTTAAGTCCATTCGGTTCTAAGAGAACTGTAAAAAATGGACACTATAAAAAAAATATTTCTTTTCATCTTTAAATTGAAAATAAACAAATTTACATTGATTTTTATTATTTGAGAACCGATCAAAAAGAAAAAAAAATTTAAATGGCCTCATCGAATCAGCTACCGCAATCGTCTCGAGGGGCTGCCGTTAGACGATGACATTTTGCAAGGAGAGGAGGCTGTTGCCAACGTTGCCGATATTACCAAGCCTGCAGTAAAACACATCGAGCTACAGCGCCGAAGAAGACTTTTAGGACAGACGAGCTACTTCACAACCTACACTATAGTAGTCTCGTCATAGCCAACAACTTTTTTTCACGATTTTAAAACAGATTGTGTCGTATCGGCAAGTTTAACATACGGTGACATACACTGGTTAGCTTCAGTTCTTCCGTAAGCATTCCAAATACACATATGAAATTATGAAAAAACAAACAAACAAACAAACAAACAAACAAACAAACAAACAAACAAAACAAAACAGCGAAGACAGATAACATTAAATTGCAGACCAAAGCATCACTAAGAAGTCCCGGAGACGACCACAGCCTGTCTAGTGATTCAAGCAGGCACTCCCCACCACCAGCATTGCGGAGGCGTCCAGCAGCAACCAGCGGCAGACAATGTCACCTGTTGATACCCTGTCCCGTTTAATCGACCAAGCAGCTGCGAGCATTTGAACCAGTCGAGACGGAAACTCGACTGGTTTGTGATCGAGACGGAAACTGACCGTTCATAGACAACATTTCTCAGTACGAAGTTGACTAGTTTATTTTCAAGTTGATTTTTCCTAATTGGAATAGTATAGCATATACAGATGGAGAATTTTCCATCTACTGATCCCATACCTCTCTCTATGTATGTATGTATGTATGTATGTATGTATGTATGTATGTATTTTTTAAAATGTTTCACCCCCAAGCAAGGTACTGTTACTGGTGCGCAGGGGGATACACAATAGAAAAGAGAAAGATGCACCAGTTACAGGGGGTATCGGAGAAGAATGGGAATACCAGTGTGAAGACAGTTGCGAGAGTAGATTGAGAAAGGAAAAGAACAAAACAAACGTGGTGATGATGAAAGGACGAGAGAAGGACTGGATTCAAATAGACAAGAGATGGGAATGTAAATATATATGTAAATTTGTATATATATATATATATATATATATAGCACCACCTCAAAAAAAGAAAAAAAAACGAAGAAGCACAAAGTATATATAAGGCAATAGTAAACCTAACAACAAATATATTCGCGTCGTTTGAACACGCAAAATTATACAGGCCTTCATCTCAAACCATAGCCACTAGACTTGTCATGTACGTAATCATTACAAAAAAACAAAAAAACAAAAAACAACAAAACGCATGTATAACTTTGACATGATGCAATGATTTACAAGCTAGCTAGATCAATTACGAGTGAGTAGTGAATTCAGTCCTCACTGGGTGCTCCATATTTCCGACCTTTTTTTTACATCTAACCAACGCTTAGATTATCTCCATTAAAAATGTGTATTTTTTAAAAATCATTTATGTTATGATACTTCTACCATATCTGGTCTGGTGGCCCTATTGTATATCTCTAGATTCTTGACAAAATTCAATGAAAGGTCTGTAACGTGTTCGGTATGACATTTCAATTTCAGTCACATTCTCATCGACATGAAGTGGCTTTCCTCTGTTTTTTCTGCAAATATTGTTCTAATGAGCACTAAAGAAAAGTTCTTAGTGCCTCTACCTCATGAATTTGGTAACTAGATTTCATTGTTTCATTGTTGAACGAACTCGATGCAACGCATTTCTCACCTTTGTAGATTTCAATGCAACGACAATCGTCATCTTCTGTCTTCCAACAACCTGTTTCTCTGTTGTCCTTCTCTTCATTTCTACTCAGTGAAGTTTTCTCATTCTCTTTCAAGCCCTGTAACACCCCGCGTCTTAGTGGGATTATCGCCTAAGTTGGAGAGAAATGGTAAAAAAAACAACTTCTTTTCATCGATAGGTTGTTATAATGAATAGAAACGACAGTCAGTCAGTTAAGTGCCATATATGAAACACGCTTCGGCGATCATGTCTCAAAAGAGACATGACTGACTGGGTAGAAGATCATCCCGCAGTACGTTGGCATTGCTTTCGGCGGTAGATTGTTTGCCAGCCAAGGCTATAGAACCCAATCTGTCCTGTTATTTAATCAATAACTGGAGGGAAGAGACGGATTAATATCTTTCCCAAGGGTATTTGTGCGTAAGTGAATGCAATGAATTTAACTGGAATTCGAACTCGGCTCCCAGAGTTCTAGTTCCGAGCCGATATCCACTGCACCACAACGCACATGCAATATAAACGTAAGAAGCTTTATTCAGTAACACTGAACTGTTAGTAATTAAACGGTCTTTAAAGGGTGTTTAAATGGTATTTAGTATTGTAATGGGTAGGATGGGATAGATTCATTATTTATCATCAGTCGCTTTCTTTGCGTTTTCGCAGTTTGTGCATCAACATGGGATAATAATTTTTGAGCCTGCTCTTCCATGGTGGCTCAAGACATGTTAGAAGAGAGGAGATTTTCCCGCAATCGATTGTCAGTTCTTTCAGTAGGAGACTGGTTACCAATTTAATCCAGTCTGTCCTGCTATTAACCCACTTCAAGCTGGTTTTGAATTCAGTTTTTCTTCTCCTAGACCGGTTGCCACTCAAAGCTTAAGAACACGGTATGTCCTGCTATTTTCCAATAACTGGGTGGTGGAGTAGTGATGAATTCATACTTTTTCCAAGCAAGTGGGTGTAATGAATTCGAGCTCGGCCCTCCGATTCCTCAATCCTAGCCGCTATCGTACCTACAATTCATTCTTATCGCAGGTGTATTCACTACTTTCCAAAGCATATTTGCTGTTCTGCGCGGGTAGGCATTTTCTAATGGCTTCATTTCCAAATGGCAAACCCATAGATGAAAGATTCTTTCTATATTTTTTTAAAACACGCCAGTGCTCCAGTAATCACTGGTACTGTAATTACTTTCTTTACGAGTTTTTCCTAAACTTTAAAAAATTCCATACTTGAAAGCATTGAAGTTTTTTAATGTTTATTCTTTGCTTTCAATTCTCATGTCATGTGGGAAAGACAATTTTATTAGGGAGCAATTTTTTCCTGTTTGTCTTGCAGAGCTATATGATGACTTTTTCTTTTACATTATTACGTATTTTACTGTCAAGAAAATATGAGAGGAAGATAAATTTTCAACAGGCGGCTATGATTTAAGATGAAGGCCTGAGTAGTTTTCCGGTTTCTGAAGTTATCACTGTCTGCATCGGAATGTCCCACATGAATTATTATTATTATTATTATTATTATTATTATTATTATTATTATCGCAATACAGGTATCTCTGATATCTCTGTAGTGGCGTCCTTTCCATCATTGGTGTTTCAATAGGCTTGTGTGTTGCGGAGACTAGTTCGAGACTCGGCTAGATTTTAAATTAAAATAACGAAATTGGCAAAGGCGGCAAAGCCTGTATTAAAAAAATGGTGGGGGGAGGAAGCCTGACGAGGGTGAGAAAACGTAATCAGTCGTCGGCGGTATCTAAAAATGATAGTTTGAAAAACAAGCCGCCTTCCCAAAGATTCTTTTTCTTTACTTCCCCCACCTACAAGAATATTGTCGTACACCTTCTTGAAATAATAATATTCCTAAGTTTGACAGCACTATCAAAGGTCTTCATTTTATCTCTCGCTTGTGTTTTTCTCTTCGAACGTGGAAGAAACTTAGTTGAGGCTATTCTTCAAGCAGAAAAATATTGAGAGATGCCCGGTTATGAGAGAACAGCTGCCTTCGGTAGTTACACCCTCATCGCACTAAAGAGGAGATATCGGTAATAAAACCGATGCCAGCGCAACCGACGGGGCTGGGCTATTTTGGTACTTTGCCTGAGTCCATGCACTCCGGCTCCGCACATTAATCTAATCTTGTGTCATATCTTGCCAGCGTCAAGTAAATTCTTCTTCTTCTTCTTCTTCTTCTTCTTCTTCTTCTTCTTCTTCTTCTGTGTGCCTTGTCCTTTCAGGATGTAGGCGATCATGGATTTCCACGTCTGTCTCTCCCTGGTGGCTCTTAGCACGCTTTCTCTTATTACACCACGCAACCCTCGTTCCGTCATTCACCTGCTTAGGCCCTTCAAATATGTTATCTGCTGTTTTCCCCTGTCTCTTTTCTCCTCTATCTGGCCTGTTAGTATCAGGTTCTTCAAGCCCTCCTCCCTCATTGCATGTTCCAAGAACTTTAGCTGACTTTTCCTGATGCTCATTATTAATTTCCTTTTCGTTTCCATCCTTTCCAAAACCTCATCATTGCTCACATTCTCGATCCATGATATTCGCAGCATCCTTCTTTAGAACCACATTTTAGTTGCTTCAAGTTTTTCCTTCATCTTTGATGACATTGTCCAACATTCACTACCATATTGAAGAACTGGCATCACATAGCAGTCTAGTAGTCTCTTCTTTGTTTCTAGTGAAAGTTTCCTACATCTTAACCCTCTAGGGCCATTCGTATCATATTTGATACAGTATGAAAACAAGCCTTGAAAGAAATATTTTCCTGAAAAATTTTTTAAGAGAAATATTTTATAAATTTCAAATGAAAGCAGTACTGACTGCTCAGTCAATGAATACCAAATGTTTCCTTATAGGGAAATACCAAATGTTTCCTTATAGGGAAATACTGTATCAAATATGATACGAATGGCCCTAGAGGGTTAACACTTTACACAGCTTCTGGAACGCGTCACTCGCCATGCCAATTCACCTTCGGTCCAAGTAAATACTGACTATAATATCTGTTATTTTATGTTAACAAAAACAATAGCATTAACGTTCGAGTGTGTACAGCCTATATTCACCATAAGCAGGGGCAGTGCGGTATATCTTCAGAATAAGGAGTTAATATGATGTGGCCGCCTTTTTTAAAAGCATTACGAGAGCTTCCTTTTTTTTTTTTAATGCGCTCTCTCTTATTTATCGGATGCGCATTGTCGTGTAATGGAAATCGTCTCGGAATGGGAAATCAGTAGAACCAAGTTCGAATTTCAGTTGAATACCTTGCATTCACTTGCGCGCAAATACCCTTAGTAAACCTTAGGAAAGGTATGAATCCATCTCTTCTCTCTTCAGCTAAGGGTTAAATAGCAGGACAGATTGGGTTCTGTCGCCTTGGTTAGAAACCACTCTACCGCAGAAAGAAATGGCAAACTACTGCGGGAAAATCTTCTGCCTAGTCAATCATGAATGGACAGATATGATCAGGGAAGCGTGTATCACGTATGACAACTGGCTGTCTGACTCTTTTTACAACGTGGGTAAGCATGGCTGTCAACATATCCATAAAAATATAAAAGTTAAGAAAGAATTTCTCATCAATATTGGAAAGAGGGATAACAGCTAGAAGAGTTGTTCGTTCATGGTCGATTGAAGATGCAGACACGGCTGGGGAGCCTGTGTTAAAAATTTAAAATGCAGAAAAAAGAAATAAAAAGAAAAAATAATATTCGCAGAAAGCCGGACAAACAACTGTTGCACTGTTACTGTCTCTTATAAGAGAGAGAGAGAGAGAGAGAGAGAGAGGAGGGAGAGGGAGAGAGAGAGAGTGTGTGTGGTTAACTTTTTGTTATCGTCTCAGAAGACATAAAACTTTTGACATAAATGTTCTCGAGACTCTTTTGACGGAAACAATTCTACCCAAACAAACCGCTGAGACTACGATGACTTTAAAAGGTGCTGGACGGATGATGCAATTTCGACGTTGTCGGGCTAATGACGAACCTTTGTTTCATATACTCAGCGGTTTTTCAATACGACCGCTACGATGACGATATTTCTCAAAATCTTTGGACGACTATTAAATTTAAAAAATCAGCAACAAATTCGGGGTGACAATTAAACTTTTCAAACACAGATCACTTTGTCAGGAAGCACTCAATCCGACTTCTTCACCAAAAATCATTTTCACATAATCTTTTCATAATCCTCTTCTTCCTCTTCTTTGTCCTTTCGTCGTCACCGTCAGCCACAACAAATACAATCTACAACAAAAGCCTCCGTCTGAAACAATAAACCCAAATGCAAGTAAAATATAAAATATATTTGACTCTCCTTTTTCATCCAAAGTTGTCTTCGGTTAGAAGGTTGTTTGGTCCGAATTGTCAGCACCCTTATTCTAGCGGAGGGACCCGATCTTATTCAGCCGCACGCACTCATGGTTTTGGTCTCACTCGTCAGCAAGATTAGGCGTTTACATAGGAAACCCGGAGGGTTATAGGCCACCACGCGGTTATCACAGAGTTCTGGCTGTCACAACCAAAATCATGTGAACTCCAAAGTTCTTCTTGCTTACTCAGCGCTATTTTAATTTTTATTTGCTTAACATTAATTCGGTCATTTCCATTGTCTTCTGATGACCCAGATTCAATAGGCACAACTTATGCACCAGATCAGATTTCGCCACCGTAAACAAAAGGTGCTGGTTTAATTTCACTGTTCAATTTACTCCAATTTTAATACAATTCTACTCCTGTAGCTTCTTCTCTCGCACTTCCCACCTGTGGAACTCCCTCCCGTATTCTTGCTTTCCTTACGGCTACAACCTCCAGAAATTTAAATGCAAAGTCAATACTCATCTATTAACCACTGGACTCTAGCTCTCTCCCCACCTCCATATAACCTTCCCTTTCTCTCCACCTATGTATTTGTCATTGCACCTGCTTTCTCAGCTTTCTGTTGTTCCTTTCTAACTAGTTTGTACTCCTCACTCTTTTCTAATTAATCTTTTTACATTTATGTAGCCCCCTTGCTCGGGGTGAAATGATTAAAAAAAAAATAAATAAAAAAATAAATAAATAAATAAAAATGATATTGCCACGTTTACGATGTTTCGGTCTTCTTCAGGTGCTAGAAATTTTGAATCCTTTAAACGTATGTGTGTGTGTTAGACATCTCTCTCTGTCACACTGCTATACGCGGCCTTATTGCCGATGAAATATTTTCCGCACTACATTCCCTTTTCAGCTGACCTTTGCAGCTGAATTTCGTCATGCCACACACATAAGGATAAATAATCTTCATTCCCTTCGTAGTTCATTAGTAAGGACTAAGTTTCTCTAGGATAGCTTCTTCTCAACGACTGCTGCTTTTTGGAGCAAACTCCAAGTAGGATGTTTTCCTGATCACAACAAACTTGACCTCTTCAAGTTTGGGATTAACCGGTATCCTTTCTACAAAACATAATGAACTGTGGTTCTTATATTTTCTTATTCTTTTCATACAACAAATTTGAGCGGCTCTTGGACCTTGTACTGGGTGAACATTAATAAAAAAATGACGATGAATTTCATATAGCAATCCAATTCTTTTTTAATTAAAACTTTTATATGTATGAGGGATGCTGAAATATTCTGGGCTTGACTCACCACCCATATCATTCGAAATCACATCGTAGTTAGGCTAGTAGCATTTCAACCCCGCCTCATATAAATAAATTGGGTCAGATTATTTTGGATACCTCCACTAAATTGCTAAATAAATTTTTCAATAAATTTTACTTTGATGCGGTCTATGGTTTTATTAGTTAAACGCAAGACTCATTGGGGAATATAAATCATCTATTTTTATTAATTTAGTCTCTGTATCCGAAAATTTACTCCTAAGAGTAAAATAAAAAATGCAATAAAACTCTGATATTATTTAATTTGATAAGCTTTTAATTGCTTGAATAAATAATAAACATTAAGGAGGTTATAGTCTGAAGAAAAATAATCGATTACTAATGAAATTTTAAAATAATTTTTTTCATTTTTTAAAATTATAATAATCTATAAAGTTTCAAAAATATTTTTAAATACTTCAAACATTTGTTGAAGGTTAGATTCTTAAGTTAACTGAAGATTATATTGCCTATCGAAAATTGAAAAATGTAGTACAAATCCTTTGGTCTTCATATTTTTAAAATAATTCAAATTTCTATTTTTGTTAATTTAAAGTTTTTTTTTTGTATGGTAATTTCTATGTGCAAATTAAAATGTCAGAGTTTCCTCCCTTACCCGAAAAAAATTTGTACAATGTTGTCACTTATGAACCCCATACACTTTAACCGTATCTCTAATCAAGAACCTGTCAACACGTTTGATATACGGCAGATGGTTCATAAAGTTCAAATCTGTGATTAAGAAATAGTTTTATTCTAAACTTCATTCTATAAATAAGTCATAATTGTGTAAATCAAATTAATTTAACGTAAAATTTAATAATTTTCCAAAAATAATGTGTCACAGATGTATATTTTATTTTAGTAAGGTTTCAAAAAGTGAGAATTAAATTTTGTTTACAAATGTGCCGATTGTTAAAAAATGGCGGCACAATTTAAAAATTTGAAAAAAATTTCAAGTTTTTATATTCCAATCAATATAATTTCTGTTTGAAATAAACCAGAGTATTTTGCTTACTGGAAATAGTCAACTTAATCATTTAGCTTTCAATTAAAACTAAAATAAAAATTTCAAGAAAAATTTTCATTTTTAAAAGTTTAGTTTAAAAGTTAGATACCGAAAATGACTGGCGGTACCTAGATTATTTCTTTCGTTTTCTTTCTTTCTTTCTTTCTTTGTTTCTTTCTTTGTTTCTTTCTTTGTTTCTTTCTTTATGATTTTTCTTTCTTTCTTTTATTTATTTATCTTTCCTTTTTATATATTTCTTTTTTATTTTCATTTATCTTTCTTTCATTATATCATCTCATTTATTTTATTTATTTATTTTCGTTTATTTATTTTCTTTCTTAGTTTATTATTTATTTAATATTTTTTTATATTTACTTATTTTATTTTTTCTTTCTTTCGGTGTCATTCTTTCTTTCTTTTTTTCTTTCTTTCTTTTACTCTACTCTAATCCTTTCTTTTTCTTTATTCTATTTCTTTTCTTTTTATTTTTCTGATCTTTTCTTTCTGTACTTCCTTTTTTCATTTCTCTGGATTTTTCCTTTCTAGGTTTGTTTGCTTTTTCTTTTGATCTCGTTATTCTTTTCGCTCTATCTGTTCTTTCTTTTTCTCTCTACTCTTCTTAGTTCCGTACTCTCTCTTTTTAGTCTTTCTTTCTTTCTTTCTTTCTTTCTTTCTTTGGACTCTTGCATTCTCTCTGCTCTTTCTTTTTTCTTTATTTATGCTCTTTCTTTATTTCTTTTTTATTCTTTCTTTTTTATTATCTATGCTTTTTCTTTCTTTCTTTTTTCTTTATTTATGCTCTTTCTTTCTTTTTTCTTTATTTATGCTCTTTCTTTCTTTTTTCTTTATTTATGCTCTTTTTTCTTTTTTATTCTTTCTTTTTTATTATTTATGTTTTTTCTTTCTTTTTTCTTTATTTATACTCTTTCTTTTTTCTTCATTTATATTCTTTCTTTCTTTTTTCTTTATTTATGCCCATTCTTTCTTTTTTCTTTATTTATACTCTTTATTTATTTATTTATGCTCTTTCTTTCTTTTTTTCTTTATTTATGCTCTTTCTTTCTTTCTTTCTTTTTTCTTTATTTACGCTCTTTCTTTCTTTCTTTCTTTCTCAACTTCGTTTATATGTTTGACCTTTAAAATTCATCTTTTTATTTTCTTTCTCTTTGTATTCACTTACCCTCATTTACTAACTTCCTTAAACCGACCGGGCACATTTTTAACTCTTATTTTTCGCATTTAAACAAATGATGTAAATAACATTTCTCAAACGACTCCAATCGATCTTGCCAAGGCTAATAGTTTTAAGTCCACGGGCAGACGTAAGAAGTTATTTTAAAAATAGCAAAACGAATGACATTGCAAAGAAGACAAATCCCTCAATAGTATTCACATGAAGAGGGACAAAAAAAGAAAAAAAAATAAACATGAAGAAAAATCATTCAAGTAAACATTTGCCACGTTAAGTCTATAAAAACGAATTGGAAATATATTTCAAGCGTTTACAATCAGCTATCAAAACGTTGCTACAACGCTTCTGCAACGTTCACGAATAAGTTGTTGACTCACAACATAAATTATAAATTAAAAGAATGAATATAAAATCTCGTAGAGGAAACACATGTACTGGAGTGGTGTGTCCATAACAAGATAGCCTGACAGCTCATCTAATTTTGGAGTGGTTTTCAATTCAGCATTTTACTTCTCCTGGACTGGTTGTTACCTCAAGAGAAGAGAACGCAATCTGCCCAAATATTCAACGGATGGAAGAAGGATTTGAACACGATCAGATATATATAGACCCAAGCAATAACCCTAAAAATTAAAAAAAAACAAAACAAAACAAAAAAAAACACTAGTAAACAAAAATAATTTTTGGAATGGTATCGAAATATCTTTTTTTAGGTAATTTGAGGTCACTGAATCTGAAAATGACCTTACCCTTTCTAGGTTAGCTACCGTTTTTGCTGTTCAGAAATGCTTGATTTTTTTTGTGGGGGGAGGTAAGAATTTTTAATTTTTTTGTATTTATGATATTGACCAATGGCAATATTCCTCAAAGTAAAATTGTAGAAAACTCTCAATTGGTATTTAAACCAACAAATATTAGTCTGCTTATTGAAAAATACTATGTTTTTAATAACAGTCAAACCCTAAGTCTTTAAAAATAACACGATCGAATATCCCAAAACCAACAAGTATTATCATCAAATCATTTAATAAACTAACAGCTGAAATAAAACCTTCGAAATAATCTATATATATAAAAGGCAATCTGTGAGTCTGTGTGTGACTGTTCGCTATGCACGCCTACATTTTTAAGCTACGCCATTCAAACTTTCTAGGGACACATATCTACAGGGAAGCCAGGTCGACACATACTTTTTGAGTTTAAGTTCAGCAATTTTCCCTTTCGCACTTTTTGGCCAATGGACACGATTGTTACATTTGCTCTGTAAAACATCTAAGATGTTTGCTGAATTACGTCACAGAAATCAAATCATAAGTGTCAAACGCAACTAAAACATTTTTATAGAAAAAAAAGTCTTTATATTTAATTTTTATTCCGACGTTTTACGTCACAGAAATCAAATTGCACGTGTCAAACGCGACTAAAATATTTTTTTATTAAAAAAGAAAAAAACGCCTACATATTTAATTTTTATTCCGACGTTTTAAAAATTCATTTGGTCAACAAAAATGTCAATATTTTTCTCCGTAATTTTGAAACAAAAGAAATATTTTTGTTTTTAAAAAAGTGTTTTTTCAAACAAAATATATATATATATATAGAATAAAAAGTGGCATCTTCTCCTACTACTAAAATGTTCTGAGTTGCACGGGCAACGCCGGGTTATGATGCTAGTAAGAACTATGGTAAAATTTTTCTCTTTCTTGACTGTCTGTCATGTTCAATGTTTTTAAGTCCCTTTTGATGCTCCAGCAGTAGTAAGCCATCATTCGTTTGTCCCACCGTCTCTGGTAGCGCCCTTCCATTGCTTTGATATCCTGGTGGAATCGTTCTCCTTGCTCATCTAATCTAATCTAATCTAAACTTATTTATAAATGGAACTTTGTCTCTGTGTGTGTGTCCGTTAACTATAGATTCCGAAACGGCTGAACCGATTATCTTGAAAATTTACACAGTTGTACTATAAGCGTCTGCGAGTGTTCTTAGCTAGGTTTTGTGTCGAGGTACCCCCGATAAGTATCGAAAATCGAAAAAATCGGGTTATAGAAGGAGTGGTCCGATTTTAATCAAATTTGATACACTCATAGACAAAGACATAAGAAACGATATTCAGAAGTTTCAAGGTTGCAGTTCTTACAATAGTGCAAAAAATCGATGATATATATATATAAAAGGCAAGATGTTTGTGTGTGTGTCTGTTTATCTGTCTATACGTCCTTTATACAAATCCACAATTTTTATCCGATTCTTACCAAACTTCACACAAATATTCTTTCGGCTGAGTCTGAGCTCCAGGACCATGGATTAGTTTTAAAGCTTTCATTACACCCGAGCAACGCCGGGCTATACTGCTAGTCACTCATATTGCCGAAATTATGCAGAAATTTATTTTGATGGCGAGTTAAAAAATGAACCGTAATACTCACAGCAATGTATTACTAATAAAGTGTATAATTAACAGATATTGCACATTGATTTCAACCTGATGGATTCATTAAGCGGAAAAACTCATAACTTGAGTAACATTGTCAGCTCGGTTAATGAATGCCAAATGTTCCCTTATAAGGAAATAGATAATATTACAATTGCTAGAAGAGGTGAGAACAGATATTACACTTTGATCTTAACCGCATGAGTATGAGTGAAGACAAACGTATCGTAGGTAGCATTGTCTGTTCGGTCAATGAATTTCGGATGTTTCCTTATAAAAAATGGCTAATCTTACTACTATCATTAGAGATGAGAATATCATTAGAGAATATCATTAGAGATGAGGATATTAGAGATATTACACTTGTTATTTAATCGTCCTCATACAGAGACAGGATATAGTACAAGGTCGGTTTAAAGAGAGGAGCCCAGGAGGGTGCACATGGGTCAAGGCTAAAAATTGCCCAGTCCTTACTGCAACCAAAGTTCATTTTTGGTGTAATTAACATAGTTCCAATCAGTTCGTCTTTTTTTATTCTGGTGTCGGTTGATCAATGAAAACTTGTCACATTCTCCATTTTCCCCATAATTGTGATCCCGTGGTATAATCTGATTCATGGTTCTTGTTTACTTTCTTCTTCAACAGATTGGGTCCTTATACTGGAAAAATAGGGTGACACTTAGACTCGAGTATTTAGGGAAGCCCTAAACAACGATCAGAAATAATATATACCTAAAAACAAGTATGATTAATACATTTTGTAGCGGAACTGAAAGACAGCAGTATGTGGGTTCTACTGAACTGATTACAGTCCCCCATTCAAAGAGACAACTAGTGGCATGTGATATGCAAGCAGAATAGCAGACGCTTACGCAAATTTAGAAACCGTCCCTGACTAGATGAAATGCTGGTCAAACAGGGGATAAAAAAGAAAAGAAAACGTTGCCTGATCAAAAATGGTCTACCTTCGAATCTGAAACGAGCGCAAATGCGTTTCGCGTATAGAGTACCGGAAGTCAACAATAAGTGCACGAGCGTCCTTGGTGGGTGTAATTTATAAGTTGCGAACGTGTAACATATGCAAATTTCGGCCAGGTAGAACTAATATTAAACGAGCAATCTCGGCAGGTGGATGATTTCGGATTTGTTGAGTGTGTCAGCGCGGGGACTAAGAGAGAGAGAGAGAGAGAGAGAGAGAGAGAGAGAGAGAGAGAGAGAGAGAGAGAGAGAGAGAGAGAGAGAGAGAGAGAGAGAGAGACTATCGGAATCTATTTTCCTCCATCAACAAGATATTTTTACCGAATTCACTAAATATTAGTTTTTTTTTTTAGTGCAATCGTTTAAAAATAATGGTTAAAATGAAACTATATTTTGTGAATAGTTTGAAACTAAAAAAAAAGTGCAAGATGTCCATAACGATGAGTGGGGACCATGGTACCTAAAAGGGAAGTAAAGGTACTGAAAAATTCCCATCAATCTGCATAACAATCAGCTTGTGAGGTAAATGTTTGAAAATTAAATATCTATCGCATTTTGAAACGCGTTTATTAGAAATATTTTGTTGTAATACGATCGGGATCGCGCAGTTAAAAATGTCTGCAAAATATTTATATCGATATGCCGTTTAAAATGACGGCAATACATATATTGATGTACCTACTATTAAGTATCTTACATTAAGACATAAAAGAAAAAAACAAAATAATGAACGTGACAGGAAGGATACATACATACACGCTAAAAAGTCTGCCTTCTTCTACCGAGCGCCCATAGCCCAGAGTTAGAATCGCCGACTGACGTCAATTCAGTCGGGTTTCAATCCTGGGTTAAAAAGCAATCGGAGTTTAACCGTACTGATGAACTGTGATACAGCAAAACAGATCTGTCTGCGGATGGCTCTCTCTCTCTCTCTCTCTCTCTCTCTATATATATATATATATATATATATATATATATATATATATTTATATATATATTTATATATATATATATCTTTACGCTCTCATACCCTGATTGAGCACTCTGGAAGAATGGTAAACTTTGAAAAATCAGTAGCTACACTAGCATCTACGCATCACTCATTCAGTAATGAATTAGAACACTCTCAGCTATTGGCGTGTGTATACATGATATACCACTCGCTGAAAGTCTACCTTCTTCTACTGAGCGCCCATAGCTCAGTGGTAGAATCGTCGACTGACGCCAATTTGGTCGGGTTCAATTCTGGGTAAAAACAATCGGATGTCTAACCGTACTGATGAGCTGCGATACAGTGAAACAGATCTGTCTGTGGATGACTATATATATATAATAGTCAATATTGAAGCAAGAGAGTGGCACATAGGAAACCTACGCATAAAAGAGTCTTTAATAATAGCTAAACGCCACCCACAGATCAACAATAGACACGAAGTCAATATAGATTACATAACAGAATACTTAACACTATCACGCACCTGACACACACTGGCCACAAGTGTAAGACGCAATCACAGACTAACGAACATAAATACAGGCCTATAAACACGTGACCAATAGCAACTCGTATACCACACTATAAGCCAGAACACGCACAAAATAATATACGTACACACGCACACACACAAATCCCATACTCCAACAAACTATACACTGGAACACATACACACGCACACATATATGCACACACACGCGAACATGATACAAGGAAAAGGTATGTAGATATATGTATATATAAAATGATCACAGAAGTGAAAAAAAAGAGAAAAAATACAAGAAGTATACGCACACAAACGCACACGCATAGCACACCCACGCACACACACGAGATCACAGGAGAACGAATAGTGGAGGGGAGAAAAATGTAGCAATAAATACACCTTCAATTAAAGTAGATAGACATGACATCAGGTCATAAAACAGCGCCTACTGCCATTCCAACAGAGATGTGAAAAATGCCAAACCCTGCCACGGGCTAACGCGCACATGCTAAACCATAAATTAAAGCAGACAGATATATCATCAAAGATTAAAACAGCGTCCGCTATCACCTTAAAAAAGAGGCGAAAAAGCCATATCTTACTACACTTATATAAACCATAAACACACACACACATAGATGAACTAACCCACTTACAGGTACACATACACACACACATACTCACTACAATTAGCGACAGCAGTAGCAGCGAAAGAGGACTATTCGTTTAAAGGCACGGACGTGAATCAAGCTCTCCTATCATTCTGAAGATGAGATTCTGATCTCGAAATGTTAATGAATAATAAATAGATAATACCCAACACCTTCTTTATCTTCCTTTATTATACTAAACTCATTGTGATAGCCTTCAAATACATATATATATATATATATATATATATATATATATATATATATATATATATATATATATATAATCATTTCATCTCAAGCAAGGCAGAACTGCCACAGTGCGCAGGAGGTTGCAGAAGAGGTGAGTGATTAGAAAAAGGAACAAGAGAGTCAGGGAATGAGTAGGAAAAGTCTGAGAATACAGGTGAGAAGAGGGCAGCACGAGAGTAGAGTGGAAAAGAAGAAGAACATCATAGAAGCGTTGTCTCCTGGTTGTACAAGACGTTGGTCATTTTGGTTTCCAGGTTATACAGCATACGTCACTCTGATATCTTCCTGATATACCACACACAAAGGAACAGGTTTCAAGAAGACAGAAGATGGACATTGATATCGCATTTTTAATTTTTGAATATTGCAATTATAAGGAAGCAATAAATCAAAGGTGAGTTCGACAACCCTGACTGATGAGGCAGCTGCTAATACTGTATTAAAGAAAAGAAGAAAATAAACTTGGCCATTAAAATTGTATATATTATTTAATTTTATGGTCAAGGTGTTTTATGGATTGGGTTAGCGTTGCAAGTGCTGACAAAAATTAAACCATGTTTGCTTTTTATGATAAAATTATAAAGAATACTAGCATTATAGCCCTGCGTTTCTCGGGTGTAATGAAAGCTTTAAAACTAATCCATGGTCCTGGAGCTCAAACTCAGCCGAGTCTGCACTATTGTAAGAACTGCAACCTTGAAAATTCTGAATATCGTTTCTTATGTCTTTGTCTATGAGTGTATCAAATTTGATTAAAATCGGACCACTCCTTCTATAACCCGATTTTTTCGATTTTCGGTATTTATCGGGGACACCTCGACACAAAACCTAGCTAAGAACACTCGCAGACGCTTATAGTACAACTGTGTAAATTTTCAAGAAAATCGGAGTCTATAGGTAACGGACACACAGACACACAGACACACACACAGACACACACACATACAGATATACACACACAGAGACAAAGTTCCATTTATAAATAAGTTTATATAAAGAATATAAACTACTAGCACTTAATCAAAATTCAGCCAAAATTTTAAAAAAATATTTTTGGGCTTTATATTACTTATATCCGAAAAAATGTTATTTCATCTTAACTATTTGAAAATTAATGACCCTTCTCAAGACTAGACTATCCAAAAATATTCCCTGTTCATATTTTTTCTAAGTATTTCACTCATTTGTTCCCTTTTGGCTTCCGCTTTTTTATACAGGTTCTTTACCTTCTCATTTGAATATTTTTTCGGGTAGCATATGTTGAAATAAATTTTTCATACGTAAAATCCTAGACCACCTACCAAAATTTTTCAATGGTCCATCATTATCTGTTTAGTTACTCATCGCCCACTCAACAGTTGAAGTCTCCCACCGGAGGAGTTGGGGTACTCTTCTTTTTGTAGGTACCCCCACTAATTCGCTAAAAAAAAGAAAAAAAACTCAAAAAACAAAAAACAAAAAAAAAAACCAATAAAAAACAGCATAGCATGAAAATAAAAAAAGGACCCAAACATAATAAAAACACAGTTTTTTCCTCAAAATGAAAATTTTAACGTAATTTTTTATTATTCTTAAACTTTTTAATCCTTTCTAACACGTTCAAAATTTTGGTAAAAATCTTTTTTTTTTCGCCAGCGAGTAATCAAATTGTTACCAGAATTTACTATGGATAATGTCATATTACGTACCTAATTCTTTTTTCCGGTGAAAAACACATTAATTTGGAAATTCTTGCAAAAATAAAATAATTGCCAGATTTTAATTAAATTTTCGGTACTTACAGACAAAAAATGACATTATTTTTCAAATTAATTTTCTAAAATCTTGGTATTTTTTTACATCTGTTACCCGCCATCTGCACCTGAATGCATTAAAGTTGAAGAAAGTAAATGTTGTATTGAAAATTTGTTTTATTAGTTAAACGCAGAATTCCTTGGGAAATATAAATCATCTATTTCTTTTTCAAACAGTTGGCCGTATTTTCGAGCATCTGCTCCGATTAATAAAATAAAATACATAATAAAATTTTGACATTATTTAATTACATAAAGTTATATATGTATATAGTTAGACATCCGACTGCTTTTAGACAGGATTGAAACACGACCGAATTGTTATTAGTCGGCGATTCTACCTCTGAGCTATGAGCGCTCGGTAAAGAATATCAGACTTTTAGTGTGTGATATACCATGTAAGCATACGCCAGTAGTTAACTGTTCTAATTCATTACTGAATTAATGATGCGTAGATGCTAGAATAGCTACTGTTTTTTCAAAGTCTACCAATCAGGGTGTGAGAGCGTGAATAGTCAAGGACATTATAATCTAAAGAAAAAACAATTTTAGATGAATATTGAATTTTTACAATAATTGTTTTTATTTTTATTTTTTAATTGTAATAATTTATAAAGTTTCAAAAATATTTTAAAATTTCTTCAAAACCTTGTCTCGGTTAGGTTATTAAGCTAGTAAGTGAAAATTATATTCACTAATCAAAAATGAAAAAAATTCGAGCCAAAAGATTTTAAAATAATCAATTTTTTGCTGTACATGAAGTTTTATTTAAGTATGATATTTTCTGTGTTACATCAAAAGGTCATGCGTTTCACGGTTTCTTCCTTTTAGAGGAAACAATTTGGACAAACTTTGTCAATTCTAGTCAACCATACTTAGCTTATCACCACATCTAGGTGTAATCAGTCAACTCACGCATCAATCACTTCACACCTCCGTGATTACGAAATACTTTAATTTTAAAATTATTGCTATAAACAAGTTGAGTAAATCAGATTATTTTAAATTTAAATTTGTAAATTTTTAAGAGATAACGCATCGCAGATGTATATTTTAGTTTTGTAAAATTTTTAAAACCGAAAATTAACTTTTGTTTACAAGCTTGTCAGATTGTCAAAATAGACAAAAAAAAAAAAAAAAAAATAACGAATTTTTAAAACTCTAAAAAAATTGAGATTTCAATACTTTCTATTTGAAATATACAGGAGTATTTTGCTCACTGGAAATAGTAAATTTAAGTATTTCTTCTTCTTCTTCTTCTTCTTCTTCTTCTTCTTCTTCTTCTTCTTCTTCTTCTATGTGCCCTGTCCCTTCAGGATGTAGGCGATCATGGATCTCCACGTCTCCCTATCCCTTATGGCTCTTAGTATGTTTGCTCCTGTTGCTCCTGGCAACCCCCGTTCCGTCATCCACCTGATCAGACCCTGCAAATATGTTATCCGCTGCCTTCCTCTGTCTCTCCTTCCTTCTATCTGTCCAGTCAGTATCAGGTTCTCCAGGCTCTCCTTCCTCATTGCATGTCCCAGGAACTTCAGTTGTCTCTTCCTGATGCTCAGCATCAATTTCCTTTTTGTTGCCATTCTTTCTAACACTTCGTCGTTGCTTGTATGCTCAGTCCACGATATCCGTAGCATCCTTCTGTAGAACCACATTTCGGCCGCTTCCAGTTTTGTCCTCATTTTCGATGATATTTACCTTTCAAATAAATCTTAAATGAAAGCTTCAAGATAACATTTTCATTTTTACAAATTCAATTTAAAACTCAGGTATCGAGAATGAGTGGAGGTAACTAGTGTAATATCTCAGTGATTCTATGAGTAATAGCAGTTAGGTATCAGCAGTGGACCGAGTCGAACAAAATCCGTATTGTTTGTTGTTGAATAAGTTATAAAGTAACCTTATGATTACCTCATCAAAAAGTTTGTAGATGACACTAAGGATATTGATGGGTCGATATCGAGACTAGGATGGGCGCTCACCAACATTATTGAGAACCGGGCCGACATTTGGCATTTTTACAAACAAGGGTGGTATTTCTTATTTAGGCAATAGTTAAACAGTTTTTGCAAATATTGAAGATAACTGAGAGTTAATATTTTTAAGGACAAACACTGGGATTTTAGCAGCACCGGTAGCTTTCTTAGGGTCAAGACTTTTTAAAAATAAGTCTTGCAGTATAAGAAGTAAGACATTTAAAACAGTTCACACTAGACCATCAAATATGCCGGATGCACCAGGAAATTGGTCTTTGGTCACTCCTAAATGCCGAATAGAGAGGCGTGTATCCTCACACTTGTTTTGCCTTCGTGGGAAAGATTTTGTGAAAGATTTTTATAGAAACAACTATCCTGAAAAAGGACTTGGGCTATCTTACACACATCTACGACAGCATATTAAGGCCGAGTGTTGAATGTGTTACAGGGCTGTATATTACAGACTGACCGAGAAAACAGATGACACATGGAGGGGTTGAATAGTATGTAAAATTAAATAATGAATAGTATGTAAAGTTAAAGATTCAAATCCTGCGTTGGCATTTTACCGGCACACGCCCTTTATGACATCGTGACTTAATGCAGACAAAATGGTCGACGACTTCTGAACAGCTTTGTCTATTCAGTCTCACTTGGGCTAACCCGTAGTATGATTTTCAGGCACTTCCAACAAGTGTCACAAGCATGAATTATCTTTGCAGGGATATATTATCAGGAGATCATCTTCGAAAATATCTTTACCCACTCAGATACGCACTCAAAAATTGCAGAAAAAGAAATAGTTAAAAGTATGCTAATCCGAACAACCCATTCATAGTAACGGCTCTAATGCAAGGGATTCCATTTTTATTTTTGATGATAGGATCATTGTATTATCAGGCATACCTTTTTATTAGAGATATCGAACATATAAGTCGAGCCTGGTCAGTACTTAGATGGATGACAGCTGTAAGCTTAGAATGGCAGGGGTGGTGTAGTGGATAATTATTCTGAATTGCCAATCAGAGAGCCAAGTTCCAATTCCAGTGGTATTCATTGTATTCATTTATGCGCAAATACCCTTAGACTTCTCTACCTCTTCTCCCATCTAGCTATGGATTAATCAGTAAACTATTATCATCTCTAAAAATAAAATAAATTTGCGTATAAAATATTAAGATTTTGGAATAAAATACCCATAGATGTTGATATGCTGCTAAAGAAAACCTGCCAATTAACATAAAAGTTTTGGTTATAAAAATAAATATGGAATATTGTGAACAATCAAAAATAGAATAATTTAACCAATTTTAAAAACCTGCTAAATGAGCGTTTTTTTTTTTGTTTTTTTTTTTAATCATATCACCCCAAGCAAGGCGATAGCGCCACTGATGCGCAGGGGGCTACGTAAGGGTAAAAAGAATGGAAAAGAGAAAGCCGGAAACCACATCCTAAACAGGGAACAAGGGATACGCCTCTTCACCTGTTCAGTAGACGTGGGTGGAGTGTGAACCGGGCGATAGTTTAGTCTATCTACTCCAATTGGGGGGGAAAAAAAGTGAAAAGATTGGAAAAGAGAAAACCGGAAACCGCATCCTAAACAGGAAACAAGGGATGAGCCTCTTCACCTGTTCAATAGATGTGGGTGGAGTGTGAACCGGGCGATAGTTTCAATACATAGATTCTTTCAGAAAAGAATCATCTATTCTGGTATTAAAAAAGAAATAACCTCGAAGTGTGGTAACGGTTTTGCAAGATTGTCTTGCTCGAAACATTACAATTGCGTAAAGAGTGCGATCCTCACTGGGTGCTTCATACTTTCGGCCTTGTGTCACATCTAAGTTGCGATAAGAAAATCACCTCTAGTCACCTGTATGCCTGCTGCAGTTTTGACAGACCATCTCAAGGGAGAAAATTTATCATCAGTTCCAACAGCCTAAAGATACAAAGTCATAAAGATTTGCCAAATAATAAAAAGCACATCAGTTGAACACTTCAATAAAAGTAAGTAGTTCATGTAATTAGAAATGAAAATAATGATGATGTTAAACTTTGAGACTAATTTAAAAAATCTTTGGAAGAAAATTCTCATTAGTACAAACTAACAGTCAACTTGAGATGTTCAATTTCCTGAAAAACTCTTTTAATAAAAAGATATAATAAATTTCAACCGACGTTAACCTTAACTGGCCAGTTAATGAATGGCGAATGTTTCCTGTAGAGAAACCGTCATTTTTCACAATAACTATTACCATTAGTATTAACAACATAAATGCACAAAGTAATAAGACTTCCTTTTTATTAAGAAGATAGAAAATAACCGATTATATTCATCAAGACATAAAAAGTCTTCCTATATCTCATCCGAGGTCAAACTGAATGCCAAATTAGATTATCCAATAAAAACACAGCTAAGAAGTAAAGGAATGCAAAGAAAAAGAAAAAAAGAAAAAATTAAGCAATGACTGTTCAATGAGGAGGAACACATTTAACGAGCAAATACTTCGTGAAAAAGAAGTAACGTTTAATAACTTGAACCATTCTGCAACAAGCAATTCCCCAAACGGCTTATGAAACGAGCGTCACCGAAAATAGAAGACAGAAGAAAAAGGGAGATTAAACAAGACACAAAATGACAATCGCCCAAGTTAACATCTCTGTCTGTGTAAGCGGGAAAGGAAAGAACAGTAAGCGTCAAACGTAAAGCATTCGCGGTTCTCCACCAACATCGAAGTCTTGACGTCTTTAGAATGTCTGCCATCGTGAACGCATATAAGATAAGAACTTTCATTAATATTTTTCGATAACGGTCGGCGCCAAATGTCAATTACCTGCATAGCCGCTTAGATATTGGTTGATCGTCGGTTGCGTGCCTATCCTTGATATATATATATATATATATATATATATATGATTTAAATCTTCCTTTGCAGGTCTGGGAATAATCGAAAATAGAAACTTTTATTGAATCTAGATTTAAGAAAAAAGGATAGTCACTTGTGTAGGACTTCATTTTTTGGACATAAGACATCAATCGTTTTCTATACCAGTTCTCTTTCAACATTTATAATGTTTAGTTACAAGATATTAATATCTATCTATCTATCTAGTTTTTAACCTGTTTATATCTATCTATCTATGTTCAAATATAATTTTCTGCATATATATCTGCCTCACTTTTTTCCCTTTTTCTCTCTCTATTCACCTGGATGGGCACCTCGAAGTGTGGTAACGGCTTTGCAAGATTGTCTTGCTAGAAACATTACAATTGAGTAAAGAGTGCGATCCTCACTGGGTGCTTCATACTTTCGGCCTTGTGTCACATCTAAGTTGCGATAAGAAAATCACCTCTAGTCACCTGTATGCCTGCTGCAGTTTTGACAGACCATATGATTGTTTGGTTAGTTCGTTCCTCAAGACATTCATCTAAAAAATTAAATTTAAATCTTTAAAAAATTAACCCGATAACAGTCTAATTCCTGAAGATTTTGATTAGAAATTGTGGGGGATAGAAAATGCGTAAAAATCAAGTCTTCATTGCACATATTAAGGACACATGACCCAGTGAATGTAGATGTTGTTTAGTTTCTGTAACTGACACAAAAGAGTTATGAGTTCAATACCAGGCTACAGCAGTGATGAACAAGTGACTTGCAGGGTTATAACTCATGACTTCAAAAAGAGGTATTACTACGCAAGGGATGAGAATGATATACCTCAGTGATTGTAATAAAGGGTTCGGCTCGAAATTCCTAGGATCTGAAGAAGGTCAGAGCGTACAACGGTCGAAAAGTTGTACAAATGGCAACAACGATGACGAGAATAGTCCGAATAATATAAATATTCTCTCTCACGCTCTCTCTCTCTCTCTCTCTCTCTCTCTCTCTCTCTCTCTCTCTATATATATATATATATATATATATATATATATAAATTTATATATAGGAGAAGCGACAAAAATTTCGATACCCAGGATCTGGCATCTAATGCTTCATTTGGCATTTACTCATACTGAAGCGTCTAACATTACCACATCTGCGCAAGATGATCCTATCAAGATCAAAGCCACACCCTTGCTGGCCGCATCAGAGAAATGATCAAACTTATCACCTTTTTAAATAAAGTCGTAGCCATCATCTCATTTCCGGGTATTGGGCCCTATCTCCATATTTATAATTACATATGCCCTTTTTCTGATATCGAGTACTTTAAGTTATAAATATAGCATCACTTATTTCTCTCTCTCTCTCTCTCTCTCTCTCTATCTATCTATCTATATATTGTTAAATATAAGAGACAATAATGTCTATCATGTTTAATCATGAGCCACTTAAACATCGTATTTTGGCTTTAATTTCAGTTGAAAAGAAAGACAAAAAATTCCCAAAATTTGAATAATCTTTTCTTAAGTTGGTTCTAAGCTTTCGGCCCACATGAGCCATCTTCAGAGAGGTTATAAGAACGGTAACACAAAAACATCCACCATCAGAGAGAATTTTATCTTGTGTTGATATAAAACTAAATTATCCAAATGGCGGAGAATTTTTGTCTTCATTTTCAACTGAAATTAAAGCCAAAATACAATGTTTAGAATGGCTCATGATTAAACATAATAGGCATTCGTTGTCTCTTATATTTAACAGTATATGTTTAGAAAATTATTTGCTGCCTCGATACACTATATATATATATATATATAGATATGATTGTTGCACCTAGTTGCTGATTATAATTATCACAAGATATAGCAAAACATCGTATTCAGCATGCAAAAACAACTCCCTCAACCAAATAATTATTAAAGTGGAAGAAGCCGTTGAACTGGTTCGATTCTACTCTTTGGTCAAGAAGAGCATGTACACAAAATAATAACCAGTCAGCATTATTGGGTGCTGTTAAGTCGCACGAGTTAGATAAGAGATTTATAACTAAAGTAAGTCTCATGCCTCTAGCAATCCCAGTGGGCTTACCACGCCTGGATATATATATATATATATAAATATAAATGATTTGTTTGAACATTATTTTTGATCAGTACTCGTATTTAAGTATATATTCTGTTTATAATCAAACAGTATTATATATTTATTTCTACCAGCCTGATTATTTACGATAATATTTTTTACAAAAATGTGTCATTCTGCAGGATTCGTACCTGCGACCCCTATCTACCTAGGGAAATCCGCCATGTGATCAGGCGCGTCTTAGACCTCTCGACCACGAATCGCGATCAGTCTAAATAAAGTCAAATTAAGCCTATAACACAATTTTCGAATTCATCGTAATAATCATCTCTGCTCTGAAATGTATTGTAATGTCAACAAATGTAATATATATATATATATATATATAGTAATGTGCAAAAGTATTAGGACAAGAACTATTTTATCTTTTATGAGGCATATTGTCAAGTTATTTTATTTGATTAAATCAACAAAATGAAATCAACATATGCTTTAAAAGGAAAAAAATACTTGTTAGAAAATAAATTTAATATTTAGTATAACAGCCTTCACAGCCTTTATTTTGTCAGGCATTGACATCACAAGCTTCTTCAATGTATCTAATGGTATCTCCTGTCAAGCAGCTTGTATTTGTTCCCAAAGTGTGTCCTGCGAAGTAACATTAGATTTATCAATTTTTTTCTCCAAAATATCCCATAGATGTTCAATAGGATTGAGATCAGGGCTTTGTGGGGGCCAATTCAAATTCCAAAGCCTTCTTTCCTCTTCCTTTTTAGTTAAATAATTGTTACAAAGGTTTGGCTTTTTAATCTGAATTTAATTTCAGTGAGGTTTTTAGGAAAATCACCCCTGTTCTAATACTTTTGCACACTACCGGTAGTGTGCAAAAATGTTAGGACAGGGGTGATTTTAAACTTTATTTTGATGGCTCATAAAAGATAAAATAGTTCTTGTCCTAATACTTTGGCACAGTACTGTGTGTGTGTGTGTGTGTGTGTGTGTGTGTTGGTTTTTATTTTTTATTGCATGTAACATGGTGATTTTTTAAGTGCAACTTCGATGTGGCACATGATCGAAAATATTGGGCACCCTGTGAGTGTCGAGCTCACTACTGAAGCGCACTTCATTGCATCTAATATTACCTTTTTTTTTTTAATCGTTTCACCAAGAGCAAGGTATTCCACTGCCACTATTGCGCAGGGGGTTACATAGGGAGGAAAGTGATCAGAAAGGATGGTTAGATATAGGAAATGTCAGAAGGAGGGTGGCAGACGGGTAAGGATACCGAGAATGAGGGTTGGGTAGATGGTGAGAGTGTTTGAAAGAATAGATGCAAGTTAGTGTGATAGGAGGTGTCTATTGACCTTATATTTAAACTCCTGGAGATTGTAGCTGTTGGGAAAGCAAACATGTGGAAGGGAATTCCACAGGCGGGAAGCGCGAGAAAAGAAGCTGTTGGAGTAGAAATTACGGTTACATACGGTAAGAATGAAATTTCTACCTATCACATAACTTTTATTGGTTTGATTTATGTTTAAATGAGAATCTGAGAGAATGTAGTAGATTTTGCAAACCCATATTTTGACCTTTGAACACAAGTCTAAATTGAAGAAACAGAATGGGATTCAAATTAATCAGATGGAATCTGGATTTTTTTTTTATTCTAAGTTTACTGTTCGCCATTCTAATTAACAATACTTTCTTCATTTGAACTTTAATTATAACTCCAGAGCTGATAAACATGAGCGAAATTTAGTTAATCTTAATGTAAAAATTATCACAAACATTTCTAAAATAATTAGAAATTTAATCAAGACAGAACAAACAAATAGCTTTACATCAGAAGCGGTAATCTATCAAACAGAATGTAAACAATGCCGTCAGAAATACATCGATGAAACATCCCGCAATTTAAAGAGAAAATATACAAACATCAAATAGACTTTAAATTAAACAACGCACCCAGTGCACTGCTATGCCACTGAAAGCTACACGATTACAATTTTGATCTAGAAAATGTCGTTTTATTAAAAAATGACGATGATTTGCACAGAAGATCCATTAAAAGATCCATGATCCACAAATACCCTGAGGTTGACATATCACTGGGCTTCTTTAGACGATTACTCGTTCTAACTAAAATGCTGTGGGAACAATCAGGGATACGAAAAATTTTAAAACAAATGAATATATAGATAAAGACTGAGCTAAAATTTAGTAAAATCAAAATATATATATATATATATATATATATATATACGCACACACACACACACACACATATATATATATACACACATACACATATATATATAAATGTGTGTGTGTATATATATGTGTATATATATATACATATATATATACACACACACACATATATATATATACACACACACATATATATATATGTGTGTGTGTGTATATATATATGTGTGTATATATATATATATATATCGTTCCTACGTGAATCATGTTCTGTCTCATCAACGTCGATTTGGTGATTTTCTAATGATACTGTTCGATCGGCGAATCATGTCAAAAGAGTTTTCTAAATTTTTACATAATTACAATTTCGTTGGATACTCATATATCGCCATTTAGATCACACGCACGCACACCCACAGATATATATATATATGGTAAGTATTTAAATTCATTTAAAATAAAATCCATTTTTTGATGATAATGTTCTATCAGTGAAAACGTAACAAAATAAAACATTTTCAAACTGATTTTTTAAATAATTTCACCCCAAGCAAGGCGGGAGCACCACTAGTGCGCAGCGGGTTACATTGAGAGAAAAAACAGGTTACAAGCGATGCTGAAGAAAGGATTAAATATGAATGGAATTCAAGGAGATAGAAGATGGCAATTGATGTGTCATTTAAACTTTTGGAGATTGTAGCTATCAGGGAAGCAATTAAAGGGAACGGAGTTATACGGGCGGAAAGTGTGAGAAAAGAAGCTGTTAGATTAGAAGAGACGGTTACATTTAACTATTTAAACAGTGAAAGGGTAGGACCTTGATGATACTACGTACATTCATGTGAGACCGACATGACAACTCGTAAATTCATGCCACTGCACTAGAGAGAAAGTCACGTCAGAGCAGTTTCCATTAAGATATTGGCACTAATATTAGATGGAAGCCACATCAGGTCGGTGAGAAAGTGACTGAAGTCGAGATGGCAAGTCGATATTTTAACCGTATATATATATATATATATATATATATATATATATATATATATATATATATATACGCATCGCTCATTCAGTAAAATGAATTAGATCACTCTGGTTATTGGGCGCGTATAATAATAATATATGCGATAAAAAGGTCTGCCTTCTTTCACCGAGCACCCATAGCCCAGATGTAGAATCGCCGACTGACGCCAATTCGGTCGGGTTTCAATCCTGTGTTAAAAAGCAATAGGAGTCTAACAGTACTGATGAGCTGTGATCCAGCGAAACATCTGTCTGCGGATGACAAAACACACACACACATATATATATATATATATATATATATATATGTGTGTCTAACCCTATTGTGACCAAAAGTATATATATAAGGAACGTAGAAATTATTTACAACGTTCAAAACATAATTTAAACCAGTGGCCAATATAGAAATAGAGTAATGAATATTTATTACAAATTATACTTTAGAACATGTACAAAATACAATCTACAACAAAAGTGTACATTTTGTTTCGATATTGAAAGAACAATGTCTCATCAGGTAGTTAGTAATGATGGTAATAAAGATAACGTTTATTATCATCATTACTAACTACCTGATGAGGTATTGTCAAAACAAAATGTACACTTTTGTAAGAGACTATAGTTTGTACATGTTTTATATATATATATATATATATATATATATATATATATATATATATATATATATATATATATATATATATATATATATAAGGCTTGATTTGACTTCGATTACACTGTGGAGTCATTCGTGGTCGAGTGGTCTAAGACGCAGCATATCATTTGTTGTTAGGGGTCGCAGGTTCGAATTTCGTAACAAAATTCATCATAAAGAAATAAATATATAAATATACTGTTTGATTAAAAACAGAATATCTACTCAAATACGAGTATCGATTAAAAATGATGTTCAAACAAAAAAAAAATAATATGTAGGTTTTTAAAACCATTTCGTTAATCTTCTGAATTTTGCGTAACATTATATATATATATATACGATTAAATACAGATATGTATATGTCTAATGTCTTCATATACAAGTGGATGCTGAAATCGATTCCAAGAGGGAACAGTCTGTTTCACGCTATTTATAACTCCATACTCTTTATCCCTGATCAGTCAGTTACGTGTCATACGGGATACACACTTGGACGATCATGTCTCGAAAGGGGCGTGACTGACTGGATAGAGGATTTTCTCGCAGTAAGTTGCCATTAGTTTCTGTGGTAGACTGGTTGCCAACCAAGTCTATAGAACCTAATCTCACCTGTTACTTAACCGATAGATGAAAGGAAGAGACGGATAAGTTATTTGTGCGCAAGTGAACGCAAATAACCTTAGGAATTACCTTGATACTGAGCACTTAAACCTTAAATTTAGCAAACTATATATATATATATATATAAAATTGACCGATCAAACGGTTTGGTGCAGAGTAGCTAGTTTAATTTGTGTATTATTTCTTAAGCCCACCATCGACTCTCTTAAGTAGAACTCGTCAAGGTAGCAAAGATGCACTACCGAGGCTGAGCGGATCGATTAACCGATAGATGAAAGGAAGAGACGGATTAGTTAGTTGTTGTGCGCAAGTGAACGCAAATGCTCTTAGGAATTACCTTGATACTAAGCACTTAAACCATAAATTTAGCATACCGATCAAGCCGAGCTGAGCCGAATCGAGCTGCGCCGAGCCGCCCCTATTAGTCCAAGTTCAAGTTTGATTCTATAATTCACACGGATCATAGACTCGTCCGGGTTTGTGTGAACTTAGATAAGCCTAAGGTTTAGATGGTTGGCTACTGGAAATTGAACGCATCATTATTTGGTGAGCGAGATTTCTATCATCACCTGCTATTAATGCTACAGGTGCTGTGATTAGGAATAAATAGTAGGATTCATTGAAATCTAAAATTATAGACGTAGATTCAATATAAACAGGTTAGCAGCACAAAACGCATGTGAAGCAAAAGTTGATCGGACAATTAAACCCTGTTGTAGTGGGGAAGTAGCCTTAGCTACGGTGGTGCTGACTCCGTCACTTAGCGAGAATGATCGAACTCTTGTAGTTATGACTAGATTAAAAAGAATGTCTCCGGAGGCAACAAATATGACCACTGAACTTCGTGCAGAGAAAGGGATAAATGCATCTCATAGGCATATCGCCTGCGTCATATTGCTGGATAAACGAGCCGCGACTACAAACCCAGTCATATGTGATGCTTTTCATGACTACTTTCAGGATCTGTTCACCAGAGAGCCCAGTCTGAACACTGCTCAACTTGATGCCTATTTTGGCTGACTTTCCCCAGCTAGATTCGAGGGCCCCCTTACAGAGTCGGTAACTATTTGGTCGGGATAAAACTGCGGGATTAGATGATCTTTTTTACGAACTGTACTTGGGGCAGTCGCCCGTTCTCGTTTCATTCCTGGAACTGATTTACAACAGCTGGATGAAGCAGGTCTCTATATCTCATGCCTCACCAGGGGTGTGATCAAACTGCTAAACAAAAACATTTGACGGTGCGAATGGGATAAGTAACTTTCGGCTCTTGATAATTTAAATACAGTTGTACATTTAAGCCAAGCTCTTAGCCCGCCGTTTGTAGGTTGTCATGTCTCTGAGCAGACTTACCTATAAAGAGTAGGACTATTCAGAGCAACATTCATTTAGTACACTTGATCTCCGAGTAAGTCGATAGCGGAGCCGCTCTGATCAATTTACATCAGTCAAGGAATTCGATACGGTTGACCATCGCTTTCAGTAGACTGTCCTCTCGGTTCCAATTTAGAGCCATACGTTCACACCTGAATTTGATTTCTGCACGCGTCCTCCTCCGCGCTGGTTGAAGTAATTGGAGCCTTTCATATTGTCTCGCTCCATTCGTCAATGTTTTCTATTTTCTTCTTTGCATTATATTTTTCCGTTGTTTTTTCTTAGACATTTCAACCCTCGCCTGCTCAGTATCTATCTATCTATCTATCTATCTATCTATCTATCTATCTATCTATCTATCTTTTTTTTTTTAATCATTTCACCCCGAGCAAGGCAGAAATGCCACTGATGTGCAGGGGGCTACATAACTGTAAAAAGATTAATTAGAAAAGAGTGAGGAGTACAAACTAGTTAGAAAGGAGCAATAGAAAGCTGAGAAAGCAGGTGCAATGACAGATGCATAGGTGGAGAGAAAGGGAAGGTTATACGGGGGTGGGGAGAGAGCTAGAGTTCAATGGTTAGTAGATGATTATTGACTTTGCATTTAAATTTCTGGAGGTTGTAGCCGTCAGGAAAGCAAGAATATGGGAGCGAGTTCCTCAGGCAGGAAGTGCGAGAGAAGAAGCTGCAGGAGTAGATCTATCTATCTATGTCCTCTTTTATTGCTATATATATATATATATATATATATATATATAATTCAAATATACTTTTCCTTTTTTTCCGGTCTCTTTACCCATATATATATAATGTTGAGCGCTAATCATGCGTAATAAGTTGGTCATTCCCACTTCCCACAAAATGACTAAATGACCAGACATCTGATTTTGATGATAAGACCTTGTCCAGCCGACATAGTTCCACGAGTACTTGAACGCACACTCACCAACACATATACTCAGACACGCATGCATGTACGCAGATAAGCACACACACACACACACACACACACACACGCGCGCACACACACACACACACACACACACACACACACACACACACACACACACACACACACACACACATGTATGCTCCCATACACATTAGAGGGAAATTATAAGGCAGCTTCGCTTCAGTTCATTCTCTTTATTACCAGTTATTAAACCTTACTACCAGTTATGAAAGTTTTTGCTTTATTATTTTAGTTTTTTCAATAATTATGTCGTCGAATAGTGAAGAATATATATATATATATATATCGGTAAAAAATCCAAAATAAGATTGGTAAATAATAATCCGGGAGGATTCTAGTAATATCGTATAAATATTAAAACTCACCCAACAGAAAGCTCAAAGTAAATTTAATTTGATTTACAGAGCAGATACTTATTTATTTATCTGTAAATTCAGATTATATTTAGTGGGGATAGTTATTTCAACATGTCAGTTCGAGACATGCATTGTCAACCCCGTTCAATCAAAGACTGGAGAAAAATTCTTATGCTAAAAACAGGGGTTAGTAAACGAAGGTGTGAAGAATATTGGTTACTGTAGAGTTAAGTAAATTCCCTGTTGGAAGTGTGAGGCATTTTTTCCGATTCTTTGATTGAACGGGTTTGACAATGCATGTCTAGAACTGACATATTGAAATAGCTATCCTCTTAAATATGATCTGAATTTACAGATATATATGTATATATATATATATAGATATATATATATACACACACACACACACACACACACACACACACACACACACACACACACACACACACATATATATATATATATATATATCCTGTCACGCTCCTGGGTTTGTGTAATTTTTTTTTTATGTTCTAATGTAAGATACTCAATAATATGCACATCAATATATATGTCGACGTCATTTTAAACGCCGTATTGATATAAACATTCTGCTGTCATTTTTGACGGCACGAGCTCACTTTTATACTATATATATATATATATAGTGAGAGTAGAACGTAAACCATTTGTTGAGAAAAAGTTATGAGAAAATTAGATTAGAAAAGAAAAAACTAAATTAAAAACGAATACATGTATATAGCCAAAATACTAAAAATTGGTGATGATAGAGTAATTTGGGCGGTTCCATGATTTTTGGCGAGAACAAAAACCTAAAATTCATTTTTTTTTGTTTTTTTACCGCCATTAAATTTATCCCTCTGCGTTAAGCGCTAATCATGCGTAATTAGTTCGTTAGCAACGTGTGAAAAGCTCTGACAATGAAAATTGGCACATGGTGTTTGCTTTTTAATTCTTCCAGCGTAATCTCTTCTCGTCTTATAATGAAATGTCTCGCACGCAATTCGATCGTCTGATTCTCTCATTTTTTAACACGCTTACGAACAAGGCACCAGGGGAATCAAATAGGAAAACTGTGGGTAATAGAATTAAAAGTTTAGAGAATAAGTGAAAAAAAAAATATGAAAAAAGAAAAGAACGATTTTGTTAACAATCAGTATTGCGTATTATTTGATAGAGATTTTGGGTTCTTTCTAAACTATACTGAGATTCAAACACAGGATGATATATATTATTAATATGTATTTATATGGAATGGAAGTTAGGATCTGTTAAAAAAGTATCCCTTTTTGTATAAGGTTTGTTGTAAGCCTTTTTATTTCTGTGAAATATCTACATGAGTACAGGTTTTAGCCGTTATCAGAAATAGCGTAAAGCAAATAAAGCATTTCAAGTTTGTATAGAAAAGATGATTGATCAGTTTGGAATTCTCAACATAATAATTTTCTTGATCGTTAGGACAAGACTTATCAGCTGCTAATATAGCATTTACTTATCTATCTATCTATCTATCTATCTATCTATCTATCTATCTATCTATCTATCTATCTATCTATCTATCTAAGTTCCCATATATCTTAATTCACATCTCTCTTAATATGTTCATATATATGTGTGTATATGTATGCATTTATGAATGTACCTATTTATGTAGTGATACAGACAAAAATCAAATTTTAATATAAAAGAAAGCAGATCTTAAAAGTGTTCAAAATATTGATAATTTAATCTTATCTATATTGCTAACAAAAAACTCTATAAACGGAAAATGCATAAAAAGCAACATTGGAATATTTTTACTCGTCTCGGAAGAACGTGTAATAACTCTTTATTCGTGTGTGCTTGTCTCTTGGTACGTGGAGATGAAGGTCTCTCTTAAACCCATGGCGGAACCTAAGTCAACAATAGATGATCTCACCAAATAATCTTGCAGTTTGTGCTATACATTTTGTTTTATCATGGCCCGGTCTATGTGATGTACATTAGACATTAGGAAGAAAGGGCTTTTCAATGTTTTGGAATTAAAGAATTTTCTACGTAGAATAGATAAACGTTAGCAAGTTATTCTAGCATTCTTTGATTCTTCAGCGGTCGATATTTTGTAAACCTCAGCTTTTAACATTATTCGGACTATTGTTCTCGTCTTAGTTGTCATTTGTACAATGTTTCGGTTGTTGTACGCTCCGGCCTTCTTCAGGTTCTAGGAATTTCGAACCAAATCCTTTATTACGTAATAAAGCGTTCGGTTCTAAATGCCTAGCACCTGAATAAAACCGGAGCGTACAACGGCCGAAACGTCGTACAAATGGCAACCAAAATGAGAACAACAGTCCGAATAATGTAAATAATGTAAATACTACCCCATCTTAGAAATAAGGACAAATACTCAGCTTTTTAGCTACTCCAGAGAAAATAATAGCAGAGACGAAATCTGGTGAGTGTGTAAAATATCTAATGTCACTGTGTAAAGAAATCAAATCTCCTGGAAGCATCTCTCTCGAAACTTCCGTTGATCTCCACGCTGTGTGTGTGGTGGTTGAATCCTGTTTTAACAACATATCTCAACTCTCTAGGTCTGTAAGTCTTGATTCCAGAAATGTCCGCAGCATCTCCACCTACTGGTCAGACTTTACTGCTACCGAGTGATCTCCCCTCTCAAAAATGAATATACAAAAAAATGAAAAATAAAAAATAAAAAATAAAAATAAAAATAAAGTAAAAATAAAATAAAAATAAAAATAAGAATCCCATGCACCATATTTTGCATGAAAAAGGGTAATGTAATCAAGAAAAATCATCATATAAAAAATGTAGCCATGAAATAATCAAGTGAAGCCATTCAGTTATCAATTGATTTAAATGTAGCCATCAAATTACCAAGTGAAGTCATTAAATAATAAAGTAAGCCTATTAAATAATCAATTAATGCGATTAAATAATCAATTAATACCATTAAATAATTAAGTGATGCCATTAAAATAAAAATAGATAAAAACGCTTAATTTAACTCATTTAGTTGTATATCTTTATAAAATATGAACTCCTATTCCTCCCCTTCCGAAATATACCATTTCAACAATCTGTAAACCCGCGACTACCAGCTCTGTCCTTTTCCACTTTGTGACCGTTGTTAACTAAAAACCCCTTCACACTCTAACTCAGGGCCTTCGCCATTTGGAAAAACAATGTCGCTGACGTGACGTAGAGTCTCTATTAGAGATCCTATGTCGAAATGTACATCCGACACCTTTGAATTTTGAAAATTTTTTCTAATTTATATATATATATATATATATATATATATATATATATATATATATATATATGCAGGTTTCATTGAATAATATAGACAAGTTTTGTCGATTAATTTTGTGTAGGATCCGTTCGTACACTCTGATATACTTGATGGTGATATCGTTGAAAGACAACAAAAAACCACAGAAATTGTTGATATTTTTATCGGGTCTAAGCTTTCGGCTCACATAAGCCGTTATCAAAGAATAAATATTAACACACAATAAACATTGAACATTTAAGTTATTAACAATAAAGAGAATTAAATTGAAGATACAAGTCCATCCCTACCGTGGCGGATGGCCGAAGAGAGTGACAAAATAGTGGCGTTGTTGTCCCTGATCCGATTACAGGCATTTGAATACGTTATTGGAAATATCAAAATTGATCGTATTCAAACCAGGTTTAAGTTGATTAATGTATATTGCTTCCAGGATTTTGAGTTTCTGTTCATTATTTTCTTGTTTAAGTATGTATGTGTTATCAACGAGCGTTTTTCTCAGAAGTGTGCGTTGATAACCGTGTTGTTTTAAATGTCCGAATATATTTGAATTGTCATTAAATTAATTATATATATATATATATATATATATATATATATATATATATATATGATTGATGTTTGCTATATTTATGGATTAAAATGCTTATTATCAGGGATAAAGTGTTTTTAAATATAAAAGTGAACATCATATTCAACACTAAGAGACGACAGTCTGTTTGATTCTAAACGCAATCACCAGACCTGAAGAATTTTTCAAAATTCATATGAGCTTTTATTTTTTAAATATCAAGTACTTTCGAATGATACTCCATTCGTTTACAAGGATTGTTTGTTTTGTGTGTGGTTACGAACGTGTTGTTTTTTTTTATTCCGGTGTCTTCACGTTTAATGGAATCAATTTCGACTCCCTTAAGGTGATATCATATAATGTCAAATTGAAATATATATATATATATATATAGTGGCCTAAGAAAAGTTTTTAGCCAGACAAAATAATAAAATACACTTGATTTCAAAATTTAATTACGTCACCCCAACTCAACATAAATAAATAGCATTTTGAACTACTATGAACTAGGTCCTTCATTTGCTAGCTTCAGTGCTTGTATTCAATTTTTCATAGATTTGATCAAGTTATCAACAATTGTTTGATCCATATTTTGCTACTTCTTTAGCAATGTAGGAGTGAAACTGACGTGATTTTGGTTGCACGCTCTCGAAGTTTTCGGTCAAGGCGCTCGCAAACGTGTTCCATTGGGTTGATGTAAAGATTTTGAGCTACCCATGGCAGTGACTTGATTCATTACGATTCTTTCCAGGTCTTTGATATTTTGCTTTGTATGACATGGCGCTCCATCTTCTTGAAAAGGTTAACATTCATGTCAATCTGATTGGTTTCAAATAGTGGGAGTATTCTTTTCTGTAATATTGGACAGCATTTTGGATCATTTAACCACTCGTCAAAAATGTCCCTCCAAAGAGACAACGCCTCACATCATTACTACAGTCCCTCCATGTTTTACGGTCGCCTCCAAGTCTCATTCTCATTTCTTCAAACATAAACCTGTATTGAGTTTGAATATTGGTAGAATTTACTTTCATCTGACCAAAATTACAGACTGCCAAAATTCATAATCTTTGCTCTCGAATTCTCTCACTCAGTTCATACACCTGTTCTTGTTAACTTCTAAAGTCAAGGAATTCTTTCTGGTAACTCTTTGATAGTCTAGCTTTTTTTTTTAGTCTTTCTTATCGCATATGGTGACATTTCTATGCTGTTGGCGACATCTTTGACGCTCTGACGACGGTTTCTGATGACGTCCCTCTTTGACGTCTTTTTCGTTCGCTCAGACACGATGCTTGGTTTTCTTGAACGTTTTTCCACACGACAATGGCTTTCTTCATTAAATTACTTGATAATATTATTAACCGTTTGATGGAAAAACTTAGTAATTTCTCTATTTGACTTGCCACATTGATGCCGTTTTATTATTTACCCTCGTTGAATTTCACTATTTTCTTTACTTTCGCGAACGTTCATTGCAAAATATATAACTATCGTTCATAGATGAGAGTAGCTTGATACTAATACGATATTGTCCAAAATTGTTCATAGATGAGAGTAGCTTGATACTAATACGATATTGTCCAAAATTGTTGTAATCAAGGGTGGCTAAAATCTGATCATAGCACACACTATATATATATATATATATATATATAGTCACCCGCAGACAGATCTGTTTCGCTGTATCACAGCTCATCAGTACGGTTAGACTCCGATTGCTTTTAACCCAGTATTGAAACTCGACCGAATTGGCGTCAGTCGGCGATTCTACCTCTGGGCTATGGGCGATCGGTAGAAGAAGGCAGGTTTTTAGCGTGCATATTATCATTATGCACCCCCAATAGCCAGAGTGCTCTAATTCATTTCATTATTCATTTATAATTCATATATATATTCCATTTGTAAACGAGTTATTACGCAACCTAGGTTTCTACCATGAGTGGTGTCTTCAGGCGGTTTGCAATAACTGATTTTACTGTTTTACCCAAACATAACGTGGAGTATAGTGAAAACAGTCAAGCCTTGCAACGGTGACAAAATATGTAGACTGTAACAAGAAGAAAAGTTAGAGATTATGCTATTCCCAAACAAAAATGAAATATTGAATGAAAGAACAGAAATTCTAAGTGTAACCATAATAAAAATACCTATTAGGTTCATACAATCATGGATACGTTATAATTTCTTGTAATTTTAAAAATTGCGCGTTCAAAAATTCCCAGTTACGTGAGAGTAAAAAAAAACACCGTTACGTGAGCGTTCTTAAAAAAATGGTTAACGGTGAAATGAGTTATTATAAGTCGCCTGAAGACACCAGTCATGGTAGAAACCTAGGTCGCGTAATAAATCGTTTACAAATGGAAAATATTCAAAAGTTCTACAATATAATTGTGTTGAACACTTTTTAATACAAATGTGCACTAGTTTAATTTTATTATGACCAAAAACTGAGTAATTAAACAATAAGCACCTGACAGTATGTCCAACGTTCTTGTAACAAGTTCCGTGTCACCTACATAAAATAGCCCATTGCGTTATCTTTGTGGAACAAGCCATCACCTGAAGGAAAGACAGCGTGTATAAAGGATTAAGATTGTTTGTAACCACATTTGTGATTGGCACACCTTTCAAGACAGATTCCGTTTACGCTGGCGATTATTCCAAACTACAACAGGGTATACTATATATCATTACAAAACCACTATTATTTTTACCACAATACTATATATAACCATTTTACCACTATAATATATATAACCACTATACTATATGTCATTTACCAAAACCACTATTATTTTTATATATATATATATATACACCACTATACTATATATATACATATATATATAATAAAACACAAAACCACTATTATTTTTACCTACATGTATATATAACATTTTACCACTATATATATATAATACTATACTATATATATTCACAAAATACTTTATTATTTTATATATATATATAACATTTTATATACTATATATAACCACTATATATATATCATTCTAAAACCACTATTATTTTTTACACACCACTATACTATATATAATAACTTTTTATACTATACTATATATAAACATATACACTATATATCTTTATAAATACATATTATTTTATAACTATATATATATAACCATTTTGCCTACATATACTATATATAATATATATATATATCAAAACACACAAACCACCCTTTATTTTATATACTATATATAACCATTTTACCACTATATATATATATATATATATATATACAAAACCCATATTATTTTTACTATATATATATAATACTTTTTCTATATATATAACACCTATATATATATATTACAAAACCCACTATTATTTTTACAACTATACTATACATAACCATTTTACTATACTATATAACATATATATATATATTTTACAAAACCACTATTATTTTATATATACTATATATAACCATTTTACTATATATATATATATATATATATATATATTTACAAAACCACTATTATTTTTATATATATATATTATTTACTATATACTATATATATATATATATATATTTATAAACCACTATTATTTTATATATACTATATATAACCATTTTACCACTATACTATATATAACCACTATACTATATATCATTACAAAACCACTATTATTTTTTACCACAATACTATATATAACCATTTTACCACTATACTATATATAACCACTATATATAATAATAAAACCTATTATTTTTACAACTATACTATACATAACTTATTTCCCCTACTATATATATATACTATACTATATATATATCATACAAACCACTGTATTTTTACCACTATACTATATATAACCATTTTATATATACTATATATGCATATATATATATATCATTACAAAACCACTGTATTTTACAACTACTATACATAACCATTTTACTATATACTATATATACTATATATATATCATTTATAAAACCACTATTATTTTATATATATTATATATATAACATTTTACCACTAATATATATATATACTATACTATATAAATATTTCTAAAATATATTATTTTTACCAACTATACATATATAACAAAACACCACTATATATATATACTATACTATATATCATTACAAAACCACTATTATTTTTACTATATATATATAACCATTTTATATATACTATATACAAACTTACCTATACTATATATCATTTAAACCCTATTATTTTTATAACTATACTATACATAACCATTTTACTACTATACTATATATAACCACTATACTATATATCATTACAAAACCACTATTATTTTTACCACTATACTATATATAACCATTTTACCACTATACTATATATAACCACTATACTATATATCATTACAAAACCACTATTATTTTTACAACACCGTATGGACTCATAGTCCTGTTAGGTCCTCTTGACACACTAACTCCATTTTCTATTGGAAATCTGATTCGTTGGTACCGAAAATGGAGTGGAGATACCTAGTTAATAGCCATTGCAATTACTACTACTACTACTGTTATCAGGCAAGCAACACTTTTTTCATTTCATTTCATTTCTGCCTTTGCTTAACCCTTGATCACCACAACTAACGGGCTATGCTGAAATGCAACATTTCAATAACCTAATATTTTCTTCTATAAAAATTCTGCTAACGTTTCTACACAGGTTGCTCTGACACAATTCAACAATGGAAAACACAACAAGTGACCAACGTGGAAATTTTCGTCAAATAACATTAAAACACAAAGTGGTAACATTACATAAGCTTCTTTACGAACACACACATACACACACACATTTGATGACCACCGGCTGTATATATATATATACATATATATATATATATAACCGTTATATTCACTACACCATTTGACAAAACTGACGTGCAAAAGAAACTAAATACACTTTTGATGAAAATGACACACACAAAAAACATCACTATGTAATACCCGAAGTACAAAAAAAGTAGCAATCACAAAAACTATGGCTATCGTCCACAGCACGCATAATTCAATGGCGTACAAAGAAATACTCCATCGTGTAGCGTCAACCTTCGACGTCTGGCCCGTACAAAAAAATAACAAACAAAAAAAAAAGAAGAAAAATAGCACAAAACAAGCGAAGGGGTACAATGAATCAAGTAAGCGTTTCTTTGACTTACCCCCAAACCATTAATAGTATATAATAGTTCCACAGTTACCAAAGAAAACAATAATAAAAATTACTGAAGAGATCACAAAACTGAACCAATCACTCCTTTCTGAAAGACGGTTACACTCAGCTAAACAATCCATCATACCATAAAACAACCTGCTGAACACTCAGAACAACCACCTTAATAAAAATAACCATTATCAAAAATCACAACTACACATATCGGGTTGCGAGTTGACAGGGTGAGAAGTCCTTTCAATGTCCTCTTACGCTGGACCGTTTAAAGTCCAGTAGAGACATAGAAAATGTTTTGTCATTAGGTTCCAGTCTGGAAATCATCAAAATGTGTCCTTGGAAATCAAAAGGAATGCCGTTAACTGATAATTTCACATCCACATATAAACTATCAACTGAGAAAACCACCCCAGATGAAGACCCCACAAAAGTAGAACAATCTTAAACAAAACCTAAAATCACACGCTCAGGAAGACGTGTAAAATTTTCTAAAAAAAATGAATTTGAATATTTTTAATAAAAATGTATTTTTGCAGCCCAACTTCTGGGTGGATTTTATTGTGGGAAAATGAAAATGAAATAATAAACTAAATAAATAATAAACTAGTAATAAAACAATAAATAATTCCGTTTTCCCATAATGCAAATGAAAACCAGAGACAGGATATCAGGTCGCGTCCTTCTCTCGATACCTTCGAATCATTGGATTCGGACGTGTTTTTGCAGAGGTTAGTCACCCTCTCTCAACGTCATGCTGACTTGACCCTTAATCTTCCAAACGCGTTTTGTGTTATTTATTAATATCTTCTTTATTTATTAATATCTTATCAACATTAATATCTTCTTCTTCTTCTTCTACGTGCCCTGTACCTTCAGGACGTAGGCGATCATGGCCCTCCACGTCTCCCTCTCCCTTGTGGCCCTCAGCAGGTTTGTTCCCGTTACTCCTGATAACCCCCTGTTCCGTCATCCACCTGACCAGGCCCTGCAAATATGTTATCCGCTGCCTTCCTCTGTCTCTCTTTCCCTCTACCTGGCCAGTCAGTATCAGGTTCTCCAAACTCTCCTTCCTCATTGCGTGTCCCAGGAAGTTCAGTTGTCTCTTCCTGATGCTCAAGATTAATTTCCTTTTGGTTGCCATTCTTTCCAACACCTCATCGTTGCTTGCATGTTCAGTCCACGATATCCGCAGCCTCCTTGTGTAGAACCACATTTCCGCTTCTTCCAGTTTTGTCCTCATTTTCGATGATATTGTCCAGCACTCACTACCGTATTGAAGAACTGACATCACATAGCAATCCAGCACTCTTTTCTTTGATCTCTGTGTCGTACTTTCCATCTCCTGTTAGAACACTTCCTAGATATTTAAATTGGTTTCTCTCTACTTCTGCGCATTTGTTGTTAAGCCATTCCTCTTTAGCTTGTCTGCATTTGTTCCTTATCTCCCTGTGAAGTTTCTTGTACTCTGCTCCATCTCTTGGCATTATTATTTGTCTCCTTTGCATCATGTGGAGAATTTCTTCGGTCATTTTTTCTTCTGCGTCTGATTTCCTTTGGGGCTATGTTGTTTGCTGAGGTCACCACCGCTTCCTTTAGTGAATGCTATTTTGAGTGCCCTTTTCCAATTTCTTCTTCATATTTCTTTCTCACGCTGTCATTGTAGTCTTTCTGCAGGGTGAGGTCATTCACAAGCGTGTCGTATTGCAGCCTTGGTGATGTGCTGGGTTTCTTTAGTCTTCGGAGTTTCACCCTTAGTTTGCAAATGACTGGGACGTGGTCGCTTCAGCAGTCGGCACCTGGATATGTTTTGCATTGGACCACTGCGTTCCTGAGTCTCTTGTTTATAGTTATGTAGTCTATTTGGTTCTTCGTATCTCCTCCTGGGCTTCTCCTTGTCCATAGTCGTCGTGGGTGCTCTTGAAACCAAGTGTTAGTAATTACCTGGTCATTGGCTGAGCACCATTGGACCCATTTTTCTCCTCGTTCGTTGCGGTCCCCTAGTCCAAAGGGGCCGGTCGTGTTTCCTTCCCTATCTTTACCTACTTTGGCATTCAAGTCTCCCATTATAATCCTAATTTCTTGGCTTTTGCATTGGGTCTTGGCACTGTCTAGTATTGAATAAAAAGTTTCTGTTTCGTCCTCCGAACTTTGAGTTGTGGGCGCCTACACTACTATAATAGCTATATTGAAGGGCCTTCCCCGCAGATTAACCAAGAGGACTCTCTCTGAAAGCTGACAGTAACCAAGATCGCATTCCTTTACTTCTTTGTTTAGAATTAAACCGACCCCTTTTTCATTGCTTTTGCCTCCTGCATAAATTATCCTGTGTGTGTCGCTGCTGATATCTCCATTATTAGGCCATCTGGTTTCGCATATGCCTAGGATGTTGATCTTTAGTCTGTCCATCTCCTGCATAACATTTTCTTGTTGTCCACAGTTGAGTGTACTTACGTTCCATGTCCCGAAAGTAGTTTTGTCGGTGGTTGTATGCTCCGGCCTTCTTCAGGTGTGCTAGGAAGAAAGGGTTTGGTTCGAAATTACTAGTCCCTGAAGAAGGCCGGAGCGTACAACGGCCGAAATGTCGTACAAATGGCAACAAAGATGAGGAGAGTCGACCGGATGAAAAATGAAAAAATAAGAAAAGAAGTACGAATTCACTACATTGATAGTTCTTTTTAGTATGTTATGCATTTCTTGCTTCCGTTTGTTGAGAGTTGTTAAGTTATCATTAGTTACTTCAATCTGCCTTTTCACAAAGCCACGTTTAAACTGCCAGGTCATGTTGTTATGACGAGCTGCTGGATTATTAATTAAAAATTTGTATATTTAGGCAGCAAATTCTTTGTTAGGCATGTCTGATTATATAAGTTATTATGGCTGCTTATTTTTAATAAAATCCGTTCATACTTTCTGATCTGTTAGTATTTTCTTTTAGTCTATTTAGAATTTGTTTGAATTCTTCAGAGTTGGTAGTTCTTTTTAGTAGGTTGTGTTTGTTGCATTATAACAACATCACCTTGCAATTTAAACGTGGCCTTTTGAAATGGCAGACTGAAAAAGTAACAAATGATACCAACTCTCAACAAACGGAAGCAAGAAATACATAACATGCTATAAGAGAACTACTAATTCTGAACAACTTAAACAAATTCCAAATAGATTAAAAGAAATTACTAACAGATTGGAATGTATGAACGGATTTTAATAAAAAATAACCAGACTTATTTAATCAGACATGCGTAAAAGAGAATTTGCAGCTTAAACACACACACACACACACACACACACACACACACACACACGCACACACACACACAGATATCTATCTATCTATCTATCTATCTATCTATCTAATAGTTTTTTTTTCAGTTTCCAAGTCAGTAAACAAAATAAATACTGTTCAAAATAAAAGTAGACGTTTAATCATATACGGCTATCCACTAAAATTAACGTTTGAAATTATATATATATATATATATATATATATATATATATATATATATATAAAGAAAACTTAACACGTATGTATATGAATATTGCTCTGGATAATATCCATTCAGCTCTCTATACTCTTTTATCTTTTTAATAATTTATATTATTTAAATATAATTTTGGGATTATCCTCTCCATATTCCAGATTTGACACCTTTATATATATATATATAGCACTTGTGTAATTCTGTCAACCATCGTATAGTGGGATACTATATTTGTGACATATTGTGTATTTTTGTTGAACTATATATACAGGTACACAAGTATATACATATCTGCCCCTTCTCTCTCTCTTTCTCTCTCTTTTTGCGTGTGTTTTCGGCGAACGAAAGTGAAACATTGATTTCTTTCCTTTACTGTTGTTGATTAACTTACAGTAATTTATTCTGTTCTGTCTTTCTAAGCCGAGATGCATTTCTTATCTTCCGCCTTACTATTCCCGACAATAAATTGAGATAATTCACTTTTTCTTTGCCTATTTTTTATTCAAATAGAAACAAAAAGCCTGTTCTCTCAGCGTAAACTATTTCTCGGTAATTTTGTCTGGGTTTGCATTTATGCTATCATTTAGCTTAGTTTTTTTTTTTAACAAGTCAATTTTTTGGTTCAAAACAAATAATACATGTCAGAAAAAGAGCAAAAATATCGAAAGGATGTAGCAAAGAAAAGCGAGTATAAGGTACTAACCATCAATTGTAAAAAGTTAGTATATATGATCATTAGCATAAGTGGCAGCCCAATCTTTGAGTTACGAAATGGAGACGTTTGAATCGAGTAAATGTAGAAATTTATTTGAAAAGTATTATAATACGACAGAAAATGTCGCACAGAAATCCGAAATCGAATTGGAATAGCAAAAGACGCTTTTCAAATTTATAGATGACTGAAGAAACAGGAATAGTTCGTTAGGAAGAAAAGACGGTATAGTTTCGAAGTAATATAAATCCTCTACCCTGAGTGATCTTTGGATCTTCTGTTTGGTGAACAATCAGTCAGTTAAGTGCTATACGTGAAACCCGCTTGGGCGATCATGTCTTGAAAGAGACATGACTGACTGGGCAGAAGATTATCTCGCAGTAGGTTGCCATTACTTTCTGCGGTAGATTGGTTGCCAGCCAAGGCTATAGTACCCAATCTGTCCTGTTATTTAACCCATATCTGGAGGGAAGAGACGAATGAATACCTTTCCCAAGGATATTTGCGTGTAAGTGATGTGCGTTATAGTGCACAATAGTAAGACAAAATCCGATTGGTAATATAAAAAACAGCTACTTCTGTTTACTTGAATTGGTGCACCTGTGTTCCGCAACCACTTCAACCTGACAACACAAATCAAGCTTTACTAATCCAACTTGACACAATTAAAAAATCTCCACGTTATACGCTCTCTCCTTCAGCTGAAAAGAAGTGACAGGAGTTGATATCACATTGGTTGTGAGTGACGTCTTCATTCATCCATCTCGCATTATGTAACTCATTATATCACGGGTGGAGTTTATTGCACAAATAATTTCAAAACCCATTCTCTATAATAATTATAATAATTTTAATGCAGCATATTCAGCTGTTAGTAAAATGAGACAATATCAGTCCTCTTCTCGAGTAGTGAATACTGGACAACTTCTCCACAGATGAAGGAGACATGCGACAGCAGAAATGTGGTTCTACAGAATGGTACTGGTAATATCATAGACGATGCACGTGAGAGTATTAAAAGGAAATGAAAGCTTGAAGAAAGAAACTGTTGAAATCTGGGACACAATTTGAAATGAAATCCTGGAATCGCACACACTCAGAGGCTATATTGAAGGCTTGGGGCAAATTTTAAAGCAAATGTTTAAATAAATTTCTAAAACCTGAAAAATAAATTTCTACCGGATGAAGAGGCGGCTTCAGGAAACATAAATGCGGGTGAACAGAATGATGCTAAATGGTATGAATAATAAAAAATATATGCAATGAGAAAGTTTTAAAGAAAATGGTAAAAAGAGACTTAGAATCAGAAAGTGACACTTGAAATTTTTGGTACACAAAATGAGAAAAGGCGGCTTCAAGAATATAACACTCAACACTGTCGGTTATTTAATGTCTGAAAATATGTTCGTGTCTTTTCTTTTTAATATATAACTTGTAAACAAACTTTTGGGTTGATTGTTGCATTACCAGTTATATTTAGAGTATATACATTATTCAGACTATTATCCTCATCTTTGTTGCCATTTTTACGACGTTTCGGTGGTTGTACGCTCCGGCCTTCTTCAGGTGTGCTAGGAAGAGAGGGTGTTGGTTCGAAATTCCTAGTCCCTGAAGAAGGCCGGAGCGTACAACGGCCGAAACGTTGTACAAATGGCAACAAAGATGCGGACAATAATCCGAATAATGTAAATACTGTAAATACTACCTAATCTTAGAAATATAGACTAATACTGGAGATATTTAGTGCTATAATTTGTGGTATAGACCAAAGTTCTTCAAGTAGTCTTGGATAGTCTTTTTTTTTTTTTTTTTAAAAAGGTCCTCCAGATTATCCATGTCATAAAGTCTTTGGCTTATAGTTTCAAGATCATCATAACCGGTTAGAATACGTTTTTCAGTATATGCCTCCTGATGTACTGTGCATTAAGGAAAATGTTAATTTTTTAAGGTAACTGATGTAGTGATTGTTTGTATACTGTCCATGACACAATTTTGACAGCAGACATGGTCTTTAAGAACACCTAGCTCGTTGGTTAGTTCGTTCCTGACTTGAATTTAGAGTTGTGAGTGTAATACCAGGCTACAGCAGTGGTGAACAAGTAACTTGTAGGGTTAGAGGGAGATAACTCATGACTTCCAATCGAAGCATTACTACGCAAGGAATGAGGATGATATACCCCAGTAATTGTAATAAAGGGTTCGGTTCGAAATTCCTAGCGCCTGAAGAATGTCGGAGCGTACAACGGCCGAAACCTCGTACAAATAGCAACAAAGATGAGGACAGTAGTCCGAATAATGTAAATACTGTAAAGAAATGTAAATAACTGGGAAGCGTTCTGACAGAGGACGGAAAGTGCGACGCGACACAGATTAAAAGACGCATTTCAAAAGCTAACCATAGTACTGAGAGACAAGAAAATCCCATTGGAAACAAAGAAAAAAGTGATGGACTGCTGTATGGTAGCGAATATTGAACGTTTACTTCAACGATGAAGGAGAGGCTTGAGGCAGCAAAAAAATGTTCTACAGAAGAATGCTGAGGATGCCATGGACCGAACTACGATAAGGTTTTGTAAAGGTTGGAAACAAAAAGGAAACTTGTACTTAACATGAGGAAAATACAGCTGATGTTCCTGGTAATGTTATGAGGAAGGAGACTAATAGTCAGAAGTTAGAGAGAGGGAAAAAGAAACAGGAGAAAGTAACGCGTAACATACTTGGTGGGCTTCAGAAAAGATATGACAGGAGGAGGAACAGGAGAAAGCATGTTAAGATCTAAGGATATGGAAGGCCATGATCGCTTACGTCCTGCAGGGACACGGTACATGCAACAGCAAAAGTTAAATCAATGGATATAGTTTCAAAAAATAAAAATAGAGTTTCACAAGTACGTGTTTTATGATTGTTATGTCTTCAACGTAACTGAATATCCAACTTCATCAATGTTTGAGTCATCAGTATATATGTTTATAGTTTGGGTGCTTCTGTAAAATATTAAGCACCCTCCCAAGGCACAGGCTCAAAATATACGTTTTACCTCATTGGCTCACGTCTCCTTATATATTCTATTAGAAAGCAGCCTGGATATTTCTGTTTTCTTTAAGATTATATCTGTCTTACCGTAGCTTTAGCATTAATAATTTTCATCTTGTTCCTGAAATCGAAGGTTTGTTGATGTTGAGTTTTTTGCATTTTCATTTCCACTTAAATAGTTTTTGCTTTAGCAGTCTTTGCTATTTTTTAAAAAATTGTTTTCGTTCATTGTCAAATTCTCTATTGTGCTCATGTATTCATTTCCGGCAATGGCTAGAGGATTAGAAAGACGAATAGATGACGGCCAGAAGTATACGGCATTGACATCTTGATGCCGTTGTCATTTAATTCAATTACATAATTTCATTGGACAGAAGAGTCAAAAAAGAAAAAACCTCTAATCAAATATGTACTGGATTGCTACGTGATGTCCGTCCCTCAATATGGCAGTGAATGCAGGGAGAATACCATCAAAGATGAAGGAAAAACTTAAAGCAACTGAAATGTGGTTCTACAGAAGGATGCTGCTAATCTCATGGATCGAGCATGTGAGCAATGATGAGGTCTTGGAAATGATGGAAACAAAAAGGCAATTAACACTGAGCATCAGGAAGAGAGAGCAGAAGTTCCTGGGACATGAAATGAGGAAGGAGGGCCTGGAGAACCTGATACTAACAGGCCAGATAGAGGAAAAAAGAGACAGGGGAAAGCAACGGATAACATATTTGAAGGTGGATGACAGAACGAGGATTGCACGGTGTAACAGGAGAAGGTGTGCTCAAAACCACCAGGGATAGGGAAACGTGGAAAGCCATGATCGCCTATGTCCTGAAGGGACAGGGCACATAGAAGAAGAAAAATATATACCGGAAATTACGCCAAACTAACACTCATATTCATATTAAATAATTACTTCATTATTTTACACAGACGCGTATATATATATATATATATATATATATATATATATATATATATATATATATATATATATTACCACCTCATAAACAGCTGGTTCAGGTTGATGAAATTCGGCAGCCCAGAAAGGCAGTTCCTCTAACGGAGCAAAACTCTGATTTAAAACATACTCTGCCTTGGGTTCACATCGAAACAGGGAAAAGGCTATGAAAAAATCCAGACAAAAAATCTGAACTGGTGCCCGGAAGAAGGTTGGCAAGTGAAAACTTTCCGGTAACTCTTGCTACTGTAATGCATTGTATTTATTTAGAAATTGTCAGTACGGCAATGAAGTCTGGGCCACTAATGGTCTCCATAACGGAGTGGCCAGAATCCTTGATAGTTCACACTAGTTTCAATATCAAAGCATTGAATTTTGACCAAACAGGCCTCTAGCTTTATTTTTTATTTTTTTTAATCATATCACCCCGGGCAAGGCGGTAAGGCTACTGGTGTGCAGGGGGCTACGTAAGAGTGTGAAAAGATTGGAAAAGAGAAAGCCGGAAACCACATCCTAAACAGGGAACAAGGGATGAGCCTCTACACCTGTTCAATATCTCACGAGATAAACAGAAGCCTACTAAATACACACATACACGCACGCACGCACGCACGCACGCACGCACACACAAATATATATATATATATATATATATATATATATATATATATATATATGCCGGCACATATATACATATATATATATAAATATACATACACATATTTATTAATCTCTTGAAATAATAAAGAATGAATTTATTCAATAAAATCATCATTGTCACAACCACGGCCTCCAGACGACTTTGGAATCTCTTACAGCTCTTCTAGACGGTCTCCTTGCTTAAGCTGATCAATGTTGCCATAAACCTTGCCTTCAATTCATCTTTTGGGTTACAAGGTATTATGTTGCTCTCTCGCTCAGCTGCCGGCCACACATAATAATCAAGGGATTTGTAATCTGGGAAGTTTGGTGACGCAATGTAAGGGGTGATGTGGTCGCAGTAATTACTTGACAGCCATGAGTGTGTTCTCCTGCTTGTGTAGCATTGTGCAGAATACTGTTGTAAGATACGGGGTTTTCCAGCAGCCACACTCTTAATCCAAGGCAACACTATACTCTCAGGGTATGTGATGCTGTCCTCAGTGTTGAGGCCATGTGGGAAGATGAACAGAGGTATAACATCGCCATCACTGGTGATCACCCCAAACATCTTTGTAATCTCCATTAGACTCATTTCTGAATCCTCTGCACTATCCAGAGATCGACACCAAAACATTCTGAAATTTTCGTATGGGTGCTTCCGGTGTGAATGTCATATTGTACAGCATGCTGTTTCCAAATATCGGACGGAGTGAATTGTGGCAAGGTGCATTTTTCACACAGACGGTGCTCAACTGATCCTACAATACTGTGCAGTCGACAAAATGAAAGACAAACTCATGCTTGAAAGTAAAAGTATAAAACGACGACGATTTATCCATCGCATTCTGTACATATATCACAATAAAGAGGCTTGCTTAAGACCATATTTCAATGAAAAACTGTTCTTGTACGATTGCCAAATTGAAGCAATGTCGAATCTCATCAATACCTCTGTGGGTGGCCGCTAAGGAATTCAAGATGCTGCAATCTTAAATGTGCGTGTGGCGCAATGAATTACGGCTCGGATTCGAAAATCGGAGAGGCCGAGTTCTAATTCCAGTAGTGTTAGTTATATTCACTTATGCGAAAATACCTTTTGGAAAGGCATGAATCTGCATTTTTCTCACCAAGTATGGGTTATTTACCAGGACTTATATCAGTAAAAATAAATCAGTGAAAAAAATAAAATAAAAAAGACTGTGTACGGGTGGTATTGAAGAAAGAATAAAAGATGAATGGGATTCAAGAAGATAAAAGATGGCAATAGACGTGTCATTTAAATTTTTGGAGATTGTAGCTATCAGAGAAGCAAGTAAACGAAAGAGACTTTCACAGTCGGGAATTCCGAGAAAAGAAGATGTTACAGTAGATGTGGCTGTTACATTTAAATATTTTAACGGTAAAAGGGTGGAACCTAAATGCCAATCTAGTATTACGCTTAAATTCATGTGGTCGGAGCTCCAGAAAAACAATAACCCATTAGAGAAGTTGAAATGAAAATATTTTTAGAAAAGACAGAGGGATACCACATCACATCGGTGAGAAAGTAACTAGTGTCAAGATGCCAAGCAAGGAACGATTCAGACAGTTAAGTGCCATATGTGATGCACATTTGGGCGATCATGTCTCGAAAGAGACATGAATGACTGGGCAGATGATTTTACCGCAGTAGGTTGCCATTACTTTCTGCGGTAGAATGGTTACTGACTTGCTATTTGACCCATAGGTGGAGGGAGAAAAGACGGATTAATATCTTTCTGTTATGGTGAAACACATCTATTCTATAGGGAATAGACTCTCCCACCTAATTTAGGTAGGAGTAGTAACAGGAACGAGGGTCAGTCAATGATGGACGATAGTAGTCAACAGTTTGTCGAATACGAAAGTCGTCAGCGACCTGGCAAGATTACACTGCGTAATACATATTATATCAAGTTCTTAACGTTTTGTACGTTTAACTTATTAGGACCGACTTTAGTACAAATACTAACCTCCACTGCGAAAATAACCCCACAACACTTTCTGAAGAGTATTTGAGCGTAAGCATTTGCAACGAACCCAAAATTACTATCTCCAAAAATTTCATAAATTCTAAAAATAATTTTGGGCTTTAAATCATCTGCAAAAAGGGCGGTAAGCCGTAAATGTGCATCTGTATGCTTGCGTGAATATATTTGTGCGTGTGCATAAAATGACCGTCAAAATAATTACCATGAAAGTATTTATAGATAAAGGCACAGAGACAAAGTGATTGAAGCTGAGATACTGGATCAGGACCAATAATATTGAATAAACATCTCGAGATACATTTTTTTAATCATTTCACCCAAGCAAGGCGGTACCGCCACTGATGCGCAGAGGGCTAGATAGGAGATTAAAAGGCAAGAGAATAGTGAAGAGAAAGAACAAGTTGTAGAAGTGTCAGAGTAAGAGAAGGATTGGAACACAGGTGTGAAGAAATTGCGAAGGTAGAGAGAAAGAAAAAGAACAAGATACACAGGGTGATGCAGAAAGGACGAGGGAAGGACTGGAATCAAGTGGATAAGAGATGGGAATTGACATTGCATTTAAATTCCTGGAGGTTGTAGCCGTCAGGAAAGCAAGTATACGGAAGGGAGTTCTACAAGTGGGAAGTGTGAGATAAAAAGCCGCTGGAGAAGAATTGTCGTCTGCATCTGGGAGATTTAACTGTAAAAGGGTGGGACCTTGTTGTCAGTCTGGTTGCTCGAGTAAATTCTTGTGGAGGAGGCACCTGTGACATGTTCATCGAAGCAGAATCCATGAAAATATTTGTAGAAGCATAGGGAAACCACATTCCGCCGGCGAGAAAGTGGCTGGAGTCGAGCTGCCAGGTCTGGACCAATCATATGACAAATTCTCCTTTGGAGCCGGTGGAGAAACCTGAGATCAACCGCAGGGGCGCCTGACCAAATATGTCAACAGTATTCTATACACGGTCGGATGGTTGATATATATATATATGTGCATCATGGATTCAGGCGGAAAAACTTCCTGGCGCGACCCAGTGACCCAACCTTCCTAGCAGTAGGTTTGATTCAATAGCAGTAGCACCAGATCGGATGTGATAACAATATTCGATGCATGGAAGAATGAGAGAAATTGTCTAGAATCAAATTTATCCATATCTTTCACACACACACACACACACACACACACACACACACACACACACACACACACACACACACACACACATTCAATAAGCTTGAATTTTTTTCTGCCGCAAAAAATTAAATAGATCTGAAATGTCTATGATGGAAAAATGAATGACTAAAAAGAGATTAGATGCATGTGATATGACTGCTTAAACTAAGATCATTGGTAAATATTAAAAATCTTTTGATCTATGGAGACATGACATTATATATGCACACAGGAATATATATATAATATTCATATATATATATATATAATATATATAACAAATTGCATATATATATATTGATATTTATAATTATATACATACACTTTTCACATCTATATATAAATGTTACGCTCATAGATATATATAAACTTCACACACACCTGCAACACACATAAACAAACGCACAACACATATAAACGGACACACACACACGCACACAAACACACACACACACACACACACACACACACACACACACACACATATATATATATATATATATATATATATACTACTTATACAGTAGCGGCCATAATATAAGGAACGGAAACAACAAAGACATAAATATGTGTATTACTTAAAAAAAATTATCTTTATTAAAAAAAAACTACTATGTAAATTTTTGTAACTTTGTATAATATTTATGCATTACACACTAATCTTTATTCGGTAAAAATTTCATTGCTTATCATGCATTACTTTTTAAGTAATACACATATTTATGTTTTTGTTGTTTCCGTTCCTTATATTATGGCCGCTACTATATATATATATATATATATATATTGATGCATATTCTTTCCTTAAATTTGGAAGGCCAAAAATTATACTAACGTTTGTTTTGTATCTATAAAGGTGATTTACCAGATTTATTTTTGGCATAGAAAACAGTGTAATGCTCAACACAGTGAGTTCATTGTTTAGAACTGCCAGTTACAACCTCTCACGAATTTGCTTTCTGGGGTATTGGATAATGTCATGTTCAGGGTACCTTGGGATGGCATTATGCATACCGCTGACAGCGGATGATTGGATGTCCCTGCCAAGCTGTAGTCGTTATTTATTGACACACTCTCGAGAAGATTGTTTAAGTTTTTTCTTAGTAGTTCTAAAGTCAAACAATGCTCCCTTATTAAGCGTGCATTTATATTTAAAGAAAGCGATGTATCTTTCCTATAAATATGGTCTCAGACGAGTCGTTGGAACTTCCTAGTTTTGTTTTATTAATCGAAGACTGTCAAGGTTCAATTGTAGACCATTCTGAATGGAATAGAACTGCGATATGTACAGGAGAAATTTTTATCGGGTATAAAGGAAGCTCACAGTTGTGGATGGATCAGTTGTCCCATTGCTGTCAATAAAAAGGATCATTTTGGTTCCACACTGTGTATCTTGAGGATGTGCGTTGTGGTGCAATGGCTATCGACTCGGAATGACAAATCGGGGAGCCGAGTTCGAATTCCAGTTGAATTTCTTGCATTCATTTTCGCACAAATACCCTTGGGAAAGGTATTATCCGTCTCTTCCCTCTAGTTATGGGTTAAATGATAAGACTGATTTGGTTCTATAGCCTTGGTTGGCAACCAGTCTGCCGCATAATATAATGGCAACCTAATGCGGGATAATCTTCTGCCCAGTCAGTCATGTCTCTTTCGAGACATGATCGCCCAAAGCGTGTATCACGTATGGCACTTAACTGATTTTTTCTATAACTTGAATCAACAGTAGAAGGAATTGTGTGTTTCTGTACTACGGAACTTGCGGGTTTGAAGAAAATCTCGAAGATCATCAATGCATAATCGTTGAGTTTGACATGGAGACAATAATCGAAGAGGTGAGAAAAGAAATCAACCACTTAAACTTTCTACTCGATATCGCAGATAAGCTCTTTGTTAGGCACACTCCGAACATAGAACGTCTACCTAGAATCCCAAGCAGAGCTCTGAACAGATCTATCACGGACGATTTTATATCTAAAACACCTGCACAAGAGATGCAATGTCTGATGAAACCAGTCTCCATTATAGCAGATTACTTTTAAACCCATGGTATTGCACTTAATTTGTAAGTTTGGGTTTTTGACATGATCAACAGCGCGAAATATGTTTTTCGAAGTTATTACCGTTTTTTAAGGAAATTAGTTTAATAATTAAGTTTAGGTTCAAAATCATAGCATTGGAATTTAATCAGGTTGATCAGGTGAAGCCTTATAGCACAGTTTTATAAAATTTATAATTTTCGGAAGCTTTAAAACTTTTATATTGACAAGAAGCAAGGTATGGCTCGTTATTACTAAATCATTGCACCATCAAATAAAATCTTCATTGACGTCAAAGGAAGATCATACTGAGTAATCTAAATACATTACGATGATTTTCTAAACGCAGCTTAGATGACGCCCAAGGTCGAAAGTATGGGACACTCAATGAGCATCGAATTCACTACACAATTCTAATGATTCCAGTAAGACAAACTTTCTAACCATTACACCACTTCAAGGTGCCCATTTAGCTGCCTTATGATATAAATAATTTAAAACATTTGTTATCATATTTTGTATCCAGACATTATGATGATGTGTATATTTTTTATCTATTTTTTGCTTTTATTGTAATCTAACAAATGAACTTGCAGATGTTATTCTTTGGATAACCTTTTTTACAGTTTCTTTTATACAGTTTTTACTTATTGAATACAGTAAAAAATGCATATTTTGCTTGTGGTGATTCATAATTCAAATTCTAGCTTGAACATATTTTCAATTCAATGTTTGTAATTTAAAAGTTATTAATTTTATTTGGATTTATTCATGAAATAGTAAGATTTTGAAGTCAGTTTGTGAGCAAAATCCTGCGGAAATTAGATATTTCTTTACATTTTTAGACGATATTTAAAACTAAATACACAAAAATTAGTAATGGAAACGCTTATTTCTAGCATGCCCGACAGAATTTTTGAAGTCATCAAAAGCAGTGGAGGTAGAACTCATTATTAAATTTGGTTGTTGAATGTTTTCATACACATTTTGTACAATTTCGTAGAATTTTTGTCTGGTCTTATAATTTTGATCATGCGTAAATCACCTCATTTTATAAAAACGTAAATTTCTAAATAAAATGTTTGGAATGTAGCTTTTTGTTTCCATAACCTTTTAGATTGTAGTATTGGTAACCTTAAGTGGTAGGGGTTTAAAATCTATCTGTAAAAAAAAAATTCTTTTTAAAGATTTTTAAGTGGTGTTAAATTTTTGATCAGGAGTGTATATGATTTTCGTGCCAATTCTTATCACGTAAAATCCTAACTTTCACAGCAACTGCATTGTTGATTTTCTTAAAAAAATGTTAAAAAAATCAACCTAGTATAGTCTATATAGCCTCTATAAACATTAGTGATCTTTTGACCTAATAAGCAGGTGTGACTTTTTCAGTCGTCAGAACAGAATGGTCCCCTTCCTTAACCATTAGTACTTTCAGATATATCGTTTTATTCCAACCTGAAAGGCACCATATTGTTTGATGGGTACATAACAGACACATTTAAAATCTCCTGTGGTGTCAAGTAGTGATATATACTTTCACCCACCTTGTTACTTTTCCCTCTTCTTGCGGTAAGCCTTCAGAACATCAGATGAGAGAGTCTACCTACATAAGAACAAATGGCGGTCTTGTTCGATTGAAAACCAAAACAAAGATCATTATGGAAGTGTTGCTTGCTGATAATGCAGTAGTGACAGCCCATAGTCAGGGTGTCTGCAAGACCTCGGTACGTTCAGGCATTCATGTACTTCGGTTTAAATATAAGCCTGAACAATATAAACATCTCAGTCAGTAAAAGATCGTAGGATTGTACTCTCTTATGGGGAAGTGGTTCATTTGTTGGTTGAGGCATGTCTCGAGGGTGCACTACGGAAGAATTTTGAAGAGCGTTTTTGATGCAGGATATTCAAGTGGAAGAAAAAACAAAGAAAAACATTCAAGGAAATACCGCATTCACATTTTCGATTTAAGGGTGATCGTAATGTCTACTTCCAATCGACAGCAATTTCGGACTTAGGCGTAGACATCAGAATTATTTCTGATGTCTACGCCAAACTCTGACATTTTATTCACTAAATATTTTACCTCTCCCAACAGGAGTAGATAAGTTCACTTATTATCTGGTTCACACCGCACTGGACAAGAGCAAAGGTTTATCCCTTGTTTTCTGTTGAGCATTGGGTTTCCGATCTCTTCCAAAGTCTATTTCTAATGTCTCCAACGGAACTCTAAAATGTTATTCACTAATTAAACCTTGGTATCTTCAAGTCTAGAGTTAGCCATTAATTTTTCTGTATAGTTCTAAGAACATATATTGTGGCCCTTTCTTACGCTAATACAATACCGCATTGTAAATTCCTCGCATTCACTTACGCACAAATACCTTTGGGAAAGGTATTAATCCGTCTCTTCCCTCCAGTTATGGGTTAAATAATAGGACAGATTGGGTTCTATAGCCTTGGTTGGCAACCAGTCTATCGCAGAAAGCAATGGCAATCTACTGCTGGATAATCTTCAGTCCAGTCAGCCATGTCTTTTTCGACAACGTGCATCACGTGTGGCACTTAACTTACTGAATGACTGATTGTGTGAACATTAATAAAGAACAAACAAGATATCGTTTAATGTCAATCCTGCTACATAGGAAAAAATTCTCAATAGTAACTTCGATGAAATCAGTCACCCCTTGCTATATGAGACCAGCTTGTCGCATTTGATAGTGTAGGGGGTAAGTATAATAACTATGACCTCTCCCGTCGATGTAATCCTACATTGCACTTAAATGAAAACATATTCCGACATTTAAAACACCACGACTATCAACACATACTTCTTAGGAAAACACTTGTTGAAAATACGTATATACTTAGACAAGAAAATAATAAACGAAAATTAAAATTCTAGACGCTATCTACATCAAACAGTTTAAACCTAGCCTAAATAAAATAAATTTCGACACCTCCACTAACATACTTCAATGCCTATATCCTTTGATAATGGCTTATGTAAGTCGAAAGCTCAGACCTGATAAAAAAAATCAACAATTATTGCGATTTCTTGTCGTCTTTCCATGGCAACACTATCAAGCTAATCAGATCATACGAAAGAATCTTACACAAAATAAATAGACAGAACATGTCTATATTATTCAATGAAACCTGTATTAATATATATATATATATACACGCAATAGTCTTTATTATAATGGCTTAGATACTTAATAGCTCTGTTATATTACATTAAGCACTATTTTATGAACACCAACCCTCTATGTGCGATATTTTATATTCTCATATATGTGTGTATATGTATGTGTATGTATGTGTATGTGTGCGTGTGTCTGTTTGAGATTATTAATGTTCAGAATATTAAGTCGTGATTACCCTGATAACTGAATGTAATGTGACATATCTAAGCATATTTGTATTATTAGTTGGATTAATATTAGATAAAGACAAGAGGAAGTGTGTTTAGGGAGACTAGTAACAGATAGGCAGAGGCCTCGTACAACTGAAAGGGAAGTCATTCATTATCGAGACCATAGTGATATATGGACTCATGTCAGAAAGCGGCGAATGCATAATAGATAAGTTTAACAACCCAAGAATGTGTCAAATCTGTGAGCAAGCTACAAATCATAGAAGCGCTAAATGGGTGTAAGGCTAAGCAATTATAACTGAGTAGATTTCGTTGGAAATCAAAGAAAAGAGTGTTGAACGATTATGTGATATCTGTCCTCCTATATGGCAGCGAATGCTGGACGATCTCTTCAAAGATAGCGAGAAGACTCGAACCAACAGAAATGTGGACCTACAGAAGGATGCTGAGGATACCATGAACAAAATATGTGAGCAATAATGAGGTTTTCAAGAGGATGGAAACGAATAAAAAACTTATACTTAGCACCAGTAAGAGACATCTGAGGTTTCTTGGACTTGTAATAATGAAGGAGAGTTTGGAGAATCTAACACACACGGGACGGTTTGAGAGAAATCGAGACAAGGGAAATCAGCGCGAGACATATTTGATGAGCTTCAGCAGGTGAATGGCGGAGAGGGGTTTGGGAGAGATACCAAGGGGAAACGTGTCGAGTGCGACAAGAATAGAGGCAAGTGAAAGTCCATGACTGCCTCTGTCTCGAAGAAGTGGGTTCGAGACCTAAATGAAAACGTAAGTGGCAACAAGATAGTAAATTGTTTATACTGGATTTCACCAAATTGAAAGCTCAAGAGCCACTCCTGCTAGAGAATTACTGAATATGGTATGTGAGAAGAATGTAGAAGGAAGATAATGGACATAAGGAGAATAGACCTTTGACATGAAGAGATCTAGATTGTAGTGTCCAGGGAAGTATCCACGCGGGAGTTTGTTCCACAGAGTAGCTACAGATACTGCATGTCTCAATAGTCTTGAGGGAGTGATGGTACTTTCCTACTATATATATATATATATACACACACACACACATATATATATATATATATATATATATATATATATCCCGTAACGCTCATGGAGAGAGTGACACTACTGAGGTAGTGTCGGCTCAGTTAACTTGCCCTTCTACCAGTCATTAAACATTACTACTAGTTATGAAAGTTCTTGCCACGTGCTTGCCCTTTAACAGTGCCGAATTATTTTATTATTTTGAAATAATTATGCCGTATTATTGTGAATATATATATATATTCTCCTGTCACACTCAGGTGGGGGGGAGCGAGAATAATCCGTAAAGAAAGAGCTCATAATATTCTTAAATATTTTGCAATCAATTTTGACGGCAGAAGTACACTCGAATATTTATAAATATAAATAAGAAATTTTTAAAATCATATGAAACAGTCAGTCAGTTAAGTGCCATACGTGAAACACGCTTGGGCGATCATGTCTCTTTCGAGACATGACTGACTGGGCAGAAGATTATCCCGCAGTAGGTTGCCATGGCTTTCTGCGGTAGACTGGTTGCCAGCCAAGGCTATAGAACCTAGTCTGTCCTGTTCTTTAACCCATGACTGGAGGGATGAGACGGATTAATACCTTTCCCAAGGGCATTTGCGCGTAAGTGAATGCAATGAATTCAACTAGAATTCGAACTTGGCTCCCCGATTTGTCGTTCCGAGCCGATATCCACTGCACCACATCCCTTTTTTAAATATAAAATAATAAAAAAATTAATTTTTATATGTTTTTGAACTCACAGTTGTGCTATCGGTGAAGTATAATATGCGCATCCATTAATATACATGAATAATTTTTTTAATTCAGATTTCGACACTGAAATTTCTGCTTCGAGATTTTACCTCGTCATCAGGTAATGTTGACTCATTGTTCTGAAAATGATTTACATTTGAATGTAGAAAACAATAAGTGTTATTTAAAGTGTTCAGTATGACGTGGGAAGACGGAAAACATTGAAATTTTATGTGTGTGTTTAATTTAACTAATCAGAATGAAGTTTGACATTTAAATTTAAATAGAGGTTATATGTTTCGGGATACGGTTTTTTTTCTTTCAAGCTTAACGGGAAAGTGTCATCTTCTTTAGCTAGTGTCTAGATTGCTCTTTCCCGATGCGATGCATGCATTATTGCTACAAGGTCATTTCCTTAGATTTCTATGAATCACAGCCATTTTAAAATCAATAAAGAAAGAAAGCAAACAGTTTTTTATTATTTTTGATCTGAATTAAAGAGAATTTTGTATGATTAAACTATTTTTAATTTCGGTTCAGAGTTCATTTTTTTATCAGTTTTTCATATATACTTAATTTGCTTGAATTTTCTTATCTATTAAAGGTCTATATAAGGTCTACTCAGCAAAGTTGCAGTATAAACCACAGGTGGGCTCTGTGGATGTTGAACAAACAAATGGGGATTAGCTAGCCACCGCGGTAGACGGGTATCCTCGAATACGAGAGACCAACCATTATGTATCTATGCATGTATGGATATGGTGAATAAAGTGTTGAAAACGCCAAAGGTAAAAACAAACGAAGACGGATCTAAGCTGCCAGAATGTAAAATAAATGAGAAAAAGAAGAGTCAAAAATTACCCCCGCTTAATAATATAGAAAACGTACGCAATAATATAGAAAACGTTTAGCAATAAAACCGACCTAGAATAGAATTGGGATCAAATCCAAAAATGTCAGAAAGAAAAACATGTGTTCACGTCATGAAAAAACCTTCAGCTGATTCAATTGAAGTCACAATAAATTTTTCTTACGTACAAATATATATATATTGTCATCCGCAGACAGATCCGTTTCGCTGTATCACAGCTCATCAGTACGGTTAGACTCCGATTGCTCCCTAACCCAGGCACGAAATCCGACCGAACTGGCGTATATATATATATATATATATATATATATATATATATATATATATATATATATATAACAAATTGGAAAACTATTTTAACTATTTTCTAAAATATATAAATCTTTTACTTCCAACATATACTGATAAACTGGATATGATTCTATCTTTAATCCAGTGCAGAAGATCTGTACGCATCTTTTGTCTTCACCCTGTTCTAAAGAAATTGAATAAGTATTGACAGTAAATTCAATGCATAAAAGTTGGAAAAAATTGAAAATAAGTTTGAACAAAACAAAAGAATTAAAAATAAAATAAAATTGCATAAATTAAAATAACAGCTTTTATAAAAAAAAGAGATTTGTCATTTTCGTTCTTTCATCGAACTATTTAATATGGAAGTTCACACACACATTATATTGAAGTAGATAGACTAAATTATCGTCCAGTTCACACTCCACCCACATCTATTGAACAGGTGAAGAGGCTCATCCCTTGTTTCCTGTTTAGGATGCGGTTTCCGGTTTTCTCTTTTCTAATCTTCTCACTCTTATGTAGACCCCTGCATATCAGTGGCGTTACCGCCTTTCTTGGGGTGATATGATTAAAATATATATATATATATATATATAGTGAAGCTTTCTTATGCACCATAATGATATAAGTACAGAAAATATTGGATTATACAGGGATCATGGCCTTACGGTGGTGAGAAATTCTTCAAATTTTTAAATTTATAAAATTAAAAAGTTAATATGTAGGAATTAAAAAACCTTAATTTAAAAGTGACTATTAATGCAAACATAAAAAAATGTCAATTTTCTCGATGTGATTTTAGATTTAGAAAATAATATATACCAACCATATAAAAGTGCAAATACAGATAGTTTACATATCCACCCAAAATCTAACCATCCTCCACCCATTATTAAAAATGTACCCTCATCCATAGAATATAGAATTAGTAGAAATTCTACAAATGAAAAATTATTTAATAAGCACAATAATTTTTATTAAAAAACAAACAGTGGATATAAAAGACGAAATGTCAAATATGTAAAGGAAAATAAGAAATTATTACCTATACACACCTTTTAATCAAATGGTTAGTAGTAAATTAGGTAAAAATTTTCTCGCTTTGATTGAGAGACATTTTCCGAATAATAATCCATCAAGTAAGATTTTCAATAAAAATACACTAAAATTAAATTATAGTTGTACGGATAATCTAAAAAAATATTTAAAAAAAAAACAAAACATTATAATAATATTTTAAATAAAAATTTAAACCTAAATGAAAATAAGAATCATCCAAATACTGAAATCAATAATTTTGACAATAATAAACGTAATTGTATAAAACCTATAGACTGTCCATTGGAAAATAAGTGCCTTAGAGAATCGATTGTTTGTTGATGTACTATTTCTTCTACGAAAAACCCTAGTAATATAAAGATTTATATTGGAAGTACTAAGAATTCGTTGAAGCAAATAATTTATCAACACGCTTCTTCATTTAATAATAATAAGTACCGGAATAAAACATCTTTATCGAAATACTTTGCTATAAACGAAATAAAATTAATATCATAGGTAAACATTGCAAAATGTTCACCTTAGAATATGGTTATTAATTATAAAAGAATTTCGGTTAACTTACATATATCCGGTATTTGTTTTATATTATGAATAATTAAAATATCATTGGTTGCTTCACACTTTCATTGCATTGTACCACATCTAGATAAGGTTTAAAAAGATCATTTGAAGTGGAGGCTATACTTCCCACTGTCTTCGGCTGGGGTAGTTTCATAAATAATATTAAGCTCAATTCCCTTTCGGGAAGGGGCTGGAGTCATTAGCCGGCGCATGAGGCATCCCCAAATGGAGAAGTGCCTAAGGGGCTTGAACAATTTTTCCACGCTGTTTCCGTTAAACCCGCCTTAAACTGACCTTGTGTGAAATTTGGCAGCGACGTGAGCGCAACAGAAACACACACACACACACACACACACACACACACACACACACACACACACATATATATATATATACTAATACATATACATAGAAATGCACATACATAATTAATTTTCTATTTGCGTACACACATGACTCTATATACATAAACAGATATTTAACTACAAGTGAAACAAAATTAATTCTTGATTATCGTTAGGAGTATAGCCAAAAGTTCACTAAAATACACACCCTTTGGACAATTCTGATATAATTTGAGTTCTGAAACGAAAAAATCATAAAAAAACATGATAAATTATATAAAACATTTAATGATAATACCTTGTCTCTCATTTACAATGAAACCGGCATAAAAGAAAAATTGCTACCCAAATACACTATATATATATATATATATATATATATGTGTGTGTGTGTGTGTGTGTGTGTGTGTGTGTGTGTGTGTGAAGATCCACAATGAATATACTGCTGTGCATAGATAGATACCCTAGTTCCATAGCTTTGGACAAATCGTTTCCAATGTGTCTCATCGTGTAACTGATTTTGTGACATTTAAATTGAATTTGTACATACTGAGCAAAAATTCATGCTTTTATCTCTGGAAGAACGGAAATCTTTTCCGGGGTACCGTTTCGTTCAGTCACTGCGAGAAGAAAGCCCGCCGCACCTTTGAACTGCCTCGGTCGCAGTATACTGTTTCAGTTGCTCTTTCTGGCCATTGTTCAATCGCATTTCATCGATTTACACTGCCGTCACAATGTACAAATAGTGAGGTGTGCGTCAAAGATTTGTTGCTGCAACCCGATGTTCCAGGATTTTAAGATTCTCTGTGATCACATTGATTCGAGAAGAAGCAATTGAATATGTGAGAAACTTGCAACGTGATTGGCATAATTTCCTAGAGACTGACATTCCAGGCCGAGCTTAAGCCAAAGTTTGAAAAGTGATCTTCAAGAACGGCAGCTTCTTTTCAGTTGTCTTATTTTACGTGCCATCTCCGTTCAGGATCTTAGCGATCATAGCTCTTCACAACTTCCTGTCCTTTGTAGTGATTAGTAACTTTATTCTCTTTCCCAAATTTCCCGTAGACCATTTTAATTCTGCAAGATAAAACATGCATGTGTTAAAATCACAAAACAATTAATATCAAAAACCATGACAGACAGACCTGAAAGAGCGCAGCCCATTTTTTTATTGGCATACAACCGAAAGTATGGAGCATTCAGTGAGGATCGAACTCACTACTCAGTCGTAATTGATCTAACGAGATAAGTTTGATAAACATTACATAAGGTCGATGTGCTCTCAGAAGAAACCCTGTGAAGAACATTCAGTCAGTCAGTTGTTATACGTAATACACGCTTTAAGCGTTCATGTCTGAAAAGAGACATGACTGACTGAGCAGAAGATTATCCCGCAGTAGGTTGCCATTGCTTTCTGCCACCCAATCTGTCCTGTTATTTAACCCATAACTGGATGGAAGAGACGAATTAATACCTTTCGCGAGGGTGTTTGTGCGAAAGTGAATGCAAGGAATTTAACTGGAATTCGAACTCGGCTACTCGATGTGTCGTTCCGAATCAATATCTACTACACCACAACGCACATCCTATGGAGAACATTACATGAATTAATAATAATAATAATAATAATGATAATAATAATAATAATAATAATAATAATAATAATGATAATAATAATAATAATAATAATAATGATAATAATAATAATAATAATGATAATAATAATGATAATAATAATAATAATGATAATAATAATAATAACAATGATAATAATAATAATAATAATAATGAGATATACAAAAAATTGTATTATTAAGTACAGCCCACACACTAAGGAAAACGTTATCTATGTAATGCTGGGGATGATAGGGAGGATAGAAAAACATGAAATGGAGTCATAACAACACGCCACTACCTGCCTTAGGTCTCCCCGCAGACTTGGTTGGTAGTGAGACCAATGCAGAAATCTAAATATGATGAAAAATGACATAATAATAATAATGATAATAATAATGATAATAATCTTTTTTTTTTTTTTTTTTATGTAAACATTAATTTCTCATTTCACTATATTAAACTATATTAAACATAAACATTAATTTTCCCCTTCGTATATAATTTTAGTTGTATGTTTCTTCTTTTAATGATCCTTAAAGAGATTTATTAACTAGTTTTCTAAAGCAAGACAACGATAAAAAATATGACGAAAAGCGCTCTGTTCGATCGACGATATTCATTCTTAGAAAAAATATGTAATAATTTTTCTTAGAAAAAATTCTTTCTTAGAAAGAATATGTAATAATTTATTTATATTTGTTCGTTCATTTTATATATTTGTTTATTTTTCGATAATCTTATTCTCGTTGGATTTCATGAAAGAATAACACAGAATACAGTAGGCCAACAAATTATTTTCAAATTTTACGGTAGTAAACTCAAATGTCCACTTTTTCTTTCCTATTAAAAAAAATTTTTTGAGATTTTTTTTTTTTTTTTTTTTTAACGTAAACATTAATTTTGAATTTCACTATTTTAAACATAAACATTAATTTTTTCTTCGTATATAATTCAAATTGTATGTTTCTTCTTTTAATGATCCTTTAAATAGATTTATTAACTAGTCTTCTAAAGCAAGACAAAAAAAAAAAAATATGACGAAAAACACTAAAAAAATGTTCGATCTAGGATATTCTTTCTTAGAGAGAATATGTAATAATTTATTATATTTAATTTGTTCGTTCATTTTATATATTTATTTATTTTTCGATAATTTTATTCTCGCTGGATTTAATGAAAGAATAACACAGAATACAGTAGGCCAACAAATTATTATTTTTAAATGTTACGGTAGTAAACTCAAACTCAAAGGTATGTCCACTTTTTTTTTTTTTTTTTTCATATTAAATTAAATTTTGAATTTTTTTTTTTTTTTTTTTTTTGCAAGGACAAAGGTTAATAGTAGCAATAAATGTTTTTTTTTTTTTTTTTTAACAATACTCTCTAAGTGCAGTGATGTTTTTTTTTTTCTCCGATGAACGGCCGTTACATCCAAGTTTGTTTGTTTGTTTTTTTCAACCAGCGTCTCTCTCTTTGAATTTTTCTTTTTCTCAATATGAAATTCTGTTTTAATATAAACAGGATTTTTTCTTTAGATATTAGGGAATAATTTTTTTTTTTTTTTTTTTAACAAAATTCTGCTTTATTTTAATTTATCTGTTTGTTCTTTAAATTAACCTAAATAAAATCATCCGTATTATATTTCCTTTAGCTGTCGATATTTCGTGTAAATTATTTTTTTTTTTTTTTTTTTTTTTTTTTTTAACTATTATAATTTTCTTAAAAACCAAACAAAACAAGAAAATAAATTAAATCCGATGAAAAACAATTTATATGGTATTATTTTATAGAAAGTCTACGTATTTTTTTTTTTTTTTTTGATAAATTTATTTTTATTTATTTATTGTTTTAATTTACTTATTTAATTTATCTTATGATAATCCAATATTGACCAACGACTTTGTTGAAAAAATGAAAGATAAAGTGGACGAACAAATTATTACATTTTTTTTTTTTTTTTTTTTTTCAACAAACGTCTCTCTATTTGAATTTTTCCTTTTCTCAATATGAAATTTTGTTTTAATATAAACAGGATTTTTTTTTTCTTAAGATATTATAATTTTTTTTTTTTTTTTTTTTTTTTTTTTTAAACAAACTACTCTAGTAATATTGATGTTTTGTTTCGTTGAGCCGTCTTTCTCCTTGAATTCCAATCGCGTCTATGTCAGATGTTGCTTGGCAGCCCATTTAGGAGAAGGAAAACTCCGAACAACAACCCGCAACTCAAGGTGTTAATCGTGCCGAGGAGTGAATGGCTACTGCGTTATGAGGTCACAAACGATTCCCTACAGGCTTCGGGACCCTGTTTGTAAAAGACCGTTACCCAACGTGCCGGGCAACTTTGGGTGGACTTTTGGACCCGTGCGTCACTCGTGGGAAAAACATGAAAAACACAAATAGAAATAAAAAGTCCAGTATGGCTCTTCCAGTGGATAAACAGGGAGCCCGTCCTTCAGGAGGGAACCTACCTGAGGTCGAAAAATCTGCCATAGGAACAAACTCCTACACAAAGAATGTATCTTCAGGTCCCCACAACCAGGATAATCCTAATGATGGTCCTGAAAATTCACCAGCTAGATCTACAACCGTATATTTAAAGAAAGAAAAAATAAAATGGTCTCGTGAGGAGTACAAAGTCGTTATGACTGCATTTCATGAAGCGTTACTCAAACCTCAAAAAAACATGACTCGCCAAACATATGACATTTGGCGTGAAAAAGTTGGTCAAACAAATAGAAAGTATATTGACGAAAATAAATTGGCCAATGTACGTAGGTACATTATTCGTAATAACCGACTGTCAGAGGCTGAGATTCACGAAATTAAAAGAATTGTAACAAGAAGAGTCGAATCAACAAAATATGAAAAGGAACCGGAACCAGAAATAAAAAGTAATAACATCAAACAAATCACAGGTCATAATGTAGAAACCGTGAAACACGCAAATCACTGCGAAGATAATGATGTAAGTCTAAAAGTGCTGGAAAGGTGCGATCTGAGTCTGAGTCAGTTAAAAGACAAAAATAAAATTAGTTCAGAACACATCGAAGATAATTATTTGACGGAAAATAACAATATACAGGAAGCCAAGATAGAAATAAAAAACCAGCTAAGTCAAATACAAAGTATTACAATGGAGGAACGTGAACAGCTCCCAAAATTCCAACCAACAAAACAAAACCTCCGAACTATTAAATTGTACAATGCAGCACTGAAATCAATACTGGATGAAGACCCGAATACAAATCTTAACGAAGTAATATATGCATCAGCAACAGCAGCAACAAAAAAATTAAACATCAAAATAAAAACAAGGCAGTCACGCAGACGTGAAGATCCACCTTGGAAAAGAAAAATCGAAAAAGAAATCGAACAACTAAGAAGTGAACTGTCAGTACTGGATGAACTGAGTAGAGGAATAAATGTAAGAACTAGGAAAAGAAGAAGAGCCGAAAAAAAATATAACATCAGGAATGAAAATGACGTCTTATCAAATAAAGAAAAAATAAAGCAAAAAATCCAACTGAAGGCTCAAAGAATAAGACGCTATGAAAAAAGAGCAAAATTTTACAGACAAAACAAGATCTTTCAGACTGATACAAAGAGATTTTACAGGGAAATAGGTAAAAAAAGAATTGAAGTGACAGTACCCCCCAGAATGGAAGAAGTCACACAGTTCTGGGAAAAGATATGGGCTTGCCCTAAAGAACCTAGCAAGGAAGTACATTGGATTACGCCGGAGATAGAACGAATGAAGAATAAACCCGAACAGACATGGTCTGGAATTACAGAAGATGATATTAAATTTGCACTAAAAAAAGCACACAATTGGAAAACTCCAGGTATAGATAAAATTCCTAACTTTTGGCTATATTATTTAAATGCAGCACATAAAAAATTAGCCAAAGAACTCCAAGAAATGGTTGACGATCCCACTAAAATTCCTGCATGGATGACAAAAGGAATTACATTTCTTCTACCCAAGAATGGTGACACAAACAACCCGAAAAACTACAGACCAATTACATGTCTTCCGACAACATATAAACTACTAACATCTATTTTAACAAAACAAACATATTTATTCTTAGAAAGAAATGACATGATACCGCTTGAACAAAAAGGGTGCAAACGTGGCTGTTATGGCTGTAAAGACCAATTGCTAATTAACAAAATGATCCTGGAAAACTGCTACAAGACAAAGAAAAATCTTAGTACTGCCTGGATAGACTACCGAAAGGCATTCGATAGTGTGCCACATGAATGGATTTTAAAGACTTTAAATATATACAAGATATCGCCCGTCATCATCAATTTCACCAAACAGTGCATGTCTATATGGAAAACAACCCTTTACCTCAATCATATAAATGGAACCGATAAGTCTGATGAAATAAACATCAAAAGAGGTATATTTCAAGGTGATTCTTTATCTCCCTTACTATTCTGCATATCATTAATAGCACTAACCAGTCAACTTAATAAGACAGAATGTGGTTATAAAATAGGCCAAAAGAAAATAAGCCATCTATTTTACATGGATGACTTAAAGTTATATGCTAAGAATGATAATGAGCTGGAAGGTCTTCTGCAAACTGTAAAATGCTTCAGCGAAGACATTGGAATGAAATTTAATTTGAATAAATGTGCTAAAGCTACAGTTTTACGTGGATCAATACAAGAAACATCCTCAATTAGCCTAGACCCTGCTGTAACAATAAAAGAATTGAAACCAGAAGAAGCTTATAAATACCTAGGTGTAAATGAGAGCGAAAACATTCACCATAAAAAAATGAAAGAAATAGTGCGTAAAGAGTACTATAGAAGGCTACGAATGATATTAAAAACTGAATTAAATTCACAGAATAGAGTTATGGCCATTAATAGCCTTGCAATCCCAGTTGTCCAATATAGCTTCAACATCTTAAACTGGACTCTAAACGACATCAGGCGAATGGATGCTAAAACAAGAAAGCTTCTTTCTAAGCATAGGATGCATCACCCAAAGGCTGATGTAGACCGTCTATACATACCCCGTAAAGAAGGTGGAAGGGGTCTTATTCAGCTGGAATTGTCATACAAGACAACAACTATTGGCTTACTAACATACATAGAAACAACAAAGGATTGGATGATACAATTAGTAAGGCAACATGAAGAAAGAAAGAAAAAATATTCAATAATAAAAGAAGGCAGTAAATACAAACAAGAATTACAGTTAGTAGATTCTGTAGAAAAGCAAAACAGTAGCCAAGAACCAACTATTGCGGCAAAAAATATGAAAATGAAAGCCAAAGATAAAGCTCTTGAAAAGATGAAACAGCGCTGGCAAGACAAACCTCTGCATGGCCAATATCCAGTACGTGCCAATAAATCCAATGTTGACAAAGTTAATACTCATCGATGGTTACGTGCATCTGGATTAAAGTCTGAAACTGAAGGATTTATACTTGCAGCACAAGACCAAAGTCTTTTCACGAGAAACTTTCAGGCAAATATTATGCATAATAATATGGATCCAAAATGCAGGTTTTGTGATAAACACCAAGAAACAATAGACCACCTAATCTCAGGCTGTTCTGTGCTTGCCCCAAACGAATATAAAAATCGCCACGATAGAGTTGGGCAATATTTACATTGGGCAATGTGCAAACATTATGGAAAAGCTGTAAACAAACACTGGTATGAACATCATCCAGCACCGGTTACAGAAATAGAAGATGTAACCATTCTATGGGATTACACCATCTACACAGACAGAAAAATTGAAGCAAACAGGCCAGACATTATTGTTAAAAACCAGAAGGAGAAAACTTGTCTATTAATTGATATGGCTTGTCCAGCGGATTGTAACATAGCAATCAAGGAATTTGAAAAACTGTCAAAATATAAAGACCTGGAAATTGAAATAGAAAAAATGTGGAAATTGAAAACAAGAGTTGTGCCAGTGATAGTAGGTGCACTTGGAATGATAAAAAATGGAACAAAACAACACATTGAAAGAATCCCTGGAAACCCCAGCTTAAGAGATATACAAAAAATTGTATTATTAAGTACAGCCCACACACTAAGGAAAACGTTATCTATGTAATGCTGGGGATGATAGGGAGGATAGAAAAACATGAAATGGAGTCATAACAACACGCCACTACCTGCCTTAGGTCTCCCCGCAGACTTGGTTGGTAGTGAGACCAATGCAGAAATCTAAATATGATGAAAAATGACATAATAATAATGATAATAATAATAATAATAATGATAATAATAATAATAATGATAATAATAATAATAATAATAATAATGATAATAATAATAATAATAATAATGATAATAATAATAATAATGATAATAATAATAATAATAATAATAATAATAATAATGATAATAATAATAATAATAATAATAATACTCATCGATGGTTACGTGCATCTGGATTAAAGTCTGAAACTGAAGGATTTATACTTGCAGCACAAGACCAAAGTCTTTTCACGAGAAACTTTCAGGCAAATATTATGCATAATAATATGGATCCAAAATGCAGGTTTTGTGATAAACACCAAGAAACAATAGACCACCTAATCTCAGGCTGTTCTGTGCTTGCCCCAAACGAATATAAAAATCGCCACGATAGAGTTGGGCAATATTTACATTGGGCAATGTGCAAACATTATGGAAAAGCTGTAAACAAACACTGGTATGAACATCATCCAGCACCGGTTACAGAAATAGAAGATGTAACCATTCTATGGGATTACACCATCTACACAGACAGAAAAATTGAAGCAAACAGGCCAGACATTATTGTTAAAAACCAGAAGGAGAAAACTTGTCTATTAATTGATATGGCTTGTCCAGCGGATTGTAACATAGCAATCAAGGAATTTGAAAAACTGTCAAAATATAAAGACCTGGAAATTGAAATAGAAAAAATGTGGAAATTGAAAACAAGAGTTGTGCCAGTGATAGTAGGTGCACTTGGAATGATAAAAAATGGAACAAAACAACACATTGAAAGAATCCCTGGAAACCCCAGCTTAAGAGATATACAAAAAATTGTATTATTAAGTACAGCCCACACACTAAGGAAAACGTTATCTATGTAATGCTGGGGATGATAGGGATGATAGAAAAACATGAAATGGAGTCATAACAACACGCCACTACCTGCCTTAGGTCTCCCCGCAGACTTGGTTGGTAGTGAGACCAATGCAGAAATCTAAATATGATGAAAAATGACATAATAATAATAATAATAATAATAATAATAATAATAATAATAATGAAACATCCTCAATTAGCCTAGACCCTGCTGTAACAATAAAAGAATTGAAACCAGAAGAAGCTTATAAATACCTAGGTGTAAATGAGAGCGAAAACATTCACCATAAAAAAATGAAAGAAATAGTGCGTAAAGAATACTATAGAAGGCTACGAATGATATTAAAAACTGAATTAAATTCACAGAATAGAGTTATGGCCATTAATAGCCTTGCAATCCCAGTTGTCCAATATAGCTTCAACATCTTAAACTGGACTCTAAACGACATCAGGCGAATGGATGCTAAAACAAGAAAGCTTCTTTCTAAGCATAGGATGCATCACCCAAAGGCTGATGTAGACCGTCTATACATACCCCGTAAAGAAGGTGGAAGGGGTCTTATTCAGCTGGAATTGTCATACAAGACAACAACTATTGGCTTACTAACATACATAGAAACAACAAAGGATTGGATGATACAATTAGTAAGGCAACATGAAGAAAGAAAGAAAAAATATTCAATAATAAAAGAAGGCAGTAAATACAAACAAGAATTACAGTTAGTAGATTCTGTAGAAAAGCAAAACAGTAGCCAAGAACCAACTATTGCGGCAAAAAATATGAAAATGAAAGCCAAAGATAAAGCTCTTGAAAAGATGAAACAGCGCTGGCAAGACAAACCTCTGCATGGCCAATATCCAGTACGTGCCAATAAATCCAATGTTGACAAAGTTAATACTCATCGATGGTTACGTGCATCTGGATTAAAGTCTGAAACTGAAGGATTTATACTTGCAGCACAAGACCAAAGTCTTTTCACGAGAAACTTTCAGGCAAATATTATGCATAATAATATGGATCCAAAATGCAGGTTTTGTGATAAACACCAAGAAACAATAGACCACCTAATCTCAGGCTGTTCTGTGCTTGCCCCAAACGAATATAAAAATCGCCACGATAGAGTTGGGCAATATTTACATTGGGCAATGTGCAAACATTATGGAAAAGCTGTAAACAAACACTGGTATGAACATCATCCAGCACCGGTTACAGAAATAGAAGATGTAACCATTCTATGGGATTACACCATCTACACAGACAGAAAAATTGAAGCAAACAGGCCAGACATTATTGTTAAAAACCAGAAGGAGAAAACTTGTCTATTAATTGATATGGCTTGTCCAGCGGATTGTAACATAGCAATCAAGGAATTTGAAAAACTGTCAAAATATAAAGACCTGGAAATTGAAATAGAAAAAATGTGGAAATTGAAAACAAGAGTTGTGCCAGTGATAGTAGGTGCACTTGGAATGATAAAAAATGGAACAAAACAACACATTGAAAGAATCCCTGGAAACCCCAGCTTAAGAGATATACAAAAAATTGTATTATTAAGTACAGCCCACACACTAAGGAAAACGTTATCTATGTAATGCTGGGGATGATAGGGAGGATAGAAAAACATGAAATGGAGTCATAACAACACGCCACTACCTGCCTTAGGTCTCCCCGCAGACTTGGTTGGTAGTGAGACCAATGCAGAAATCTAAATATGATGAAAAATGACATAATAATAATAATAATGATAATAATAATAATAATAATGATAATAATAATAATAATAATAATAATAATAATGATAATAATAATAATAATAATAATAATGATAATAATAATAATAATAATAATAATAATAATAATAAGAATAACGCGGTTGGGATTACAACGAGAATGACGTGCTTTTCTGAGGCTCCTGAAAACGTAACGTTTTTTCTTTTTTTTTATGTAAACATTAATTTCTCATTTCACTATATTAAACTATATTAAACATAAACATTAATTTTTCCCTTCGTATATAATTTTAGTTGTATGTTTCTTCTTTTAATGATCCTTAAAGAGATTTATTAACTAGTTTTCTAAAGCAAGACAACGATAAAAAATATGACGAAAAGCGCTCTGTTCGATCGACGATATTCATTCTTAGAAAAAATATGTAATAATTTTTCTTAGAAAAAATTCTTTCTTAGAAAGAATATGTAATAATTTATTTATATTTGTTCGTTCATTTTATATATTTGTTTATTTTTCGATAATCTTATTCTCGTTGGATTTAATGAAAGAATAACACAGAATACAGTAGGCCAACAAATTATTTTTAAATTTTACGGTAGTAAACTCAAAGGTATGTCCACTTTTTCTTTCCTATTAAAAAAATTTTTTGAGATTTTTTTTTTTTTAACGTAAACATTAATTTTGAATTTCATTATTTTAAACATAAACATTAATTTTTTCTTCGTAAAAAAATATGACGAAAAACACTAAAAAAATGTTCGATCTAGGATATTCTTTCTTAGAGAGAATATGTAATAATTTATTATATTTAATTTGTTCGTTCATTTTATATATTTATTTATTTTTCGATAATTTTATTCTCGCTGGATTTAATGAAAGAATAACACAGAATACAGTGGGCGAACAAATTATTATTTTTAAATGTTACGGTAGTAAACTCAAACTCAAAGGTATGTCCACTTTTTTTTTTTTTTTCATATTAAATTAAATTTTGAATTTTTTTGCAAGGACAAAGGTTAAATAGTAGCAATAAATGTTTTTTTTTTTTTTTTAACAATACTCTCTAAGTGCAGTGATGTTTTTTTTTTTTCTCCGATGAACGGCCGTTACATCCAAGTTTGTTTGTTTTTTCAACCAGCGTCTCTCTCTTTGAATTTTTCTTTTTCTCAATATGAAATTCTGTTTTAATATAAACAGGATTTTTTCTTTAGATATTAGGGAATAATTTTTTTTTTTTTTTTTTTTTTTTAACGAAATTCTGCTTTATTTTAATTTATCTGTTTGTTCTTTAAATTAACCTAAATAAAATCATCCGTATTATATTTCCTTTAGCTGTCGATATTTCGTGTAAATTATTTTTTTTTTTTTTAACTATTATAATTTTCTTAAAAACAAAACAAAACAAGAAAATAAATTAAATCCGATGAAAAACAATTTATATGGTATTATTTTATAGAAAGTCTACGTATTTTTTTGATAAATTTATTTTTATTTATTTATTGTTTTAATTTACTTATTTAATTTATCTTATTATGATAATCCAATATTGACCAACGACTTTGTTGAAAAAATGAAAGATAAAGTGGACGAACAAATTATTACATTTTTTTTTTTTTTTTTTCAACAAACGTCTCTCTATTTGAATTTTTCCTTTTCTCAATATGAAATTTTGTTTTAATATAAACAGGATTTTTTTTTTCTTAAGATATTATAATTTTTTTTTTTTTTTTTTTTAAACAAACTACTCTAGTACTATTGATGTTTTGTTTCGTTGAGCCGTCTTTCTCCTTGAATTCCAATCGCGTCTATGTCAGATGTTGCTTGGCAGCCCATTTAGGAGAAGGAAAACTCCGAACAACAACCCGCAACTCAAGGTGTTAATCGTGCCGAGGAGTGAATGGCTACTGCGTTATGAGGTCACAAACGATTCCCTACAGGCTTCGGGACCCTGTTTGTAAAAGACCGTTACCCAACGTGCCGGGCAACTTTGGGTGGACTTTTGGACCCGTGCGTCACTCGTGGGAAAAACATGAAAAACACAAATAGAAATAAAAAGTCCAGTATGGCTCTTCCAGTGGATAAACAGGGAGCCCGTCCTTCAGGAGGGAACCTACCTGAGGTCGAAAAATCTGCCATAGGAACAAACTCCTACACAAAGAATGTATCTTCAGGTCCCCACAACCAGGATAATCCTAATGATGGTCCTGAAAATTCACCAGCTAGATCTACAACCGTATATTTAAAGAAAGAAAAAATAAAATGGTCTCGTGAGGAGTACAAAGTCGTTATGACTGCATTTCATGAAGCGTTACTCAAACCTCAAAAAAACATGACTCGCCAAACATATGACATTTGGCGTGAAAAAGTTGGTCAAACAAATAGAAAGTATATTGACGAAAATAAATTGGCCAATGTACGTAGGTACATTATTCGTAATAACCGACTGTCAGAGGCTGAGATTCACGAAATTAAAAGAATTGTAACAAGAAGAGTCGAATCAACAAAATATGAAAAGGAACCGGAACCAGAAATAAAAAGTAATAACATCAAACAAATCACAGGTCATAATGTAGAAACCGTGAAACACGCAAATCACTGCGAAGATAATGATGTAAGTCTAAAAGTGCTGGAAAGGTGCGATCTGAGTCTGAGTCAGTTAAAAGACAAAAATAAAATTAGTTCAGAACACATCGAAGATAATTATTTGACGGAAAATAACAATATACAGGAAGCCAAGATAGAAATAAAAAACCAGCTAAGTCAAATACAAAGTATTACAATGGAGGAACGTGAACAGCTCCCAAAATTCCAACCAACAAAACAAAACCTCCGAACTATTAAATTGTACAATGCAGCACTGAAATCAATACTGGATGAAGACCCGAATACAAATCTTAACGAAGTAATATATGCATCAGCAACAGCAGCAACAAAAAAATTAAACATCAAAATAAAAACAAGGCAGTCACGCAGACGTGAAGATCCACCTTGGAAAAGAAAAATCGAAAAAGAAATCGAACAACTAAGAAGTGAACTGTCAGTACTGGATGAACTGAGTAGAGGAATAAATGTAAGAACTAGGAAAAGAAGAAGAGCCGAAAAAAAATATAACATCAGGAATGAAAATGACGTCTTATCAAATAAAGAAAAAATAAAGCAAAAAATCCAACTGAAGGCTCAAAGAATAAGACGCTATGAAAAAAGAGCAAAATTTTACAGACAAAACAAGATCTTTCAGACTGATACAAAGAGATTTTACAGGGAAATAGGTAAAAAAAGAATTGAAGTGACAGTACCCCCCAGAATGGAAGAAGTCACACAGTTCTGGGAAAAGATATGGGCTTGCCCTAAAGAACCTAGCAAGGAAGTACATTGGATTACGCAGGAGATAGAACGAATGAAGAATAAACCCGAACAGACATGGTCTGGAATTACAGAAGTTGATATTAAATTTGCACTAAAAAAAGCACACAATTGGAAAACTCCAGGTATAGATAAAATTCCTAACTTTTGGCTATATTATTTAAATGCAGCACATAAAAAATTAGCCAAAGAACTCCAAGAAATGGTTGACGATCCCACTAAAATTCCTGCATGGATGACAAAAGGAATTACATTTCTTCTACCCAAGAATGGTGACACAAACAACCCGAAAAACTACAGACCAATTACATGTCTTCCGACAACATATAAACTACTAACATCTATTTTAACAAAACAAACATATTTATTCTTAGAAAGAAATGACATGATACCGCTTGAACAAAAAGGGTGCAAACGTGGCTGTTATGGCTGTAAAGACCAATTGCTAATTAACAAAATGATCCTGGAAAACTGCTACAAGACAAAGAAAAATCTTAGTACTGCCTGGATAGACTACCGAAAGGCATTCGATAGTGTGCCACATGAATGGATTTTAAAGACTTTAAATATATACAAGATATCGCCCGTCATCATCAATTTCATCAAACAGTGCATGTCTATATGGAAAACAACCCTTTACCTCAATCATATAAATGGAACCTATAAGTCTGATGAAATAAACATCAAAAGAGGTATATTTCAAGGTGATTCTTTATCTCCCTTACTATTCTGCATATCATTAATAGCACTAACCAGTCAACTTAATAAGACAGAATGTGGTTATAAAATAGGCCAAAAGAAAATAAGCCATTAAAGTTATATGCTAAGAATGATAATGAGCTGGAAGGTCTTCTGCAAACTGTAAAATGCTTCAGCGAAGACATTGGAATGAAATTTAATTTGAATAAATGTGCTAAAGCTACAGTTTTACGTGGATCAATACAAGAAACATCCTCAATTAGCCTAGACCCTGCTGTAACAATAAAAGAATTGAAACCAGAAGAAGCTTATAAATACCTAGGTGTAAATGAGAGCGAAAACATTCACCATAAAAAAATGAAAGAAATAGTGCGTAAAGAGTACTATAGAAGGCTACGAATGATATTAAAAACTGAATTAAATTCACAGAATAGAGTTATGGCCATTAATAGCCTTGCAATCCCAGTTGTCCAATATAGCTTCAACATCTTAAACTGGACTCTAAACGACATCAGGCGAATGGATGCTAAAACAAGAAAGCTTCTTTCTAAGCATAGGATGCATCACCCAAAGGCTGATGTAGACCGTCTATACATACCCCGTAAAGAAGGTGGAAGGGGTCTTATTCAGCTGGAATTGTCATACAAGACAACAACTATTGGCTTACTAACATACATAGAAACAACAAAGGATTGGATGATACAATTAGTAAGGCAACATGAAGAAAGAAAGAAAAAATATTCAATAATAAAAGAAGGCAGTAAATACAAACAAGAATTACAGTTAGTAGATTCTGTAGAAAAGCAAAACAGTAGCCAAGAACCAACTATTGCGGCAAAAAATATGAAAATGAAAGCCAAAGATAAAGCTCTTGAAAAGATGAAACAGCGCTGGCAAGACAAACCTCTGCATGGCCAATATCCAGTACGTGCCAATAAATCCAATGTTGACAAAGTTAATACTCATCGATGGTTACGTGCATCTGGATTAAAGTCTGAAACTGAAGGATTTATACTTGCAGCACAAGACCAAAGTCTTTTCACGAGAAACTTTCAGGCAAATATTATGCATAATAATATGGATCCAAAATGCAGGTTTTGTGATAAACACCAAGAAACAATAGACCACCTAATCTCAGGCTGTTCTGTGCTTGCCCCAAACGAATATAAAAATCGCCACGATAGAGTTGGGCAATATTTACATTGGGCAATGTGCAAACATTATGGAAAAGCTGTAAACAAACACTGGTATGAACATCATCCAGCACCGGTTACAGAAATAGAAGATGTAACCATTCTATGGGATTACACCATCTACACAGACAGAAAAATTGAAGCAAACAGGCCAGACATTATTGTTAAAAACCAGAAGGAGAAAACTTGTCTATTAATTGATATGGCTTGTCCAGCGGATTGTAACATAGCAATCAAGGAATTTGAAAAACTGTCAAAATATAAAGACCTGGAAATTGAAATAGAAAAAATGTGGAAATTGAAAACAAGAGTTGTGCCAGTGATAGTAGGTGCACTTGGAATGATAAAAAATGGAACAAAACAACACATTGAAAGAATCCCTGGAAACCCCAGCTTAAGAGATATACAAAAAATTGTATTATTAAGTACAGCCCACACACTAAGGAAAACGTTATCTATGTAATGCTGGGGATGATAGGGAGGATAGAAAAACATGAAATGGAGTCATAACAACACGCCACTACCTGCCTTAGGTCTCCCCGCAGACTTGGTTGGTAGTGAGACCAATGCAGAAATCGAAATATGATGAAAAATGACATAATAATAATAATGATAATAATAATAATAATAATAATAATAATAATGATAATAATAATAATAATAATAATGATAATAATAATAATAATAATAATAATGATGATAATAATAATAATAATAATAATAATAATAATGATAATAATAATGACGCTTTTGACAAAATTTGATATTTCCCTAAATGTGTTCCTGCAGATTAACAGTAACAAGCAAAGTATTGTAATTAGTTTCTTCCAGACTCTGTTCTATCACTGATTAATAATAAACATATGTCATTCCCGGGAGTTCATGGAATCTATTAAAGTGACTTGCTAATCCCTGTTGTTGATGCCTGCTCTGACATACTTTTCTGTCTTCAAAACTCTTAGAAACAACTTGTGGATTATAATGCAGCTCTGCAAGGTGGAACTTGATTACAGATTGTTGTGTTCGGCAATCTTCGTCGCCACTGTTGTGTCGTGAGTAAGAATAAATAACTCAACAACAGGAATAGGTTAATTGTTGTATTCCGTGAAAATAGTATTTACAAAGGTTATTAGTATCCAATACAAGAATAAAGATTAATCGTCTCAACCGTCGTAAGACGTAGTATGAGCAATGGGTACTTCCAGGACGTCACCGGAAGTCTACGACTGACTTGTCGATCGGCTGCTTGGCACAATCTGTCGTAGATGCCACCATTACTTTACATAGTAATGGAATAGTCCATTATAGCCGAATAGGCGCGGGCGTCCCAACACAGATTCTGGGAAAGAGCACGTACTCTGGCGACGAGATCAGTATTTAAACAAAGGTCAAACTTATTAAGCCTTAACTTATTAGATATTAATATGCACTCGTTAAGTTGAGTCGTCTCTTCTCCAACGCCAAAATAGTGAGGTAATAATTAAAAATATCTACCTGATAGATATCTATAAAATAAAGTGATGCACAAGTTTTGCATAAAATAATAACATTATTCAGGAATGAATATGTGGAAAAAGTGGGTGACGTCAGAGCAGTTTTCAGAACTGTCGGGGTCAAATCAGAAGACCGACCACTGTATAACACGACCCCTGGCTGAGTCAAGCCATCCTTCCTGAACTTCAGTCGATTCTGCCCACGTTGTGTTGTTGATTTCGGATAAGCCAACGCAGGATTGCTTGTTGTCACTTGATGAGGTTGGCCCAGACACGCGAACGATTGGTATATAATAAAAACTAGATTTAAGACCGCGACAACACGGTGTGTGTATATATATATATATATATATATATATATATATATAAATACAAGATTACAAGCAAGTCAAAATTAAGTGACGAAAAGAAATATGAGTTGGTTGATATTTCAGTAGCACAATAATATTCGTGTTCTATATTCCCACGGTTTTTGTTATAATGGAGTGGATAGGAATAACAGTTACAGTTAAAATCGATCAAGTGACAGTATTAATGCCCTTCGAGGTCAGCATGGAAATCAAGTCTTCTTTTCGCTTCCAGCGCCAAACGACGACACCAACAGTTAGAATAGAAGTGGCGGTTGCATCTAAATAGTTCAAAAGTAAACCAGTAAATCTTTGGTACATTTAAATCATGTCTTCGGGGCACCAGGGGAAAAATCTCATCGGAGCAGTTTCCATGAAAATATTTGTAGAAAAGACAGAGGGAAGCCACTTTACGTTAGTGAGAAAGAAACTGAAGTCAAGATGCCTGGTCATAATCGATTACGTTACAAACCACTTTTTGGATTTTGTCAAGAATGGTAAGAATTACCACAGGAGAACAAGAGCAATTTCGCTCGTAAAATGAGATTGTTGGTTTGATTCAATCAAATATTTGAAGCGTCTTTCGATATGTTAAACTTGTAGGAAGTGCTCATGAGTCAAGAGAAATTAACACATCTGGTATATAGACCACATGGACATGACTTTCCCACGCTAGCATCGTAATGGTCTACTACGTCCTATTAACAACTTGAGGATTGGCGTTGTCATGCAAAAAAAAAAAAAAAATAAATAAATAAATAAATAAAAATAAACAATAATATATTCAACCCATTTGCATTAAAAACTCTATTTTTTATTCTATCGTCTCGTTCAAACAAGCATCATGCCATTGACATTTTGGCGACACTCATATAATTTTTAATCCCACCAAAAAATGCCTCCTCCAGTCCCTCGGGCGCCATTTCATAGATTGTATCAACGAACGACGGATTTTTTCATATTCGTTTTATTATATGAGAGAGTCGAATCTAGTAGGGTATTGGAGGAAAATCTTCAGGAGAACGCATGTCTACTCATCGCAGCATCATACCACGAGGGGCCTTAGACTATCTATCTATCTATCTATCTATCTATCTATCTATCTATCTATCTATCTATCTATCTAATTTGGGTGTGGAAAGGGTATCGACACTTCAAAATTTCTGCGGGTATCTGCAGATTTGCGCCGATTTAGTAATATATCCAAAACCAACACAAAGGAAATCTATCACTATCAGAATACTACACCCAAAAGGTATTCTGACCAATGTCTTACCATTCTGACCTAGCCTCCTCATTCTGTCACACAAGCACATTTCATTCAGGATTATTACTAGCAGTATAGCCTGGCGTTGCTCGGGTGTAATGAAAACTTTAAAACTAATCCATGGTCCTGGAGATCAGTCTCTTTGGACGTTGGCACGAAAGACTAAAATCAATAGTTGTTTCCAGTTAAAGCGAAACCGTAGACTGAAAGAAAAATGAATGGATGTAAGTCAAATTTTGATTTCCTGGTATCGATATCAAATAAGTTTTTTACGTCGTAAACTGAATTTTGAAGGCTAAATAAGTCCTCTGAGTAAATGGTATAATGACTGAGACTAAGAACTACAATTATACTTACTTAGAGCCAAACCCGAAGCAAAAACTAAAATAAAAGGGCTGAAAAAGTACAGACATACAGGCAGATAAACAGACACACACACAAACATCTTACCTTATATATATATATATATATATATATATATATATATATATATATATTATCGAGTTTCTGTACTATTGTAAGAACTGCAACTTTGAAACTTCTGAATATCGTTTTTATGTCTTTGTCTATGAGTGTATCAAATTTAATTAAAATCGGACCACTCTTACTTTAACCCGATTTTTTCGATTATCGATTTTCGATATTTATCGGGGGTACCTCGATACAAAACCTAACTAGGAACACTCGCAGACGCTTATAGTACAACTGTGTAAATTTTCAAGAAAATCGGTTTAGCCGTTTCGGAGTCTATAGTTAACGGACACACACACAAAGTTCCATTTATAAATAAGTTTAGATAATGAGTTCATTTTACAAGAGAAATAGAAGAGTAATGTTTAAATGCTATCATTTTCTGCTACTATTATTTTCATTTACTATTATTATCAATTATTTATCATTTATTTTACTGTTATCATAATTTTTCTGTTACTATGAAACCCATTAACTTAGGTTCTAAATTCTATCTCGTCTCGTTCTCGTCATTTTCTATCTATCTATCTATCTATCTATCTATCTATCTATCTATCAAATAATTTGCCATGTTCAAGTGTCCAACTTCTATTTAATTTACACGCTAGCCTTCCTAAGGAATGCGTAATTTATAAAGAAACACATCTGAGCACGGCCCTTGGGAGCTGTCACCGTGGTTTTTTTTTTCTAATTAGTTACGCCATCTGACTATCTTTTTAATCAAAGGCGGACGACTGCTTTCTGCCCGAGTGAGTACGTTTTAGTGTTGTCAGACCGGAACGATGTGCAATCATTTCAGCGTAATAACACTCACAGAAATGTTTAATTCTAAATGGCGTGACGGCAAGAGAAATTATTTCATTTTCGTTAACATTAAGCATAAATTTAATTTCTCTTGCTGTCTTCATAGGCCTTTCGTTTAAATTTACACGTCTTCTATCTTCGTAAAATGAAGAGAAAGAAGAACATTTGAAGTGGACCAAAAACAAAAACAAAAATACCGATGCATGCGTAGACAGTTTAACGAATGTCATTCTAGAAAAAGAAACCCTATAAATGATTTCAAATTGTAAAGTGAGGCAGCTACCTTCGCACTCCTAACTTTGGAGTGACAAACACCCGTCTCTTCCCTCCTTAAATACATTGTTGGAGTAGTGGTGTTGAATCACCCGCTGTTTTTTTACCCCACATTGACTCAGAATCTACCTTGCACATTTATAAACCTACCATCCACCCATGCATTGAATACTCATGTCATATTTGGTCCTGTACTCGAGATTCTTAACAAAATTCAAAGAGTCTGCAATGTTATCGGACCTGACCTGGCAATCTTGAAATCTTTCACTTTTCTACCACTGTGACGTTATCTAACATTTTTTTTTATAAATATTTATATGGTAATTGTTCTAATAAACTCTTTTCGGTACCTCGACCATGTAAATTTAAGTATATTACTAGATTGACAATTAGGTCCCATTGTTTTACTGTTGAAATATCTAGATGTAAGCGTAAGTTATATTCTAATAGTTTCTTTTGTAGTAATTCTCGAGTGTGGAATTCTATTCCGCTTTCTTGTTTCCCTGCCATCTACAATTTTCAAAAATTTAAATTCAATGTCAAAATTTTCAGCCGACTTTAATCCCCAAAAATTTAAATGTAATGTCAATAGCTATCTAATTTTCTCCAGATTATTCTTTTCTCTTCCACTTCATTAGTAATGTTTCTGTTCATAATTCTTCCACAACCCAGCAAACCCTTGTGTCTTAATTGTTTTACTGATTTGCTTGGGGCGAAATTGATTTAAAAATTGCCATCTTCTGTTTTTCCTGAAACTGTTTTTTTTTTTGTTGTCCTTTCTTCTCACTAAAGTCTTCTCATTCTCTTTCACTGTCAGTAACTCTTTGTATCTTAGTTACTTTGCTTGAATTGAAATTATTAAAAAGAACAAGTTAAAAAGAATAAAACGTTCTATTTTTTTAGTATTTGCTTCGTGGCGGTGAAGTCGTTTTCAGCTCGTTCGGTGTTGTCGGAGTTGTCAGCTCGTTCGGAAACGGCAACGGCAACGACGAGCTTAGGTCACTGATGCCACCTCCACAATAATTTACTCGAGCAACCAGACTGGTCCCACCCTTTTATAGTTAAATCTACCAAATGCAGCCGATACTTCTACTCTACCAGTTTCTTTTCTCGTACTTCCCGCCAGAGAAACTCCCTTCCGTATACTTGCTTTCCTGATGGCTGCAACATCCAGGAATTCAAATGAAATGTCAATTCCCATCTCTTATCCACTTGACTCCAGTTCTAAACTCGTCCTTTCTACATCACCCAGTTCTTTTCCTTTCTCAATCTACCTTCGCAACTGTCATCACACCAGTATTCCCATCCACTTGCCCTTTTTATAACTGGTTTGTCTTTCTCTTCGCTCTCCATCTGCTTATGTAGCCCTCTGTGCATCAGTGGCGGTACTGCCTTGTTTGGAGTGAAACGAATTAAAATAAATTAAATGATATAGTTGATTACTATATTTAGCCAAAGAAGAAAATATCAGGTTAATGATCTTTGGTACAAAAGAGAATTTCATGAAAGTTAGTGAATATAATATTCTATCATTATCATTAGAGTTCAAGTAAGTATGTGCGTTGTGGTACAGTGGATATCGGCTCGGAACGAGAAACTGGGGAGCTAAGTGGAATGTAGTTGTAATAGTAGTAATGCACTGTAGTGAAGTAGCAACAGAAGTGGTACTATTACTACTAATATGTTGAAATAAAAGTAATGTTAGTAGAAGAAATAGTAAATAACTTATATTAACTTTTTGTGATTCTAAAACCTAAAGGAAATATTTATTTTTAAAATCAATTTAGAATAAATAAAAATGAAAAATAAAACGCAATATACCAATTAACTAATTGAAAATACTTGCTTTCTTTATTTTTCACTCAAGCAGAACACATCAGTCTAACTTATTGTAGCTTGAATAAATTTTACTAAATAATAAATCTTTTTTTTTTGACAAGTTTGGTTACTAAAGTAAACTGAAAATAAAGAAATATAAATTAGATTATGCTGTGGTGAGTAGACAGGTAGTAGTATTTAAAATGATTTTTTTTTAATCATTTCACCCCTAGCAAGGCGGAAACGCCACTGATGTGCAAGGGGCTACATAAATGTAATAAGATTAATTAGAAAAGAGTGAGGAGTTAGTTAGAAAGGAACAATAGAAAGCTGAGAAAGCAGGTGCGATGACAGATACATAGGCGGAGAGAAAGGGAAGGTTATACAGGGGTGGGGAGAGAGCTAGAGTCCAGTGGTTAGTAGATGAGTATTGACTTTGCATTTAAATTTCTGGAGGTTTTAGCTGTCAGGAAAGCAAGAATACGGGAGCGAGTTCCACAGGCGGGAAGTGCGAGAGAAGAAGCTGAAGGAGTAGAATTGTCGTCTGCATTTGGCTAACCTGACTGTGAATGGGTGGGACCCAGTTGCCAGTCTGGTTGCACGAGTAAACACCTGTTGAGGAGGCATCAGTTACTTAAGTTCGTCTGAGTTGATTTCTAAATTTAGCCAAAGACGAAAATATCAGGTTAATGATCTTTGGTACAAAAGAGAATTTCATGAAAGTTAGTGAATATAATATTTTATCATTATCATTACAGTTCAAGTAAGGAAATGAATGGAGGGGCATGGTATTCAGAAAGCAAACAACTTAGCTGACGAGGACATTGACCGGTCTCCAAGCCAGTATTCAATGCTAAGTGGACTTACATTTATTAGTGTGCCGTTAGTCTGTGCACTGAGTTTTGCTGCCACATCTGGTAAGGTGGTTGTGATACGTGTCTAAAGATTCTTGACAAAATTCAACTCAGAATCTCTAACGTTACTGGTCCTCACTTGGCATCGCTGCATCAGTCAATTTCTCGTTGCCATAACGTAACTTCCAAGTGCCTTTTCTATATATCTAAACTTATTTATAAATGGTACTTTGTCTGTGTGTGTGTGTGTCCGTTACCTAAAGACTCCGAAACGGCTAAACAGATTTTCTTGAAAATTTACACAGTTGTACTATAAGCGTCTGCGAGTGTTCTTAGCTAGGTTTTGTGTCGAGGTATCCCCGATAAATATCGAAAATCGATAATCGAAAAAATCGGGTTATAGAAGGAGTGGTCCGATTTTAATCAAATCTGATACAGTCATAGACAAAGACATAAAAAACGATATTCAGGAGTTTCAAAGTTGCAGTTCTTACAATAGTGCAGAAAATCGATAATATATATATAAAAGCTTTCATTACACCCGAGCAACGCCAGGCTATACTGCTAGTATATATATATATATATATATATATATATATATTCATGATAATTGTTCTTATGAGTTTTCTTCGTTTCTACCTCGACTTTGCGAATTTAAGCACAGTATTAGATTGGCATGAAAAAAGCCTTAAAACAATCAAAATGTGGTTCTACAGAAGGATGCTGAGGATATCATGGACTGATCATGTGTGCAACGACGAGGTTTAGGAGCTGATATATACGAAAAGTAAACTAACACGTAATATCAGTAAGCGACTGTGTAAGTTTCTGGGACATGTCATGAGGAAGAAGGGCATAACAACGCTCAATGGGTTATGTAATGCTATCAAGATTTTTACAATAGATTCGTATGAATAGGCTATGTATTCTTTGTAAGAAATCAGTACTGTAGTCAGATTTCATTGACGCATTTTTGTATAGCAGGTTTCTTCGAGTGTTACTGGTATATATATATATATATATATATATATATATATATATAACATAGCACACTTGGTATACAATCCAGGTAAATTCCAATAGAGGCGAACTTAAAAGAACTCAATGTTAAATTCATTTATTTAATTTAACAGAGTAATATTATTTATAAAAGATTTTAGATTATTACAATGGGTAATACATATTTCATCGCGTCCTGATGTTATTATCGCGGCTCGTCGGACCCAAATGGTACAACTGTTGGTCCTTTTTAAGAACCAACTGTAATAATCTAAAATATTTTATGAATTATATATATATATATATATATATATATATATATATATATATATATATATGAGTGTGTGTGTGTGCATGTGTGTGTGTATGTGTGTGTGTGTTTTCTTAAGAAATATATTGCTGTTAATATTTTTTCTTCAAAAATGTATTGTAATATTTTTTTTCATAAATATATTTCTAGTTAAATTTTTTTCTTTAAAAGAAAAATCCGAAATAAGTCGGCGTGCATTTTCACGAAGGCGGGAGTATACTACCGCCATTTTCAGAATATTGTCTTCAGACGACTCAATAAGCTTCATTTGTAGAATATTAACTCAGGCTGAAAAGCAAGTTTCAGTGTGACGTTATGCTTTTCAAAATCTTCTGCTGTATTCTTCTATTAATGAGTCCAAAACTGACTGGTATTCCAAAAAGGTTTCATTGATATTGTCTTCACTTTCGCTCATTATTTTTGAAAAGTTGGGAAAGTCTTCTTCTGAAAGTTTTGACTGAGAAAGAAAGGACATGAAAAAAACAATTTTTTTCTAAATTAAAGAATGTTTTGCCATCTATAACATTATCTTTGCCTTGTAACGAAATATTTAACTCATTTTGCTTTGTCTTTACACACAAGTTCAGCATCTCAGTGAATTTTTTTATCTTTGAAAAAAATGAGTCAATTATTTGCTCTCGTAAAAACAAATTTTTGACCAATAAACGTCTTTGCGATAACCAGCATATTTTTGAGTGATAAAGAAAATCTAATTACCGCGTCATCTATCATCAACATGTTCGGAAACTGACGACATTGGCTCGTATATAGTTCACAATACTTATAATCTTTTGTAAGTTGTTATTCAAAATAGCAGATTTTGCACAAAGATGTTGCTGGTGTTGAATGCAGTAAAAGAAATCAGTGCATTTGGAGATGTGGTTTCTCTTTTTCGATGTGAAATGAATCCTTTATTTTTATCCATTATAGTTGAACACCATTAAACATGCACAGAGATTAAATATAATAAACCAGACTTGAATTAGGACTTGGCACTTCAATTTCCAATTCTGTGCTATTATACATTAAACCACCCGCACATCCAAGCTTAGCATTCCCTCACTGTAGTTGTTTTGCTAATATAATACAGAAGATTTAAGGTAGGTTATTAACTGTTACCCCTACTTCTCTTACCTTCGGTCTGTTCTGTGCGGGTTAAATTTTTGTGGACCACTTTTCACATCATGTATCTCAGAATTCTCAACAAAACCTCCACCCTGTCGGCTACGGTTTCAGAATACGTCGACTGCACCTCTGTAGTGAGGTAAATTCCTCCCCTTCCCAATGAGGCTTCCTGGGTATGACGATAAACTGTATCTGGCAGCAAGGCCTCTAATTGCGAAATTTCGTGGAGTATAAAACCACCCTTTAATTGCTGTCCCCAGGTCCACTCAGACCCGCGTTGGGAACACCTGACAATTTATTAAGATCCAGCCTAACCTAATGACGTTTCTCTTTGAAGTTAATAAAAATATTCATTCCTCATGTTTTTCCTTTAAGGGTTCTAAATCAAGTAATTCTTCAAATAATTGAAAACTGTCAGTTATTGCACAAAGGAAATACAATACATATGGTGAATCCGTGAAATCTGTCGATTTATCAAAAGCTAAAGAGAAATAGGCATTGACGTTTTTTATTGTGTTTTGGAGCTGCTCTGTTACATTACTGGCTTATTCATGCTGTCGATCCGGCTTGAAAGCGGCATGTTTTTATATTTGTTAACTTTATCTCGATCTAAACATTTCACAGCTTCTACAGTGAATTCCTTTATGAACTTTTCATCGCTGAATGATCTTTTAAGCAAATATGCAACTTTATAGCTTGCTACTGTTGCAGGATTTCCTGAATTTAATACAAAATGGAATAATTGTCTTCGCTTTTGCTTTATACCCTTTAGTTTTTGTTATGTCGCCAAGTATAAATGAATAACTCAACAACAGAATCAGAATATAAGTTGTATTCCGCGGAAAGACGGCTAGTATGTACAGAAGTGATCAGTAATATTTACAATAGAAAGATACAAGAGTCCAATCCGTCGTAAGACGTGTGTATACGTGATTACTTCCGGTACGCCACCGGAAGTGTGACTAACTCTTCACTGACTCGCACTGACTCTTCAGTAACTCATTAGAGACTCTCAAGTGACTCTCTATGACTGTATTTACTAGCCTTCCCACGCAAGGCTGGATGTGACACATGGTCATATTATAGTGGGTATTCCCGGCCATATAGCCGGGCCAAAAAATATCTGTCTATTTTTCCCCAGTCGTGGTTCTACCCTTCGGCGGAACCACGACTGGGTTATTGCTCTCTGCTCGGAAGCAGAGAGCGCCCTCTACGCGAAGGCAGAGAGCTGACAGTGTCGTAGAGTCGTCAGTCTAGTGACTCTATGCGACTGTATTTACTAGCCTTCCCACGCAAGGCCGGATGTGACACATGGTCATTTTATAGTGGGTATTCCCGGCCATATAGCCGGGCCAAAAAATGTCTGTCTATTTTTGCCCAGTCGTGGTTCTACCCTTCGGCGGAACCACGACTGGGTTATTGCTCTCTGCTCGGAAGCAGAGAGCGCCCTCTACCCGAAGGCAGAGGGCTGACAGTGTCGTAGAGTCGTCCAGAGACTCTGTGCGACTGTATTTACTAGCCTTCCCACGTAGGCTGGATGTGACACATGGTCATTTTATTGTGGGTATTCCCGGCCATATAGCCGGGCCAAAAAATGTCTGTCTATTTTTGCCCAGACGTGGTTCTACCCTTCGGCGGAACCACGACTGGGTTATTGCTCTCTGCTTGGAAGCAGAGAGCGCCCTCTACGCGAAGGCAGAGAGCTGACAGTGTCGTAGAGTCGTCAGTCTAGTGACTCGGTGCGACTCCCTGTAGAGAATCCACCATTGCTATATATAGCAAGGGGAACAGCCCATTTGTAGTCAAACAGGAGCGGCGCCCTAACAGTTTTGCAGCGCAATCCTTTGAGCTTCATCCTTCAATTTAGCATAATTATTATCTTATGGAACAACATAATGTTGATGCGAGATGTGCGTTATGATGCAGTGGATATTGGTTCGGAATGAAAATTCGGGGAGCCGATTTCGAATTCTAGTTGAATTCCTTGCATTCAATTAGGAACAAATACCCTTGGAAAACGTATTAATCCGTCTCTTCCCTCCAGTTATGGTTTAAATAATAAGACAGATTGGGTTCTATAGCCTTGGCTGGCAAGCATTCTACCGCAGAAAGCAATGACAACTTACTGCGGGATAATCTTCTGTCCATCATGTCTCGAAAGAGACATGATCACCCAAAGCGTGTATCATGTATGGCACTTAACTGACCGATTGTTCATGCATATTGTATTTTTTAGTTGTTGAAATTGTTGAAATTTTAGTTGTTTAAATCACAAAGTAACCAATGCATTTTACCATTGCTAAACATTAATAATTTGTGCAATTCTTATTCATTATGAATATCCTGTTTTCTTCTCTTAATGTTTGTTTTAATTTTTTGAACATAACAGGTTAAAATAATTTAATCTATTCCGAAAATATAAAAAATGTATATAAACATTAGCAAAATTATAAGTACATATTAGAAAACCCAAAGAACTAAGCATATATATTCATTCATGTTATTAAAAATCATACTAATTATCTGCATCAGAGATCAGTATCTTTTTCTTCTATGTGCCTTGTCCTTTCAGGACGTAGGCGATCATGGCCTTCCACGTCTCCCTATTCCTAATCTTAGCAAGCTTTCTCCTGTTACACCACGCAACCCCCGTTCTGTCATCCACCTGCTCAGGCCAGTCAAGTACGTTACACGCTGTTTACCCCTTTCTCTTCTTCCCTCTATCTGGCCTGATAGTATCAGGTTTTCCAAACCCTTTTTCCTCATTGCATGTCCCACAAACGTTATCTGTCTCTTTCTGATGCTCAATGTTAATTTCCTTTTCGTTTCCATCCTTTCCAAAACGTCATCACTGCTCACATGCTCGGTCCATGATATCCGCAGCATCCTTCTGTAGAACCACATTTCAGTTGCTTTAGTTTTTCATTCATTTTCGATGATATTGTTTAGCATTCACTGCCATATTGAAGAACTGACATCACATAGCAGTCCAGTACTCTTGTCTTTGTTTCTAGCGAAATTTCCCTGTTTCTTAATACTCTACTCAGCTCCTGGAATGCGTCTTTTGCCATGTCAATTCGCCTTCGGATCTTTGTACCGCACTTTCCGTCTTCTGTTAGAACACTTTCCAGGTATTTAAATTTTTGTACCTGCTTGATTTTAGCATCCCCCACCTGTATTCGGCATTTGGGGCTGCCCTTTTTGCTGATGACCATGCATTCGGTTTTCTTGCAGTTTATTTGTAGTCCTTTTTCGTCACTCTCTTCAGCTACCTTCTGTAGGAGGTCTTGTAGTTTTATCAGTATACATAATTAAAATTGGTAAAGATACTACGAGCAGTTAAAATATGTCGTAATCTCCATTATTAAATTTTTAAAAGTTGTATTATATCCTCAAATAAGAAAGGAAAATTTTATGTTAAAAGAGGAATTTTGATGCCTTTTCTATGGAAATACAGTTGTGGAAACCTGGCAACGCTGCCAAAAAGTAGGTTTGTGGATATGACATCTAAATCTTCAGAAACCGCGCCTATGGCTTCAACATTTTGAAATTACTGGTTTCAGCCCCAACATTTTGAAATTTCCGGCTACGTCCCCTGCAATGGCTCCCAAATTTAGGTAGTCATAAAGTAATGATTAATATCATTCAGTGATACACGTTTGGGCGATCATGTCTCGAAAGAGACATGACTGACTGGGCAGAAGATTATCCCACACTAGGTTGCCAATACTATCTTCGGTATACTGGTTGCCGACCAAGGCTATAGAGCCCAATCTGTCCTGTTATTTAACCCATAACTGAAGGGAAGTGACGGATCAATACGTTACCCAAGGGTATTTGCACGTGAGTGAATGCAAGGAATTCAACTGGATTTCGAACTCGGCTCCCCGATTTCTCGTTACAAGCCGATATGCACCACAACACACATCCTAATGATTAATGTACCTTACTGAAACTCATTGCTCATTGATATTCACAGGCCATAATAGACAGCTATCAATCTAAGTTTTAATAGATATATCTCTTCATTTGTTAATCTCTTATTATTGATTATAATATAATCAATAATTGATTATTGATAACAATATAAAGATAGCAACACATTTTAGTACACTTCATTTATCCTTTGTTAACTATACGTTCAATGTTTCAGTGTTATGTTAAAAATGTATAAAGTTCGTTGTTATTTGAAGTTGTGTGAGATTAATATTTGAAAGGTGATAAATGAAAGGAGTCAATGATGAAAATACTTATTTACTCGGGTTGAGAAGTAGTTAGTTTGTAGCAAGATGGCATATAATTTTCCCAAGGAGTGTTTTTCGCTGGTCAAAGGGAACGGAATTCAATTTTTGGCGGGCCTGTACGACATTACCACCACCTGTTAATTTGTTGATTATAATTTTTTTTTACTTTTTTTCAGTCCAGTATCATCGATTAGACCCTAAACTTTCCGATTATCAAATAAATTTAGAAACAAAAATCATTATTTAAGATTTTTAGGGGGTGCTCAGTTTCTCATACAACCTTATAGTAAATCGATCCTCCATTTTGTAAACACTCGCGTTGGGGTTGCTTTGATGTCGCTGAGACCATATATAAAGAAGCATGCAATTTGAAGATTGACAAACCCATGAAAAATTTTTTATTATCCCTACTTCATATCAATGAAAAATAAGTTATGTGAAACATTCAAAAAAATGTTTCGAAAAGAGTTTCTTTAAAATAATTCTTGTTGTAAAAAAAATTGGAATGAAAAATATGACATGTAAAACATTAAAAAAATTTTTTTTTGACAGAGAATCTTTAAAATAATTCCTATTCTAAAAACATTTAAATAAAACATATTTCCTGAATTATTTTTTTCATTAATTTTCTATAAGTTTTGGAAAAAATAGTAAAAGCGAGTGTTTCCAAAATGGAGGATCGATTTACTATAACGTTGCATGAGAAACTGAGCACCCACTAAACATCTTTAAATATTGAATCTTTTCAAAATTTTTGTTGAAAATCGGAAACTTTACGTACTAATCGATAAGAATACACAGAAGAAAGTAAGAAAAAATGATAATCAACAAATTTACAGCTGGTGGTAATGTCGTACAGGTCCGCGCAATTTTTTTCATTTTTTAAGTTACAGCAGTTCTTCGTTCAGTTAGTTTTCTTGTTTAGTAGAAGTTTTTCCTTGTAAGTTTTGCCGTTGAAATGTGTCATCAATGTTCTGAAAGGCCAAGTGCCAAGTTTACTTATCTTTGCATTCATTTATGTATAAGCCTCTCTTTTTTTTTTTTTTTTTAACCGTCATTTGTCTGTTGTCAGCACTTTGAATATGTTTATATGCCGGTTTATTTTTTCTCATCAATTTGTGAATTCCTTTCTTTTTCTAAATTTTCCCCAAAGCGATTCTTCTCAGTGGCTGAATATTTATTTCTAAATTCAGCCTGAGAATTTCTTTATTTCCCCAGTTTCCCCAGAGCGAGGCCTCGCGTTCTTTGAATATTTATTTCGCATATTGTCGCGAATTACTTTTCTTGAATTGACGATTTTGCTAGCCAAGCTATGGAGATTTTATTTTTATTTTTAAGTTTTTTGCTTTCTAAAATAGTCATACTTACAGTATAAACAAAAAACAAATATAAAAGCCAATAAAAGATGGTTTTCATTTTGTGGTTTTCTCTCTAACTAAAAATAACTGAAATCTTATTTCCATACAGTATTTACATTTTTTTTAGCTTAAAATATTTTATCGATTTTTTTATTTATTTATCATGGAGAAAGAAAAACAAGGAATTGTTTGTAAGGGGAAGGGGAAAAGTTAGCCAAGGCGTAACCAGCAGACACTTCATTTAATCACAAAGTAATGAAGACTGTTGTGACAAGCACAATAGTCGTAGTGTGATGAAATATATAATTTTGCTGTAAAGATCTTAAGATCTTTTGCTCTAAAGATCATGGATTAACACCAGAGAAGAAAACTCAAACTACACTAGCAATGAATTTTTTATCACCAGTAACACAAGCCCAGTTTTGTATATCAGTTCGAAAAAGAATAGACTGGAGTCAAAGTTGAAGAGCTTGTCAGGTTTTCTGATGAAAAAAGAAAAACGCTGACACGGATATATAAAAATATTTAATATTTTTATTATTATTCTCTTCTCTTCAGTTACGAGTGGTAGAGTCGGTGTTTAGTTGGCGTAGGCTACGTACGAGTTGACTACTCGATTGCTGTCTGCAAAACTCAACTCTCAAACCAACTCTCTGTGACCGCTGATGAACTTTTAACTCAAATTGACTGTGATCGCTGACGTCGCTTGAACAGTTAACTATTATTATAACAGCTATTTCCGCCGAAACTTGGTCTGATCTCAGGCGTTGACCCCCTTCTTGATCTCTGTCTATCAAAACAATAACCCAGCCTGTACTTATTACGTTCCGCACCCAGCGACATATCCTTGCGCAGAACGCAAAATACACTTGTTGGGAAAATTCCACACCGACCAAGATATTACATAGCACTCAGGATGACACATTTAATTATTGCTGAAAAAGAGGAAGAATTATTATGAATTTTTAATTTCGGAAGCTGGAGCTATTAGATATTTTACCCGCTTCAGCTCTGGCTCCAACTTTTAAAATTATCTGGTTCCACAAAGCAACTCAAAAGTTGCAGAAGGTTGCACATAAGGATCCAGAAAGCCTCGTGCGTTCTTAAGGCCACAGGTTTCTTAACTCAGGAGGAGACTTACGTATTTTTAAAACTGTGTAGATTACGCCACCGGCTTTGGTAATAGAATAAAATTAAATATTTCTCTTTGCAGTCGTCGAACCTACATTCTCTATACATTAAACAATACAATGTTAAAAAAGGTGTGTCTTTGTTCGGTCGACCAAGAGAGATCACACAACAAAAGAAGACTCAATTAGTCTTTTTCAGAAAGGCACTTCACTTTGGGGACATTTGAAACCTATGTCTGCTAAATTTATTATTACTTCTGAAACGTAAATTAATTTCTAAGGAATTAAATGATTTTTTAATCTGAAATATTTTGTAAGAATTTCACCTCAACCAAGTCTAGAAATTGACTAAAACACAAGAGATTACTAAATGTTAGAGAATATAAGAAAAATATCACTAAGGGGAGAGAACAAGAAAAGAACGTGAAACATTTTTACAATGGATGTCGGAACAAACAGCTCGTTGTTAAATACATCAATTAACTTTATTATGTGCGTTGTGGTGCAATGAAGATCGACTCGGAACAACAAATTGGTGGAGCCGAGTTCGAATTCCAGTTGAATTACTTGCATTCACTTACGCACAAATACCCCTGGGAAATTAAACCGTCTCTTCCCTCCAGTTATGGGTTAAATAATAGAATAGATTTGGTTATATAGTCTAGGCTACTGAAGAAAGCAATGGCAACCTATTGCGGAATAATCTTCTGCCCAGTCAGTCATGTCACTTTCGAGACATGATCACAAAAGCGTGTATCACGTATGGCACTTAACTGACTGACCTCTATTATAATAAAATATCTTTAAATCGCAGATAATAAAATCAATCAAGAAATAGTTAAAAATGATATAGTAAACAATTGAAAATAATTGCTAATTATATACAAAACTATTTTAAATTTATTGTTGCTCTTTAAAATTGTTCAAATGTTAAGTAAAAGAAAACAAATACTAAAGATACGCAAAGCGAAATAAATGCTAGGATCTCCTACAAATTCAAAGAAACATTATTTTAAATCATGTGAGAATAAAGAGAAACATTCGGGTACACAGAAGAACAATAAAAAAAATGAATGGAGAAGATTGGAGATAAAGATTGACATTACATTTACATTTTTGAAGGTCAAAGTTGACTAGGAAGAAAGAAGCCGAAAGAGAGTTCCACAAGTGACAAGTGCGATAGATGTTATCATTTCCTAATAATATAAGCGTATGTTGTAGATACACGTGTTTGAGAACATATATCTGTTATTTTAAATAATGTAATTGACATTTAATTGACGTGTAATTGACGGTTAGGCTGCATGTCTCTTTCGATTTACGACTGACTAGGCAGAAGATTTTCCCATCGTATGTTGCCATTTCTTTCTGTTGTCGGCTAGTTGCCAACCAAGGGTATAAAGTCCAAACTCTCCTGCTATTCAAGAAGAGATGAATTAATATCTTTCCCACGGGTGTTTGCGCGTAAGTGAATTCAACGAATGCAATGAATTCAACTGGAATTCGAACTTGGATCTCTGATTTCTCATTTCCAGTTGATACCCATTGCACCACAATGCACATGGATTCGAAAATTTATGTTGCTTCAAGTCTCTTTATTATCTTGAAAGAGATTATCCAGCATTAACTTCTTTAGAGGAGGATTGATAATAATTTTCTAAGCTTTTGTAAGGCATCTTTGTCAATCCCAATGTGCCTTCGAAACTCGTAAATCCGATATTTCCCCCCCCAGGTGTGTGTGTGTGTGTGTGTGTGTGTGTGTGTGTGTGTGTGTGTGTGTGTGTGTTTAGTGGGTTGACTGCGCACGTGTTTTTCCACATGTATGAAAACTAACGTTTTCTTGCGAACTAGGCCAGTCTCTGACGTTATGTTACGGAATAAACGATGACAAATGGAGGCCAAACTTTGATTAGAAGAGAAGAGATGAAACTCGGCAAAGCTTTTAGAATTATCTCTTGTCTTTTGAGTTGACAGGGATTATAAAGAAGAAGAAGAAGAAGGCGGAGTAAGAGGAGTAAAAGAAGAAGGAAGAGGAGGAAGAGAAAAAGAAAAAGAAGGAAGGAGAAAAAGAAGAAGGTGGTAGAGAAGGAGGATTAAAAGAAAAAGAAGACAGAAGAGGAGGAGGGGTAGGAGAAAAAAGAAAACAGAGGAGGAGAAAAAGTAGACGACAAAGGATGGGGAGAAAAAGAAAGCGAAAAGGAAGGTAGAGGAGGAGAAAGAGAAAAAGAAGAAGACAGAAAATAAAAAAAGAAGAAAAAAAGAATGCATAAGAAGAAAAAGAAGAAGAAAAAAAAGAAAAGTAGAATACAGAAGAGAAGCTGTAGAAAAAGAAGAAAACGAAAAAGAAGAAGAAGAAGAAAAAGAAGAAGGAGCAGAAGCTCCATCAAGTTAATGTCGAATCAGAAAAAAAAAGGCAGATTTTTTTTTTAATTGTTCATATAAGAAGCAGAAAGGTATTTTGTCTGAGATTCAGGTTTTATTCTTGTTTTCTCTTTCTCAGCTTAATCAGGCCTCAAAGAAATACACATCAAACAAAGCGAAATTAGACAGCAAAGTCAACGATAGTCTTGGCTCTTTGAAACGGAAAAACAACTGTTATTCACGCTTTGATTTACAGATGTCATCATTAATTTTGCTGTATTTTACTTTCCGCGGAATAATTCTAAATTATTGCATTTTGTCATCGTGGTTATCGCTACCATCTTTCTTTTTCCCTCTTGGATTTTTTCTTTCCTCATTTCTGCAAAGTGGGTTTGGGTAGGTGACTCTTTTGAAGTGTCACACAATAGCTTTTTAAACTTTAGTGATTTTGGTTTATTCTTGAGGAACGCCTCATTGTCTGCACTGTTCCAAAGGGAGCGATGTTTTACATATTGTAAAAATTCACTCATGTATTATTTATACTAATGTATCATTAAAATGTATGTATGTATGTATGTATGTATGTATGTATGTATGTATGTATGTATGTCAGACTCTTCATATTAATTTGTCGCTGTCTTTTTCTATCTATCTATCTATCTATCTATCTATCTATCTATCTATCTATCTATCTATCTTCGTTTGTTCCTATCTACTTGTTGGATGCTAATTTACGAAGTTAGCAGCATTTTCTCGGCAGATTTCTGTAATATTATCTCTGTTTCTGCACAAATACTCTTCTAAAATCTGTAATATTAAAGTAAGATTTTGTATCGTATGTGTTTTTTCTATCTTCCTGTATATATATATATATATATATATATATATATTGGAAGATATATATATATAAATATATCTTCTTCTCTCTCAATCTCTCTCTTTCTCTCTCTCTCTCTCTCTCTCTATATATATATATATATATATAGTGGTTTCATATTTTCTTTACATTGTTAATGCTATCTCGACCTTTACACACATTGTACTTTCTTTAATCTCTTCTAAACAATGAATGTTATTTTGTTAATATTTTGGGAAAGGTATTAATCCGTCGCTTCTCCCTTCAGCAGTGGGTTAAATAGGAGGACAGATAGAGTTCTATAGCCTTGGCTGGCAACTAGTCTACCCCCCAAAAAATAATGGCAACCTACTGCGGGAGAATCTTTTGCCCAGTTAGTCACGTTTCTTTCAAGACATGATCTCTCAATCGTGTATCACGTATGGTGCTTAACTGACATTTTTATTATGTTTATCTGTTAAATCCTGATGATTGTTTCTTTCTGTGCGGCCATCATAGATACTTCCATCTCTTCTTTTAGCCACACTCTCTGCAGTCACTGAAGCGTTTAGTGTTTATTAACATTGTCATTATTACTACTGAGTCCATACCGACCATAGAAGTCTATTGTTTCCATGTGTTGTTTCTATATTATCTCATATATCTCAAAATCGTTAGTTAACTCACGTATCTCAGAATTTTTGTATGATTTTAGCAGAATTTATTGTCAGCATTTACGGTCGTTGTGTTCTCTGGATTTTATAAGGTGCTTATCGATTCGGGTGACTTTCAGCAATTTTGGAACTGAACCCATTATTTGTTTGATATATCCTCTCGTTTCGCTGTCCATGTTCTAATCCTTTCTTTATGTTTGTCTTTTCTCCAAGTACTCAAGGCTTTCCCAGTGATTGTACCCTCAATTAACTTGCCAATAATTCTCGAATCAATGGTTTAAAACATTATGTGAAATTTATAACAGCTAGGAAAATTTCAGTTTAAGAAAAATAAATGAATAAAAAGAGGTATAGCAACTCAATCAATAAAAAATTCATTTCATATATATATATATATATATATATATACACACATATGTGTGTCTTTGCTCTACTTTTGTATATCTTCTTTTGTACTTTGTATCGAGCACTTTTTCTTGTGGTTGGTTCCGTTTGGGTTTTTTTTCTTTGCTGCGGAGTATTGAATGTTTTGTTCTTGTTCCGCGGATTTCCATTTTTTTCTCCCCATTTATCCGACGCCTTAGTGCACCGGATTGTAACGGAATTAGGTTCTGTTTGTTAGTGGTTTTTTTGAAGGTTTATTTTAGTATAAATTTACGGCCTACATACTTACAGAGTCTATTTAGTTATTATTTTTATATATATATATATAAGAATAAATCTAAGTAAGAGCCAACAGACCTACAAAGGTTTCACCTAACAGCTCATCAGGGTAAGCCGACTTAACCTGGCGAGCGGTTAGGTGAAACCTTGGTAGGTCTTTTGGCTCTTACTTAGATTTATTCTTATTTGTTGCTCTACTATTGTATTGAGCGCTTTAGTGTTAGGGTTCTCGTCTCGGGTTTTTTTTTCTTTTCTACGAGTACTTTGACGTATGTTCAAGTACTTAGTTTCTTTCTCTTTTTACTTCCCCTTTTTTCCCCTCGGAGTTTATTCTCGGTGGGTTTTTCGAGACGAACTGAAATATATTATAACAATTAGTATTAGCATTATTATTATTGTTATTATTATTATCATGTCATTTTTCATCATATTTCGATTTCTGCATTGGTCTCACTACCAACCAAGTCTGCGGGGAGACCTAAGGCAGGTAGTGGCGTGATGTTATGGCTCCATTTCATGTTTTTCTATCTTCCCTATCATCCCTAGCATTACATAGATAAAGTTTTCCTTGTGGGCTGTACTTAATAAGACAATTTTTTGTATATCTCTTAAGCTGGGGCTTCCAGGGATTCTTTCAATGTGTTGTTTTGTTCCATTTTTTATCATTCCAAGTGCACCTACTATCACTGGCACAACTCTTGTTTTCAATTTCCACATTTTTTCTATTTCAACTTCCAGGTCTTTATATTTTGACAGTTTTTCAAATTCCTTGATTGCTATGTTACAATCCGCTGGACAAGCCATATCAATTAATAGACAAGTTTTCTCTTTCTGGTTTTTAACAATAATGTCTGGCCTGTTTGCTTCAATTTTTCTGTCTGTGTAGATGGTGTAATCCCATAGAATGGTTACATCTTCTATTTCTGTAACCGGTGCTGGGTGATGTTCATACCAGTGTTTGTTTACAGATTTTCCATAATGTTTGCACATTGCCCAATGTAAATATTGCCCAACTCTATCGTGGCGATTTTTATATTCATTTGGGGCAAGCACAGAACAGCCTGAGATTAGGTGGTCTATTGTTTCTTGGTGTTTATCACAAAACCTGCATTTTGGATCCATATTATTATGCATAATATTTGCCTGAAAGTTTCTAGTGAAAAGACTTTGGTCTTGTGCTGCAAGAATAAAGCCTTCAGTTTCAGACTTTAATCCAGATGCACGTAACCATCGATGAGTATTAACTTTGTCAACATTGGATTTATTGGCACGTTCTGGATATTGGCCATGCAGAGGTTTGTCTTGCCAGCGCTGTTTCATCTGTTCAAGAGCTTTGTCTTTGGCTTTCATTTTCATATTTTTTGCCGCAATAGTTGGTTCATCGCTTCTGTTTTGCTTTTCTACAGAATCTACTAACTGTAAATCTTGTTTATATTTACTGCCTTCTTTTATTATTGAATATTTTTTCTTTCTTTCTTCATGTTGCCTTACTAATTGTATCATCCAATCCTTTGTTGTTTCTATGTATGTTAGTAAGCCAATAGTTGTTGTCTTGTATGACAATTCCAGCTGAATATGACCTCTTCCACCTTCTTTACGGAGTATGTATAGACGGTCTACATCAGCCTTTGGATGATGCATCTTATGCTTAGAAAGAAGCTTTCTTGTTTTAGCATCCATTCGCCTGATGTCGTTTAGAGTCCAGTTTAAGATGTTAAAGCTATATTGGACAACTGGGATTGCAAGGCTATTAATGGCCATAACTCTGTTCTGTGAATTTAATTCAGTTTTTAATATCATTCGTAGCCTTCTATAGTACTCTTTACGCACTATTTCTTTCATTTTTTTATGGTGAATGTTTTCGCTCTCATTTACACCTAGGTATTTATAAGCTTCTTCTGGTTTCAATTCTTTTATTGTTACAGCAGGGTCTAAGCTAATTGAGGATGTTTCTTGTATTGATCCACGTAAAACTGTAGCTTTAGCACATTTATTCAAATTAAATTTCATTCCAATGTCTTCGCTGAAGCATTTTACAGTTTGCAGAAGACCTTCCAGCTCATTATCATTCTTAGCATATAACTTTAAGTCATCCATGTAAAATAGATGGCTTATTTTCTTTTGGCCTATTTTATAACCACATTCTGTCTTATTAAGTTGACTGGTTAGTGCTATTAATGATGTGCAGAATAGTAAGGGAGATAAAGAATCACCTTGAAATATACCTCTTTTGATGTTTATTTCATCAGACTTATAGGTTCCATTTATATGATTGAGGTAAAGGGTTGTTTTCCATATAGACATGCACTGTTTGATGAAATTGATGATGACGGGCGATATCTTGTATATGTTTAAAGTCTTTAAAATCCAGGAATGTGGCACACTATCGAATGCCTTTCGATAATCTATCCAGGCGGTACTAAGATTTTTCTTTGTACTGTAGCAGTTTTCCAGGATCATTTTGTTAATTAGCAATTGGTCTTTACAACCATAACAGCCACGTTTGCACCCTTTTTGTTCAAGCGGTATCATGTCATTTCTTTCTAAGAATAAATATGTCTGTTTTGTTAAAATAGATGTTAATAGTTTATATGTTGTCGGAAGACATGTAATTGGTCTGTAGTTTTTCGGGTTGTTTGTGTCATCATTCTTGGGTAGAAGAAATGTAATTCCTTTGGTCATCCATGCAGGAATTTTAGTGGGATCGTCAACCATTTCTTGAAGTTCTTTGGCTAGTTTTTTATGTGCTGCATTTAAATAATATAGCCAAAAGTTAGGAATTTTATCTATACCTGGGAATTTCCAATCGTGTGCTTTTTTTAGTGCAAATTTAACATCATCTTCTGTAATTCCAGACCATGTCTGTTCTGGTTTATTTTTCATTCGTTCTATCTCTTGCGCAATCCAATGTACTTCCTTGCTATGTTCTTTAGGGCAAGCCCATATCTTTTCCCAGAACTGTGTGACTTCTTCCATTCTGGGGGGGACTGTCACTTCAATTCTTTTTTTACCTATTTCCCTGTAAAATCTCTTTGTATCAGTCTGAAAAATCTTGTTTTGTCTGTAAAATCTTGCTCTTTTTTCATAGCGTCTTATTCTTTGAGCCTTCAGTTGGATTTTTTGCTTTATTTTTTCTTTATTTGATAAGACTTCATTTTCGTTCCTAATGTTATATTTTCTTTCGGCTCTTCTGCTTTTCCTAGTTCTTACATTTATTTTTCTACTCAGTTCATCCAGTACTATATTATTATTATTATTATTATTATTATTATTATTATTAATATATATATGTATATATATATATATATATATATATATATATATATATATATATATATATATATAACAACTTCTCTTTAGCCAGCTCCTAGCAAGAAGGTCAGTTGAAAGGCCACTTTTGCGTTGCAAAGACAAACTCCAAGATAGTCTGAAGTGATGTTGTAGCATCGTTTGATGGAACTGGCGCCTATCCTGTTTCTCATCTATACAAATATTTTAGCGAAGCCGACTTGAACATCAGTTTGGTTAGTTTTGTTTTGTTTTACGGCATATCGCCCCCAAATGAGTTACTTATGCCGACAAAAAGTTTACAAAAGATTAGTATGAATGGAATATGTATTCTTTTTGTGAGAAATTAGTTTGTAGATAAAATTTCATTGACGTATTTTTGTAAAGAGGGTTTTGTCAAGAGTTAGATGTATTGCTGGTATATATATATTTGTTTTTAAATATATTGTTCATAATAATTTATCCTTCAAAAATGTATTGCTGGTAATATTTTCTTCTCCAAAACGTATTGCTGGATTTTTTCACTATAAAAGTCTATTTTTATACTTTCATATTGTTTGACCCCAGTTAGGGACTTAACGATTTGACTATAATGGAGATCTTAACAGGGGCGACTATTGGGGCTCAGGACGGATCTAGAAACAACAGCAATTAAGAGGTGGTTCCACACTCTTCACAACCTCCCAATCAGAGGTCTTGCTGCCGGATGTAGTTTATCGTCATACTCGGAACGAGTAGTATTATCACTTTCACTTTTCCTGGTTTAGTTTGTTAAAATTCTGTCCAAAGTCATTTTTTGAGACCTGACGAAAAAAAAAAATTGCACGGTAAGAAGAAAATGTTACACGTTGACTAACAAAAAAAATCTACATCTTTTCTCTCAAATTAATCTTCCGACCACTCAAATTAATTACCCAGTCAAATTAATCTTCTACCAAGTCAAATTAATCTTTCGCCCATTCAAATTAATCTTCTACCCAGTCTTATTAATCTTCCGACCACTCAAATTAATTACCCAGTCAAATTAATCTTATACCAAGTCAAATTAATCTTTCGCCCATTCAAATTAATCTTCTACCCAGTCTTATTAATCTTTCGACCACTCAAATTAATTACCCAGTCAAATTAATCTTCTATCAAGTCAAATTAATCTTTCGCCCATTCAAATTAATCTTCTACCCAGTCTTATAAATCTTCCGACCACTCAAATTAATTACCCAGTCAAATTAATCTTCTATCAAGTCAAATTAATCTTTCGCCCATTCAAATTAATCTTCTACCCAGTCTTATTAATCTTCCGACCACTCAAATTAATTACCCAGTCAAATTAATCTTCTATCAAGTCAAATTAATCTTTCGCCCATTCAAATTAATCTTCTACCCAGTCTTATTAATCTTCCGACCACTCAAATTAATTGCCCAGTCAAATTAATCTTCTACCAAGTCAAATTAATCTTTCGCCCACTCAAATTAATCTTCCACCCATTCAAATTAATCTTCCACCCGTTCAAATTATTCTTTGATCCATTTAATTTGACTGAGTAGAAGATTAATTTGAATGGGTGAAAGATTAATTTGATTGGGTAGAAAATTAATTTGATGGGGCGAAAGTGTAATTTGAATGGGTAGAAGATTAATTTAAATGGATCAAAGATTAACTTGAACGGGTGAAAGATTAATTTGATTGGGCAGAAGATTAATTTGAATTGGTGAAATATTAAATTGAATGGGTGAAAGATTAATTTGACAGGGAAAAGGTGTAGTATCAGTAAATACATAAAACGGTTAAAAATAACGAAAATAAATTTAGAAACACTGGGAAGATTCCAAGATGTTTTCATTAGGACAATACCAACGTCTGAGTCGGTTTACTGATCTCCCGGGCGTCATTATTTTTCTTGATGGATGATAATTATTTCAAACGAAATATTCCTATAAATCTTAAAGATGATGTACATTCGTCACATCCTTATTTTCTGGTGATACAAAATCACGAACTAATAGCTAGTCAGGGGCTGCTGCTATTCATCTTGAGGTTCTCGACAAAATCCAAAGCAGCTCAATTTCAGTTACTTTCTCACCAACGTAATGTAGCTTTTCTCTGTCTTTTCTGCAAGTATTTTTCATGTCTATTGCTCTGACGAACTTCTTTCCCTGGTGCTCCGACCACATCTGTTTACGCGTGCTACTAGTTTTGCTTTAAGATGCCACTCTTTTACCGTCGAAATAGTTAAATATAACTTTCTCTTCTACTCCTCAGTTTCTTTTCTCGCCCTTCCTGTTTGTGGAACTCTCTTCCTTTTGCTTGTTTCCTTGATAGCTACAATTTTCAAAAGTTTAATTGCAACGTTAGTTGCAATCTTCTATCTCCTTGATTCCCATCTTTCTCCTATCCTTTCTTCGACATCCACTGTACCTTGTTTTTTTTATTTCTCTGTAATCCCCTGCAGCGGTCTTGCTTTGCTTGTGGTGAAACAATTATAAAAAAAAAATTAAAATTATATAAAACACACATCATTTGAACAATTTTAACAACTATCCACCCGTACTTGTTTTTCTGTCAATTCTTCACTTCTGTATGCCGTTTCCAATCATGGCATTGGTAATCACGTCTTTTCACGATTTCCTGTTCTTTGGTAACTCTCAATAATCTTTTGTTTCTTATTTTTTTAAACATTGTGATGTGCTATGTGGTACAGTGGATATCGGCTCGGAACGAGAAACCGGGGAGCCGAGTTCGAATTCCAGCTGAATCCATTCTATTCACTTACGCGCAAATACCCTTGGGAAAGGTATTAATCCGTCTCTTCCTTCCAGTTATGGGTTAAATATCAGGACAGATTGGGTTCTATAGCCTTGGTCGGCAACCAGTCTACCGCAGAAAGCAATGGCAATGGCAATGGCAACCTACTGCGGGATAATCTTCTTTCGAGACATGATCGCCCAAGCGTGTATCACGTATGGCACCTAAACTGACTGATGTGCTATGTGATGTCAGTTCTTCAATACAGACTTTTTGTGTGTTTTTAAATTTGACCTTGTTGAGTTTGTCCTCTATAAAAATGCGTGAAAATAAGAACACTCAAAATGGTGTATTAAAATAATTATTTATATAAGCATTAAATAAGTCTGTATTATACAAACTGATAGTAATGTTTATATGTCTGGTACAAGGTTGGTAAGAAGAGTTTATAATAGTCCTTTAAAGAGAAAAGTAAGTTAAATGTACAAGAGCAGTAATGACAATAAGGGTCTATGTAGGAGCGAGGGTATAGTTGAAGTCGAAAGGTCCTTGATGAGTTCGCTCAGTTAAATGTGTTTTTCATTGTATCTTCTTCTTTTTGCCTGTCTTTATGAAATGTTCTTTCAAGAAGGAGAGGTACAGAACACAGCACGAGAGAGAGAAAGAGAGAGAGGGAGAGAGAGAGTGAGAGGGTAAGCCAATACAGTTCGCCTGGCTTGTGTCAAGGGAATCGGCCAAAGAGCCCTCTGAAGAAAAAAAGGCAAAATCATGCGTACTTATACATTTTTAGAGGATAAAAGTAGATCACTTTCTAATATGTTTTTCTGTTCCCTTACGGCAGTGAATGCTGGACAATATCATCGAAAATGAGGACAAAACTTGAAGCAGCGGAAATGTGGTTCTACAGAAGGATGCTACGGATATGCAAGCAACGATCAGGTGTTGAAAAGAATGACAACAAAAAGGAAATTAATCTTGAGCATCAGGAAGAGACAACTGAAGTTCCTGGGACATGCAATAAAGAAGGAGAGCTTGGAGAACCTGATACTGACTGGCCAGATAGAAGGCAGAAGAGACAGAGGAAGGCAGCGGATAACATATTTGCAGGGCCTAGATGACGGGACGGGGGTTGCGAGGTGTAACAGGAGCAAGCATACTAAGAGCCACAAGGGATAGGAAAACGTGGAGAACCATGATCGCCTACGTCCTGAAGGGACATGGCACATAGAAGAAGAAGAAGCTGCCATTCATTTACTCAAGCTTACTAGGTAAGTTGTACAATGTGTTTCTCTCTTTGTCTTTCATTCAAATTGTCCTGTGAGTATCAAAATTTTCAAGCACTTTTTTCTCGTGCCATATATATTTTCTCTGTCTCTTCTATAAGTGTCTTTTAAGTTTCCGTTTTCTTTAAAAGTTCACCATTGCTCACATGTTCGGTTCGTTGTATTCTCAGCATCATTCTGTAGGACCGCATTGTTACGACATGTCTCTTCTTGATCTGGGAGGTGTTGTCCGTTATTCACTACGTAACATTTCTGTACTCTTTTTATTGTTTCTCAAGAATCTCTTCTGTTTCTTAATACTTTGCTTAGGTTTACGAAGGCTCTTTCACTGTCCCAATTTTGACTTTTTTTTTTTTATAAGCGTTTCACCCCGAGCAAGGCATGTCACTGCCACTACTGCGCAGGGGGCTACGTAGAGTGGAGAAAGGATGATTAAATATAGGAAATGTCAGAGGGTGGGTGATAGGCGGGTAAGGATACCGAGAATGAGGGTTGGGTAGATGAGAGTGTTCTGAGAATAATTGGGAGTTAGTGTGATAGGAGGTGTCTATTGACCCTACAGTTAAACACCTGGAGATTGTAACTGTCGGGAAAGCAGAGTTGTGGAAGCGAGTTCCACAGGCGGGAAGCGCGAGAAAAGAAGCTGTTGGAGTAGAATTTACGGTTACATCTTATTTGTTTAACTGTAAAAGGGTGGGACCTAGTTGCTAATCTAGTATCTCGTGTAAATTCGTGCTTAGGCGGCACCAGTGAACTAAGCTCATCGGAGCAGTAGCCATGAAAGTACTTGTAGAAGAGGCACAGGGAAGCCACATCACGCCGGTGAGAGAGTGGCTGCAGCCGGTCTGCCAAGTCAGTATCAACCACGTTACAGATCCTCCTTTGTATTTTGTCAAGAAGCCCAAGGAGAGCAGCAGGGGCACCCGACCAGATATGGCAGCAATATTCAATACACGGGCGGATGGTAGATTTGTATATGTGCAGAATAGATTCAGGTGGGAAAAACGTCCGGGCCCTGCACAGAGAGCCGACTTTCATAGCAGCAGATTTCGCAATGGATTCGATATAGTCATTCCATTTGAGGTGTTTTGCTCAACGGCATATCAACATCTGTGAGTTTATTACTTCCAAAAGGTAGGGTTTTGAGGTATTTTTTAAATGTTTGGTTATTGTGAGAAGGTTGATTTAGTCAGATTGTAATGAAAATTTAAAAAAAAATATTTTTTTGAAAATGTCTTCTAGTTTTGTGTTCAAAAATGTATTGCTGGTAATCATTTTTTTTCTTCAAAAATGTATTATGGCAATATATTCTTTTCCTTCAAAAATGCATTCTTGGTAATATTTTTTTTCAAAAATACATATTTTTCTATAAAAGTCTATTTTTATGTACATATTTCTATAAAAGTGTATTTTTATACTTTCATGGTGTTTTGACCCCAGTTTTGGGGTTAACTATTTGCCCATAGTTGGGACCCTAACAGATGCTACCACTTTGGGTCAGGGTGAACTTTGGAACAACATCAATCAAGAGGTGGTTTCCTGCTCCTCAAAACCTCCCAAACAGAAGCCTTGCTTCTGGATGCAGTTTATTTTTCAGTGTCGCATTTTCCGTTCTCTGTTAAAACACTCCCTCGTTATTAATATTGTTTTACTTGTTCGATTTTGATAGTTTACAGTTTTGTAATTTGCACGTTCTTCATTTTGCTAAAAACATTGCATTCTGTCTTGTGATTAAGCCTTAGAACTTTGATGTCACTACCTTCTGTAGGAGTTCTTGTAGTTCCATTTCTGTTTCGGATATCAACACTGTGTTATCCGAATATCTTATGTTATTAAGATGCCGTGCTATAGAACCTCTTATTCTCTCAGAATCTCCCCACTGTATCGGTTAAATAAATCCGATAAGAAGACATATCCTTGTTTTGCATCTCTTTTTACTTTTTGTATATTTACTGAATTCGTCCGTAAATAGGCGGTTTGCTGCCAGTATAAATTCAGGATTATTCTAGTATCTTTTCTAAATCTGTCAAGGTTACTTAGCAGTTCCTACAGTTAACTACAATCTTCAAAAATGTAAATGCAACATTAGTTATCATCTTTTGCCTCTTTAACTGATATTCTTTTATTATCCTCTCTGTATAGTTGATATTTCAGTAACCATTTGTGTTTTAGTGACTTTTATCTCATTACTTTGGGATAACTGATTACAACAAAGAAACAGCAACAACAAATATTTCTAGCACGACCTTCTCAGCTGAAAAGAAGTTGAAAGACTATATTGGATCTGCTTAGAAATTTGGTTCACTCTGTCATGTGAGACCATTTCTATCTCCAGAATCAATAATACACTAGCGGTATAGCCCGGCATTGCTCGGGGTGTAATGAAAGCTTTAAAACTAATCCATGGTTCTGGAGCTCAGACTCAGCCTAAAGAATATTTGTGTGAAGTTTGGTGAGAATCGGATAAAGATTGTGGATTTGTATAAAGGACATACAGACAGATAAACAGACGCACACACAAACATCTTGCCTTTTATATACATATATATTATCGATTTTTTGCAATATTGTAAGAACTGCAACCTTGAAACTTCTGAATATCGTTTTTTATGTCTTTGTCTATGAGTGTATCAAATTTGATTAATATCGGACCACACCTTCTATAACCCGATTTTTTCGATTATCGATTTTCAATATTTATCGGGGGTACCTTGACACAAAATCTAGCTAAGACCACTCGCAGACGCTTATAGTACAACTGTGTAAATTTTCAAGAAAATCGGTTCAGCCGTTTCGGAGTCTATAGGTAACGGACACACACACACACACACACAGACAAAGTTCCATTTATAAATAAGTTTAGATATCTATAAGTTACGGAAATTAACGAAGATTAATAAAGCTGGTTATAAGCAACCGACAATTTGGAATGATTTATTTGAACATTATTTTTGATCGATACTCGTATTTAATTAGATATTCTGTTCATAATCAAACAGCATTATATATTTATTTCTACCGGCCTGATTATTTACATTATTGACACACATTTTTGTAACAAAAATGTATTGTGAATAATCAGACCGGTGAAATAAATATATAATGCTGTTTGATTATAAACAGAATATCTACTTAAATACGAGTATCGATCAAAAATAATATTCAAACAAATAATTTCATATCTATAAGTCTATCATCGCTTAGAATAATGCTGACACATATAGTTTAGTGCTCCTGCTATATATCTAGAGTTCATTGATAAAACCCAAAGAGGAATCAGAAATATTACTGATTCTGATCTGGTGGCTCGGCTTCATTCACTTTCTCACTGCCGTAAAGTTGCCTCCCTGTGCCTTTTCTATAAATACTTTCATAGTAATCGTTAAGATGAGCGCTTCGCTATGATACCTAGACTTGACCACAATACTAAACTCGAGTCGAGATCTCATCAATTGGCATTTGCGTTGGCTAATTTAACAGTAAATTCTATGCTAACAGTTTTCTTTGTCACAATTCTCTCTTGTGGAGATCCCTTCCAGTTCCATGTTTTCCAGCCAACTTTAATCTTCAAAGAATTAAATGTTATGTCAATCGCTATCTGCTGTTCTCCTAATTACTCTTTTTGTTCTCCATCCTTAATAATGTTTCTTTTCTCTTATTCTTTCACAGCCAGTTACCCTTTGTGTTTTAGTAGCTTTATTGTATTGCTTAGTAGCTTTATTGTATTGTTTGGGGTGAACTCAACCCCAAAATAAAATTACTAGGAGAGAAAATCATACAATCAAGCAGTTAACTTTCTACACAATCAAAGATAAAAAAAAAAAAAGGTGGAAGGAATCTCTTACTACTATTAGAAAGAGCTAATCGTATCTCAGTAAGAATAACTAAACCAGGCTAAGTAAAATCATCTAAAGTAACTCCAGCAGCTTCCTTTCACGCACTTTCCGTCTGTGGAACTCCCTTCCGTATACTTGCTTCCCTGACAGCTACAATCTCCAAGAAATTAAATGAAACGTCAATTTCCATCTCTTGTCCACTTAACTCCAGTTCTTCTCTCGTCCTTTCCCCCCCATCACTTTGTGTATCTTGTTCTTTTCCTTTCTCACTCTACCCTCGCAACTGTCTTCACACTGGTATTCTCCTCCTTCTCTTGCCTTTTCTCCGACACTCCCTGTAACCAGTTCGTCTTTCTCTTCGCTCTCCTCATGCTTAAACTTTCACTCTTCTCTTATGTAGCCCCTTGCGCACTAGTGGCGGTACCGCCTTGATTGGGGTGGGGGGAACGATTAAAAAAGTCATTGACAACAGTTGAAAATCGAACTTCATGACAAACTGTTTAAAAAGATAAAAATTTCAGCCAAGAATAATGCTAAGTTTCAATCAATCAATGCTGATTTTTCCCTGTACAATTGACTTTACCATTATCTTTTATAGACGAAAAAATGGTCGTATGTATTTCAGATTAGATAAATTTAGATAAACATTGGTTGTTTATACTGGGATCTATAGGTAAATAAATATGGGCCGTAAATATGGGCAAGTATATAAACATTATACGCGCCCAATAGCCAGAGTGCTCTAATTCATTTTACTTAATGAGCGATGCTCAGTATATATATATATATATATATATATATATATATATATATATATATATATATATATATGAAATAATAGCAATATCTTTATATATATAATGAATTAGAGCACTCTGGCTATTGGGTGCGTATAATGATTATATACACGCTAAAAGGTCTGCCTTCTTTTACCGAGTGCCCATAGCCCAGAGGTAGAATCGCCGAATGATACCGATTCGGTCGGGTTTCAATCCTGGGTTAAAAACAATCGGAGTCTAACCGTACTGATGAACTGTGGTACGGCGAAACAGATCTGTTTGCGGATGACTATATATATATAAAGGTATTACTATTATTTTTATACTTTCTATGATTTGTTTTTGATAAGGGGTCCACTATTTGTCCATAGCTGGGCCCCTAGCAGGTGCTACCGCTCTTGATAAGGGTGGGCTTGGGAATGACATCAATTAAGAGGTGGTATCATGTTCCTCAATACATCCAATCTTACGATCAGAGGCCTAGATGCCGGATATAAATATTGGTCGCTAATACTTGAGCCTATAGAATAATAAATATTCGTTCATATATAACTTGAAACTATAGGAAAATAAACATTCGGTTGTTTATAATTATGTCTATGAGAAAATAAATATTCAGTTGTTTATAATTGAGTCTAAAGGAAAATAAATATTTAGCTGTTTATACTTGAGTCTAGAGAAAAAGAAATATTAAATTGTTTCTACTTGAGTCTATAGGAAAATTAATATTCTGTGGTTTATACTTGAGTATATAGGTAAATAAGTATTCGGTTGTTTATACTTGAGTCTAGAGGAAAATAAATATTAGGTCGTTTCTACTTGAGTCTATAGAAAAACAAATATTCGGTCTTTTATACTTGAGTCTATAGGAAAATAAGTATTCGGTTGTTTATACTTGAGTCTTTTAGAAAAATAAATATTCTGTTTTTTATACTTGAGTCTATAGGAAAAGAAATATTCTCTTGTTTATAATTGAGTCTATGAGAAAATAAATATTCAGTTGTTTATAATTGAGTCTAGAGGAAAATAAATATTCATTTGGTTATACTTGAAACGATACGCAGATGAATATAGGTCGTTTATACTTGGCTCTAATGTTTGGAAGTATAGTAACACCACAGAAAGATGCTGAGGATATCATGGACCGAACATGTGAGTCACGACAGGTTTTTTAGAGAAACTTGAAAGAAAAAGGAAACTGATTCTTGCTATCAGGACGGCTTAGAAAATGTGATACTCACAAGACAGAAGGAATAGAGAAATAAGACAAAGAAGAAAATTTATTAAGCTAAAAAGAACAGGAATTTGTGGAAGACCATGATTGCTTACGTCCTAAAAAAGAAGAAAAAAACTGCATTTAAAACATATAAACTTCGACCAGCTCGTCAGTCAAGGATGCTGAATATTTTTTGTTGGAAACGTTTTTACCCTATGTAGTTCTTTAAACGTTTGGAACAGTTCTTTCATGTTTGTTAAATTCCACAACTCTTGGAGATCACTGTAAATATTCTGATAGTTATCAAGATCGTCTTTTCTGAACTGTTTAGTTTTATACACTGGGGCGTCTACATTCTTTATTAGACAATTTTTTCTTTGCTAGATGGTGATTATTAAATCAAATCTCTTGGGTCATCTTTTCGAATTGCAAAGTTTAAAAATCTCTTCCCTTGCCGTGATTTTTTTTTTTTTAATCATTTTCTCATTTAATTTGCATCACTTCTGTTATTTTTATTTATTTTCAATTTTCATCCTTTAGGTTTTATTTTTATTCTTCTTCTTTTCTGGTTCATCCGGGGAACCTTTTTATTACCTTCCATTTATTTAGCTCACCTTTTTAAGTTACGTTTTCATCATTTTTTTTTTTTATTTCAGGTTTTTAAAAAGTTTCTTCTCTTTTTTCTCATAATTTTTCTATTTTTTTTTTTAACTTTAAATGTTAAATTCCTTATCATAGTTTATTAGATTTTTTCTTCTTTGACAGCCTTCTTGAAGCCGCGTTTTCCTTATTCCCAATCACTACTTTACTTTTCCCATTTTGTACTAAGATTGCCTTTCATATCTTCGCCGCCATTACTTTCTTTTTTTTTTATTCTGCTTTTCCTTCAGCTGCAGAACAATTTTCATCGTCTTTTCCCTGTCAGTGTCACTATATTCGATAAGATTTTACGACATGCAATTTCGGGAAGGCTTGTTTTTATTTTTTCGTTACTTATCTTATTTTCAAAATGGCATTGTTATTGCTCTGATCTTAGATCGAAAAGACGGCAATCCATGACGCCAGAAAATCATAGATGGGAAGAGACGTGAAAGTAGCAAAATCCCCATAACAGACTTATGGTGAAAAACTCGATATATCCAGTACATTATTTCAGTAGCTTTTCTTTCTTTCTTTCTTTCTTTCTTTCTTTCTTTCTTTCTTTCTATCTCAACCTGTTCAATATCTATCTATCTATCTATCTATCTATCTATCTATCTATCTCAACCTGTTCAATATCTATCTATCTATCTATCTATCTATCTATCTCAACCTTTCAATATCTATCTATCTATCTATCTATCTATCTAATCTGTTCATATCTATCTATCTATCTATCTATCTATCTATCTATCTATCTATCTATCTCAATCTGTTCATATCTATCTATCTATCTATCTATCTATCTATCTATCTATCTATCTCAATCGTTCATCTATCTATCTATCTATCTATCTATCTATCTATCTATCTATCTATCTGTACCCCGACGTGGTATAATAGATAGCAAGCTTGTGTCGCTATAACCTGTTAAAACTGAGTGGTGATCTCGATCCTCATTGGGTACTCCATGCCTTCGGCCTTAGTCCACATCTAAGCGGTGTTTAGTAAATCAGCTATCTATCTATTAGCTAACATTACTATGTGTTAATAATTCTTAAATATCTAAAAGTATTATTTCTGTCTATGGCTATATCGAGTTGAATACACCGGTTCCCGTCCGATCACCGAAATTAAGCAACATCGAGCCTGGTCAGGACTTAAATGGGTGACCATTTGGGAATATAAGGTACTGTAAGCGTAAGGACCGATAATAGTCCACCGGTCTTTCAGGTTTGGGGGTTGGTTGCAGGGCTAACAACCTTGCCGCGTAAAAAACAGTTTGTTACAGTAAATATAAGTTGCTGTCCTATGCACCATATGCGTCGTCAGTCAGTTAAGTGCCATACGTGATACACGCTTGGGCGATCATGTCTCGCAAGAAACATGACTGACTGGGCAGAAGATTATCCCGCAGTAGGTTGCCATTGCTTTCTGCGGTAGACTGGTTGCTGACTAGGCTATAGAACCCAATCTGTCCTGTTATTTAACCCATAACTAGAAGGAAGAGACGGGTTAATACCTTTCCCAAGGGTATTTGCGCGTAAGTGAAAGCAATGAATTCAGCTGGAATTCGAACTCGGCTACCCGATTTCTCGTTCCGAGCCGATATCCACTGCGCCACAACGTACATCTGGGTATGACGGATAAATGATGATTATTTCTATGTCACTATTTTTTTCTTTTTATTATATTCCTCTTAGTCATACTAATTACTTCGCATCTATTCGTAAATTTCCGCATCTATTCGTAAATTTCAACGATATATAAAGGTTGTATCAAAAAATTTTTTTTCAAAATTTGAGAGCGGGTTCTTTAACGGACAAAAGTTCATATAAACATTTGTCCGCAAACCCATTGTTTTTGAGTTATTCGGTTTAAAGAAAGTTTACTGTAGGTGGCACTATGTCGCCATATAGACTTGTTAACATTTGTCATTCGTGTACATTTGTGGCTAGTCTGTCTAGAACGATTAACGTAGTCGTGATTTATTTAAGAAATGTTCCATTTAACAATAGTAGGATATTCATATCGTGAGCAAGGCAGATATGATGTTTATATAGCCTACCGGCCATAATTATTAGGCCACCCCACTGTTTAAAAAAAATGGTGTATTTCATACTATTATTTAGTATTTATTGCCAAGTGAATATTTGTAAAGGAAAAAAAAACGGTTCTTGTGTTGATACTGTACAATAACATGTGCACCAAATGAATTTATAAATATTTAATAATCATTTATATTGTAGTTTCGTCAATGAAAGAATGAAGAAAATTTAGGGTGATTCGGACGAGTTTATCTTTGCTTCCTTGCCTTGTAAAATTTTGCAAAATAATAATAACAAAAGAACCCTTCTCTTTTCATTTGGAATTATCGACTTGGCAATAAATACTAAAAATAGTATGAAATACATAATTTCTTTTATAAAACTGGGGTGACCTTATAATTATATGCCGTACATTTCATAGTACCATATAAAGGGTTCTTCCAGAGAAGATATTTTTCATACTAATATTAAGTTAATATAAAATGCCTGAAGATACCGAACGGTTGAAACCAAGGTAGCTTAATCGGCTGATTTCCGAATTTAAAAAATTAAAAGCTCTGCATTACATAAAGACTGAGCACTTTTTAATACAACTACGTACTGGTATAATTTGATTCTTACTGTGACACGATAACTAGATATATATGTATTTTATTATAATAGATTAAAATAGAAAATAGATTAGAATAGAAAATAGTTTAGAAAACATATCTAACAAAAGTGAAAAAGAAGAGGAAAAAAAATGAATAAACGCTTTTTCTTTTTGAGGAAAATTGACTCAGTGATAAAGTTCAGCGAGTACGTTTTCGATGACCCGGTCAAAGGCTGTTCTTACTGTATCTTGACCTCACATTAAGCCTTTTCCGGCGGAAGCCTTATTAAGATAAACAAAAAAAAAGATAACTGAAATTTCAGACTTACAGTCGCCGGTGTTTGTCACCGGTGGTCTAACCCGGTCAAAGGCTGACCTTACTGTATCTTGACCTCACATTAAGCCTTTTCCGGCGGAAGCCTTATTAAGATAAACAAAAAAAAGATAACTGAAAATTCAGACCTACAGTCGCCGGTGTTTGTCACCGGTGGTCTAGAGCATTTCCGGATTTCCTTGTTCCGGTCGATTTTAGATAAATTCAGGTGTTTTTTCCGAGTTGGGCAGTTAAGTTAAAGACGAGAGAAGTGAAAGGAGTCAGCCGGGTGCGAACTTGAAGTAAGGGTCTCCGTTCGTCTTGGTTCGTTCAGTTCGGGTTTGTTGATCTCCATTAGAGTTGGAACTGTGTGTCACATTCGCCTGCCCCAGCAGACAAGGCCAGCTCTAAACGAATAAAGCCTTCTTTTCCACTCATCCAAATCTTGGAAGTTCGTTCCTTACAGTCATTCTTGTACCCCCAGCTGTCCGGCCGACATTTTCTACAAAAATCCGGCAACATCACAGCGTGGAGAACGGCCGCCGGAGAGATTGTTAGGACGGACCGTTGGGGTATTACACTTACCAATATATGGTATTTCTAATGAATTAATAGATTTATGTTTAACACAAGATTTGTGTTTTTTCGATCGTTATTATTGTGGGCACTGCTATTTAAAATACACACCACGTTTTTATTTATTGAGCAGTCTATCATTTTCTTTGTTTAGATTTTGAATTGTGAAGATCTACAGATCTAATATACTCCGTTTAATAAAAAAATAGCCAATCTATTCTAAATAAGAAGCATTCACTTATATATATATATATATATATCATATATCATTATAATATTTTTAATTATACAAATTATCTAAATTCATAACAAAAAAGTGTAAAAACTGATAACAGGTTAAGAGGCTCATCCCTTGTTCCCTGTTTAGGATGTGGTTTCCGGCATTCTCTTTTCTAATCTTTTCACTATTACATAGCCCCCTGCACATCAGTGGCGTTACTGCCTTGCTCGGGGTGATACGATTAAAATATATATATATATATAAGTTTTGGTACTTTTTCTTTATAAATTTTGATAATTTATTTAGTTATGTCACCATTGTAGTCTGTTTTTTGATTGGACAATTGAAATTGTCTTCATATATATGTTTATGATGAAATATGATGAAATAGAAGATGGTGAGTTTGGGGTGAGTAACTGGGCCAAGGAAGCTTGGGTACTTGGTGCTGGCCATTTGTCAGAATGCCATTAACTTCAAGGAAACTCAGACGTCTACGCCAAACAAAGGAGAGACTTTGTCACATTTCCACTAAGCGGAACCTGACAACTGTCCGATTTTATTTCACACCATGTCTACCAACTTTGAATTGGCTGGAAGCATAACATAATCAAACCACACCGTCAGCTGTAATCTAATCATTTTATCAGAAAATGACAGAATATTTCTAAATACAACGTTACAGTCAGGGCACAACCAATATATTTCCAAATGATTAATCCGAAAACTCATTACACTTATCCGTATATGTGTATATTTGTAAATAATATTTTGAGTGGAGAATCGTTTCTCGATATTTTGGCATCGCTGAAGCAGAAATTAGACAATGTGGTACAGTGGATATCGGCTCGGAACGAGAAACCGGGGAGCCGAGTTCGAATTCCAGTTGAATCCATTGCATTCACTTACGCGCAAATACTCTTGGGAAATATATTAATCCGTCTCTTCCCTCCAGTTATGGGTTAAATAACAGGACAGATTGGGTTCTATAGTCTTGGTCGGCAACCAGTCTACCACAGAAAGCAATGGCAACCTACTGCGGGATAATCTTCTGCCCAGTCAGTCATGTTTATTTCGAGACATGATCGCCCAAGCGTGCAGATATTAATCCGTCTCTTCCCTCCAGTTATGGGTTAAATAACAGGACAGATTGGGTTCTATAGTCTTGGTCGGCAACCAGTCTACCGCAGAAAGCAATGGCAACCTACTGCGGGATAATCTTCTGCCCAGTCAGTCATGTCTCTTTCGAGACATGATCGCCCAAGCGTGTATCACGTACGGCACTTAACTGACTGACTAGATCCCGGAAGCCATCCCTCCCTAGACTGTATTTTTTTCTATTTCTCTTAAAGTGCGGAGAGTCAGCTTAAGCTCTGATGTCTGAGTCCACCTCCAAAAGGGAATGGGGCAATATCTAGTCCCCCAGGTTGATTGAGACCGTGTTTCAAACTTGAACATGAGTAGGTAAATAAAATATTTTGACTATCTGGTTATTAAGTACACAGTTATTATGATAGTTACTTCTGTTGTTAGGCTTACGGCCTATCACGTTGAATACACCGGTTCTCGCTCGATCACCGAAGTTAAGCAACGTTAAGCCTGGTCAGTACTTAGATGGGTGACCGCTTGGGAATACCAGGTGCTGTAAGCGTATAGTGACGGATGTGCGCTGTGGTGCAGTGGATGTCGGAAAGAGAAATCGGTGAGCCGAGTTCGAATTCCAATTGAATACCCTGCATTCCCTTAAGAACTGGTCTCTTGGGAAAGGTATTAACCCGACCCTTCCCTCTAGTTATGGCTTAAATAACAAGGATAAGACTTGGGGACCCTGTCCTTAAAAAAAAAACAAATCTTAATGAATCTTGATACTCGAAAAGAAAAAATGTATTACTAGACACAAAAGTTTATATAAAAAAGGTATTACCAGCAATAAATAAATAAGATTTAGTTGGCAATAAATGACCCGCCGAGGTTGATTTGCCATAAAAACAACAACTTCTATTGTTATTTCACATATGTGACTATACACTCACTCCGGGGAGTTATTTTCTTTTTCAATGTCATCTACCTTCAGGACGTAGGTGGTTTTGGGTCTAAAAGAATTCTACAAAATCTTGGGAAAAGTAAGAGAGATTTCCTGTTGTCTATACGTCATTTAATAATTTCCTGTTGTCTATACGTCATTTAATGCCGAAATGTTCTTTTCTTTGAATCTCTGAATTAATAAAAATATGATATGTTTTCACCTTTGAATACATGGTAGATTTTGTGCATGTGCATGTTTATGTAGACCTGATTACTAGAGGCAGTGATATGTGTTTTATGCTGTAATTTTGTTGAATTCATATTTTGGAGTATAGTTTGATCTCTTAAAGAAGGTCCTAGGCATGACGGTAAACTGCATCCGGCAGCAAGGTCACTGATTGGAAGGTTATGAGGAGCATGGAACCACCTCTTCATTGCTGTTGTTCTCAGGTTCACCCTACTCAGGTTTAATCTACCACTACAACGAACGAATGCCGCGAACGGAAGACAAAATGTTGGAGCATCTCCTGAATATACATAAACACCTAAAAGAGGAAATCCACAAATTAAATGAAAAAGTGGACATCATATTAAATTACGTCACAACCCAAGAAACCAAGAAAGAAATACGAAGAACTGAAAAACTAGTGAAATATCTCAAGACACCATGTGAACAATTTGACGAGATTACCGACTCATACTTTCGATAGAAAGCATTTAAAATAAAGAGACAAAATAAAGAGCAACTTAATGAGTGAAAGAAAAGTAGCATTTTAAAATGCTATCAAAAACAGAGAAACTGTCACCATATACAGGGCATTTAAAGAAGTGGAAAACCCCTTCATATCAAGAAAATTTCGAAAAATAATAGCAGCCCATGATAGTGAGGAACAAAAACAAATTAAAATGCCCCTTAGCCTTACCAAATTACGGGCTAACATCGACATACAAGAAAATAGCGCAATAAACTATACAAAAGTACACGGAAAATAGACAACTCACTACTAACAAAAATAAAAGACACATGCCCTAAAGAAACACAACAATTCTTATGATCAATGTGGGAATCTAAATGCAAGGGGGAATAAGAGAAACCCAGAAAAATTCTAGAAAAAATAACATGGATACTGCAAAATCAAGAGGAATCGGTCAATAAGAAAACCAAATTCACAAAACAAGTCCTTAGTAAGAAACGAAATCCTGGACGAAACACATACTCAGCAAACCAATATGAAACAAAAAAATAGAGGTAAGCATTTCAGAGCATACTATCACACACAAACATATCCACACATTAAGTACACTCACCAAGTCGTATGAAACTACTTACTAACGGACCCACACAACAAAAAACTGTTTCATAATAATAATAATTTTAATATTCACGCACCGTCATGTCCACCAATTAAATACATTCACCAAAACGTACCAGACCATCCACCAATGAGCCCACGTAACGGACCACGATTTTATAATATAAACAGATACGACTACAAAACATTGCCCACAACACAAAATGGAAGACACTACTATTAAAAATCGCACTATTGAAATATACTCACCCACTCAAGATCACCCAGATATGCTAACACCACATTTTCCAAGCCAAACCCCTACCACTCCGAAATTTCAAAGCATATAAAGAGAGGTAGATCACTATATAGAAAACATTTTTTTCACAACATCCGATCCGAAAAAAAAAAGACCAATTTAAAAAATACAAAACCCATAATAATTAATTTTTCCTCATATCCTTTAAAATAACTTCCTAAAGTTAGGTCTAAAATTCTGTCTTATCTCAAAAGTAACATTACAGACCTAAAAAAGACCCTAGAAATCGAACGGAAATTTAGACTTATATAAACATTACACAACAACAACAATATTACCGATAGCTCAATATTAAAAAACAAATTGAAATATTTATCAAATGCGAACAACAATTCAAATGAAATGAACATATTCTTTGTAAAACTTTATGATACACACTTTTAAAACAATCACAACCCCAAAACAATCTCACGCACAAACAAAAAATAGCATTAGAAAACATCAATTAAAACAATGACATAATAATAATAGAAGCAGACAAGGGCAGTCCTGTAGTCATTATGGATATAACTTACTATAAAACAAATATTCAAGATATGCTATGAAACGAAAATAACTACAGATTAATCAACCATAATATAGATTAAAACATCGCATCAAAAATATAAAAGAAAACTCTGCCTTACACACAGTAGAATACTAACGAAAAAAGAACAAATATATTCTTACAGATTTTGTTTAAAAAAAACAGCAATTTTTTACGGACTTCCAAAGATACATAAATCAAACACAATTAAAGCTGCTATCCAGGAACAAAAATCTGAAAATATTTACATCTCAAACCCTTCTTCTTCTTCTTCTTCTTCTTCTTCTTCTTCTTCTTCTTCTTCTTCTTCTTCTATTTGCTCTGTCTTTTCAGGATGTAGGCGATCATGGCTTTTCATCTCTATTTCTCTGGTGGCTCTTAGCACGCTTTCTCCTGTTACATCATACAACCCTCGTTTTGTTATCAACCTGATCAGAACCTTCAAATATGTTATCCGCTGCTTTCCCCCGTCTCTTTTTCCTTTATCTGAACTGTTAGTATTAGGTTCGCAAAGCCCTCCTTTCTCATTGGATGTCCCAAGAACTTCAGCTGTCTCTTCCTGATGCTCAGTATTAAATTAAATTCCTTTTTGTTTCCATTCTTTCCAAAACCTCATCATAGGTCACATGCTCAATCCATGATATCCGCAACATTCTTCTTTAGAATCACATTTAAATTCCTTCATCTATTTCCTTCATTTTTGAAGATATGGTCCAGCATTCACTGCCATATTGAAGAACTGACATCACATCACAATCCAGTACTCTTTTCTTTGTTTCTAGGGAATTTTTCCTGTCTCTTAATACTCTACTAAACCTGTGGAACGCGTCATTCTCCATGCCGATTCGCCTTCGGACCTCTGTGTTGCACTTTCCGTCTTCTTCCCAGGTATTTAAATTTTTGTACCTGCTTGAGTATCTCCCACCTGTATTTGGCATTTTAGGCTGCCGTTTTTACTGATGACCATGCATTCAGTTTTCTTGCAGTTTATTTGTAGTCTTTTCTCGTCACTCTCTTCAGCTACTTTATGTAGGAGGTTTTGTAGTTTCCTTTCCGTGTTTAGCATTGTATCATCTGCGTACCTTATGTTGTTCAAATTGTGGCCTCCGATGGCAAATCCTAGCATAACATCTAGGATCTTTAGAATATTCTAGCTGTACAAGTTGAATAGATCCAGTGAAAAGACACACCCTTGTCTTACGCCTCTTTCTATATTTGTATATCTGCTAAATTCGTTACCTGTCCGTATGCAGACGGTTTGCTGCCAGTACAGATTCTTGATTAATGTCTTTCCCAAATATGTCGAGGCTGCTGAGCATCTAAATCAATTCTTTGTGGCGTATTTTGTCGAATGCCTTTGCATAATTGATAAAACAGAGGTTCCAATCCTTCTTCATTTGTATTGCTCTTTCGCAGAGCATCCTAATCATATGTCGTTCCTTCTTTCAGTATCTTTGATGAACCCGCACTGTTCTTGTCCTATCTCTGGCCTGATTCTGCTTCTCGCTTTGTTCATCAGAATTTGGACGATCAGTTTTGTAATGTGGCTCATTAAACTAATTGTTCGGTGGAGTTCGCACTCGTTTGCACCTGGCTTCTTAGGCAGTGCTATGAAGATCGACTTGCTGAGGTCATCTGGTATTACACCAAACCCTAGTGATATTAAATTCAGACCCATTGTAGCAGAGCCAGCCTGCCCAACAAGCAGACTGAGTAACCAAATTGATAAAATGTTGCAACCATATACCGCAAAAATAAAAGGCTACATCAGAGACAGCTTACATTTCCTAAGCTTCATACCACAATAAGTGCACCCAGGTACACTCATAGTAACATTTGACATGAACTGCCTTAACAGCAACATACCCCATAAACTAGGTAAACAGGCCATTACATTTTAGATTGAAGAACATCCAGAAATAATTTCTACAAGCTTCACAAAAATATTTATTGTACAGAGTATAGAACTAATGTTAGACAACAACTCATTCCAATTTAACAACCAAAATTATATTCAAACAATAGATACCGCGATGGGGACAAAATGGCACCGACATTCAACACTCACACTAGCAGATCTAGAAGAAAACCTATACAACCAAATAAGACTCACATATTGGGAGAAATAAAAGCAGAATTCATTAAATCAAGGAACAGATATCTAGATGATTGTTTTATCTTTTGGAGCTCAACATGGGGAGGCATAAATAAACTATACAATCTACTCCAAAACTTACACCCCAAAATTATGTTCATACTCGAATATAGCTATAATGAATTGTCATTCCCAGAAATATTCATGAAAACGAAAACAATTACATCATCACAAACATTTACCATAAACCCACAGACACTCAACAATATCTCCATTTTAAGAGCCACCACCCTAAAAGTTGTCTACAATACATCTCCTACTTCCTAGCACGACGAATTTGCACAATATTAGCTTACGCAACCTTTCGTAAAATATGCCAAGAGGAACTACGAAAAACACTACATATAAGAGAATACCCAACTCCACTAATAAACAAGTGTTACAATTCAACTGACAGAAGAAATACCATTAGAATATCTCCACAATCCTCCGCCCAAAGAAACACATAAAAAAGAAGAAAACATTTAAGCATACGTCTCCACACACAACAAAAGTAACCCAAAATTATTTACAAAGATAAAAAGACACATAGAATTACTCAACAAAAATGATAAAATAAAGGAAATCTTAAAGACACCTAAGATAATTAAAAGCAAACGCCAACCTCAAAATAAAAAAAAAACATACTAACCTCATCAAAATTCGGGCAACAAACAACACTGGGGTTAAAAAGACAACAAAAAATGTAGGATATGCAATATAATAACAGAAGTTTAAAAACACATTAATATTCAAGTTTAAAAACACTTCAAGTTTAAAAACACATTAATATTCGAAATAAAAACAAATCTGAGCTGCAACTTTAAAAACGTAATTTATGCTCTAAAATGCGATGAATGGCAAAAATATACGTGGGACCGTCATAAGGCCCGAATAAAAGAATAGCCTTGCGCAGAAGTAACATTAAACTGTCCAATAACAGGAAGTTGTACGTTTCCCAACATTTACATGAATGTAGTGGAGGTAAGTTCAGATTAATGCTTATCTGCCAAAATGCAGATTATGACACACTCATGATGCAGGAAAAATATTTATACGAAAATACAAGCCTTCCCTCAATAAAACAACATGAAAAACCTAAGACACACACAGACACTACATTCAAACACGCTAAAAGAAATTCGCGAAATATTGCAAGAAATAGTATTCGAAAAACAACAAAGAGAACTACATGGCCTGTAGAGTAGAACTGTATCAAAATAGCTTAGAACAATCTTGAAGTATAAAGAAGAAATCAAATTTCTCAAGTCAGTTGTAAAAGGTTTTCTGGCCAACGAACGGAAAAACGAACGTTAAATCTCTTCCAAAACGGAAGAGATATAACGTGCCAGTGAGGAAATAACCAACAAAGAAACACAGACGCATATGAACTTACCAACCTGCTCAACACTTATCTATATATACACGATATTTTAACCACCAGAAAAACAAACGGATCCCGATATGTAAACGCAAAATTTTATTCGCCTAAATTGAGTTAACTTTAGACTTGAAATACGTGTAGCAACACAAATACCATTATGGACACTTGTGGTGCATTGGATATAGTCTCGGAACGAGAAATCGGTGTAGCCGAGTTCGAATTCCAGCCGAAATCATTGCATTCACTTACGCGCAAATACCCTTGGGAAAGGTATTAATCCGTCTATTCCTTCCAGTTATGGGTTAAATAACAGGACAGATTGGGTTCTATAGCTTTGGTCGGCAACCAGTCTACCGCAGAAAGCTATGGCAACCTACAGCGGGATAATCTTCTGCCCAGTCAGTCATGTTTCTTTCGAGACATGATCGCCCAAGCGTGTATCACGTATGGCACTTAACTGACTGAATGTATCATACAAAAAGCAAGTAATATTATTAATAATAATAACAACAATAAATCTACACTTTAAACAAAACGTTCACAGCTTTCCCCACTTTTCCTTATAAATATATATATATAGAATCACTCTCTGCTTGATGGAGACATCTTTCCTAAGCCTATGGAAAAAGTCAAGTGTATACCCAGTCGTCAAGAACGCTGTTGAGTAATCCGCCTCCTCTCAGTATAGACCCATTAGTCTCCTCAGTAAGCGTTTTGAAATTATATTTAGTAAGAAGGTCGTCGAGTACTTATATAAGAACAACCTCTTGTACAACGAGCATTATGGGTTTCGATCAGCATGGTCCACAGCTGACTACCATTACACAGGCACTTAGTGAGGGCTTTAACGACACACATACGCACTGATACCTTGAGGGACGTGGTATTAGGTATCCCGAAGTTATTCGATATGGTGTGTCACACAAGCTTCTCCTTGAAGGTAGTTATTAACAGTCAGTCCTCCGAGGCCCTAACGGTCCCTGCAGGCTTTCACCGGGGTTCACTCCTCAAACCAACCCTCTTTTTAATGTACATAAAAGATCTCCCTATGAACAAACTCTGATCGTCTCTCTTCGGATCTAATAACTAAATACACGCTGGAAAAAAAAACCTGGCTGGTTACATTAAATGCCTCGAAAACCAAACTGATTACATTAATTCATAGCAAATCAAACTCCAAACTACTGCCAGTCAAGTAGAACGGATGTTCTCAGGAGGATGCTCCGTGCCTTAAAAATATTTGAAATTAAACTCATAACTGACTTCATGTGGAACTCTTAATCCAGGGATAAAGATGCAGGTTAAATGAAGGTGTCACTGTACCGCCCCAGTAAGTGCCAGATCAAGCAGAAAATAGAATACTGTTGCCATATGTTGGTGGTAGCTGCCCGATGCTCTCTTATCTGATAAGTACCAGATCAGGCTGCAAAAAGAATACTATTGCCATATGCTCGCAGTAGCTGCCCAATGCTTTCTTATCTAATAAAAATGGATAAAAATTAATTTCCAGACTCCAACCTTCCTCTTACAGGTGGAAAGAAAGTGTCTCTGAGGCACGAAGTAAATTTATTTTAATCCAAGTTCAAATCGTAGAGGCCTGACGATATTGAGCGAAACCGGTTGCTTCGCTTTTATATCGTTTGTAATGTTGTGCAATATTAAGCTACGCATTTCATTTCATAAAATGTTGTACTTGTAAAAATATCTTCATAAACATATATATATATATATATTTATGTGTGTGTGTGTGTATGTGTGTGTGTGTGTGTGAAAAGTGTATGTATATAATTATAAATATCAATATATATATATATATATATACATATGCAATTTGTTATATATATTATATTATTTTTTTTTAATCATATCACCCCAAGCAAGGCATTCCACTGCCACTATAGCGCAGGGGGTTACATACAGCGATTGGGTATAAGAAATGTCAGAAGGAGGGTGATAGACGAGTTAGGAGGTACATAGGGAGAGTGTTGGAGAGAATGGGTACAAGTTAGTGTGTTAGGAGGTGTCTATTGACCTTACATTTAAACTCCTGGAGGTTGTAGCTGTCGGCGAAGCAAGCAATGGGAAGGGAATTCCACAGGCGGGAAGTGCGAGAAAAGAAGCTGTTGGAGTAGAAATTGCGGTTACATTTCGTCGGTTGCACAGTAAAAGGGTGGGACCTAGTTGCCAATCTAGTATCTCGTGTGAATGCACACCTAGCGTGCACCAGTGATTTAAGTTCATCAGAGCAGAAGCCGTGAAAGTACTTATAGAAGAGGCACAGGGAAGCCACGTCACGCCGGTGAGAGAGTGACTGCAGGCGGTCAGCTAAGTCGGTATCGATCACATTACAGATTCTCAGCTGTATTTTGTCAAGAACCCAGAGGAGAATAGCAGGGGCACCCGACCAGAGGTGGCAGCAGTATTCAATACACGGGCGGACGGTAGATTTATATATGTGCAGGATAGATTCAGACGGAAAGAATTTCCGGGCCCTGCACAGAGAGCCGACTTTCATAGCAGCGGATTTAGCAATGAATTCGACGTAGTCATTCCACTTGAGGTCCGCTGAGAGTGTCAGGCCAAGCAGGCATAGGGTTTTACTCTCTGGGAGGCAAGCCTGTTCCATGCTAATGGGAGGGAGTTGCGGTTTTCTGTGGTGGTTAATTGACAGCAGCTTTGTTTTGGAAGAATTGAATTTTACGAGCCATTTCTTACCACAATCCACCATGGATTGGAGGTCCGTTTCAAGCTCAGCTGCGAGGTTTGCCTTGTCATCAACACCAGATTTTTGATCAAGACGACCGTATACTGTCGTATAGTCGGCGTACAAGTCTACTTGTGATCTTATGGCATCGGGGAGATCATTGATGTAGATTAGAAAGATCGTAGGACCTAAGATAGAGCCTTGGGGGACACCCGCGTTTGTAGGATAGTTCTGGGAGGCATGTCCGGTTAATACCACCTTCAGAGTGCGGTTAGAGAGAAATGACTGGATTAGGTCCAACAAAAGTCCAGTTATGCCGTAGCTTCGCAGTTTCCGTTGAAGACCGGCATGCCATATTCTGTCGAACGCTTTAGAGATATCCAAGGCAACGATTCGGGCTGCACCATTCTTGTCAAGAGCCTAGTATATATACTCGGTGATGGTCGTTAGCATATCAGCAGTAGACCTGGTGAAGCGGAAGCCATACTGCTTGTCCGAGAGGAGCCTGTGGGCTGTGAGATGCTGAACGACCTCGGCGTTGATAATGGCTTCGAACACTTTGCCAAAGATAGGAAGAAGGCTGATAGGGGTTTTTGCGGGGTCCGAGTGTTCACCAGTGTTCTTAAATATTGAAACCACAGAAGAAGACTTCCAACAGGCAGGAAAGCAGGAGGAAGATAGGCAGAGGTTGTAGAGCTTAGAAAGGACAGAGGGTACAGTTCAGGGGTACATTTCTTCAAGACTATGATTGGGATTCTGTCACCACTACTCGCTTTGTGAGGGTCAAGTTTTGAGATTATGTTAGAAATCAGCGATTATATATGCGTGGTACTTATTTGAAAGTGCTCAATTTCAGTGATAGAGTTGCCCTATTCATATAGATAGGTGTGAGTTTATAACTCTGGGTTTCACGCTCTTGCAATCGTCAGACAAACTGATTAATTCTTTTTAAAAATTGGTTATATGTAGGGTTGCGTATATTCGTGTATTTTTGTGGAAGTGGGGGAAAATCTGTCGTCATAACAGACGCAGACATATATATACATTTGTACACCAATTAATGCGCGCAAGAACACACACACGCGCGTTCGCCCACTGGGGCTTGCATAAACATATATATGCGAATCGTGTGGGGCTCGGCATACATAGTGGCAACTGGGTCCCACCCATTCACAGTCAGGTTAGCCAAACGCAGACGAAAATTCTACTCCTGCAGCTTCCTCTCTCGCACTTCCCGCCTGTGGAACTCACTCCCGTATTCTTGCTTTCCTGGCGGCTACGACCTCCAGAAATTTAAAAGCAAAGTTAATACTCACCTACTAACCACTGGACTCTAGCTCTCTCCCCTCCCCTGTATAATCTTCACGTTCTCTCCGCCCATGTATCTGTCATTGCACCTGCTTTGTCAGCTTTCTATTGTTCCTTTCTAACTAGCTTGTACTCCTCACTCTTTTCTAATTAATCTTTCTACATTTGTGTAACCCCCTGCACATCAGTGGCGTTTCTGCCTTGCTCGGGGTGAAATGATTAAAAAAAAAAAAAAATGTGTGCCGTTGCGCACATACATACGCATTCGGTTGGTGTATTTTAAGAGTGTAGCGATGTCAACGCGCGGACAGTTGTCGATTTCTCGTACGTACATATGTACGTATGATGGGTTTTGTGTGAAACTATGATAGGTAAGAATTGCTATTATTTTATTTTAGGCTGTATTGTTATTTTTTATTTTAAAGTCGGTTATTAGCTTGTTTTTTTTTTATCTTTTGTGGTTGCGACTATTCAAATGGTAGAAATTCTAATTTGTAATGCTTGTTAGTATTTATGTGTGGGGGTATTAGTTTTACTACGGCAGAGATGTGTAATTTACGTTAATGATGATTAGGGACTAGTACTGTGATAGTAATATTTGATGATAATAACAGTTGTGGTAGTAAATAGTTATTGTTAAACGTAGTGATGATTAGTAATGGTGGTGTGATGATAAGAAAGGATAAGAAAAGGATGGAAGTCAAGGGAATAAGAGATAGCAATTGCATTTAAACTCTTGGATAGTGTAGCTATCAGGGAAGTGACTATACGGAAGGGAGTTCCACAGGCAGGAATTGCGAGAAAAGAAGCTGAGGGAGTAGAAGTGACATTTGATTGTTTTGACTGAAAAAGGGTGAGACCTTGTCAGTTTAGTTGCTCGAGTAAATTCGTGTAGAAGGGGAACCAGGGAGCTACGTTCGTTGAAGCAGAAGCTGTAGACATTTTTGAGTTTGAACCATATATATTGCATACGTCTAACCGAGATTTTAATCACTAAGCTATCTCTCCCACCGTTCACCGCGTTTAAATTTAAAACCCATGAAAAACTAGACGGGGCGTAAAAGCCGTCATTAATACAAATAACAGCTCAACAAAAAGAACAAGGATTCCACTCTATTGATCACGCGATCGATCATTTTGCCTGTCTGTCTGTTTGTCAAATTGTTGATCGATTAGGGTCGCTAAGTGAGAACTGTTAAGCCATTGTTCACTTATCTTATTGATTGACTTCGATTTCTATCGTGTCGGAATGAGATGATCACTGCTTGCTAATGGGGTTTTGTTTCTTGGACGTAATCTAACGGGTAAATATGGCCAGTTGACGGGCGGGGCCTGTCTGTTGGTCAATAAATTGGCAACTGCTTTGTTGTACGTGATTATTTCAGGAAGAACTGATTGACTAGAAATTTCAATGAAAAAGCGTAAAACACAAGAAAACGGTTTGTGTCAAAATGTGACGATATAGAAAAGAAAATGAGAGAAGAAAAGAAAGTAGTAGAAAGAGAGACGTGTAACAGCACAGGGGGAAGAAAAATGAAACTAAAACTAATTAAAATAAAAGAAAGAGTGATGTAAGATTATGAGACAAAAAAGAAAAATCTTCTATCGATTCGTTTTTAACGACTTTTAAACTAATAACTATGTCATTCAACCGCGGCAGGGGTTGACTATATTCTTAAGTCCGACATTGAGTGAATCTAGACAGACTTCAACCTTCACTACTAATTCAGTTCTTAACCAAATTGCAAATAATTTACAAAGTTAGATAGGACACTTCTTTAGCTATATTTTGGAAAAAAAAAATTGAATTTTGGTTCTGTAGAAAAAAAGTTACATCAAAATATGTGAAGTCAGAAAAGAGAGACTAACTACATAAGTGAGTGAGTGACTAACGCTTCTAATAGTAAATCTTTTTCTTTATAACATTTTTGCTTGATATTTTTATGCGGTTTTCAACATTTAAATTCTGATGATATATTTTATCATTTTTTATCAATCAAACTTTGCTTCACACTTATCATTTTATCAGAATTGATTATCAGAATAAATTATAAATAATCAATTTTCTTATTGTATTTTTTAATAAATTACATATAATTTTTTTTCTTTAAATTTTGAATTTTTTTCAGCATTAAATTTATATTAAATTCATAGTAGATAGATCTATCTATCGCCCGGTTCACACTCCACCCATGTCTATTGAACAGGTTAAGAATTGAAGTAGATAGATCTATCTATCGCCCGGTTCACACTCCACCCATGTCTATTGAACAGGTTAAGAGGCTCATCCCTTGTTCCCTGTTTAGGATGTGGTTTCCGGCTTTCTCTTTTCCATTCTTCTCACTTTGTTTTTTTTTCAATTGAAGTAGATAGATCTATCTATCGCCCGCTTCACACTCCACCCATGTCTATTGAACAGGTTAAGAGGCTCATCCCTTGTTCCCCTGTTTAGGATGTGGTTTCCGGCTTTCTCTTTTCCAATCTTTTCACTATTACGTAGCCCCCTGCACATCAGTGGCGTTTCCGCCTTGCTCGGGGTGATACGATTAAAAAAAAAAAAGAAGATCTTATGGGGAGTTAGCCACTTAATAATGGATTCTTCTTTGCCTGTATTGACCGAGAATTACTCTCGAGAACAGAGCCGGGGCGACGTAGACCCTGGTTTCCAGTACGACTTCAGTTCAGCTCAGCCTAGTCTGTCTGTCTGTCGGTCACTTGTAGCTAAGCTATTATTACTCTTTCTCTTTGTATCTCTTTGTATCAGTTTGTATCTCTTGTTGACGTAATATATGTACTCATTATTTTATGGTCGCATACCAGGTCCATATCAATAGTAATGCCTGGAAAAATCATGAATCACATGAAAAAATGCACGCATGAAAAGTAATATTCTTAAGATTATATTAAACCTGGAAAAGAGCAGGATAAGTTATTAAACCTGGAAAAGAAGAGGATAAGAGATTCTAGTGAAGCAAAAAATAAGACATTTCTTACTTAAATTATTGCAGCAAAAAATAAAATATGAATTATTTTTAGCTGCAATATTTTAAGTAAGAAATTTCTAAGTTTTTACTTTAATAGAATATCTTGTCCTGTACTTTGCTACGTTTAATAACTTATCCTGCTCTTTTCCAGGTTTAATATAATCTTAAGAATATTACTTTTCATGCGCACATTTTCCCATATAATATATTATATATAATCTTGAAGATTATTTAAAGTCAGAACATATTGTAGGTTGTAGGAATGATTTACTGATACTAGTTTGAAGAAATTAACCTATAACTGAAGGAAGAGATAGACTCATATGTTGACCAAGGGTATTTTGCCCGCAAGTGAATGTAACTAACACGACTAGAATTGGAACTCAGTTCTCAGACTTCCAATTCTGAGCCATTACCTGTTACACTGCCCGAACACGTATACTTCCATGTGATCGAACAAGAACCGAAGATTCAAAGGTCGTAAACCAAAACAAGAATTAAATATAAGAAAATACAAGATACGATCGAAGAAAAGAAATGAACAGAGAGAGAGAGAGAGAGAGAGAGAGGGAGAGAGAGAGGGAGAGAGAGAGGGAGAGGGAGAGAGAGAGGAAGAGAGAGAGAGAAGTGGGGTGAGGAGTTTGGGGGGAAAATGGGAAAAGAAAAGCGACTGATTGGATCGTGTGTCTCTTTGCCCGATGGCCTCTATATTGAATACCTCCACTAAATCGCGAAAAAAAAAATGCCTAATTACTTTTAAACTGAATTTTTATCAATGAAAACTTTGTCTTGGAACATATATTTTAGTATTAATTGAAAGTTAAATGATTCAATTTACTATTTCTAGTACTTTCTGATTTATTTCAAACAGAAATTATATTGACTGGATTATAAAAGTTTAAGATCTTTTTTCTATTTTTGAATTTTGCCGGCATTTTTGAGCGATCGACACATTTGTAAACAAAAGTTAATTTCTGGTTTTAAAAATCTTGCAAAAATAAAATATACATTTGTGACACATTATGTTTGGAAAATTAGCAACTTTTATGTTAAATTAATCTGGTTTACGCAAGTATTACTTATATATAGCGTGAAATTTAGAATAAAAATATTTCATAATCACAGATTTGAAATTATTGACTTGTCCGCCGTATATCAAGAACCTGTAGACCTATTTATAAAAATATAAAAAATGTTCTTATAAAAATAGTTTATTTCAACTGGCTGATATAAATTGCTTGGCCTACCTGAAAATTGATAGGTTTTTACGATCTTTATTAACTAAATTGATCTTTTTTTTTTTTTAAATGAGCAATTTCAGTACAACAAAACGGTAGCTAACTATAAAAATACCTCTTTTCAGAAGAAAAGGTCATTTTCAGAAAAAGAGAAAATTAGCGAAAAGAGGTATTTGTTTCTTGTCACCAAAAATCGTGTTGACCAGTATTACCCAAGTCCCATGCGAGAAGACATGTTCAAACTAAAGATAAAAAAGGCATAGTAAACAAACCTTCTCTCTGAAAACAATTTAAAATCATAGATTTTATTCATTGAATAGAAATTGTTAGATGAATTGGGTGCAGTAGCAGTTATTAGCAGATTGGGATAAAATTCTAGTGAACAGAAACGATTGATTTTAATACAGTGGATTACATTCAAAATTGTATGGGGCTTTTAAATTATCTGTTAATGTATATATTGTGCAGAAAAAACGATTTTAGAATATGGATCAATAAATTAAAATCAAATAAGAATAAAAAATGTAAATTATAACATTCTGCATTTCATTTTTTCATTTGGATTTTCTAAAAATTTTATTTAATCTTTATGAAAATTAAATTATAGAATAGTAGTTGTGGGGAGGACGTCTTTGTATCCTGGCAACCAATATGTTTATATCTGGTCCGTCGCTGTAGAAAGAATGGTATTATATTGAAGTGTAGATTTTAGCACTTTGGTATTAGATTGAAGTGTTAGATTTTAGCAGGTAAATCTATCTGAGAGTGGCTCAATAAGACTTGTTAGCCGAATTTTAACGCCTAAATTTCTGAGCATATTTCTTTGTTCTCTGACAGGCAATATGGTTTCCGCTTTGCCAGGTCCACGGCCGACTTGCTAACAACCGTAACGGAGTACATGCTCCAGGCCCTTGATGAGTCTGACGAGGCTCGCGCGGTTGCTCTGGACATCTCCAAGGCTTTTGACAGGGTTTGGCACTCTGGCCTCCTATGCAAGGGTTACGGTATTATCGGCCGCCTGCTTGACCTAATGCAATCTTTTTTTAAATAACCGCAAAATGAAGGTCGTTTTGAATGGGCATGCCTCTTTATCCTACAGCACGAATGCTGGTGTCCCACAGGGTTCTATCCTGGGCCCGACGCTCTTCCTTATTTTCATCAACGACCTTCCAGATGAGATCAGTTCCCAAGTAGACATCTACGCAGATGACACCACAATATACTCCCGCATCAGTAAGAAACCTGTCGTGGCGGACAGACATAATCTCGCTGCTGACCTTGAACGGGATCTACACTCTGTGGTGAATTGGGGTAAGAAGTGGCTTGTCAATTTCAATGCGTCTAAGACCAAGCTGTTGTCTGTCAACCATCACAGGCAACATCACCTGCCTCTCATAACCATGGACCAAGCGATTCTCCCTGAGACAAATACACTACGCCTCCTCGGCCTTACCCTCTCCTCAGACCTCAAATGGAACTGCTATATCGAATCTATAGCTAAATCTACTGCTAAGAAGGTTGGGTCACTATGTCGATCCAAGATGTTTTTTTCCGCCTGAATCCATCCTGCATACATGTAAGTCAACCATCCGTCCGTGCATGGAGTACTGCTGCCATTTATGGTCAGGTGCCCCTGCCGTTCTCTTCAGTGTTCTCGACAGGCTCCAAAGGAGAGTCTGTAATGTGATAGGTACTGATCTGGCGGCTCGACTTTGTCTGTTCTATAAATACTTTCATGGCTTCTGTTCGGACGAGCTTAAGTCACTGGTGCCTCCTCAACAGGTGTTTACTGGTGCAACCAGACTGGCAACTGGGTCCCACCCATTCACAGTCAGGTTAGCCAAATGCAGACGACAATTCTACTCCTTCAGTTTCTTCTCTCGCACTTCCCGCCTGTGGAACTCGCTGCCATATTCTTGCTTTCCTGACGGCTACAACCTCCAGAAATTTAAATGCAATGTCAATACTCATCTATTAACCACTGCACTCTAGCTCTCTCCCCATCCCCGTATATCCGTCCCTTTCTCTCCACCTATGTATCTGTCATCGCACCTGCATTCACAGCTTTCTATTGCTCCTTTCTAACTAGTTTGCACTCCTCACTCTTTTCTAATTAATCTTTTTACAGTTATGTAGCCCCCAACCCCCCGCTCATCAGTGGCATTTCTGCCTTGCTCGGGGTGAAATGATTAAAAAAAAACAAGATTAATGGGGAAATTGCCTTGAAAAAATGAGATTATGCTTGGAATATTGCTGTCACGTATGATCCAGTGCCCCTGTTATTTACCTCGTGATCCTTGATAAAATCTCAAGTAGAATTAACCATATTATTTGTTCTGATGTATAAATCGGCTCCAGTTACTTTACCATCACCGTAATATTGCCTCTCTGTCTTTTTTATAATTACTTTCATGGTAAATTTTCGGATGATCTTGTAGAATCACTTCTACATTCATGTACATACTTATAGATATATCGCCATATACGCACGTATATACACATATATACTTATACATTAGTACCGCACGTGAAACCTCTTTTTCCCGCGCTTCATTTAGAAATATATAAGCTGACCTTCACACGTGTGTAGACCAGTTGGAATCTGTCTTGCGGAGCTAACAGTCCGAATGCCGTTAGTTCCTTTCCAACTCACATACTGCGCTAATTGCGTTTAGCAAATAGTTACACCAAAAATATTTCTCTCTCTCTTACAAGCATACTTCACTACATAGATAGTTATATTCAACTACTGATTAGTACGAACATCATATTTCCCTTTTTTAGGAACTCTTCCAGTATGAACATTGATACATTTCCTTCAACATCCAAGAGAGAACTTTCTCCACTAAATCTTGCATGCACAAAATAACCAATCCTGTAACTATGTTTAATACATTGTTATTATTCTTGTTATATTGTTCTCTAGGTTATTTTTATTTTATTAATGTGGTGGATTGGACAACCAGTCTACTTTATAATGGTGACTCTACTTTCAAATTACTACCACGTCGTCCAGTCCACAACAATCTCTTCCCTATGATAGGTTGACTTTTTGAAATAAAGCGCTGTACTCAACTGGCGTTGAGATCGCATAATTTTACAGTTGCGCTGGTTAGATGACACAGTCAATTCTATACTTACAGTTTCTTTTCCCGGATTTTTCATTTGTGGAACTCCTTTCCAGTTCCATGCATTCCAGACAACTTTAATCTGCAAAAATTAAATTAAAATGTCAATCGCTATCTACTGACCTTCTGAATACTCGTTCCTCTTCCTGCTCATTATAAATTTTTCCATTTCTAATTCTTCCACACACTAGAACCGTACTGGTGAGCTCTGATACAGGGAAACACTACTGTCTGCGGATGACTATTTATGCTCTCTCTAGCCGATTGAGCACTGTGGAGAAATGGTAGATGTTAAGAACATTAGCTACACACGAATTTACACATCGTTCATTCAATAATGAATTTGAACATTCTCGGCTACTGGCGTGTATTCACATATCACGCTAAAATCCGCTTTTCTCCACCGAGCGCCCACATCTTAGAGATAGAATCGCGGACTAGTGTCAATTTGGTCGGGTTTTCATCCTGGCTAGAAGCAATCAGACGTATAACCATACTGAGGAGCTGTGATACAACGAAAAAAAAAACTGTCTGCGGATGACTATATATAGCCACAGCTCTATATATAACTAAACAATACATTACCAAATACACTATAATTTTCACTGGCCATAATCATTTGAGAAATCGTTTCGAAATTATCTATCTTCTGACAAGAATCGAACCTGCGTACTCCCAACACCGGAGAGATACCATCTTATGATCAGATGTGTCTTACCAATCGACCCACGAAAGATGTCATAGTGGACAAGATTCTTTTTAACCTTTATATAGTTATTCTCCAGATTCTTATTTACATATATATATATATATATATATATATATATATATATATATATATATATATATCTTTATTTTACAGAAGATTTTACACAATTGAAATTCACAAAGACTCCAAAAAAATAAAAACAGAAATAAAAATAAAGATCGCTCCCTTAAAAGTCAAAATTTAAGAAAAAAATGCATCATTACATCGGTTAGGCGAAGACAGACACATACATACATAAAAATGTATACATATACACATACATACATAAATATATACACATACATATAATCAAAGAGCACGCGTAAGAACGGATGTCAACTCAAAGATACTCTACTTAAGTTAGTCAGCCTGCTGACACGTTGATTTGGAAAGTAAAAAATAAAAATAAAAAATAAAAAAGGGGTTGGTGGTAAGAGAGATAACGTTAAAGAAAAAGGGTATTTTTATAAGCGTAAACGAAAGCGGAGGAAGAAGAATGAAGAGAGGAATAAATTTAAATTTGAAAGAAAAATGATATGAAAAAAAAAAGATTATATATTATCGGTGAAAGGATAAGAAATTAGAGTCTAAAAATACTAAGAAAATTAAAAATATTTAAGAAAGAATAGTTAATCAATTCGTTGTGATCACAATTTCTCTCCCTATGTACATCCTAAGTCGTCTATCACCCTCCTTCTGACATTTCTTATACCCAATCCCTCTATGTAACCCCCTGCGCTATAGTGGCAGTGGAATGCCTTGCTTGGGGTGACACGATTAAAAAAAAAACAAAAAAATAAAACACTAGACAATCAAAATTATACTAATTATTCAGTCAACAAAACAATTATAACACAATATAAAGTTAATAATGCAAAAAAAAAAAATTTGCGAAAAAATAATAGATAAATAAATAAACAATTAAATAAAAATAAATAAACAAACAAATAAATAAATAATTTAATTTAAAAAAAAATTTAATTATTCTATTTAAATTTAATTGTTTAAACTTAATTATTTAATTTAAAAATAAATTTTACATATTAACAGTGAAAGGATAAGAAATTAGAATCTAAAAAATATTAAGAAAATTAAAAATATTTAAGATATAATATTTAATCAATCCGTTGTAATCACAATTACCACCATACCACTAGATAATTAAAATTATACTAATTATTCAGTCAACAATACTATTATAATACAATACAACGTTAATAAGGTAAAAAAAACATATATACGTATACACACATACCACACACACACACACACGTAAATACGTATACACACACGCATATATATATACACACATATACACACACATATATATACGAACACACACATATACACACATACCCGTAAAAACAAATCTGTATAAATACTATATATATATATATATATATATATATATATATATACACACACATAATATATTTTTAAATGCGAAAAGATAAAAGTCTAGTAATTAATAATATATATATATATATATATATATATATATATATATATATATATATATATATATTGGGCGTGTATAATGATAATATACACGCTAAAAAAAGTCTGCCTCCTTCTACCGAGCGCCTATAGCCCAGAGGTATGAATCGCCGACTGACGCCAATTCGGTCAGATTTCAATCCTGGGTTAAAAGCAATCGGAGTCTAACCGTGCTGATGAGCTGTGATACAGCGAAACAAATCTGTCTGCGGATAACTATATATATATATATCTTCCATTCACTTACGTGCAAATACCCTTGGGAAAAATATTAATCCGTCTCTTTTTCTCCAGTTATGGGTTGAGTAACAGGACAGATAGGGTTTTATAGCCTTGGTCGGCAACCACTCTACCGCCGCAAGTAATGGCAACCTACTGCGGGATAATCGTCTTCTCGGTCAGTCCTGTCTCTTTTGTCATCGCCCAAGCGTGTTTCACGTATGGCACTTAACTGATTGGATATTACAAAGGATTGTAAAACTGGACTAGAAGGGTCTAAAGGAGTTGTTGAATTTATCAGTATTCAAACCAAGGTTGATTAGCATCTTGTCATTTAATGGATTAAAAAGAGTTATTATTGAAGTATAAATTAATAGAAGGAGATGTGTATAGCATAAACATAATCTAAATGCATTACATAAAAATTATTATCATTCACTAAAACACAAACTGAATTTGTGAAGAACTAAACTAATGAAACAACGGTTTATGAGAGTACCACCAAAGCTGTAGATAACCACAGATTGGCATCTGGTTTCTCCTCTGTGACTTAACGATAACAGCTCCGTATGAAAGACTGGCTGGTTAAAAAGTAAACTCGTGACTTGCCATTATCGCCAATCGAAATCTTAACTGCTACCAGTCATGCTGAATGGATGTTTCCTTAGAGAGGCTCCGTATCTTGAGAGACTAATCTGTCTTAAAATCAACCCATACCTCAATTTGGACCGGAAAGATTCCAGATACTTTCATACAAACGCAGGCGTCCTTCAATGTTATATCCTAGATCCAGCACTTTTCTGAACTTCGTCAATGATCTTGATGTAATCAGTTCCCAAGTAGGCATATATGACACCACCATTTACTCCCGTTTCAATAGTAAATCTGCCAAGGCTGGCAAAGTAAACTTGGTTGTTGCTTTTCAAAATGACCCCTAACCTGTTTTATAATAGAGTAAGAAAAAGTTCGTAAATTTTAATGCTTCCAAAACATAGCTGCTTTACTTTAACCACAACAGAGAATATTTCCTCCCTGCTATCAGAATGGATGACGCTAGTCTCCTGAATAGCAACATATTGCGCCTCCTTGGCTTCACTCTCTCAGTCGACCTCAAGTGGAACAATGACATCGTATCTATAGCTGCATCTACTGCTAAGAAGGTTGGTTTACTGTGTCGAGCCAGAAAGTTTTTCTCATCAAAGACCATCTTGCATATTTACAAATCCACCATTCGCTCATGCATTAATTACCGTTGCCATATTGGATCAGGTGCGCCTGCTATTCCTTTCAATATTCTTAACAAAATCCAAAGAAGGATCTGCAATATAATCGATCCTGACTTTGCATCTCGATTTCAGTCACTTTTTCACCGACGTGATGTGGCTTCTCTCTGTCTTTTCTACAAATATTTTTATGGCAACTGCTCTGACGAGCTTTTTTCCGGGTGCCTCGACCAAATGAATTTACACGTGCTACTAAATTGGTTTGGGGTTCCATTCTTTTACCGTTGTGTTAGTTAAATGTAACATCCTTATCTACTCTAATAGTTTCTTTTCTCGCACTCACTTCCGTCTATTTGCTTCCTGATAGCTACAACCCCAAAAAGTTAAGATCAACGTAAATTGTTAATTTCTAGCTCCTTGAATTCTAGTCATCTTTAATTTTGTACCCTGTTGTTCTTTTAATGTAATCTCTCGTGCACCGGTGGTGGTCCCGCCTAACTTGGGGTGAAATGAATAAAAAAAGAAAGAGAAAAAATAGTGGAACCCGTAAATAGGGTCCCTCACTAAAAATGCAGGAAAAATTGCGGTTCCCTGTATGGCTTCGCGTGTTATACTCTACCTTTACAACAGCCAGACCAGAGCAAAAATGGAGTACAGTTTTCATAGTTGAGCAGGAGCTGTCCGACCCTCATTTTTCATTGTCGTTATAGTCGAAAATCACTTCCGAAAGTTTTCATTGTCGTTATAGTCGAAAATTGTCTCCGCACCCTTGCGAGTGACAAAATTATTTTCCACCCAGAAACTCTTCTTTCATTGATGAAATCCCGCTCTTCTCTCACAGCTCTATTGCCATTTCAATGGAATATTCTCACACGAACTACATCCTCTAGTGCCACCAGTTTTAACTTCGACGGCTAGGACCCATCATGCTATGCACATTGTAGTGAATCACCCTCATTCTCTCCGTTTTCGATTTGTGAGAAGTAAGTTCCATTTGAGCAGCTTCGTCCCGTAAACGACTACTCTGTGGATCCGACTCCCAGGAAGTTGTTTTACCGATCAGTAGAAATTTAACCTGTTCAAAAAAACAAAACAAAAATGATCAAAAAAAAAAAAATATATAAACACTGGGCAAACGATGATTTGAGATAGGTAAACGAAAAAAAAAAAGAAAATAAGGCTAACGTGATATATAGTGACAAAAGCAAAATAGAACTGAATTCTTATGCATGGCACTTGGCCTGAATATTAGTTGGTGCAAGAAACTCGCAAGAATATGCAACAAAAATAAAAAAAAAAGTAAAATTCACTGACGAATGTGGAGAGAGTTGAAAACTAAATTGTGTTACACGAAGTCAATAAACTTGCAAGACTGTTCGATTTACTATCAGAAAGGATCGCAGAATATTCCTGAGAAACCAATTTTAAGATTCTTTTCCTCCATTACATGCTCAGTTAAAATGGTAATGCCAATGACATCCATAATAAATGCTAATTTCGATTTTTAATGCCTTTAAATATATGAATATCTTTATTTTCATAAATTTTAGTTTTCTTCCATCAATAAGATCAGTTAATTCTGCATGTTCTCTCGTGGCTCATAACTTTTGCATGCCTTATTTTCAATATCACAACGCATTGTATCTCACTTTGTACTGAGTTCATGTAAATGCAACGATTTGAACTATATTCTAAACGGCCGCTTATAATATTTCTGTTCGCATTATCCAATATTTAAAACAATTTAGAAAAAAAATATGCAAAATTGATTTTTTGACTAGTGGCTCATTTTTATGCTGTCAAACCCTTTACAAATATAGTGTATTAAAGAAGTTGTCCTTCATTAATACAGGTTTGAAAAACAATAACCAAATACTTTTTAAAGATATTTTCGTTTGCACCCTTTACTAACGCAGAGGAGGAACTATTTTATAAGCAATGAATGTAAATGATTCCAAAATATTTTGCATTAGCGCACGTTCGGATATAATTCGAGCCATTATTAAGATCAGGTAATAGCTGCAGACGTTAAATTTATTTGTAAACTTTTTTAACTCGGCATCTACCGTTTATTCGTTATAATGACGACACACGCAAGTGAAATTATCTGGGTTAAATATATTTCTTAGTTGTGAAATACATTTAAATTCTCCGTTTGCAAACGAAAAACGATATTGTCTATTCTTTTTTGTTTTGGCCATATCACTTCAGGACGTTAGCGGGTATAGCTCTCCGCACTTTTCTTTAATATGTATGAATTGCTATGTCCTTTGGGGAAAGATTTATTTTCTCCACGGACTTGAATTAATAAATTTTTCTTTTCTCAACAAAGTACCACATCAATCTATCAAGTTACGTCTATTCTTCTGCGATTTAGCGTTAATAGACAGAAAGAAAAATTGATTTATCCCTTTTCAGGGGTACTTATGCGAAGAGCTGGTGAATGTTACGCAAGGCATGCTACCGCATATTTGTCAGGATCTGGACTACCTATTTGTCATTAGTAGTGCACATTTATGAAACTTTGGGAAATCGGTAATAAAATCTATATCCCTTTGAATATCTTCTTCGAATTTCGATAAATAATTATTTATTGGTTAACATGAAGCCTATTTAATTCCGTTTGACTGAGACATGCAGTTACTCAGATATCCAAATTTTGTGATGTCAGTTTTTGGTTAGAGTTTGAGTTTGAGTCTTTTTTAACGGCATATCAACCTGTGTAGGTTTAATGCCAAAAAGGTAGAGTTTAAAGATATTTTTTTCAATGTTCGGTTATAGTAAGAAGGTTGATTTAGTCAGATTTTGATGAAATAAGTTTTTATTTCTATTTTATTTTAAGATATTGAAGATGTCTTCTAGTTTTCCATTCAAAAATGTATTGCTGGTAATAATTTTTTCTTTCAAAAATGTATGAAGCCAATATATTTTTTTCTTAAAAAATGTGTAATATTAATTTTTTTTTCTTCAACTATGTGTAATGATAATTTTTTTTTCTTCAGAAAATGTATTGTTGGTAATATTTTTCATGCAAAAATGTATATTTTTCTATAAAAGTCTATTTTTCTATTTCTATATATTTCTATAAAAGTGTATTTTTATACATTCACAGTGTTTTGACTCCAGTTTGGGGGTTAACTATTTACCCATAGCTGGGACCATAACAGGTGCTAGCACTCCGGGTTAGGATGGACGTGGGAACTACAGCAATTAAGAGGTGGTTCCATGCTCCTCACAACCTCCCAATCAGAGGCCTTGCTGCTGGATGCAGTTTACCGTCATACCCAGGACCTCAGTTTTTGGACATTATATATATAACACATGATCAGTAAGACTGACATCATTATTAACTAAAATTTGATTTTAAATTTTCCCTTTATAATACGCGACCGATGTAATTTATGTAGAAGTGTGGAATAAATGCTATGATAATGAAGGAGACTATCTTTAAAATATCTTTTATGCAAAATAAAAGCTTTTTTTCTTTATTAGTTTACGAATTTACTGACCGACCGACATAGACTTAAAAGTATATAAATGCAAGTCTATAGACAACAAGCTGAGTGCAAATATAGAAATATACATAGAGCGAAATAAAATCAAAAGAAAGAATTTAAACGATCGTAACAATGTCTGGTGTCCATATACTATCAAATTAATGTCGGTTCAGCGGTTGTAGATTTGCTCTGTTAGTGAGTGGCTGTGTCGTCTGCAAATTGAATTTGTACATTTTTGTTTCAATTCTTTTCGCATAGCGATGGCGGCTTCTGTAGAGTGGACGTTGCTACTTCCTTTTTCATGTCCTGCTGGTCGCCGGCTTTTCCGTTTCCATGCTACAACTAAAGTTCTTGTCTAATGAATACGAAAACTAGAAACATATTTCTGTCTTCTAATTGCACTGGCGAAAAAGACGACAACGAGTTAATGTAAAAGGGGATTTGTAATGTAACACAAGATTTTAATGGTTCTTTTGTTATTATTATTCGCATATGTGTCTTTTTCTATTTTCCATTTTCGGTTTTTGTTTGCCGCTATTCTTTGCTCTTTTCCCTCGTTATTTATTTTCCCAGTTTACGATGATATGCTGAGGGCCGACTAAGTACTTAATGGAAATTTCCGACGCAGCACTTTCCGTAATGGCAGAGAACTCAGATAGATAAAGAGACAGATGGACAGCAAAGGAATTACAGCATGTAAAGTTTGATTTCTATAGATACAAGACGAACACAAATCCTTATACATATATCCTTCTTCTTAATATATATATATATATATGTGTGTGTGTGTGTGTGTGTGTGTGTGTATGTGTGTGTGTGTGTGAGTGAGTGAGTGTATGTCTATGTATGTGCCTGTGTTTAAAGAAAGATAGAGAAAAGCAAAGAGAAAGAGACTGAAAGCAATACAGAGAAAGAGAGAGAGAGAGAGAGAGAGAGAGAGAGAGAGAGAGATAATATACATTAAATATATAGATAAAGAGACAAATGGACAACAAAGGAATTACTGCATGCAAAGTCTGATTTCTATAGATACAAGACGAACACAAATCCTTATACATATATCCTTCTCCTCAACACACACACACACACACACACACACACATATATATATATATATATATATATATTGATTGATTGATTGATTGTTTAATTACTTAGTTTTTGGTCATAATAATATTAGACCAGTGCACATTTGCATTAAAAAGTGTTCAATAAAATTATATTGTAGATCTTTTGAATATATTCCATTTGTAAACGAGTTATTACGCGACCTAGGTTTCTACCCTGACTGGTGTCTCCAGGCGATTTTCAACAACTGATTTTACTGTTTACCGTTTTTTTTTAAGAACGCTTGCTTATCGTTCTTATTATGTTTTTCATAGCGCTCACGTGGCAGAGAATTTTTGAATGCGCAATTTTTTAAATTACGCCTTGCGCATTAAAAACAAAAAACAAAAAAAGTATTTTAATTTCAGGAAATATTTTATATATTTTCCAATAGTATTCGCTTTCTCCAATGAAATTATTTTTGTTTTACAGATTTTTTTTGTCATTAAAGAAAAGATATCTTCATTTTAGGAGGTTAGTAATCGATTAGAGATTCAACTATTACGAAACACTGTGTTGGCGTTCGATAAGTATTTTACGTGTTTACTTATATTTTAACTGCCACGCTCCTAAACATTTCAGGAAATATTCTTCTTAAATAACCGACAGCTCCGTCGTTACGGCCTTCTTGATAGCCTGCACGCCATCAAAACTGACGCTCTTGATGATCCTCTGAAGTTTGGTGAAAAGAATCAACAGTTTTACAATTCTGAATTCTCCGGCATGTAATTTCTTTTTTTTATAAAAGTGCTCAATACAATAAATATTGTAGAGCATAATATAATCATATAATTAAATTTGTTTTTTAATTAAAGATATATTGCGACACGGAAATTTCTATGTTTCGAGATTTCTACCTCGTCATCAGGAATGTTAGATCATTGTTGTGAATTTATAAATATGGGAAGACACAATATATATATATATTCATTTAGATAGGTGTGGTTTTGTGACCCTGGGTTTCAGCTCTAGCGATCGTCAGACAAACTATTTTTGTCTGACGATCGCAAGAGCGTAAAACCCAGGGTCACAAACTTACACCTATTTAAACGAATATGTTAGCTCTATCAGTGATATTGAGCGCTTTCAAATAAGTACCGCGCATATATAATACATAAATAATATAATATATATATCAAATTGCATATATATATATTTAGTCATCCGCAGACAGATCTGTTTCGCTGTATCACAGCTCATCAGTACGGTTAGAATCCGATTGCTTTTAACCCAGGATTGAAACCCGACCGAATTGGCATCAGTCGGGGATTCTACCTCTGGGCTATAGGCGTTCGGTAGAAGAAGGCAGACATTTTAGCGTGTATATTGTCATTATGCCCGCCCAATAGCGAGAGTGCTCTAATCCATTACTGAATGAGCGATGCATACATGCTACAGCTACTGTTTTTCAAAGTCTACCATTCTTCCAGAGTGCTCAATGAGGGTGTGAGAGCTTAAATATATATTTATATTTATATACATGCACATTTCATATATATATATATATATATATATCATAAGTGCTACAAACTAATGGGTTGGCAGTCCAGTGTTTGTAGTGATTTACTTTATTAAGAGTGCTCAATACTTAGTAGAGCATTATATATGGTAATATTTTTATTAGAATTTATAATAAAAACATACTTTACAGTAACAAAAGAGCCGTTGTGTTTTGGTACTATTTTATGGGCACCTTGTCAGGTTGTGAAATTTTTTTTACTGCCTGACAAGGTATGTAATATGTATGTCTAGCTTGGTTGAGGGTGAGAGGGGTTAGGTAATTCAGCTTAGGCCCTTCATTGAGGGAATCCTCTTCTCTATAGTAGCAGAAGAGTATATTCCACTATAAAAGATTATAATGATATATATATATATATACATATATATATATATATATATATATATAAACTTATTTATAAATGGAACTTTGTCTTTGTATGTGTGTGTGTGCGTCAATGTGTGTGTCCGTTACCTATAGACTCCGAAACGGTTGAACCGACTTTCGTGAAAATTTAGACAGTTGTACTATTAGCGTCTGCGAGTGTTCTTAGCTAGGTTTTGTGTCGAGGTACCTCCGATAAATATCGAAAATCGATAATCGAAAAAATCGGGTTAGATTTTCATAGACCAACACATAAGAAACGATATTCAGAAGTTTCAAGGTTGCAGTTCTTACAATAGTGCATAAAATCAATAATATATATATATATATATATAAGGCAAGATGTTTGTGTGTATGTCTGTTTATCTGCCTGTATGTCTATATTTTTTCAGCCGTTTTATTTTAGTTTTTGTTTCGGGTTTGGCTCTAAGTATGTATAATTGTAGTTCTTAGTCTCAGCCATGATACCATTTACTTAGAGGATTTATTTAACCTTCAAATTCAGTTTACGACGAAAAAACCATTTGATATCGATACCAGGAAATCAAAATTTGACTTATATCCATTCATTTTTTTTTTCAGTCTATGGTTTCACTTTAACTGGAAACAACTATTGCTTTTTAGTCTTTCGTACCAATGTCCAAAGAGTCTGAGCTCCAGGACCATTGATTAGTTTTAAAGCTTTCATTACACCCGAGCAACGCCGGGCTATACTGCTAGTACTATATAAGAAGATTGTACATTCTGTCACCACCCCGTTCAGGGTGAGAGAATGAGTAGATTATTATTTCTCAGTGCGCCATAACGTAGTATCACCCAGGTTTTTTAGATTTCTCGATTTGCCGTTCAAATTTGGATTCTGAAAAAAATCTTTGTTACTTCTCTTTTTTATTTTTATTTATTTATTTTAACAAGGCTAAAAACGATATTGAAACAACGTAGGCGAGATTAAAGGGGGGTTAATGTATGGTTGATGGCTGTCTAATTATTTTTTATCCCCACTTTCTGTATCTGTAATTATATATATATATATATAGTTTAGTGCAAAGGCTTTTTCAATTTAACAAAGAAGGTTCAATGTGATTTCGAATTTTTGTAAGGACACCGTTATGATGCCTTTACTAATCGGGGCAGGGTTTCTTCTTGTTGAATCTCGGTTTTTGTTCTTATTTATAGGGAACTCGGTGTGATCCGATATTTTGTGAGATTAGCCTTGTTTGTAATGGATTGGTTTTCTTTTCTTTTTTAATTTTATTGAGCCTTTTTTAATTTCTTTTTAATGCTTTTTTGTTGTTTTTTTATGTACGCGTGAATGGATATTCGATTGTTTTATATTGAGTAAATTGATTTTCTGTTAGTTGGTTTGTTCTTGTCATTTACGTAACCCCTTTTTTGTATTAACTTATTTTATTAGATTGACCTTTTGCAGTGTTGGTAAGGGTTTCTTTTTTAAGTCACAGTTGTGTGTTTGTGTTATTGTGTATATTTGTGTTTATGAGTTTTATGTGTATTTTCCCATTTGGTGGTGGTTATATTTTTTGCGTATTTTGTCGGGATTAAATACTTACTTCTTTTTATTCTTATGTATGTATTTTTGTTGTTACTTATTTTTTATTTCTGTACCAAAGTAGATATTTGCTTGCATGTCTACATTTTCTCATTATATCGTTTATTTTATTTAATATTCTACTTCAGTTTTTAAAGCTGATTTTTGCTAATCTCTCTTCTAGACATAACTTTCAGTTTTTGTTCTTGCTGCTGTGTGGTAGTGCTCTTTTTCCTATTTCCCATTTAATATTTGTGATGATGTCATTTTTTCTGGTTCTGTATGCATGCTGGATAGAAATAGAAACTAAAACTAAAGAAGAGGAGAGAACAACAACCATTCATTAAACTAAAAGAGCACAAAAATAACTTTTTAAACAACTCAACAACCTACAAATTATAACATGGAAAAAATAAACTAACAAATATTAAAAGAAATATGCTTTAAACCAAAACGTAAAAAGAAACCAATGGAAAAATACAAAAGAAACAATTAATTGGTTCAACAATAAAGAAGAAAGCTCATTCATGCAATTAGACATAAAAGATTTCTGTCCAATCAACAAACAGTAAGTAATACACTAAACTTGGCGAAACAATATACAAACATCTCAGAAGAAGACGTAAACATTATGAAACACTGTAGAAAGTCTATATTATACTATAACAAGATGTGTTTAAAAAACGCAACACCATTGACAACAATACACACAATGTTTACAATTTGGATGTAACAATGGGAAGCTACGACGACGCAGGATTATGCAAAATCAGCAAATTAACAAAAAATATTAACAAATGATATAGGTTTATACAGAGACGAGGGATTAATACATCTAAGAAACTGCTACCTGAAAACTTTGGAAAATATTGGAAAAGAAATCATAAGAATCACCAACACTCTAGGATTCACAATAGAGATAAAAATAAATCTAAAAATAGAATACCTCTTAGACATAACACCCAACTTAAGCAATAATACATACAAACCGTGCAGAAAAGAAAACAACAACCCCATATACATATCAGCAAACAATTCTTATGTATTCAAACACATCCCCACATTTAAAAACCAAAGACTATCCCCGAACTCCAGTATCATAAAACGATTCAGCGAAAACAAAGAAACATATTAGCCAGCACTAAATAGCAGAAGTTACTGAAATAAACTCGAATACACAAACCAAATAAACAACAAAAGCAAAATAGAATAAGAAACATAATCAGGTTCCAACCACTCTACAACAAAAATATAAAAACAAAAATAGGAAAAATATTTCCCGACATAATAGAAAAAAAACACTTCCCCAAACACAATAAACTATCCAAAATCATCAACAATAATACAGTAAAAAGCGGTTACATCTGCATGGAAAACATGGAGAAAATATTAACCAAACAACAAGAACTAATAGCTTCACAAACCAACAACACATTACGAATAAATGACTGTCTGCTTAATATTAAATATCTAACCAAAAACATAATATATAAAGCTATAGCAAAAATTTACACCAAGACATACAAAAATATTTACATAGGAGAAACTGAAACACCCTTCAAAGCAAGATTTAACAATGACAAAACATGACTTAACACAGAAAAATGCAAATTAATACAACGCTATCAAAATACATATAGAGCCAGAAAGAAAATAACACTACCACCAAAAGCTACCTGGAATTGTCATGTGTTATAATCCTGTAGTCTCGCGTCAATTGTCATTTGCACAGACGTATGTTAAAATCATATCAATTTGCTCACGCTATAAATATACTGCTATTTTTACAAGGAAAATAAACTCACTACTACACACGTTAAACGTTAAAGACAGACTGGGTAACAAATGTTCACGAATGACAAACGTAACCTAGTCTCTTTCTCTATAGATAGATAGATAGATAGATAGATAGATAGATAGATAGTGAAGTTGTCTAAACGTTTATTCAGTGTATTTCTCTTCTTTATCTAGGTATTCAAGTGACGTAAAAAAACTTCGGACTAATCATAGAATTTTATAACTAAGACCTTAGAATATTTAGCGCAGAATACGTAGATAAATAAGGTATATATATATATATATATATATATATATATATATATATATGTGTGTGTGTGTGTGTGTGTGTGTGTGCGTGTGTGTGGTGGGGGTGTGCATATTAAAGGTGTCTTTAGGCAGAATGAATTAATTGAAATAAGTTTTGTCAAATGTGTTTTGTTAGATGTGTTTGTCTATTTTGTATTATTTTTTTTACAATTTCCGAATACCGCGGTGTATATACGGATTAAAATTCTGAATAAACTTTCCAAAGATATTTTCTGTTTCATTCAAATACATCCGACTATATCTGTCATTTTCAAGAACTTGGTGTTGTCAATTTGGTAGACTAAATTTTGTTGACTACATCAACTTTATATACATCTTTTCCAAGTGGAAATGGAATCAGTAAATTCAAATTTATGATCCTCATAGTTTGATTTCGATATTTTGTGATTCCGGTATTATTATTATTATTATTATTATTATTATTATTATTATGATTCCATATGGATATGCGTTATGGTGCAATAGGTATAGGTTCGGAACGAGAAATCGGAGAGCGGAGTTCGTATTCAAGTTGAATTTGTTGCATTCATTTCAACCGGGTCCCACCCATTCACAGTTAGATTAACCAAATGCAGACGACAATTCCACTCCTGCAGTTTCTTCTTTCGCACTTCTCGCCTGTGGAACTCGCTTCCATATTCTTGCTTTCCTTGCGGCTACAACCTCCAGGAATTTAAATGCAATGTCAATACTCATCTATTAACCACTTGACTCTAGTTCTTTCACCACCCCGTATATCCTTTCCTTTCTCTCCACCTTTGCAACTGTCATCACACCTGTATTCCCATCCTTCTCTTGCTCCTTTCTAACTGGTTCGTCTTCCTCTTCACTCTCTTCTACTTAATCTTATTACTCTTATGTAGCCCTCTGCACATCAATAGCAATAGCGCCTTGCTCGGGGTGATACGATTAAAAAAAAAAAGGTGTAAATACACTTATGAAAGGTATTAATCCATCTCTTTCCTCCAAGTTTGGATTAAATAACAGGAAAGATTGGATTCTATAGGCTTGGTTTACAAGTGGTCTACCGCAGAATCTAATGGCAATCTACTGCGGGATAAACTTCTGCCCAGTCAGTCATGTCTCTTTCGAGACATGATCGCCGAAGCTTGTATCACGCATGGCACTTGACTAACTGACTGATTATTATTTAAAAATTGTAAAAATATAATAAAACTGGGAATGAATAGCAAAATTTTTTTTGAACGAATTGATTGTTGGATGGACATATATATCTCAGTCTATTTTTATCTATCTATCTATCTATCTATCTATCTATCTATCTATCTATCTATCTATCTATCTATCTAAACTTATTTATAAATGGAACTTTGTCTGTGTGTGTATGTATGTCTGTGTGTGTGTGTCCGTTACCTATAGACTCCGAAACGGCTGAACCGATTTTCTTGAAAATGTACACAGTTGTACTATAAACTTCTGCGAGTGTTCTTAGCTAGGTTTTGTGTCGAGGTACCTCCGATAAATATCGAAAATCGATAATCGAAAAAATCGTGTCATAGAAGGAGTGGTCCGATTTTAATCAAATTTGATACACTCATAGACAAAGACATAAGAAACGATATTAAGAAGTTTCAAGGTTGCAGTTCTTACAATAGTGCAGAAAATCGATAATATATATATATATATATATATATATATATATAAAACAAGATGTTTGTGTGGGTGTCTGTTTATCTGCCTGTATGTCTATTTTAGCCCTTTTATTTTAGTTTTTGCTTCAGATTTGTCTCTAAGTAGGTATAATTGTAGTTCTTAGTCTCAGCCATGATACCATTTACCCAGAAAACTTATTTAGCCTTCAAAATTCAGTTTACGACGAAAACAACTTATTTGATATCAATACCAGGAAATCAAAATTTGACTTACATCCATTCATTTTTCTTTCAGTCTACGGTTTCGCTTTAACTAGAAACAACTATTGCTTTTAAGTCTTTCGTGCCAACGTCCAAAGAGTCTGAGCTCTAGGACCATAGATTAGTTTTAAAGCTTTCATTACTCCCGAGCAATGCCGTGCTATGCTACTAGTATATATATATATATATATATATGTATATATATGGAAATATATTCATTATAGTATTTCTTAAAAATAATTTTTATCACTACACGAAAGATTTCATGTTTCAGAACTTAGTTGTTCTTCTTTGGGTGATATTTTAAAGCAAACAATGTTTGCTTTAAAATATCACCTGACGAAGAACAACTAGGTACTGAAACATGAAATATTTTGTGTAGTATTAAAAAAATTGATAAACAATTGTAATAAAAATATTACAATATTAAACTCTACTTAATACTGAACACTTTTTTTTTCATAAAAGTGAATACAACGAACGGTAGTTTATAATCTTTTGTTCCACTTTTTTATAATATATATATATATATATATATATATATATATATATATATATATATATATAAGCATTAGTTTTATTGAGTAGACATAATGTTTTTTTAGATCAGAGGTAAGTTTAATTCTAAAAACGTTTTTATCTATCTATCTATCTATCTATCTATCTATCTATCTATCTATCTATCTATCAACGATCAGCCTCGCTCCGGGCGACCTTCTGACGTCGATGAAGACGCTCCGTTTGGCATCGTGGAGACTAAAATAAGATTTCGACGAAATTGCTAAATGTTTGAAAATCGATATCTTCACTTGCCTTTCGCCATTTTAAGAGACTTGGGTTCAAGAAAAATCGCTGTTTTTAGCAAACTGAAAAGACGCCATTTTCCACTAGGATGACGCAAGGCCGCATATACTAAAACAGACTTTGCAGAAGCTTAAAGAATTTAAATTGGAAATCCTCTATCATCGGCCGTATTCTCCCGTCTTGGCTTCTTCAGATTTTCATTTGTTCGGTCTCTGCAGAACAAGTTAAATGACAAAAATATGACTGTGTATAGTCAGTTGAAAACTACCCTTTCATCCCCCTAAAAAACCCTCCGAAGTTTCTACGAAAATGGCATCAACAATCTTGCAGAACGATGAGAGACAGTTGCCAAAAACAATGGTGCGTATGCACTTGGTTTAACTAATAAATGTTTATTTGTATGTAAAATTTACTTTTTTAATTTCCTATTCGGAAGCGAACTCTTGCAATAATATCTAATATATTGACGAAACATATTATATATATATATATACAAATTATATATATATATATATATATATATATATATATATATATTTGAAGCTATACGCCAAATTAGGATTACTTAAGGAGCCCATTAGAAAACAGATTGTTAAAAAATTCAAAGTGAAAACTTCATAGAAAATTAGGATTATTATTTTCTGATGTAGTGTTTTCCAAGGATGTTTGAAATTTCCGACGAGACATGAAACGCTGCACGAATTGATATCTAAAATGATTGATTATTCTCTTCAAAGAATACCTATAGCACTTATTGAACACACGCACGTTCACAAATAAACAAACGCGCACGCACACAGTCGCACGCACACACACATACACAAACACATATTATACACTAAACTATCGCCCGGTTCACACTCCACCCACGTCTATTGAACAGGTGAAGAGGCTCATCTCTTGTTTCCTGTTTAGGATGCGGTCTCCGGTTTTCTCTTTTCCAATCTTTTCACTCTTTTCTTTAGTTTTTTTTTCAATTGGAGTAGATAGACTAAACTATCGCCCGGTTCACATTTCACCCACATCTATTGAACAGGTGAAGAGGCTCATCCCTTGTTCCCTGTTTAGGATGTGGCTTCAGGTTTTCTCTTTTCCAATCTTTTTACTCTTACGTAGCCCCCTGCGCATCAGTGGCGTTATCGCCTTGCTCGGGGTGATATGATTAAAGAATATATATATATATATATATATATATATATATATATATATATATATACATAATCCCTCGTATTTAGGAAAGTACTGTATTTCTCGGTGCAGCATTTCAGTAAAAACGAATGAATCTCAATTCTGAGAATTGGTAACCTTACATTAGTCTTTTTAAAAAATGGTGTTGTAAGAACAAACATTTAAACATCTTTGACCCCAAAAAATTGTTTCCGGATTTGTAAGAAGTAATGGAGTAATGGATTGCGGAATCGAAATGCTGAGTTCGATTATTAGTCCGATTCTTTATATTTACTTACCTTGAGGAAGGTATAAATCCATCTCTTCTTCCTCCAGCTGTAGGTGAATAGCATGACAGACCGGGTCCTATAGCCTTGGCAGGCAAACAATTTAGGAGAAGGACAAATCTGAATTCACAATGTCCCGAGGGTTGTATTGGGATCTTGTGGCATACTGTGGACCGCTTTTCTGTATTTGGCTCTTCCAAAAAGAGTGGTTGGTTCTGCAAAATCTTTCACCACCAAGATCAAAGTGAGGTTACTCTAGTTGTTGGTTGTAAAAGTAGAGCTGTTTGACTCTCATATATAGAAAACTACAAGAGTGTCCAATATATATATATATATATATATATATATATATATATATCCGATTCAGTATAGAATGAGGAAAGAAAAAGAAAAAAAATTTTTCCGTCCAAAATATCAATTTAAAACAGTGCTCGATATATGATGTATAGAGCTGTGAATATTTATTATAAATTATGTTTTAGAACATGCACATAATTTCTTCTATATATGTCCTCTTCTCTACAATCATATGGCTGTTTCAGTGTTTGGGACTCAAACATAATTTATAATATATATATATATATATATATAGAGAGAGAGATAGATAGATAGATAGATAGATAGAGAGAGAGAGAAAGAGAGAGAGATAAATATATAGATAAAATAAAGAGAGATGGTAGGAGAGTATAGTTGCTACTTTATGTTTTAAGCATCTTTCATAATACACAAATTAAACTATCTTTTCATGCGAGATTACTATTTTTTTGCACACTTTCAATATAACTTGCAGGCTAAAAATATGTTGATCCAAAAGCTTTTGATAAAAATCAGAAACAAAACGATGACAAAAATAAACTTTGCCCAAAAATGTCTCTACGTTGTTTTTATTGCTTTTCCAATAGTTTTATACCAAATATATATATATATATATATATATATATATAAACAGAAAATCTAAGCAAGAGCCAACAAACCTACCTAGGTTTCACTCTACGGCTCGTCAGGGTAAACTGGCTGACAACAAAGATTTAAAGTAGCAAATATATAGGTATTCGAGTTCAAAACAAAGAAGACACCAACACACAAGAAATGGGGTGGGAACAATCACTTTATTATTATAAAAAAAAGGAAAAGAGAACAATTAAGCGATAGGCTAATTCAGTAGGCAATTTTTCATATGCTTGCGTATATGTAGGATTTGGGATTTAGAATTTAGTAAATCCTGTGCGGGTTCAAATAATGCAAGAGCTATTTTTTCCTCACCGCATAAATTACAGAATTATATATTTATATTATTACTAGCTCTAGGTTTACTATAGAGCACTTTTTAACCATGTTCAAGACAATTTAAATTAGAGCTTAATTAATACTAGTTTTGGCAGAGTTAGTTCTGTTATTATTGGTATTGTAATTACTATATATATATATATATATATATATATATATATATATATATATATATAACCAGGAATGTGTCTGTCATGTAAGTATTGTCTACCATGAATAAAATAAATGATCAACTTTCTTTTCCTCCTGTAATGCAATATACACCTAATTGAATTAAAAATTACATAAACATTGTGCTTAATCATTGCTTATGAATTTGGTCATATATGTGAAAATGGAAGTGAACACGTGACAATGAAACGAAGTAAACAAAATTTACATCTCGGAAAGCCTAATAGGACGCAGTTTGCCCATGGCAAGTCTCGTCCTTCGTTGCTGATTGATTATTTCTGTTCGAAATATCAGTTTATTATCTAAATGCCCACATCGGGGACTTATCAGATATTAACCTGAAAAGAACAGATACTTCACTTAGCATTTACTTGCTGCCTCGCAATAGCAGATCAATTTAATGCCGAGAGCCCGACCGCCTGCATCCGGGCCAGATCTACAAATGTCCAGATTTATCAACCGTAGGTTTCTCTGGCACTGGTATTTCTACCGACCCCACCATTTGATTGCAATGAGGACGACACTGCTCCGGGCAGCTGTTAGCTGGAATCGGGAATATCTTAATATTTTGTTCATTTGCGCTGTGCCCGAACACAGAGACACAACTGAGAGATAAAACGTAGTTTGCCCGCCCGAAGGCAGATATTAGATTTTGATCTCAGCCCTGAAGTCCAAGAAGCAGTTTCACCTGCAAAAAGGTTTGCAGATTCGAATCGTACTGGAGGCAGCATCATTTACTTTAATCAGATCGCGTATATTCAGGCTACTAGGCGAAGATATATAAACAAACTAATCATCTACTCAAATATGTTTTAAAGTGTTACTAACATATTACATATATAACAGTAAAAGAGGTACTGAATAGACCAGTAGACAGTTATCTGAAAAAAAAAAAAAGAAAAAGAAAAAAGAAAAAGAAAAAAAGAAAGAGGAATGCGGTTTACCCCTTAGAGCCTGATGAGACCAGTATGGTTAAAGCCTGTATAGTAAGTAAATGGTGAACATTTCATTCTTCAATATATATACACACACACACACACACACACACACACACACACACACACACACATATATATATATATATATATATATATATATATATATATATAAATATATATGTGTGACGCGATTAGTCAGGGTCTATATTGGTCAACACGTCACCAAACATGACGATGGTCTCCGGCTGCTAGTAGTGCTGGCTTCGACACAGTAGCTGGTCTTCAGGTCGTTTATTACAGCGGTGTTCTTCCTCCCTCACGCCGCGAATTTTGATCGTAGGGAAGACACTCTGAAATCTTTACCAAGTTAACAAGACCGGACGCGCGCACAATTGGGTTAATGAAAACGGCACCAAAATTAAATTATCTCTACAACGGAGCGAAGGTCTCGTCTAAGAGTTGTGTTTGTCTTCTTAACATGAATTCAAGCTTTTGGTTGGTAATGTTTGTCACTCCAATCCGAGTTTTCAAGTTGTGACGATTCAAAGTGTCTTATTCGAGCTTTTCACCGGAAGTTTTACGGAAACTGTCGAAGATTGGTCTTTGTGTGTGTGGTGGATGGCGGTGGCGGTAAATTCATCTTATCTGTCTCAGCTCGGTGCGACAACAATTGGTCGGTTCGTTGTTTAACTTTAACTTTTTTCGGTCGGTCGGTCGACTGGACTCTTTCTACTTCTTTACATCTTCAGCCAAGATTCTGTCTCTACGGTTGGCATCCAACGTCTTGGCAATTATCTCTGTCTCTGTCACTACAGTTGGCACCCAACGGTGTGGTAATTATCTCTGTCTCTGTACAACTTTAGTCAGGAAATCTATCGGAAGCGACCGTCTCTGTCTCTACAGTCGTGGCTCCCCGGTTGGAACCGTCACTCTGCTTGTCGTTACATCTCAGCTGGTCCCGATCCAACTGCAACTCAGCTCCAACTCCAACCCGACTGATTTTGGCCCTCCGGGGCTCTATTTTTATGCCTGTCCCAAATTTTCTTGGGGAAGGCATGACGGACGCAGCGTGTCCATGCAAATCAAATCTTTAGCCAATCAAATCAATCCCGCATTCGCATTTCGAGGTAGAGTTACTGCCTTCCCTTGGTTTAACCAATGAAGTAGCAATGTTCCTGGTGACATCATTCCTTTTCGTCTTCTTCCCTTAGCCAACTGATTACATCATTTATTCTTCTGGTTTTAAAATCTGTTCACAGTGAATTTCAGGATTTGACCTTTCAAAAATTTTTGACAATCTCGAAACAATATTTTGGCTACTGCTTATTTTTCACTTTTACTAGCTATAAGGCTCAGGACTTTCAATGATATTTTTCTGAGTTTACTTGTTTCGCTTTGTCACATAATGACTGCCGATGCGATGACCCCTCTGACCCGCGGCCCGCACCTGCAAAATGTTTTTTTAATTCATTCAACTAGTTTCCAAGATTTTCAATATTTTTATTTTGCAATATTTTCTCTCTGCTCGTGATTTGTTAGCTGCGTTCATATTGCAACCGAATAAACAATTTTATTATCTATTAGGCTTATTTCCCTCTCTACTCATATGGGAATAAATAATCTGCATAATTAATAATAGAACTAATAATTTCTTTCGATTCCTCGTGCTAAAATAATGTTATATTTTTTTGCATGCAGAAACAGTGTAATATATATATATATATATATATATATATATATATATATATATATATATATATAATTCCAACTGAAGAGGACTCAAGGTTTTCAAGTTTTTTAAATATATTTTGAGTACCACCCTCCTTCCTTGTTATTTAATTTAGGTTTTATCCATTTTCTAATGTGAATAATTTACAATGTGTACATATGACATTCACATTAGAAAATGGATAAAACCTAAATTAAATAACATGCTCACCGACGAATTAGGTAAAAATAAAAATGAAAATAAAGCCAAATATAGAATAAGTTAGTTTTTCTTCTTTTAATAATCCCCCCATTTGTATCAGGATAATAAACTTTACAGTAAATTGATACATGGAGCGAAAAAATAGCAGTTCGGGGTATCTTTTTGGAAAAAAATCTTTTCTTTAACAAATAGACTAAAGGGAAGGAGGGTGGTACTACTAAAAAGAAATATCACATCAAATGTAATAAAACTGAAGGGAAATGATAAGATCAGATAAATGCGAAGGAAAACAGACAAGTAAGGAATAGGGCCAAGGAAAAAGAAAAAAAAAGAGGAGGAAAAAAGTTGGTTAGAACAGAAATTACTCAGGGTCAAACCCCAAAGTGGATCTCCATTCTGATTAGCCACACACACACACACACACACACACACACACACACACACACACACACACACACAAAACACCCACATACATTCACAGTAAACCGAAAGTATTTGTCATTTAAATGTAAATCGTCTGCACAACCACACCAGCATTGCCTGATGATGAGAATTAATCTCGAAACATAGAAATTTCCATGTAGCAATGTAAAATTGACATAACCATATAACTATATATATATATATATTCATCTGCAGACAGATCTGTTTCGCTGTATCACAGCTCATCAGTACGGTTAGACAGCTGATTGCTTTTTACCCAGGAGTGAAACCCGACCGAAGTGGCGTCAGTCGGCGATTCTACCTCTGAGCTACGGGCGCTCGGTAGAAGGAGGTAGATCTTTTAGCGTGTATATTATCATTTAATGTTAGATTGAATGAAATTCAGATACCATCTTGCCCTCACCAAAAACACTATTTTTAAAAGAGTACTCAATACAAAGTAGTACAAAGTAGTACAAAGTAGACCAAATAATATTTATTTAGAATTCATAACAAGTATAACATCACTAGAAAGTAGCTATTTTCTTTCAAGTCTTTTTGAGTTTTGTCAAGTTATATCTATCTATCTATCTATCTATCTATCTATCTATCTATCTATCTATCTATCTATCTATCTTATTTGTTTATGTATGTACGTATGCGTATCTATCTATCTATCTATCTATCTATCTATCTATCTATCGACAAAAGGGAAAGTTATCTCTGACACGTTTCGTTTTCTAATTGACTTTATCAAAGTAAATGAAACTGGAAATGCTTTGCGTTTTTCAACATTTGAAAAAAATTAAAATTCACTTATGAATATTCATCAGGCTAACCGAAAAGTCATGGTAAATTATGGAGGCTGCTAAGTGATACAGTTTAATGTCTATATTCATTTTTATAACTGAAATTTTATTTGTGAGAGTCAAATTAAGCTAGTAAACAGTTGCATTTAAAAGTGCTGTAAACACATTAAAAAAAAAAAAGAAATAAAAGAAATATTAACATGCAAAAGAAAAAAGAAAAACAAAGCCGGGTTGGCTTGGAATTATTATTTTTAAATATACATTTAAATTATTTTTAACTTATGCATTTAAGCTATGTTGTGCGTTGTGGTGCAGTAGATATCGGCTCGGAACGAGAAGTTGGAAAATCGTTGTTCGAATGACAGTTAAGTTCGTTGCATTCACTTACGCGCAAATAATCTTGTGTAAGTTATAAATCCGTCTTCCTCCAAAATAATGGCAAGCTACTTCAGGAGGAATCTTCTGCCCAGTCAGTCATGTCTTTTTTGAGATATGCTCACCCAAGCGTGTACGACGTGTGGTATTTAACTGACTGATACATTTCAGCTAAGATCTGTAAAAATTTGGTTCTTCTTTCCCATTGTTGTTAACTCTGAAAAAAATACTTTATATATATATATATATATATATATATATATATATATATATATATATTACGTGTCCGTTTCTCTAAATAGAATATTGTTCTTTTTCTGAGTATAATTCAATTATTTTGCCGAATAATGATTCCTTTTTTGTCATTAGGTGTTCAGTTTTAATTATATTATCTGAGTTTATTTAATTTCACTTACTGAATTAAATCTTTTGAAATTTTAAGAACGTTAGGTGGTAATTTTAGCTAATATTGAAAATTTAGTGGACGTCTTAAAAAACAAGAATTCTAAATACAAGCAAAAACAATTGAGGATCAGGAAGGAAAAAGATGTTGTAATGCCCAGAGAGAGAGAGAGAGAGAGAGAGAGACAGACAGACAGACAGACAGACAGACAGAGACAGAGACAGAGAGACAGAGACAAAGAAAGATATCGTGATAAGATAAAGAAGGAAAAAGAAAAGAAAGAAAGAAAGAAAGAAAGAAAGAAAGAAAGAAGGAAAAAGACAGAAAGAAAGAAAAAAGAGAATGGAGACGAAAGTAAAAGATAAACAGATAGACAGGAATTGTATGCGAAAGAAAAAAAGAAAGAAAGAAAGAAAGTAAGAAAGCAAGAAAGAAAGAAAGAAAAAAGAAAGAAAAAAGAAAAAAGAAATAGAATAGAACATATTTTTATTTTAACCATGCAAAAAGAATTAACTGTTTTAACCAAAGACATCTACTAATCTTCAGTTAGTCGAACACGAAGACACATGTATGGGTCACCCAGTATGTCTCAAACTCACTAGGGCATTAATGTGTCTACGAGGATACTCTATTAAATTATAAACTGGCATGTGTTATTCACATAAGAATTTATCTTGAAAAAATTTTGATATTAAATATAGCTTTTACGCAATCCTTCAGGTCGATTGCTCCGTCACTGTCCATTTTAACCCTTAAAACGGATTTATTTAGTGCTATAATTTGGGTTAATAGAGCAAACCCCTTCAAGTAGCCTCGAGTAGTCTCTACTTTTATTTTCTTGAAAATATCCTTCAGACAAGCCATGTCATAAAACAACTGACGTACAGGGGAAAATTTACTACAGTCGGTTAGAATGTTTTACCGTATATGCCTTCTGACATGCTGTGAAAATGAGTAATATGGTGCGTTCTATTTTGTCTATTGTTCGGACAATTTTTTTTTCTCAGATTTCCTGAAACTATAATACCATTCTCCTAGAATGGATTTAATTTTATAAAGTTTTTATTTTGGGTAGTATTTCCGTAACTGTTGCCACTTGTTTAGAATAGTGTATAGTTGCTTTGAAGTCTCTATAGATTTTCAGATTTGAAATGTCCATTTTGAAAGATTGATAAAATGGACGGCCATCTTTACGTTTCAGAGTTCCTGAAAAAATCGTTTTATAGAAATATTCTATTTTTAATATTATTTACACATGGACATCCTCGTCATTGTTGTTATTCTCCTATCGTTTCGATATTTGAGCCCTCTAAACTCCATTAGGTGTTTGTCATTCCTAGTAACCTTTATTTACTAATAGGCGCACATTTTTTTATTTAACTGCATATATCTATGGATAACTCGGTTCTCAGTTATTGCTTGCAGTGTTTTATCGAGTTGAATTCAAAATTACTCGACGTAGGAATTTAACTCACAATTACTATGTCACTAAATTCACGAACTAGCGCTTTTTAAAAATAATTTCACTCCATCCAAGGCAGAAAAGCCACTAAGACATAAAAGTTTACTGAGTGTAAATGAATGAAAAAAAAAAAAAGCGAAAAATTGTTAAGGAGAGAGAACAATAAAAGTGTAATGAAAAAGACAGTAGGTAACGATTGACATCGCATTTAAACGTTTGAATATCATAGTTTGACTAGAAAGTATTGTGCCGGAAGAGAGGTCCACAAATGCGAAAAGAAACTGTTTGCATAGAAATTGCGGTTACATTTACCCATTTAAACTAGGATTTGATGAGACCTTACTGCCAATTTATCACTGCGCTTAACTTTATAAAGACTAGGTAACATGGTGAAGAATCCATCCAAACATTTATGATGAAATTATTTATAGAAAAGACAGAGTGAAGTTACATTGCGGCAGCGAGAAATTGACTGAAGTCGAGTCGCCATGTCAGAACTAATAATATTGATGATTCTTTTCTGGATTTTATCAAAAATTTCTAAATATACACCGGGAGCACCGGACTAGATAAAGCAGCAATATTGGAAGCATCCATTTAAAAAAATGTAAAATTCTGGAGAGAAAAGTTGTTTAGAACGATACCATGATCAAATTTTCAGACCTAGTAATATATTCAATATAATCTTTCCATTTTATTTTATCCACGAATATTGTCCCGAGGAGGCGCAACGAGTCACACTCCTGGAGGTTAGCATCAGCCATGCCGAGGGGAAGGAGAAAAAGTTCTCTCAGTTGATTAACAGAGAAAAGATTCGTTTTGAAAGCATTAAACATACCAATCGATGATCCAGTTAACAACAGACTTTCGATCAATTTTTAGATTAGCCGGAAATTTGATCTTAGTGAACATCATCATCATCTTACCCTTTATACACCTAATGGTGTGTAGGGTAGAAACTTTTTCCGGAACAAACTGTTTTTTTTTATGGGGCAGGGTTGTTAGCCCTACGCCCAACCCCCAAACCTAGAGGACCGGCGGAAAATTTTTGGTCCTTACGTTTACAGCACCTGGTATTCCCAAACGGTCACCCATCTAAGTACTCACCAGGCTCGATGTTGTTTAACCGGTGTATTCAACACGATATAGCCGTAGACAGTGTAGCATATCAGACATAAAAACAAGACATGAGTAAATGTTCGCATCGTCAGCATTGATGCCAAGTTCAGAAATGATCTTATTAGGAAGATTATGATAAAAATAAAGAATAAAGTAGGCCCTATGATAAAGTCCTAAGAGTCACTATTACTCCAAACAGATCTAGAAGAGTGTTCCTTCAGGATAACTTACATTTCACGATTTGTTAAGAAAGACTGAATCAGTTAAAGAATTCGTCCGAAAATACCGTAACATTTTAAATCGTGTATGCCAAAACCTGTCAAATGCTTTCAAGATGTGCAAAACAAAAGCCCAAAATTCACAATTGTTTTCTATAGTTTGACAGACTCTTTCAGCAATAATCGTTAGTATATCAGCAGTGGACCTATTGAAGCGAAAGTCATATTGCTTGTTTGAATGAATGTCCTGTAATGTGACGTGCTTAACCAATTCAGAGTTGATGAGGGCCTCTGCTAGTTTAAACTCACTAGGCTATCATTTTATCGAGGTATTGTTGATAATAATAACTTCTTGTAACAGAAATTTTGACATAAATAAATCTTCATTTGTTTCTTTTCTACTACAATTATTTTTATCTTAACATATTAATATATTTTAAGTCTGACTTCAAGATTGCCCGATCAAAAAATGAATTCAACAGAGATAGTGGAAAATCTCATTATTCAACAATGACGGCTTCAAGATTTCAAGGTTGAGTTAAGAGAGAACAATAAAAAGATTTAATGAAAATATCTTTCGCTCTACAGGGACGCAACCTACTGGTATCAAAATAATACATAAACCTGTTGTCATAAATGGAACAGGAGCCCAAAATGCCAACTATAGGTCGGGGATACTAAAATCAATCAGGTACAGAAATTTAAATATCTGGAAAGTGTAATAACAGAGGACAGAATGTACGACACTGAAATCCGAAGACATATTGACATGGTCAGGGATGCATTCCAAAAGCTAAGCAGAGTATTAAGAGACAGGAAAATTTCGTTGGAAATAAACAAAAGAGTACGGATTGTTATGTGATGTCTGTCCTTTAATATAGAAGGGAATGCTGGATAATCACATCAAAGATGAAGGAGAGATTCTAAGCAACTGAAATGTGGTTCTACTGAAGGATGCTGAGGGCACCGAACATGTAAGCAACGACGAGGTTTTGGAGAAAATGGAAATGAAAAAGAAAGTTTTTGGGACATGTAATTACGAATGAGGGTTTGGAAAATCTGATACTCACAGGACAGAAAAATGGAAAGAGAGACAGGGGAAAGCAACGCCTGACATACTTGATGAGATTTAGCAAATGGATGACAAAGCAGGGTTTGGGAGGGGTAACAAGAGAAAGGGTGTTAAGTGCTACAAGGAGTAGGGGGTGTGGAAGGCCATGATCACCTACGTCCTGAATGGGACACGATAATAATAAAAAAGCAGGTTACTTTATATATTTCACGAAATGTTTGTAACAGCAGAGCCCGTTTATTTTGCGTAGATCTTACTACAGAAATAATAGGCTGTACAGAAACATAGTATCTATGGCTTTTGGGTAATGCATACAATAGAGGTATTAGAGAACATATATACACGGGAACCTAAAAATGTCAACATGAAAAACTTTATCTGGGACAAAATTATGCTACCATTTTTTTAAAGTTCAGCTCAACAGATTTTGTTTTGTAAGATACAAAATGTGTCCAAAAACGACAACGTTTTGTGGATCTCCTAACAGCCTGTAAGTGACGTCAGTTGGCAAAGAGTGACAGCTATTGTTAAATAATGTCAAATATTTCATTGTAAAGAAAGTGTAAATATGGCCATTACTATTGGCTATTGCACTGGTTGATCTTCGGTATTTAAAAAGTAAAAAAAGTTCACTGGCACCAACAGCAAAGTCTGGTGGAAGTGAACCACAAATTTAATACAAGAGATAAAGAAAATAAACATAGAATAGGTTGTGCTAGTATTAGTTTTGACCAAAACGCAAATTGCTATAAAACTAAAACATTAACTTAAAATCTCGAATTATACTTTTAAATAATCTCATCAGATCGAGACTTTCATATGGATATTCTGCGGGAGGGGGGGTGGCAAACTCATTTCGAAACATCTAAACTGTCCGCTGTATGCCACCGCTTTCTCAGAACAATATTAAAAAACGGCTTTGAGCTAATGAAGCTTGTAAGTCATAGCTAAGGCCAACCTTCTTTAGACGACAGGGACTGGCGCTACAGAAGCACAAATAAATAAATTTAACAAATAACAGAATCACCATAATTTGAGGACTTTTAACAACGTTAACACCCGAAAAGAACGTCCTGTAACTCAAAGGGAAAATAATGATGTACCGATGCTGACAAGAAAGGAGAAACGTCCAGCAATACTGAAAAGGGCGATAACTCCTAAGTTTTTCATAGAAGGAATTTGTAAATTTCAACCAATGGTGACACAGGCATATTAGCATTACCATTTGAGATGGCCAGGGACTGAGAACGAGCGTAACTAGAGTTACACTATCTGCTCGGTTAGTTAATATAAAATATTTTCTGATGTAGAAACGGTTAATATTACCACTCGTTATCGTCATCTTCTACTATATGGCATACTTCTTCAGAACGTGGGTGATCATGAATTTACACACCTTTCTATCATTTGTAGTTCTTTGACTTTTTACCACCCTTTCCACCACTCTTTTTTTCAATTCATATAAGCCTATCAGATAGGTGGCCTGCTGTAAATGTTATCGTTAAAATCTTTCTGTCATTTCTGCCTTCGATATGTTCTATTCGTGTCAAATTCTCCAAGCCTTCCTTTCTCGTTATGTCTCCAAGAGATTTCAGCCTTCGTTTTTTGATTCTACGTATAAATGTGTTTGCTTCTGTGTCGTGTGTCTTTTTTGCTGAACCAGATGAGTTTTCTGCACGGCCAGACCCAGGATCCAAAGAAGCACTTCAAAGGATCACTTCAACGTGGCGCAATGATTAGCAAGCTTGCTTCGCCAGACCAATTATGACTGGCCCGAGCACGTGAGCAACGATGAGGTGTTGGAGAGGATACAAACCAGAAGAAAACTCATACTTAACATCAGGAAGAGACAGATGAGGTTCCTGGGACATGTAATGAGGAAAGAAGGCCCGAAGAATTTAATACTCACAGGACGGATATAGAGAAACAGAGATAGGGAAAATCAGTGGGGGACGTACTTGATAGGCCTGAGCAAATGGATGGCAGGTTGGGATTTGGGAGAGATAGCAAGAGAAAAATTATTAAGAGCGACAAAGGGCAGAGACAAGTCGAAGTCCATGATTACCTACATCATGAAAAGACGCAGCGCATTACGATTCGTTGTTATGGCAAGATATCGAGTCCAAGAAAAAAAATCTGTTAAAAAATAAATGTAATCGTTAACATTTTTGTGTCACGGGCAAGAAAAAAGATGATTAGCGAGAATTCTGATATAAAATTTAGTTCTGAACATTAGATTAGAAGTGAAAAATGAAAATTTATTTAATGGAAGCAGTAATCCTTACATCATTTTTTTTTAGACAGAAAACACCTGTGTGTTTCAAATGTCTGCTAAAATCCATCTAATTATTTGATTTTTATAACAAATTCAGTACTAAACGCAGAAAAATTATTTTAAAGAAAAAGAAATATCTTGGAAATTGATAGTGCTGAAATTTGGTATTCCTAGAAAGAAACAATACTTTTTTTTAAAGATAGAAACACGTGTTTTCAAAATCTAATTTAAAAAAGCTAAAAATTAGTTATTTTATTTAAATTAAAAAAATTCGGTTTTTATTAGAGAAAAAATTATTAAAAAACCGGAGATATTTTTAAAAAGTGATAGAAAAGTTTTTTCACTGAAAAGAAACTATAATCCTTGAATTAGAAATTTTTGTGGACAAAAACACAATATTTTCAAAATCTATCTAATAATCAAATAATTATTTTCGTAAAAGTTATCTTGAAGAAGTTTAATTTGCAGATTTCGGGAAAAAAACCCTTTCAGTTGGTTATAACTGCGTCTAAACGACTCGAGAATAGTGCAATATATATATGTAGTGGGGAAAGTAAAATCGACTAGAGGAGTTCAAACTCCACTCGGTCCTGTTACATTCACTTTGAAAATGCAAAGATCACGTATCTTCTTCACGAGTTAAAGAGCAGGGTAGGCTGGGTGGCAACCGCTCTAACAGAAATAAAACTTTGAATCCCGAACCGTGAAGAAGGGTACAGAAAAAAACTTGTAGTACGGCCGAAAATCTGTCATGAACGAAGCAATAGAGTAGCGAGAAACTAGCTACGTTTTGTCTGTAAGAATAAGATTTTAGGAATAAAAACAATTCTTCATCCGCTTTATCAAGGCTGAAAAGTGACAATTGAGTAGCGCCAGCAAACGAATGATCTATTATTGGTATGATGATGTAATACATGGTTTTCAGCAAATAAAAAATATGTGATCGGTAAGATGATGTAATACATGGTTTTCAGCAAATGAAAGTGATATTAACGGTAAGATGATGTAATACATAGTTTTCAGCAAACGAAAGGGTTTTTAACCGTAAGATGATGTAATACATGGTTTTCAGCAAATGAGAGTGATATTACCGGTAAGTTGATGTAATACATACTTTTCAGCAAACGAAAGCGCTAGTAACGGTAAGATGATGTAATACATAGTTTTCAGCAAATGAGAGTGATATTACCGGTAAGCTGATGTAATACATATTTTCAGCAAACGAAAGCTCTAGTAACGGTAAGATGATGTAATACATGGTTTTCAGCAAATGAAAATGATATTACCGGTAAGTTGATGTAATACATACTTTTCAGCAAACGAAAGCTCTAGTAACGGTAAGATAATGTAATACATGGTTTTCAGCAAATGAGAGTGATATTAGTGGTAAGTTGATGTAATACATACTTTTCAGCAAACGAAAGCTCTAGTAACGGTAAGATGATGTAATACATGGTTTTCAGCAAATGTAAGTGATATTACCGGTAAGTTGATGTAATCCATACTTTTCAGCAAACGAAAGCGCTAGTAACGGTAAGATGATGTAATACATGGTTTTCAGCAAATGAAAGTGATATTAACGGTAAGATGATGTAATACATAGTTTTCAGCAAACGAAAGGGTTTTTAACGGTAAGATGATGTAATACATGGTTTTAAGCAAATGAGAGTTATATTACTGGTAAGTTGATGTAATGCATACTTTTCAGCAAACGAAAGCGCTAGTAACGGTCAGATGATGTAATACATGGATTTCCGCAAACGAAAGCGTTTCTAACGTAAGATGATGTAATACATGGTTTTCAGCAAATGAGAGTGATATTACCGGTAAGTTGAAGTAATACATACTTTTCAGCAAACGAAAGCGCTAGTAACGGTAAGATGATGTAATACATGGTTTTCAGCAAATGAGAGTCATATTACCGGTAAGTTGATGTAATATATACTTTTCAGCAAACGAAAGCTCTAGTAACGGTAAGATGATGTAATACATGGTTTTCAGCAAATGAAAGTGATATTAACGGCAAGATGATGTAATACATAGTTTTCAGCAAACGAAAGGGTTTTTAACGGTAAGATGATGTAATACATGGTTTTCAGCAAATGAGAGTGATATTACCGGTAAGTTGATGTAATACATACTTTTCAGCAAACGAAAGCGCTAGTAACCTTAAGTTGATGTAATACATGGTTTTCAGCAAATGAGAGTGATATTACTGGTAAGTTGATGTAATCCATACTTTTCAGCAAACGAAAGCGCTAGTAACGGTAAGATGATGTAATACATTGTTTTCCGCAAACGAAAGCGTTTCTAACGTAAGATGATGTAATACATGGTTCTCAGCAAACGAGAGTGCTATTACCGGTAAGATAATATAATACATGCCTTTCAGCAAAGGAAAGAGCTATTACCGGTGAGATGATGTAACTGCTATTGCCAGTAAGACTATGGAAAGCATGGTTTTTCAGCAAACGACAAAACTATTGCCAGTAAAATGATGGAATGCATGGTTTTCAGCAAAAGAGCTATTAATAGATGGTTGGCAAGAAACGTTAATTTTCATCAGTTTCGTAGTATTTTCAATTCGCCATCTCTTTAGTAACAAAGCAAAGAGTGATAAACTGTTGTGTAGCATGATTTCTTCGTTATAGCAATGACTGCTGGACGATCTCCACACAAAGAGAAGATTTCAAGCAACAGAAATATGCTTTAATAGAACGATACTGAGAATATCATGGATCGAACATGCAAGGGATGACGAAGTTCTAGAGAAAATTGCAACAAAAATGCACATACTTAACATCCGGAAGAGACTGCTCAAATGTCAGAGTGCATAATGAGGAAGGAGGGCTTGAAAATGTGATACTCACAGGAGAGATTGAAGGTAAGAGGAACAAAGAAAAACAACACTCAACCTATCTGGCGACCATGAGTGAATGAATGGCGGAGCAGGATATAGGCGAGATAGTTAAAAAGGAGCTGCGAAGGACAAGAAATTGTGGAGAGCCATGACCGCCAACGTCTTGAATAGATATGGCACAAAGAAGAAGAAGAAGAAGAAGATTTTTTTCTTTAGAAGTGAAAACATTTTCTTAGGGAAAACCTCCTGAAGAATGCTGCAGAATAGTCGGTTGAAAGACTGTAAAACAGCATTGATAACACAGATAAATGTTGGATTTTATTATCTTTTATTGTGATTTATTTCGAGGGTTTTCAGTCGAACCTTAAGGCAATATACGCAGCGAATCAGATGATATCACATTATTTTTAATGTGAAAAGAATTAATTATCCATTGAATCAAGAATTAATTATTATGTTCCTCAAGGGTTCAGCACCCTGGTTAGTTGATACTGAATTCAATATTTACTCAATAATATGTAGCTTTATTGTTGTAATGTTGTCTTCATTAAGAATAACCAAGAATTAGGAAGGCCTTAGTTAGAGTGAATATCGAAGATACAGAAAACTGTCTTAAGGAAACAAAGGAGAGTCTTATAAAATACTAGCACATAGAACGCAAAAACTTGAGTAAATCAACTACACCTCAAAAATTATATTTATTTTTGTATAAAGTTCAGGATGGGAAAGGCTGCTTATCATCTGTCTTATCATAATCTCCTTCTTCTTTTCTGTGCCTTGTCCTTTCAGGCCTTAGGCAATCATGGCCTTCCATGTCTTCCTATCCCTGGTGGCTCTTAGCACTTTTTCTCTTGTTACACCACGCAACCCCCGTTCTGCCATCCATCCGCTCAGGCTCAGGCCAGTCAAGTATATTACACGCTGCTTTCCCCTGTCTCTCCTTTCCTCTATTTGGCCTGTTAGTATCAGGTTCTCCAAGCCCTCCTTCCTCATTGCATGTCTCAGGAACTTTAGTTGTCTCTTCCTGATGCTCAATATTAATTTCCTTTTTCTTTTCCTTCCTTTCTAAAACCTCATCATTGCTCACATGCTCGATCCATGATATTCGCACCATCCTTCTGTAGAATCACATTTTAGTTGTTTCAAGTTTTTCCTTAATCTTTGATGAAATTGTCCAGCATTCCCTGTCATATTGATGAACTCACATCGCATAGCAATCCATTACTCTCTTTTTTTGTTTCTAGTGAAAGTTTCCTCTGACTTAATACTTTACTCAGCTTCTGGAACGCGTCCTTCGCCATACCATTTCGCCTTCGAATGTCTGTGTCGCACTTTCCGTAGCTAGCCAAAATCACAGACCTAAATAAACTATACAATATTCATTACACCGAAATACCATATTCTTACTTAACGTTTTTATTACAACAACCATAATACCTCGAAGTATAAAATAAGTAGTTTTAATAATGAATGCCTAATTGATATTTACAAAGATAATAATACTATATGTACAAGAAACTAAACGAATTTGTTTTATTTATAAAAAATACAAACAAAAAAAACAATCCTTGATTGTAGCAGAAATATGAGTTAACCGAACGAAATTAATGTGGAACTCGGATACTTTAAAAACCAATCGTTAGACTAGCCACAAAAAAACACAAACAAGCAAAACACACACACACACACACACACACACACACACACACACACACACACACACACACACACACACACTCATTCAGACACGACAATTACGAAAAGCACATTCGATAATGTGCAGTGGATATCGACTCGGAACGACAATTCATGGAGCCGTGTTCGAATTCCAGTTGCATTCCTTGCATTCACTTACACACAAATCTCATTCAGAAAGGCATTAATCCGTCTCTTTCCTCCAGTTATGGGTTAAATAACAGAACAGATTGGGTTCTATAATCTTTTTTGGCATACCCTCTACCGCAAAAAGCAATGACAACCTACTGCAGGATAATCTTCTGCCTAGTCAGTCATGTCTCTTTCGAGACGTGATCGCCCAAAGCGTGTATCACGTATGGCAGTTAACTGATTATCATATTGAACAACATACTGATTGACTGACAATCGATAAATGAAAAGAGTCACACATACACCAGAGGACTGACATTGTTGGTCACCTAACGACACTGATTAATTTTTTAACATAAAAATAATGTGAAAGCATCTGATTCATTTGCGTTTATTTTGCTTTAGAAATAACTCCATTATTCATAATTTTAAAATCTTCTATCATTGAAACATGGGCAGTTTATAAATACATTTAATTTTCTTCTTTTTTTTTTAGGATATCCCCACCGACCTGAACTGTTTTTTTTTCCTTTTTCTAGGACTCATAAGTAAAAAAAAAGGATTACTATTAGTATCTCTTTTGTGTTCCTTCTGCTGGGTGCAAGCCCATTCTTCGATTAAATCTATCATATTGGCGCCAAAGATTAACCACAGAACTTTTTCGTTGTTTCAAGGCTTTGATGTTCCAGTCAAGAAAATTTATTAAGATAACAATAATATCCTTCAAATAAATTTCATTCAAGGCCATTTTTAAAATACTATGTTTATAAACATAGAGACTAAAATGAGCAAAATAAACAAAAGAGTCATCCATACTAGGCAAGAAAAAAAAAGTCTAAAAATGAAGTTAAAAAAAATGAATAGTTTGTAGCTTAAACTAGCTGAAACTCTTCCTCTCCATTCATCAATGTCTGACCAAATTCGATACCGGAAAATAACTTCGTATAGAATTTTGGTACCCAACAGCCTTTCAGAAGCAACACAATCCATCATTTTAACAAGAATTACAAAAAATAATGTGTGTTAAGCTGGATTGTAGTATAAAAACAATCTCTCAGATTCCATATAAACAAACGCAATGAAATAGAATATATAACTAATATATATATATATATATATATATATATATATATATATATATATATATATATATATAATGTACGACGGCGCCTGCAAAAAAATTCCAATTTTACTTCGATTCGCAGAAATATACATTTGGATATTTAAGTGGAGATCTTACAGAACGCAGTTATGATATAGACTGACTTTTAAAGGCTGCTTATTAGAAAGGATGTGCGTTGTAGTGTCGTTGATATCGGCTCAGAACGAGAAATTGGGGAGCCGAGTTCGAATTTTATTTGTATTAACTTACGGTCAAACATCCTTGGGAAAGGTATTATTCCGTCTCTTCCCTCCAGTTATGGGTTAAATAACAGGACAGATTGGATTTTATAGACTTGGCTGCCAACCAGTCTACTGCAGATAGCACTTGCAACCTACTACGGGATAATCTTCTGCCAAGTCAGTCATGTCTCTTTCGAGACATGATCGTCCAAGCGTGTATCACGTATGGCACTTGACTGACTGACTGATGATTAGAAAGGGACTCATTACAGTGGTGCCAAAATCAAAACCTAAAATTTAAATTTGTATTTTGATTCGTATATTGATTCTTTCTTTTTTTGCGGTTTCTAAAACTTTGGCAAATTGTTTAAATTCAGAAATTTGTAGACTTTAAAAAGGTTTTTAGAGATAAAAATGATTTTCTTATAGAATTGTTGCAATTTAACGAATTGCTGAGGAATAAGATGTGGATTAATCAGTCAGTTAAGTGCCATACGTGATGCACGCTTGGGCGATCATGTCTCGTAAGACATGACTGACTGGGCAGAAGATTATTCCGCAGTAGGTTGCCATTGCTTTCTGCAGTTCACTGGTTGCTAGCCAAGGCTATAGAATCCAGTCTGTTCTATTATTTAACCCATAACTGGAGGGAAGAGACAGATTAATACCTTTCCAAGGGTATTTGTGCGTAAGTGATTACAAGGAATTCAACTGGAATTCTAACTCGGTTCCTCGATTTGCCGTTCCGAGTCGGTATCTACTGCACCACAACGCACATCCATGTGGATTAATACCTTTCCGAAAAGTACTTAGGCATAGTAAGATATAATGAACACGATTTGAATTGGAAATTAGTTCTTTGATACTCAGTTACAGGCCTTTATTCATTACACAATCCGCACATACATGCCTCAAACACCTGGTATTCCTAAAATATTGACTAGGTTCGGCAATGCCTATCTTCGGTGATTCTACAAGAACTGGCGTTTCAACGTAACATGGTTGTTATTCTCGACAGGTACTCAAAATATACACATGCAGAATTGTTTTAATTAAATGATATTTTAAAATTGAAAAAGCAATATTTTTCTGAGTCATTATTTGCTTGAGGTATATGTAATTTCCGTTTTTTAGGTTCCCCTATCGTTTGCAAATCCTCGCAGATCTTTTGATCATAAAATTTATCCCTTATTTAGAATTGAGATTCTGGTTTCTTCTAAAGTTTTCTCATTTTTTTTTTTCACTTCCAGTGGAAACTTGCATTTTAGTAGCATCATCGCCTTGCTTGGGGTGAATTGATTTAAAACAAAGACAAAAGAAGGACAACTATAATGATGAATATATATTTATAAGTATGTCGAAGAATGTCCATTTCCTTGAAAACACAAGACCACATATACCAAAAATAATGATGAAAGTATTTTGAAATGCAGTCAGTGATGTCTCTTTCGAGACATGATCGTCCAAAGCGTGTTTCAAGTATGACACTTAACTGGCTACATATGATTTTTTTTTAATCACATCACCACAAGCAAGGCGGTAAGGTCACTGGGGTGTAGAGGGCTACGTAAGAGTGAATAGATTTGAAGAGAGAAAGCCGGAAACCACATCCTAAACAGGGAACAAGGGATGAGCCTCTACACCTGTTCAATAGACGTGGGTGGAGTGTGAACCGGGCTATAGTTCAGTCTATCTACTCCAATGGAAAAATAAAAATAAAAAAGAACAGAAAAGTGAAAAGATTGGAAAAGAGAAAGCCGGAAACCACATCCTAAACAGGGAACACGGGATGAGCCTCTACACCTGTTCAATAGACGTGGGTGGAGTGTGAACCGGGTGATGCATGCAGAATTGAGCAAAAGAAATTAAACCTGTGCGTAACAAAAAAAAATCGTTTAATCAGTTCTTAAAAAGAACCTGTAATTATTCAAAAATACACTTACATCTTTCGTTATTAGAAACTGAAATGTATTTTGTCCTATTCATGCGAACACGAGTAGGAAGACGCTGAACGCATCTTGATACTGAAAATAATGTATGCAAATGCTATGAGATTCTTGAAAACCTTACCAGATCGCTATCATACCTTAAGAAGAAACGTATGCAAATTTCTCAAAGTGAACGATCAAACACAGACTGCACAAAGTATATAGCTCTCATCTTGTCTTTTTAAAATTAATTGATTAAAGTTTCCAAATGGGAAGAGCTAGTTTGGAGGAAAAGACAAAAACTATTGACATGTACAACGAAAGCAATTGTAATTGTCGATGTAATATCGATTAGGAGATTGGACTATAATATAACAAACACAACGTTGTTGTTGGGAGCGTTCTGGGTACAAAAAAATTGAAACCTTCGGAATTAGACAAAATCAATTAAAATAAGTTCGTAACGTAACCAGTATCCAACCAAAAGTGATAGCTCCTCAAGTAAGGGATGAAAGCACCAATGCCTCTTACTTATCAATTTCATACAGAAGGAAAGATATTAGATAAGCGTTATATAAATTCATGTTTTTTTAATAAAAAAAAGCCACTAGGAAAAATGTAACAGTCCAAGGAACGTTGGGACAGTGCAAGTTGCTATTCAAAAGCTAAGTAAAGTATTAAGAAACAGGAAAATCTTATTAGAAATAAAGAAAAAGGCACAACTGTTACGTAATATCAGTCCTTCTATATAACGTTTATTGCTGGACAATCTCCTCAGAGGTGAAAATAATTGAAGCAACAGAAATACAGGGTGTCCATAAAGTTCGTGTACACTTAAAAATTTTTTTAACTTTATATTATAAATTTTTTAAAGTGGCCCACGAATTTTATGAACATCATGGACCTATCATGTGAGCAACAAGAATTTTTTTTAGAAAAAAATGAAAAAGAAAATTACATTTATAATTAGCATAATCGATTTTCTATGATACATAATGAGGAAATAAGGCTTGAAAATCTAATACACACAAAGAAGATTTGAAGGCAAGAGGTTCAGGGGTAAACAACGCATAGCCTAAGTAACTTGAGTAAAAATACGCTCAAAGTTTAGGTGAAATAACAAAGAGAAAATAAATGATTAAGATGCGGAAAGATGGGAAATTGTCGAGAGATATGTTTGTCAACGTCCTGATCGACCCTAAAGAATAAAGAAAAATGGGCAAATGTTATATAAAGTGACACAAGAAAAATAGAATTTATTCTAATGCAAGAGAATATATGTTACGGAAATCAACGAATTTTAATGAAACTTGGTTATAAGCAACCGACAATTTGAAATGAATTGTTTGAACATTATTTTTTATCGATACTCATATTTAAGTAGGTATTCTGTTTTTAATGAAACAGTATTATATAGTTTTATCTACCAGCCTGATTATTTACGATAAAATTTTATTACGAAATGTGTGCCATTCGGCAGGATTCGAACCTGCGACTCCCATCTATATAGATTGTGTTATATAGGCTTGATAAAAACCTTGTTTAGACTGGAGGCTATTCGTGGTCGAGATGTTTTAGACGTTACCAGATCAAATGGTAGCTTCCCTTATATAGATGGGGGTCGCAGGTTCGAGTCCTGGCGAATGGCACACATTTTCGTGATAAAAATTTATCGTAAATATCGGTAGATAAAAATATATAATACCGTTTCATTAAAAACAGAATATCTACTTAAATATGAGTATCGGTTTCATTAAAAACAGAATATCTACTTAAATATGAGTATCGATAAAAAATAATGTTCAAGCAATTCCTTTCAAGAGAATATATGTATATGAAGACTAATTGGCACAAATGTAAAACGAAATATATAACAAAATCCGTTAGTAATTTCCATTTTAAGATGCCGGTCTACTGAAAGAAAAATAATGGTACAAGAAATTGGATAAAAATCTTTGTAACACTGAACGGCTAAAAATATATTAATTTGGTAAAATTTCGCCTATTACCAGATATCGTAATTTGGTGAAGTCTCGTCTATTACCAGATATAGCATAAGTTGAAATATTCCAATATGATATATTACCTTGTCATATAAAAAATGTCTCAATGATAACAACAGTGCAGTGTTAAAAGATTGATTTAACCAAAGTTCTGACATTAATTTAATCGAACCAATACGGAGATGATTGAAAACTGCATATAACAGAAAGTAAGATAATTTCGAAGAAATTTGTGTTTACTTTCAAACAGGAATTGCAGGACATACCTAATGAATTCATTTTCAAGTTGTATTTCTTAATTTGAGTTGAAACTACATTTCGAGCTTATAATAATTTTCTAATTGTACCTTAAATGGGGAACAAGGCTGAAACTATGGGACACCTAGTGAGGCTCAAACTCTCTACTTGGTCGTAATTAATCTAGCGAGACAAGTTTGTCAACCATTACAACACGTCGTGCAAAGCAAAGTCATATAAATGCTGATTTATGACCTCAATTAAGTAAGTGCCATACGTGATACACGCTTTGGACGATCATGTCTTGAAAGAGACATGACTGACTGGGCAGAAGATTATCCCGCAGTGCAGTAGGTTGCCATTGCTTTCTGCGGTAGACTGGTTACCGACCAAGGCTACAGAACCCAATCTGTCCTGTTATTTAACCCATAACTGGTAAGAATAGACGGATTAATTCCTTTCCCAAGGGTATTTGCGCGTAAGTGAATGCAAGGAATTCAACTGGAATTCGATTCCCCGATTTGCCGTTCCGAGGTCGGTATCCACTGTACCACAACGTACATATAATTTATTTTGTTCAATTCAACATCCAGTTTCCATGGTTTCGAGTTCCGTGCTCTCGGTAGCAACGAGTGGGTGCACTGGTCCATTTTTAACGGAGAAAAAAGCCAGCCTAGCAACTTTCCGTATCATCGCTGAATGCCATGATCGCTGGCTCAGCCACGTCTTGCGCCAAACTGATGATTATCCAACCAGGGTCATCTACCACTTCGATCCCTCTCCTCAGTTGCAAACTGGAGGCAACCTCGTGGACGCTGAAAGGATACTGTCTACCAGGAAGAAGACTATGAGACCTAATGTGACAAGTTATCTATTGTGGGTTAAACACATTCATGACATGATATTAAAGCAGTAGAAGAAATTTCAACTTCGATCTATCAAAAATAACGATTTCTTTAATCGATAATCACATTTTGTTTCTCAAAAACGCATAAAGTTTAGAAGTAAGTCACGCCACAACGCGTAAAGTTGTCGAAACGTTAATGAATAATTAGTCAGCTAGTTTTAATGGAGACCTAAACTGAAAGGAGTTTCCTAGTCGCAAAAAGTCGACAGCTGAACATGCGGCCTCACAATGTCCATCTTCATGATACGATTCTGAAAGAGCAAGCAGTTACAGAGTGCGGATATGAGTTTCTTGTACATGTAGTCAGGCAGTTAAGTGCCATACATGATACACGCTTGGACGATCATGTCTCGAAAGAGACATGACTGACTGGGCAGTAGATTATCCTGCAGTAGGTTGCCATTGCTTTCTGCGGTAGACTGGTTGCAGACCAAGGCTATAAAACCTAATCTGTCCTGCTATTTAACCCATAACTGTTAGGAATAGACTGATTAATACCTTTCCCAAGGGTATTTGTACGTAAGTGAATGCAATAAATTCGAATTGGAATTCGAACACAGCTCCCCGATTTCTCGTTCCGATCCAATGTATATTTTTGAAAAATATAATCTTCCGATTTTCTCTTGCTTTATTCTAGGCAATATTTCTTATCTGTTCGGTGGTCAAAGCAAATCTAAGAGATTGAAAAAGTATTTGACGAACTAAAAGAATAAAAATCGATTCATATTTTATAATCGAATACCAAATTTAAAGAAAAGATAATAATGATGATAATTATTAGGTATAGAATTATAAAATTCATATATAAAATTCATATATATAGATTTTTTTATACTTATTTATATTTCTTAGATGTCGTATTTCTTTACATTATACTTTTATCCACAGAGGATAAAAGCGTCGGTTAAGTAAAGTGACTTGACCCAAAGAGTTGTGAGTGCAATAACTGGCTACAGCAGCGGTGAACAAAAACATAGAGTGTTGAGTTAAAGGGAGATAATTAAGACATCCAGAAATAGGGTGACTCGTGGAATGAGAACAATCTACCTCAGAGATCGAAAGAGAGGGTTCTGTACAAAATTCTAATCACCTGGAGAAGGCCGGAGCATGCAATGACCAAAACGTCGTGAATATAGCAATAAACACTCCGAACAATGCAAATAACGTAAAGAATTTTTTATAACGGTAATATTGTGTGCAAATTGCTGGAAAGTTTTGCATTTGCGTAGATTTCAACAATACTTAAATCTACTTACCAGCTGTTATGTGTAAATTAACAACAAAACTACGGAAGCTAAAGAAGCCTAACGTAGCACTCAAATTGCAATAAAACAGACTCCTGAACGACCCGATCCTGAAAAAAGAAATATAAATATGGACATTTTGAAAAGAAGATAATGAGGCACAACTCGAAATCGGACACACTAAAAGAAGCTTTAGTGTCTTCATCAAAAACGATCATACCAAAAGAAGATTGACGTAGAAGAAAAAATCAAGTAGATGACAAATGAGATTCTCGATAAGAAAATAAAACAGACAGAAAACAATGCCAAGACACGGCACGGAATCCAGAAAACTACACAAGGAAATAAAGAACAAATGCAGACAGGCTAAAGAAAAATGGCTAAGCGAAAAATTTGAGAAAAAATATGAAAAACACAGATAAAGAAAATATGCATTTAAAAATAAAATAAGAGAACTAGCCTCCTGTTGTAAAATTGAGTGCAAAGACTGTTGCGGTATAATAAAATGTTATTAAGAAAATTGCGTTATTCTTAAAGAAGACCATAAAGATGTGCGTTGTGGTGCAGTGGATATTGGCTCGGAACGAGAAATCGGGGAGCCGAGTTCGAATTCCAATTGAATTCGTTGTATTTACTTACGCGCAAATACCCTTGGGAAATGTATGAATCCATCTCTTCCTTCTTGTTATGGGTTAAATAAAAGGATAGATTGGGTTTTATAGCCTTTGGCTGGTAACCAATCTACCGCAGAAAGTAATGACAACCTGCCGCAACATAATCTTCTGCCCAGTCAGTCATGTCTCTTTTTAGACATGATCGCCCAAGCGTGTATCATGTATGACACTTAACTGACTGATTTTACTAATGCTCTAGAAAAAGTTCCGTTGTAATGTGCCGTTGTTGTTACGTTGCAGTAGTAAACTAACAAATGAATTTTAAAATATAAATCTAATGTTTATATAGATATTCGTTATAAACAAACACATGGTAATTCATAAGATCTTTTTACCATTCTTTCTATAAGTTGAAAGGTCTATTTTTCAGCCTCTTGAAAGCTTAATAATGTAATCGTTTTATTCTTACGTGCGATACCAGCTTGTGTATTGTCCGTCAAGAGGCTGTATTTGGCGCCAGTCCATTATCCTCAAAGACAATAAACACATTACTCCTCGTATTAAAATTAAACATAACATAAATAGATTGAGATGAGGGATAGGACGATACGAATCAAAAATGAGAAAAAAACAAACAAACAAACAAAAAACAAAAAAAAAAGACAAAAACGAAAACGAAAAAGTATATGCTTACTCTGAACCAATTTTTAGCCTTGCGCCCGACTTGCAATCAGTCTACACCTAAAAATTGACAAGCAAGGGTTCGACTTTTGCGCAACTTCAGACTTACTTAGAATAATGTGAAATCTTTGGCAGGCTTCGTCTTTGATCTTTGCTTTCATGTTAGACGATCAGAAAGATTTAAATTTTTTTTCGATTTAACGCGTTAAAAACTTATTTCATTCGAAAGAACTGGTGATCAAGCACACCTCTACTAGAGACGAGATAGTGACGTTTTTCATTTTTTTTTCTTTTCTTTTGTTAATTTGTTTTTACTGTACCATAGAGATTTTAACCAACGAGAAGAAAAGTACGCATATAACAATATATTTTACAATCTTTCTTTCTATCTTTCTTTCTTTCTATCTTTCTTTCTTTCTCTTTCTCTCTCTCAGAGAAACGTGATAATATATATATATATATAATCATATAATTATGAATTAAATGTACATTGCGACACGGCAATTTCTATATTTCGAGATAGAATCTCGTCATCAGGCAATGTTGAATGTTGGGTGATTTACATTTAAATACAAAAAAACATGGTTTGCTATTTATGTATGTGGGAAGATATAAAATTTATGTGTGTGTTCATTTTAACTAATCAGAATAAAGATTCACTTTGAAATTTGGGCAGTAGTTTCCTACATACTTCCTTTTTCCAACATCCAACATTGCCTGATGACGAGATTCTATCTCGAAACATAGAAATTTCCGTGTCGCAGTGTACATTTAATTCATAATTATACGATTATATTAAGCTCTACAATATTTATTGTATTAAGCACTGTTTATAAAAAAATAAATGCCAGGGGACTCAAAACCGTAAAATTTTGGATCCTCTTCACTTGGATTTACACACACACACACACACACACACACACACACACACACACACATATATATATATATATATATATATATATATATGCAATGTTTATCTTGTCTACAAAACGGTTATATATAAAAAACGCCCAATGCAAAGTTCGGAAAATTGAAAGTTTAGAGCTAGTTAATATATATTTGAAACATTTACTTTTTCCGCTATCCAGATTTCCACTACTGAAGCTTCCCTCAAGTATTGAGAAAGTCAATTTTTTTTATCACTTTACTCATACACTTGTTTAGGTACCTCTACTAAATTGCTGAAAAAAAAACACACACCATGGTATGAAGAAAAACGATCAAAACTGAATAAAAACGAATTTTTACATAAAAATGTTTATGAAATTATTGTGGAAAGATCAAAGTATTTTTTAAAAATATTTTTCAACATTTTTAATCCTTTCTAACACATTCGAAATTTTGATAAAATCTTGTTTTTATTTTGGTTAACGGGCAGCCAAATTTTTACTAGAGTTTACAATGAAAAACGTAATATGACATAACTTACTTTTTTTTTCCGGTGCCAAACACATTAATTTGGAAAGTCTTTCAAAAAATCAAATAATTGTTGGCATTTCAATGAAACTTTCAGGACTTATACACAAATGAGTCAAAATTATTTTTAAAATCATTAATTTAAAAAAATATGAGTAAAAATAATTTTTTTACATCTGTTACCACACACCACCTAAATTCATGAAATTTCAAGAAATTAAATTCTGTAGTCAAAAATGGTTAAACGCAGGACTCATTGGGGAATGTAAATCATGTATTACTTTTTAAAACTATTTAGCTCGGTGATTCCCAATGTGGGGCAGCCGCCCCACAGGGGATTAATTTGATTTTTTAGTGGGCAATTCGATTGTTAGATATTTTGCTAATAAAAGTCTTTGTTCTTGTGATCTGTTGGTCATAACATTCCAATCAATAAAAAATTAGCAATGTTACATATATTTCATTCATCATTTGTCTTGGATCGATTGCACTGCTACCTGGTGAATAACTTCCATTTTAAAATAATTTTAGAACTTCATTTTGCAAAGTTTCTAAATCCTTCGTATATTTTGTGTTCGTGGCATTAAAAAATACTTTTCTGAAAAAAAAAATGAATGATATTTTGCATTTGATATCTTTACTTTACTGTACAATGTTCAATTTAAATTAAAATACTGATCAAAGTATTACAGAAAAAGCTTCCTTTGAAATTAGTTTTTGTTTATAAATTTAAATATTTCAATTCTCTATTACATGGTTTGAAACTTTATTTGATTGTTTCATATAAACATAAAAATAATATAAGCCAATCCCTAATATTTTATTTATTTTTTGGTAATTTCTTACTGAGAACTTTAATTGTCTTTTATTTATTTTTATTTTTCATGGATGCCATGTTGTTTTTCATTTTGTTTAAGCCACTTTAAGGCTTTAAGGCAGTTTAAGCCTTAAACAAACTTTAAATTTTAAGTTTAAAATAAAAGCTTAAATCAATGTATTGGTGTTTTAAGCATCACCTAAAACGGAGTTCACTTTTTACATAAGAATTATATATCAACATATGGGAAGGGGGACATCAGGATTCTAGAGGTGATTAGGTGGCCAAAAGGGTTGGAAAACATTGAAGCCCTTTTCCCCGAAAATCTGCTCTGATTAGTAAAATAAAAAATGCAAAAAAACTATAACGATATTTAATTAGATAAGCTTTTAATTACTTTAATAAATGCTATAAAGATCAGGCATTATAGTCTGAAGAAAAAAAAATTCGATTAATAATAAAATTTTAAAAGATTGTTTTTCAATTATTATAGTTTATGCACTTTCAAAAATAGTTTAAAAATATTTCTAAGACTTGTAGACGTTAGGCTGGTAGGTTAAATAATGAAGACTAAATTAACTAATCGAAAATATAAAAGTTTAATACAAACCATCTAACCATCGTATTTTAAAAATAATTTTCAATTTTTATGTGTGTATTTGAAGTTTTTTTTTGTATGGTAATTTTTATGTGTACATTAAAAGGTCACATGTTTCAGGGTTTCTTCCCCTTACCGGAAAAATATTTGAACAATTATGTCACTTCTGATCGCCATACGCTTATCTTATTTCGTGTCCGTAAACACATTTCAATTCCTGTGGAAAGGTTTGAAAAGTCAACTCTGTGTTTAAAAATAGTTTTATTTTAAATTTCATGCAATAAATAATTAATACTTGCGTAAATCAGATTAACTTAACATTACATTTGATACTTTTTCAAAAAGAAGGTGTCACAGATGTATATTTAATTTTTGCAAGATTTTTAAAACCGAGAATTAACTTTTGTTTACAATTATGTCGATCGCTCAAATATGGCACGAAAAAGTGAAAAATTACAAGATCATGTAAGAATATTAGATTGCAATAAATATAATTTCTGTTTGAAATGCACCAGAGAAATAGTAAATTTAATAATTTAGTTTTCAATTAAAGCTAAAACAAAAATGTGAAGAATTTTTTTTTATTTTTAAAAATTCAATTTAAAAGTTAGTTATCGAAAATGAGTGCAGGTACCTACACTTATGTTCTCAATGGGAAATTTAATTGGAGGTCGTTGGTAAAGCAAAACTAAAGAAAATATTTGAGATGGAGTAAGAGGAGGAGAAAAAGATAAAGTTTGGTGCTCTCATCCAGGTCCGTATTGTTCCAATAGCTATTTTTTCCTGTTTAAAAGTCGTCATTATTTCAAATGTCTCATTTAACAATCACCAGATTTTCTGTCTAACACAGTCAGATAATATTTTCAACAATATTAATTTTCTTCAAAACACATTAACTTACATTAAGACTCTTTACATTTTTCTTTAGTTCCTGCATGTGGCCAACTAGCTTCGTACGAGGTTGTAACCATCTGGCATAAATGATGATCGATAGTTTTATATATATATATATATATATATATATTTTTTTTTTTTTTTTCTAAACATATGCTGTTAAATATAAGAGACTATGAAAGTCTATTATATTTAATCATGAGCCGTTCTAAACGTCGTATTTTTGCTATAATTTCAGTTGAAAATAAAGACAAAAATTCTCCAACATTTGGATAATTATTTATTGATTTGCTTCTAAGCTTTCGGCTCACATGAGCCATCTTCAGAGAGATTATTTAGACTGAAATACAATAACATCCACCATCACCGACGATTTTATTTTGTGTTGACATAAAACTCCGCTTGGCAACGGCAATAGTTACCAAAAATAATAAACGCAGTTCTCAAATTTGCGATGCGGTTTTATGACGTCACACCGCGGGATAGCGCGAAATGACAACAAAACCATGTAGTCAAATGCAATGCAATATGTTATGTCCGGATTTAAAGAGGATTTTAGTTTAGAACGGCTCATGATTAAACATAATAGACATTCATTGTCTCTTATATTTAACAGCATATGTTTAGAAAATTACTTGCTGCCTCGATATACTATATATATATATATATATATATATATATATATATATATATATATATGAGATTAAGTACTGTAATTATTTATGCTATTTACATGTTTCTGACTCATCTTTGTTGCCATATTCACAACGATTCGGCTGTTGTACGATCTGATCTCCTCCATGTGATTGGAATTTTGAACGGAACCCTATATTTCAGTCGCTGAGGTAATTAGTTTAGTTCTACGAGTCATGCTTTCGTAGTGGTCAAACCAGGAAGATGTTCAACTACTACTGGGCCATGTGAATTCAATAAGATCATCGATAGTGTTCACAGTGGAGAAAAAATACAACAACTAACTGGCATTGCTGGACGCACTGATATCTCGAACAGAGCCTGGCTTCAAAACATCCGTATCCGCAAGCCAACATCCATCGGACAATATCTCAACTTCAACTCCAACAACCCATACAGTGTATGGAAAAGGATCGCCCGCTGCTTACAACCTCGAGCAAAAGTCATAAGTGGTGACCCAGAGAAAAAATGCTTGGTATAAGCAGTACCATAGAACGTAACAATTACCCTTAGTAAATGACATATTCTATAGAATCCTATTTTTATGGTAGCTACAGACAAAAAGAAAAAAAAATTCAAAATATAGTCACTCTGAAAGAAAAATATATGTAATAAAATATACATAGCATAAATTAAGTACCTAGGAAGTGTTCTAATAGGAGATGGAAAGTGCGACACGGAGATCCGAAGGCGAATTGGCATGGCAAAGGACGCGTTCCAGAAGATGAGCAAAATACTAACACACAGGAAAATCTCAATAGAAACGAAGAAAAGAGTGCTAGACTGCTACGTGATGTCAGTTCTTCAATACGGCTGTGAATGCTGGACAATATCATGAAAATGGGGACAAAACTGGAAGCGGCCGAAATGTGGTTCTACAGAAGGATGCTACGGATATCGTGGACTGAGCATACAAGCAACGACGAGGTGTTAGAAAGAATGGCAACAAAAAGGAAATTGATGCTGAGCATCAGGAAGAGACAACTGAAGTTCCTGGGAACATGCAATGAGGAAGGAGAGCCTGGAGAACCTGATACTGACTGGACAGATAGAAGGAAGGAGAGACAGAGGAAGGCAGCGGATAACATATTTGCAGGGCCTGATCAGGTGGATGACGGAACGGGGGTTGCCAGGAGCAACAGGAGCAAACATACTAAGAGCCACAAGGGATAGGGAGACGTGGAGAGCCATGATCGCTTATTCCTGAAGGGACAGGGCACATAGAAGAAGAAGAAATGACATATAAACGGGAAACAGGCCGCCTCCTTAAGATAAGACTGCAAGAACACCGTAAAGTCATAATACAAAAAGAAATAGAAAAATCAGGCGTAGCTGACCACATCTGGGGTGGGGGGAAAGGTAGATCACTGACCCATATGTGATGAAGTTGAAATAATAGACAGAGAAAAGCACTGGAAAATATGAAAACATAAGGAATCAGCGCATATGCTATGCCAAATAAATATCCTAATAAGGCTAGACGTAGTAATGAATAATAGAAACCACTAATACGGAGTGATACAGAAAAACAATTAAAACAACAAAATTGTAATATAAACTCTGGGAAAAAAGGTTTTGAGACATTAGTTTTATAATTCCCAAAATGCATACACTGACGGTCACATGGCTCAGTGGATAAAAGCATTGGTTAGATCCAGTGATTTTACTGAAAGAGTTGTGAGTTCATTGCATGGATAGAGTGAAAGAGAAAGAAATTATATTGTGGCAGCTGGAAAATGTATGACTATTGGAACTAGAACAATCTATGTTATTGTACGAAATAAAGTGGTCAGTTCTAAATTCCAATCACCTGAAGAAGGTTTGGGCATACAACGGCCGAAACGTCGTGAATGTGGCAACTACAATGAGGACAAGATTCTGAACAATATATATCTATGTATATACAAAAAGGTCTTTATTACAATGGAGCGGGTATATATATATATATATATATATATATATATATATATATAGTAGTTTATAATAGTATATTTTAAAAATATTACAAATATGTATATGTGCATATAAAGTTTTGTAGTATTTTGACGTGGGGTAATGGTTAACAAGCTTGCCTCTCTGCTTGACTAAGTGGTGAAATGAAATCTCACTGGGTAGTTTAATTCTTTCAGGTTTGTGACAAATTTAAGCTACGATCAGTAAAACCTGAAATATAAGCGTTTAGAAGCGCTTCGACGTGTTGTAATGGCTAACAAGTTTGTCCGCTACATCAATTGGGATTGAGTAGCGAGTTCGATCCTTAATGAAAATTACATATTCGAGATCTTGTATTCCTAAGCTTAGACGTCGTGTCCTGGTTAACAAGCTTGACTTGCTAGATCTTTTACGAATGATTAGTCAGTGCTATTTTTACAGAGTATGCCATGCTTCTCCGCTATAGTTTTCACATAAAGTTTCGAGTTTCAGTCTCTTCTACAGTATGTTGGAAATCTTCAGGTGGTAGCCGATAATAATTCTTGTGGTTACAGAAACATGAAGTTGAAGCACATGTCCCCGTACGATCGCCGAAGTTAAGCATAGTAGAGCCAGCTCACCAACTAGATGACTTGCCACTTTGGAATACCAGGTGCTGTAAACTTAAATATTCGGGTTGTGTACCTTCTGCCTGTACCTGTTTCAGCATTCATCCTGATCGGGTTGAGCCGGCTTCCTCCCAAGCGATGGAGAAAGATTCGTTGGGATTTGTTTAAGGGTAGGGTAACCAAGTCTTACCTTGTATAGACCACAGGCATTTTAATTATCCCGCGACAGGCCGCCAATACTCGCCGCGGTAGACCGGCCGCCAACCAAGGCTATAGAACCCAGTCTTTTCCTGTTATTTAACCCATAACTGGGCGAAGGGACGGAGTAATACCTTTCCCAAGGTATTCAACTAGAATTCGAACAACTGCTAGGAAGTTTTGGTCAGTGTGTCAGGACAGGAAGTTTTTCTCGTCAGAATCCATTTTGCACATTTATAAAATCTACCGTTCATCGTTCATTGAATACTGTTGCCATATCTGGTCGGGTGCTTCTGCTAATCATCTTGAGGTTCTCGACAAAATTCAAACAAGGATTCTGAATTAGCAGTCACAATCTCACCGACGTGATGTGGCTTCCCTATGCCTTTTCTACAAGTATTTTCATGGCTACTATTTGACGAGCTCTTTCTCTGGTGCCCTGACCACATATATTAACGCGTGCAACTAATGATCTAGTAGCCCGCGTAAATATATTACCGTCGAATTAGATAAATGTAACCGCTGTTTCTACTCTAACAATTTCTTTTCTCACACTTCCTGTTTGTGAAAATCCTTCCCGTTTGCTTGCTTCACTGATAACTCAGTCAGTTAAGTGCCATACGTGATACACGCTTAGGGCGATCATGTCTCGAAAGAGACATGACTGACTGGGTAGAAGATTATTCCGCAGTAGGTTGCCATTGCTTTCTGCGGTTAGACTGGTTGCCGACCAAGGCTATAGAACCCAATCTGTCCTGCTATTTAACCCATAACTGGAAGGAAGAGACGGATTAATACCTTTCCCAATACCTTTGCGCGTAAGTGAATGCAATGGATTCAACTGGAATTCGAACTCGGCTCCCCGGTTTCTCGTTTCGAGCCGATATCCACTGTACCACACATCACTGATAACTACAATCCCCAAAAGATTAAATGCAACATCAATTGCCATTTTTTATCTCCTTAATTCCCATCCTTCTCTTATCCTTTCTTTGTCATCACGTGTGCCAATTTTTTTCACTGTAATTCCCTGCGCACCAGTGGTGGTCCTGCCTTGCTTGGGGTGAAATGATTTTTAAAAAAATCAATCAATCAATAAATTTATACTCAAGTCGAAAGGTTAACAATTTATTAATGTCCAATTGCTAATTTTTTATTTTATTTTATTGTACCAAAAAGCATTTCGTGATGCAGTGGATATCGGCTCGGAACGAGAAATCGGGAAGCCGAGTTCGAATTCCAGTCGAATTCCTTGCATTCACTTACGCGCAAATACCCTTGGGAAAGGTATTAATCCGTCTCTTCCCTCCAGTTATGGGTTAAATAATAGGACAGATTGGGTTCTGTAGACTTGGTCGGCAACCAGTCTACCGCAGACAGCAATGGCAACCTACTGAGGGATAATCTTCTACCCTAGTCAGTCATGTCTCTTTCGAGACATGATCGCCCAAGCGTGTATCACGTATGGCACTTAACTGACTGATACGAAACAGGACTTAGTCGTTATTTGAACGCTGCCCGCCAATTCCATTTCTAGTGCCGATCATTTTTATCCACTACCTGCATAACAGGCGTGAATATTACCTGCAACAGAATTAATACGAAGACATTAATATGGAAATTTTCCCCACCAGTAAATCTTGTATCTATTTTTGACTAGCAGTATAGCCTGGCGTTGCTCGGGTGTAATGAAAACTTTAAAACTAATTCATGGTCCTAAAGCTCAGACCCAGTTTAAAGTATATTTGTGTGAAGTTTGGTGAGAATCGGATAAAAATTGTGGATTTGTATAAAGGACATACAGACAGATAAACAGACACACACGCAAACATCTTGCCTTATATATATATATATATATATATATATATATATATTATCGATTTTCTGAACTATTGTAAGAACTGCAATCTTGAAACTTCTGGATATCGTTTCTTATGTCTTTGTCTATGAGTGTATCAAATTTGATTAAAATCGGACCACTCCTTCTCAAACCGATTTTTTCGATTTTCGATTTTCGATATTTATCGGGTGTACATCGACACAAAACCTAGCTAAGAACACTCACAGATACTTATAGTACAACTGTGTAAATTTTCAAGAAAATCAGTTCAGCCGTTTCGGAGTCTATAGGTAACGGACACACACACACACACACACACAGACACACACACACACACACACACACAGACACACACACACACACACACAGACACACACACACACACACAGACACACACACACACAGACACACACACACACAGACACACACACACATACACACACACAGACACACACACACATACACACACAGACACACACACACACACACACACACACACACACACACACACACACACACACACACACACACACACACACACACAGACAAAGTTCCATTAATAAATAAGTTTAGATTTAGGTTTATCTTGTGACTGTCTCTCTTTATCGTTCTTACTGTATTTCAGCTGATATTTCTTTGTCTTTGAACTGGTTTAAGTTTGTTTTTCCTTCTTGTAGTTAAAAAGAAAGCATCGAAAAACGAATAGAAGAAAGAATAAAATGTTTCTTCAACTCGTGATATTTAATAACAGACCAAGTTTGAAATACTCAACATCGAAAAATAATAATAAACATGGTTCGTGCGGGCGAACGTTTCTTTTTTATCAGATAGACAAGTTCTAGCAAAAGTCTAAATAGCTAACGGTTAAATATTTCCGCACTAAAAAGACTTTTGTCAAATATAAAGCATTCTCTCATATTTAATTGAAGATTTTACACAAAGTAATTTTTAAAAAAGATCACATATTGCGGTGGAAAACGTGTTCGTTATTTTGTTCGATTTATAGTCCTTTTAGTAGGTGTTAATACTTTTAGCTCGAAATAAGCGGTTGTAAGAAAAGCAATGTATGTCGCTGGGGCTTTCATTACATTTTATTTAGTGATGAACAATGAACTGAAACATAAAAGTCTGTGTTGCTTCTCGACTGAAGTCATTTACAGACCTGTGTTGCAAAATACAGGGGTATTCTTTGTTTTGGTTTATCATTTGTTGATGTTCATTGTTTTATTTTATTTTTCTTTCTTTCTTTCTTTCTTTCTTTTTTCTTTCTTCTTACTTTTTTCTTTCTTTCTTTGTTTTTCATATTTATGCTTCTATTTCTATTCCCATTTTCTTTCTTTCTTCATTTCTTTCTTTTGTTTCATGTTTCCTTTTTTTGTTTTTCTTTCTTTCTTTCTTTCTTTCTTGTTTTGCATTTCTGCTCTCAATTCTATTTTTTCATTCTTTCATTTTGTCTTTATTATTCTTGTCTATATTTATTCATATTCGTCCCTTCTTCCTTTATTTTATTTCTATATCTTTATGTATTTTTTCTTTCTTTCTTTCTTCTTTCTTTCTATCTTTCTTTCTTATTTTTTCTTTCTTTCTTTGTGTTTTATATTTATGCTTCTATTTTATTCCTATTTTTTTCTTTCCTCATTTCTTTCTTTTGTTTTGTGTTTCCTGTTTTTGTCTTTCTTTCTTTCTTTCTTTCTTTCTTTCTTTCTTTCTTTTGTGTTTTGCATTTCCGCTCTCAATTCTATTCTTTTATTCTTTCATTTTGTGCTTTTTATTCTTGTCTACATTTATTCATATTCGTTCTTTCTTTCTTTCTTTCTTTCTTTCTTTTTTATTTTATTTTATTGTTTCTTATTCTTGTCTCCATTTATTCATATTCTTTCTTCCTTTATTTCTTTCTTTCTTTCTTTCTTTCTTTCTTTCTTTCTTTCTTTCTGTCGTTCCATTTTCTTGTCGTTCCATTTTCTTGTCGTTCCTCCTCTACGTTCTATTCTTTCTTTCTAGCCTTTTTGTTTCGCTTCATGTTACTCATTTTTATTTGTTTTGAAGTAACATTGTATTTTTCTTCTTTCTTTCATACATTTCCCCACATATTTTCACAACTCCCATCAAGAACTCTTATGATCTCGTTTTAATTCGTATCAACAAACCGAACGCCGGCTGTACAAAGGATTTTTTTTTTTACCGCCTTGACAAAACAACTCAGGCAAGTCTTGTAGGTTTGCGCGAAATCTAAATCTCTACTTTTCTCGCATCTTTTTTTTTTATTTAACTTCATTTGCTTACCTGCTGTTTCTTTTACTATTTTTTCTTATGTACTAATGAAAGAACATGGCCCCGGGGCAACATTTACTCTCAAGGCAATACGAATCGGACAGCGGAGGAGGACATAACAGACAAATGCAGTGGACTTAACACAAGGGAGATAACACTGTATAATTAACCGTGTGTCCTTTTGGGGATGGATGGTGGCGAAGTCAAACATAGTCGAGCTGTATGAAAAGTTAGACTGAAATAGATGTGACATTGAAAAAATATTTAAAGAAAAAAAAGAAAGGGATAAGAGAAAAGAAATGATAAAAGAAAGTGTTGAAAGCAAGAAATAAAAATAAAATGAGAGACATGATCAGGAACGAAAAGAATAGAAATAAAAAAGAAACAACAAAGAACACCAGAGATAAAGAAAAATAAAGATGTATAACTTTTGCGGAAGGGATAAAGAAATGAGAGAGGGGTAAAAAGAAAAGAGAGAGGGACAAAGAGAAAAGAGAGAGAGAGAGAGAGAGAGAGAGAGAAAAGAAAGAACAATGTTGTCAGGTGGTTAAGAAAAAGAAAATAACTACAAAAACAGAGTAAAAAGCTTGGCACTTCTCAGTTTTTATCTTTTTCTGTGTCGGCCACTTTCTTTCTTTCTTTCTTTCCATACATCTATCTATATGTTCTTTCTTTCTTTCTTTCTTTAATCAATAAAAGCAGAATAAATAGATAGGAAAAGTTGAAAAGAATGAAAGGAAGAAAGCAAAGAACTGAAAATAAAAACTTAACAAAGAACGCGAAATGAAAAGAAGAACAGAAAATGATAAAAAAAGATGTTAAATGAAAAAATATGAATAAACGAGAAAGAAAAACTAAAGGAATAAAAACGGAAGAAAAGAAAGAAAATAAATGAAAAAAATATAATTATATCGAAAGGAAGGAGACAAAAAAGTTAAGAAAAGAATAAATAGGAATAAAATAAAAACGAAAGATAGAAAGTGATACAAACACAAAGAAAGAAAGAAAGAAAGGAAGGAAGGAAGGAAGGAAGGAAGGAAGGAAGGAAGGAAGGAAGTGAAATATAAATAGATAAATAAAAAATATAAAAATACGTATGAAAAAGTGAACAGAAGTTAAATGAGAAGGAAAAATGTTACGAATAACAAAATATAACAAAATAAAGACCACGAAAAGAAATATAACTAAAGGTAGATATTAGAAAGAAAGAAAGAAAGAAAGAAAGAAAGAAAGAAAGAGAGAAAGAAAGAAAGAATGAAAGTGGAAAAAGAAATAACAACACCTGAAAAAAAGAAAAAAAAAGAAAAAAAGAAAATCATTAAAATTCGAGAAAATATAAAATAAATCTAATAATGAAATAAATGAAAAAATTGTCTTATCTTTTGGAAGCGGAATCATATTTTACGTAAAGTTCCTTTTTCAATTAAAAAAATTACATTGTGTCTAATTTTTTTATCAACTTTTCAGCACAAGTTGTCGGGGTTAACTTTAAATCTTTTATAAATTATCTACTTCTTTAATAATTCGAGGAAAACAAAAAGCTTCTAAAACAAAAAATTCTAAAAACAGAATCGATTTGTTTTCCGCAGTTTAGAGTGCCATATTTATTGAAAGATAAATATCTACACGAGTCACACGAAGACATTGCGTTAAGGGAGTCGACCGAATCTTACAAATACTTACCAATTCATGTTATGAATATAGGCTCAGAATGAGAAATCGGAGAGCCGAGTTCGAATTCTAGTTGAATATCTTGCAGTCATTTACACCATTTCAAATGTCCAGTTTCCGAAAGGATACCAGAAATGCAAAGAAAAGGGTTCTAACTACGACACAGACACCATACCGGTACTTGACAATGACTACGAAAGTTGAATGTATTTGAACAAATATGACAAAGTAAAAATTTCGGACATTTTCTTCACGATTTCGATTCGAGCGCACAACTCAAGAAATCATTGGAAAACAATAATAAAAATTAAACAGACAAACCTTATCGGTTCTTTTTAATGAAAAATTATATATATATATATATATATATATATATATATATATATATGTATTACGGCCATTACCTCAAGCACTTTCTTTTTTGTCATTATATTATTTTATTTTTTATTATAGTAACAACCTTTGTTACTAGCATTACAACTAATGCAGCTAAGCGGAAAAAGTTTTTTTTATGTGATGCACCTCATTCTTTACGACTTCACTAGGCTAAAGTGATTGTTTACCTTTTTTTAAAGTATGTGTTTGGGTGTATAGTTTAGCTGATTTCATTTAATTCCTTTTTGTTTATTTTAAATCACTTTTGTTATTAGATCTTCCACATTGAGATAAGAGAAGATCTGCCAAAAAAGGTGAAATGTTGTAAGAACCTGGATGTAAATTTACTGTGGATGATCTAGCGATTAAAGCACTTTCTGTACATTTTTGTTTTAGTAAATTACTTTCTCTTTTAATTAATGTAGCATAATTTTTTAAATTATGGTAAAACTCTTTTCGATTAGCAACGAATAATGAGTCATTTGTATTGCTTTGTAAAAGTTCTCTTTTGTTTTCGTATACTTTGAAATTCCTTGAGGTTTCTCCTCTGTATTCCTTGTGGTGAGTTTTGGCCTATTTTATTTTGTATTCAGTCTTTCATTGTCGTAGAAGTAGTTGTAACAAATTTGATGTTAAACTGAGACAAATTAATTTCTATTGTAGTTGTGATAGTTGTTATGTAGAATAATATATTTTAATTCATTGGGTTTGGCAGGGTGGTTCACTCTTCTATTTTGAAACATTTTATGGGCGTCTTGTTTCACATCGAATATGAAATGATAAGGTATTGGAGGAGCTTAAAAGCATTTTCAGTGTATTTTTTTCTTATGTAAATATTGAGGGCTACAAATTCTGAGTACTCTTAAATAGAATTTTATTTTGTTATGGTGAGAATAGCAATTTATGATATCAATTTTATTAGTTTATTTGTGATGGACACTTTTACCTTTTAGGCAATTGTTATTCTGGTGTAACATATCTAGGAAAGGTAAGTTGTTATTTGCTTCTTTTTCGTTAGTGAATTCTGTCGAAAGTTTGACTTTTTTCCACATTTGGTCACATACTTTTCTAAAATTGATCTTACATATATATATATATATATATATATATATGTGTGTGTGTGTGTGTGTGTGTGTGTGTGTGTGTGTGTGTGTCTTGTGTACAAATGGTACGTTTAAAGTCAGTCAGTTAAGTGCCATACGCGATACACGCTTAGGCGATCATGTCTCGAAAGAGACATGACTGACTGGGCAGAAGATTATCCCGCAGTAGGTTGCCATTGCTTTCTGCGGTAGACTGTTTGCCGACCAAGGCTTTAGAACCCAATCTGTCCTGTTATTTAACCCATAACTGGAAGGAAGAGACGGATTAATACCTTTCCCAAGGGTATTTGCGCGTAAGTGAATACAATGGATTGCAACTGGAATTTGAACTCGACTCCCCGACGTTTAAAGTAACTGGAATAAATTCAGATGCATAAAGAGGTTCTATAATAAAAGAATTTCCAAAAAGAAATTAGAATCTGTTTAAGGATGGTGGCAGGAACAACCTTGGCCAAAAGTTGTACTTGGAGAAAAGAATTTTATAAGTCTCATCTGGAAGTGTAACAAGTGTTAAAAAGAGAATCCATTTACAAACCCAAATCCATAGCTTTTAAGTGTGTCAAAAATTGTCTCATCTCTCAAATATTGTTAATGGGAGTAATTAAAAGTGAGCGATTATACCTATTTTATATATCCTTCAACTGTGTCTGTCCTAAAATTGCTTTCTTTCACATAAATCAAAATTTAACTGTGACTGATTAAATGATGACATAGATTGGCTAAACTAATAAAACTGTTCTGTTTTTTTTTTCTTTCTTTTCTTGTTTTGTTTGTATGGCATGGATTTTATTATGAATTCTTAGGAAAAAATTAAAAAAAAATCTTTTGCACATAAATGTTCAAGAATTACAAGCATTGATATTTGTCAACTCCTATCCAGAGTAAAAAAGTCTCTTAAAGAATTTTTTTTTTTTTTGAGAGAATAGAAAAGAGTTTACATCTGGTCTTTTGTTCTGCAATTTGAGCTTCAAAACGATGAAAAGACTGATAGAAATTTTTGAATTAAAAGATTTTCTAATTCTAGTTAAAAATTTTAGCAGTTTATAACTCTTGTTTTAAATTATTTTATAAACCTTTTCAAGTATAGTGAGTGAAACAAAGAAGACATTGAGAGATCGAAAAGCAGTCTCTTGTGAATGTGTGTTGCCAATTAGCTTGAGATCAGCTATACAGTATAGCAGCCAAGTCTTTTAGAATCCATTGTGTACCCACTCCTGCACACAATTTGTCTGAGGGAATTTGTTTTGTCATCTTTATCATGAACAAAAATTAAAGCTCAGGTTGGCATCATTAATGTTTAAAAACTTTATAAGAATATAAATATGGTTTCTGTTTGGCCTGTGCCCAATGATTTGTCACAATATAAGCTTTACTCCTGTTGTTACCAATTCTGGTATTTCAAGTTTTAAACTTCTATCTCTGTGCATTTATTGATGTTGCTTGAGCAATTTAAACTCATTGGTGATTTGTATTGTTTTTAGTAACTGATGCCTTCAACATTCATTGTGTCTATTTATTCTACTAAAGAAGATAAATATTTCTTTATAAAGACGTCTGTGGTCCCGGGCATGACAGTAAACTGCATCCAGCAGCAAGGCCTTTGATCGGAAGGTTGTGAGGAGCATGGAACCACCTCTTAATTGCTGTTGTTCCCAGATCTACTCTGACCCGAAGTTGTAGCACCTGTTAGGGTCCCAGCTATGGGCAAATAGTTTATCCCCAAACTGGGGTCAAAACACTCTGAAAGTATAAAAATAGACAATTATAGAAATATATATACATAAAAATACTTTTATAGAAAAATATACATGTTTGAAGGAAAAAATTGCCATAACACATTTTTAATGGAAAAAAAATTATTAACTCCAATACATTTTTGAATACAAAACTAGATGAGATCTTCAGTTTACTAAAATAATGAAAAAATAAGTTTTCATCAAAATCTGACTAAATCAACTTTCTCACTGTAACTGAACGTTTAAAAAATATACCTTAAAACCCCACTTTTTTGGCATTAAATAACCCACAGAGTTTGATATGCCATTAAACAAAACTCAAACTCAAACTCAAGATGTCTGATTCCCTAAATCTACTATGCTTTTCGGCAGTTGTCTTAAAGAATCAATGACAACGAATATATATATATATATATATATATATATATATATATATATATATATATATATCCATTTTAAGTATCCAACTTTTTTAATTGACTTAAACATTAAAATCTAAGTAACTTTACAAATGTGTAACTATTAAAAATACTTTAGCACTTTTTTTTTATTGTTAGGGATTTCTTTTTTGTAAATTGGACAAAAAATATTCTATGCCCTGTGGGTCAATGATTAGTAACCCCATATAGTTAAAATTACAAGCAGACTATAATCAGCTTACCTTCCATGTTTTGATCTATAGGCTTCAATCATGGGTATGGTAAAGAGAGTTTTCAATGTTAGTGTAAGCTGAATGTTTGTGAGAACAGAATAATTCACTGAATTTGCTGGATTTTCCGGAGAAGATCTCCATTGTCTTCTGTTAAGGCAAAACTGAACATATTTAGGACCTCTGCAAATCTCACATGTTGCAACATGTTATACTTGATTAACACATGGAAAACAAATTTCAAATTCTTTTCATTTTCATTTTTTTTTAGCCCTTGTTAAGTAGGAGGAATGGTGGGGTAATAGATAGCGGCTTTTGACTGAGGAATTAGAGAGTCAAGTTTGAATTCATTACATTCGCTTACATGCTAATATCCTTGGGAAAGGTATAATCCATCTTTTCACCCCTCTCCTCTAGACCAGACAAGGTTCTATAGCCTTGGGTGGCGGCCAGTCTAGGAGAAAGAAACTTTGGATTCAAAAACCAGCTTAGCGAGGGTTAGTAGCAGGATAGACTGGATTGTGTAGCTTTGGTTGGCAACCAATCTACCACAGAAAGAAATGGCAATCTAGTGTGGGAAAATCTCCAAGTGCTCTCTTCCAATATACCTTGAGTCAGCATAGAAGGGTAGACTAAAAAAATGAACATGAGAATAATATCTCGAGTTGATGTGTGTTGCAGATCTATCTATCGCCCGGTTCACACTCCACCCACGTCTATTGAACAGGTTAAGATGCTCATTCCTTGTTCCCTGTTTAGGATGTGGTTTCCGGCTTTCTCTTTTCAAATCTTCTCATTTTGTTTTTTCTTTTCAATTGGAGTAGATGGATCTATCTATCGCCCGGTTCACACTCCACCCACGTCTACTGAACAGGTTAAGAGGCTCATCCCCTGTTCCATGTTTAGGATGTGGATTCCGGCTTTCTCTTTTCCAATCTTTTCACTATTACGTAGCCCCCTGCACATCAGTGGCGTTACCGCCTTGCTCGGGGTGATACGATTAAAATAAACAAAAAATAATTTTTAGGCCACACAAGTGTTTAAAAAAAATGATGTTTCTCATACTATTTTTAGTATTTATTGCCAAGTGAATAATTGTAAATGAAAGTAAAATGGTTCTTTCGTTAATACTGCACATCAAATGTGCATCAAATGAATTTATAAATATTTAATATTTATCTATATTGCATTTTCCTCAATGAAAGAATGAAGAAAATTTAGGGTGATTCGGACGAGTTCATCTTTCTTCCTTGCCTTGCTAAATTTTGCAATGTAATAATAACAGAAGAACCATTCTATTTTCATTCAGAATTATCCACTTGGTAATAAATACTAAAAAATATTATGAAATACATCATTTCTTTTAAAAACTTCGGGCCGGTAGTGTATATATATATATTAGTCATCCACATACAAGCCCGTTTTGCTGTATCACAGCTCATCAGTCTGGCTAGACATATCCACTTGCTTCTGGCCGGGATCAAAACTCGACCGATTTGGTGTCAGTCGGAGTCTCTACTCCCTAAGCCATGGGGTCAGAGAAGGGAAATTTTAACGTCTTGTATGGAAGCAGTGTATACAGACGTCAGTCACCGAGAGAACACAATTCATTTCTGAAGAGTCACGCATTATAGCCGAAGTGGAAACTGTTTTTAAAATGTTCTTCTCCAGAGAGCTCAATCATTATGAGAGCATATATATATATGTATATATATAACATTGTTATTTTATCTTTATTTTCTATTACGAATTGTGATCTATTTACTGCTTTAATTTTAATTAATTTTCATTTATTTCCTTTAACTGTAATTCTTAATTTAATTTTTATTTTATTTAGTTTTAATTTAATATGTAAATTTTTAAATTTTAATTTTTCAGTTTAATTTAAATAATTAAAAAATATTATTTTAATTCTCCAATTTATTATATTAGCGCTAATGAGTTTATAACTTCGTTATGTTTGTAAATACCATCTAATTTACGTTTATGAATAATACCTATGTTCGTGTATGTGATTTAATAATTTTTGTTAAAAAAAAATGTCAGAGGAGTTAGTTAAAACAATGTAACGGACGTCTGTATCTATCTGCAATTCATTTCCCTTTAAAATTTATATTATTATGCCGTTGTCACCACCCCTACTTTCTTCCCTCTGTGCATTTCCTCACTTCTTTGTCTTTGTTAAGCCCAGGCACCGTGTAACCGATATCTATATCTGTTTACAATTTACTTCCTGCCTAAATTAAAAATTTCTCTCTCTTAGCTGTTTCCATTAGCTGTTTCCTCTTAGTTCTTTCTCTCTTGTTTTCCTCTTTGCATTTTTATTTCCCCCGTGCCTTTCTCTTTGCACTTTTTTCCATTTCTTGATTTCTTTTTTCGTTTTTTCATCTTTTCTGTCCTTTTTCTTTTTCCCCCTCTTTTGTAATATCCTCTTACTTTGTACAAAATGATTTCTCAAAATAAAAGGAAGTGCTTTTTTAAATTTCTTTAAAAAACAGTTTATTACCATCATTATTAACTACCTGATGAGATATTGTTCTTTCAATGTCGAAACAAAATATACAATTTTTAGTAGGTTGTAATTTGTACATGTTCTAAAGTATATATATATATATATATATATATATATATATATATTTCTCCATGTGTTTTATTTATATGCGGAAATATATTCATGCTTACCTATGTGTCTATGAAATGTAATTCATGTATGTAATATAGGTACCCCCACGCATTTTCGATACCTAAATTTAAATTGAATTTAAATAAATAAAAATGTTTTTTGAAGCTTTTACTTTTGCTTTACTTGAAAGCCAAGAGATTAAATTTACTATTTCCAGTAAGCAAAATATCTTGGTATATTTTAACCCCAAATTATATTGATTGGAATCTAAATTTTTTTTGACTTAAAAAAACTTTTTCTGCCATTTTTCATCGATCGACACATAAACAGAAGCCAATTCTCGGTTTTAAAAAATCTTGCAAAAATAAAATATACTTTGCTGACACTTTATTTTATTCAAATTACCGAATATAAACCACCTTTATCTGACTTGAAACAAGAATTAATTGCTTACTGCCTGAAATGAACTATAAAAGCGTTTCTTAATTACGGTATCCTTGCTATCTGGTTTATAATCAACATGATATACAGTAGCCGTCAAAAAATGCTAAATATGGAAGACGATTTTAGTATAATCTTTATTATTGGTACTCTTCGTTTTTTTTTTAAGTATGTTAAAATTCAAAATGTTACACAATATTTCCAGTAATTACCCAATAGTTTATATAATTTTAGTTTAGCTTTATAGCTTTACATTTGAAGGTGTTTTATGAAAAATAAAAATTAAAATAATATAAAACATTCTTTGAAAACATTTTACAATTTAATAACAGAATGAAATTATATAACGGCTGAGGTAACTCAATAATTTATGAACTGTTATGACATTTATTAATTTTTATTTTTAATATCTATTTTTCATATTGTGAATTTCCCAATTACTTTTTTTTAAGAAAATTAGGAAAGTAGGAATTAAAAAAAAAAACTTGCTTTAAATTTTGAAGGGATGATTTGCAAAGCCCGTTGAATGTTGAAACGTAAGGCATAGGAAGCACTGAAGCGAGATGAAAGAATTGTACCCTGCCAAAAATATTTTTATAGGCTCTTTTTTCATGTATGGAGCGCGACCTTTGAAACACGTGACCTTTTAATGGTATATATTATGGACGCAACAAGAAAATACGGGTAATCAGCATGCACACAATTAAAATGTTTTAATTATTTTAAAATCCCATTGGCTAAATTATTTGTATTAAGCTTTTCAATTTTCGATTAGTAAATGTAATCTTCATGCATTAATGTTCACACCCTAGCGTTAACGATAAAGGAGAAAATATAAAAAAAACATTGTGAAACTTTATAAACTATTATAACAAAAAATAATAAAAATAAAAATAGTTCTTGTAAGAATTCATTATTCATTGAATTTTTTTTTCTTTTCAGACGATGATATCCTTAATTTGTATTGTTTATAAAAACAATTAAAGTTTATCTTAATAAAAATTGCATAGTTTTATTGCATTTTTTGTTTTCGCAATTACGAGCAGATTTTCTAAAAATAGGATCCTTTTGAAGAAAAAAAAGATAGTTGGTTAGAATTCACCATTGACTTCTAAATTTAAGTAATTTTAGGTTTATGGAAAAACGATGGCAAATTTCTAGACATTTTCGGAAATTCATTGATTTGGGTAACATATGTAAAACAAATACCAATATTTTCTAAAAATAACTGTTTCAACAATGATTTCAGTCAATCATGAATAAGTACTGAAATTTTCATCAATATTTGACAATTGTTTAATTTTTGCAAGAATTTTCAAATTAATGTGTCTTTCACCGGCAAAAAGTGCCTTTTGCCTTTATAGACCCTTATAAAAATTACGTCACTCACGGACGAAAAAAAACAAGATTTTCTATCAAAATTTCGAAAGTGTTAGAAAGAATTAAAAAAATTTAAAAAATAATTAAAAAATACTTCGATCTGTCCTCTTAATAATAACATAAAAATTATGCCATAAAACTTTGTTTTTATTTAGTTTGGGGCCTTTTTCCTTCATACTATGCTGCTTTTCTAGCGATTTTTTGGAGGTACCTAAATGTAATGTATGTATGTATGTATGTATGTATGTAATGCCTGTCTGTGCGGACCTACTTAAGGAATGTACACTTCTCGTTGGGACTACTCAAATGTATATCTGCTAGCTTTGTTTTCGTATTCCTAACGTAACAAACATTTTAAATGAATTTTAACCCGACATTTTTTCGTATTATTAGGGACGCTATTTTTATTAAGTCCACGTATTTAAGCTTATATCTCTGTTTTTTTTTTAAATTCTTAAACAGGTAATTGTTTAAGCTTTGCCTTATGATGATGGCTTAATTGGTAAGGAGATACTTCGTCTTTGTCAGAAGGTATATTTTTCATTTGTGGAACTTCTCAATCTAGGCCGGTTGACATTAATTTTACTATTTAAGAAGAAGACAACAACAAGGTTCTCACTTCAACCACCTGTCGGTCAGTCAGTTAAATGCCATACGTGATACACGCTTGGGCGATCATGTCTCTAAAGAGACATGACTGACTGGGCAGAAGATTATCCCGCAGTAGGTTGCCATTGCTTTCTGCGGTAGACTGGTTGCCGACCAAGGCTATAGAACCCAATCTGTCCTGTTATTTAACCCATAACTGGAAGAAATAGACGGATTAATACATTTCCCAAGGGTATTTGCGCGTGAGTGAATGCAAGGAATTCGGCTGGAAAATAGTAATACAAAACAAAGAGATTAGTGATTGTCGTTCCTATAGAGTTAAATTGAAGAGAAGTCATCATAATGCAAATATGTGATATAATTTAAGAAAAATCTTGACATGTCTCGCTAAAAATACAGTTTCATCAGAAAAATCAATATTTTTTGAAAAAGAGAAAATCTTCGTTATTCAAAAGAAACGTGATTAAAGTTAAGCCTCTAAACATTTAATTTTGTAAACTTAAATTTATTGTTATTAATAATGCATTTTAACTAATTTTTCTCAGTTTGTATATTTTCAACACAGCATATAGTTTCTGTGCTAAATTAATGAGAAATAGAAATTAATTGGAATAGCTGAACTGCATATTAATCTTAAGGGACTCATAAAATCACTGCATTTTCAATGCATCATTCTTTGAATAATTTATAGTCACATTTTATTAAGATGGCGTTTTCCTTGTCAAAATTGCTATTAAGATAGCTTCGGTGCCATAGAAGTGCATTTCGTGTGTTATTTAATATTAAATCCTTTGATCTTTTCTTTAAATCTCATGACGCTTCGCCAATATATTTTAGTGGTTGGATGGACATTCTTTACATTTTATTTGATAAGCTTCTGCTTCTGATATGAATTTAATTTGTTTATATTGATTAAATTTTATATTATCTTTTTAAAAATATGTTAGACTAGCAGTATAACCCGGCATTGCTAGGGTGTAATGAAAGCTTTAAAACTAATCCATTGTCCTGGAGCTCAGACTCAGTCTAAAGAATATTTGTGTAAAGTTTGGTGAGAATCGGATAAAAATTGTGGATTTGTATAAAGAACATACAGACAGATAAACAGACACACACAAACATCTTGCCTTTTATATATATATATATATATATATATATACATATATATATATATTATCGATTTTCTGCACTATTATAAGAACTGCAACCTTGAAACTTCTGAATATCGTTTCTTATGTCTTTGTCTATGAGTGTATCAAGTTTGATTAAAATCGGATCATTCCTTCTATAACCCGATTTTTTCGAGTTATACAAGTTATTTTTTCGATTATCGATTTTCGATATTTATCGGGAGTACCTCGACACAAAACCTAGCTAAGAACACTCGCAGACGCTTTTAGTACAACTGTGTAAAATTTCAAGAAAATCGGTTCAGCCGCTTCGGAGTCTATAGGTAACGGACACACACACACACACACACACACACACACACACAGACAAAGTTCCATTTATAAATATGTTTAGATATAACATTTATACTGAGACTAGCAAAGTTTCTTTCGAATTCAGGAGATTTTAGATAAATTAATGCGCTCTGATTTTTACGGTGTCGTTTCTGTTTTCTTTAGTATGGTGGGAATTTTGTACGCTTTTCATGTAGTAAACAGTACAGATGATAGAAGATTCTAAAAAATATTTTTAAATGTATTTCATTGTTTCAAGTAAATATATGAGCCTTCAAATTCCTGGCAATTTTAAATGAAATCATATAATTATTGTGTTTATTTCATTGTTTAGACGGGAGTAAAAACTGATAAGGTCGTTTTTATTTGTCGACTTCCGGTTAGAATTTTTATTTTAAATCGTTATTAGTTTTAATTTTAAAAAAATATCGAAACAAATCAAAGATGTGCTTACTTTCTTTTTCATATGTGAGTTCGGTTTTTATTTATTAATGTAAAATACATTAAATTTTGCACAAGTCGGAGGACTGGTCAACACTGACTATCCTAGGGCTAGCTAATCAGATTTAGGACCCATTTATTCTTAACAATTTATTCATTCAACAAAATAACTCATTCGTCACCACTCAATCTTCTATATACCACAGTTCCACATATTTACAGAGGGCCTATGAAAATAAAACCCATAACATAAATATTTATAGAGTCTGCTTATATAAATAGATATAATACGTGAGTTCAGTTTTTGGTTTGACTTTGTTTTTTCTTCATGAAATCTAGTCATTTTCACTTAATATTTTCGTAAGTCTTCATTTGTAGAGCGAGCGTCATTAGTACAACTGCGCATGCTTGCTCGCCGCGAGAAAACACGCTTATTTAATAATGAAAACGTTTTCTCCTGGAAACTTCAAACAATGTATTTGGAACGTGTTCAGCTTAGAGTCATTAACTTAGCTGCCTGAGGCAAACACAATAATAACAGAGAAGGAAAACGGAGAAGAGGAGGAAGGCAAGACAGAGAAACTGGAGAGTAACATGTCGAAAGAAGCGAACAAAAGCATAAAAACCCCAAAGCAGTATTTAAAAATAATCCACCTATTATACTTATCAATAAGGTAGCACTGAAAAGCTTTTATGGTCAATCGTATATATATATATATATATATATATATATATATAAAATATTGGATTGCGGATATATATATATATGCTTATATATATATATATATATATATATATATATATATATATAAAAGATTGCGGATATATATATATATATATATATATATATATATATATATATATATATATATATAAGGTTTATATATACCACTCTGTCGGGTGGGGCTTCATAATACGCTGACTGCACCTCTGCAGAGGGATAACCCCAACCTATGAGGCGTCCTGGGTATGACCAGTAACATATTGAATCTTGACAAAAGTCAATACGGTGTAAGAAGAAAATTTTAAAAACAGTTTCCACTTCTGCGATATATGTGTGACTCTTCAGAAAGGAATTGAGTGCTTTCGGTGACTGCTTATATACAACACATTAAAATTTCCCTTTTCTGATTCCATAAAGAGAGAATAAAAATGTAAGTTAATATTTTTATATATGCGTGCCCGTCATTTACCCGTGTATATATAGTATATCTGGACAGCAATCATACGTTTAAGTCAGTCAGTTAAGTGCCATACGTGATACTTGATTGGGCTATCATGTCTCCAAAGATACATGACTGATTGAGTAGAAGATCATATCGACTGACACTAAATTGGTCCAGTTTCGATCCCAGCCAGAAGCAAGTGGATGTGTCTAGCCAAACTGATGAGCTGTGATTCAGCAAAACAGGCTTGTATGTGGATGACTAATATATATATATAACGCCTTGTCGGATGGGGCTTCATAATAGTACCTCTCAACGAATGAGGCGTCCTGGGTATGACGACAAACTAAATCCAGGTCCTGGGTGTAACGATTAACTGCATCCGACAGCAATTGGGGAGTTTTTAGGAGCATAGAACCACCTCTTAATTGCTGTTCTTCCCAGGTCTACCTTGACCCGGGGTGGTAGTACCTGTTAAGCTTATAGCTGTGAAGAAATAGTTAACTCCCAAACTGGGGTCAAAACACTATAAAAGTATAAAGATATATTTTTATAGTTAAAATTCTAGCAATCCATTTTTGGAGAAGAAACTATTACCAGCAATAGAAAATTTTAAGGGATAATATCATCAGCAATATATTTATTAAGAAAAAAATATTTACAACAATGCATTTTTGATGAGAAAAATATTAGCTGCAATATATATTTGAAGAAAAATATACCAGTAATACACTGAATCTTGACAAAAGCCTCTTTACAAACATACGTCAATGAAACCTTATCTAGAAACTGATTTCTTACAAAAAATGCATCTTATATTCATAAGAATCTATTGTAAAAATAATGTCGGCATTAAATGACCTATTGAGGCTGATATGCCGTAAAACAAAACAAACCGAATAATATATATATATATATATATATATATATATATATATATATAAGAAAAATTAAGACAGGCACGGTATTTCGAAACGGCTGAACCAATTTTCTTGAAAATTTACACAGTTGTACTATAAGCGTCTGCGAGTGTTCTTAGCTAGGTTTTGTGTCGAGGTACCCCCGATAACTTTTGAAAATCGATAATCGAAAAAATCGGGTATAGAAGGAGTGGTCCGACTTTAATCAAATTTGATACACTCATAGACAAAGACATAAGAAACTGAAGCTATATATATACTATCTATACTGCTAGTATATATATATATATATATATATATATATATATGACAAATTGGACCTATTTCGTCCCTTCATTGGACTTCATTGGGCAAACTTTGTTTACGGTGATGTGACTACATATGCGCATGGACGACAAACACTGGGAATTTAAATTTTGAAAATATTTTTGAAAATTTATATTTTTGATAATATTTTTTGGGTTTCGTTTTTTTAATAATGAGTTTTGGACATGTAATCTATTCAATTTCATTTAGATTATTTATGTTTTGTTGCTTGTTTGCATCATATTTTTTATTAGGAAAAAGTATGTAAATTAAATTGGTTAGATTTTATACCCAAAACTCATTATTAAAAAAAGTTCAATATTTAACATTCCCAGCGTCTCTCGTTGATGCGCATGTGCAGTCGCATCAGAGTAAACAAACCTTGTCCGATGAAGTCCTAAGAGACAAAACGCATCACGCAAAAACTTTTTCTCTTTGACATATATCTTCCCTCTAAAACTGTTTCTGATATATAAAATTTATATATATATATATATATATATATTTTTATATATAATGTATAATATATAATGTATTTTATATACATGAAATTTCTCTCAAAAAACAATTTCCTATGAAGGAAAAAGTTTACGAAAACTTTTTCTTTCATAGGAAATTGTTTTTTGAAAGGAATTTCATGTATATAAAATAAAAATGGCCATAAAAATAAATTAGAATATAAATAAATACAATTAATCAAATAATTAAGCAAATTAAGAATAATTCGAGGAAAGGAAATATTTAGTTCAACAGACATTTTAATTTAGAAGCAAAAGCCCAAAATAGAGAAACTATTCTAACTGGTTAATAACACTTTTGTAAAAACTCACAATTACATAAGATATTTAATAGAAATAGAGTTAAAAAAAAGTTACAGCTGTATTTGCAGTTTTGAAAATTACATAAAGAAACAAAACACCAAGAACTTTAAAAAAATAAGCAAAATATCGTGAATAAAAACACTGCTGAGACAAAAGCAGATATCAATTTGAGGGAGTTTTTAAAACCGAAGTTGTTATTTACAAAGCAGAAATTAAAGGTACAAATGGAAAGATAAAATATATCTAGGATGTGCTGAAAACAATTTAAAAGAAGTTGGCAAAATTATGAATTAATATTTAATCTAGAAAGCCTTCTCCCAAACTAGGCAAATACGTGTGGAAAATAAAAGAAAAATGGCAATGATTCCCATGTAACTTGGAGTATATTAAAAGAGATCAAATCTTTCAACGGTAGTGATATCTGAAGATTGTGTCAAGGAGAAAAGTTGGCTACAGTATCATTTCCAGAACGAGAAAGGTTGCTAAATGAAAGGTCCGAGAAAATGTCAGGATGTAAACACGATAGAAGATACATTTTAGGCTCGTACAAACCCAGATGAACGTGTTTACAATATCATTTCGCTAGTCCTAACTAACTTCTCCTTTATTTTAACTTCCTCATATGAGTTCTAAAATTCCTGCTATGCGTTCAATAAAGCTTTGTATAATCAGCTAATATATAACGCCTGAAAACACCGAAAAGTTGAAACAAAGGTAGCGTAATCGAGTGATATTCTGAATTGGAATATATATATAAAATCGTTTCACCCTAAGCAAAGCGGTGCTGCTACTGATGCGCAAGGGTCTGCATAAGAGAGTAAAAGTTTAAGCAGGACGAGAGCAAAGAGAAAGACAAACCAGTTACAGGGGGTGTCAGTGAAAGGGCAAGAGAAGAAAGGGAATACAGGTGTGAAGACAGTTGCGATGGTAGAGTGAGAAAGGAAAGAACAAGATACATAGAGTAATGTAGAAAGGACGAGGGAAGGACTGGAGTCAAGTGGATGAGATATGGGAATTGACTTTGCATTTAAATTCATGGAGGTTGTAGTTGTTAGGAAAGCATGTATACGGAAAGGAGTTTCACAGGCGGGAACTGCGAGAAAAGAAACTGATGGACTAGAATTGTCGACTACATTTGGTAGAGTTAACTATAAAAGGGTGGAACCTTGTTGCAATTCTGGTTGTTCTAGTAAATTCTTGTGGAGGGGTCACCAGTGATCTAAGTTCGTCGGAGCAAAAGCCATGAAAACATTTGTTGAAGAGACAGAGTAAAGCCACATCCCTTCGCTGAGAAAGTGGCTGGAGTCGAGCTGCCAAGTCTGGATCGATCACATTACAAATTCTCCTTCGGAGTCTGTCGTGAATCCTCAGATGAACATCATATATATATATATATATATATATATGTAAAGCTATAATGGTTACTGATCTCATTGAGGCTCGAAAGAGTAGTCTTCGTGCAGTGTTGATTGCTACATCCTCTTTCTTTATTCTCTCTCTCCTCTGTCTGTTGTCTCTCTCTCTTTTTTCGGTCGGGTTTCAATCCTGGGTAAAAAGAGGATTCATTGTCTAAACGTACTGATGAGCTGTGATACGGCAAAACAGATCTGTCTGCGGATGACAATATATATATATGCGTGTGTGTGTGTGTGTGTGTGTGTGTGTGTGTGTGATGAATTGATTCTCTTTCGAGACCTGACTGATTAGGCAGAAGATTTTCCCGCAGTAGGTTGCCATTACTTTCTGTGATAGACTGATTGCCAATCACAGCTATCTGTTCTGATTCAATCCATAGCTGGCGGAAGAAGAGATGGATTAATACATTTTCCAAGGATATTTGTACATAAGTGAATGAAACGAATTTTAATGGAATTCGAACACGGCTCTCTGATTTCTCATTCCGATAAAGAATTTTTGGACAGAACCAAACGGAAAGCTTTAGTCGCTTTTTTGTTTTTTTAAGAGACACAGAAATGACGTATAAGTTTATGTTATCTGTGAGGTATCTGAGAGAGAGATGAGGACATTTGTATTTTTGCTTCTGAACATCTTGGGTAAGAAAATGTGGCCTTTTGGCGATAAATATTTTGGAAAGGAAGATAACGTAATTTTTATTTAATTAACATTTCAGGGATTTATATAAATGGCAGATTAGACCATTTTTTAAAAAATTCGAACTCGGCTTTATTGTTTATATATGTATCTGTTAAGATGACATTTATTTTTCCTAGGTACAGCTGGGTCGGTCACGTGGAAATGCCCTTCATGGCCAGGAAGTTACCTTACTTCAACACTGCACTTGGCTTTTTCAGAAGGACTATACTTGCAAAGTCTTTTCTCTGGTCTAGAGTGATACGCATCGTCCCAGGCTACCTGGCTGGGAGACTGCCAACCCACTCTGCTAAAAATAAATTACTGTACATATACATCAGTACAAGCATTAATTTATCTGCTGCCAAAATTTATCTTTCGTTTTTTATTTAGAAAAGATAGATTTTTCGGCAAAAAGTAACGGTAAAATTGAACCATTTTTATAAGCAAGGAACTGCTAACCAATCAATTAAAATATCTCACGAATTTAACACTACATTAGCTGTGTCATGGATTACGATTGTGTTAAAAGATAGAAGAATATTATGAACTGAAATCCCCAACACCAAGTATATCAGATGTCCAGACGCAGCGGCCTCATAAAAACTGGCAAACTACTTCAGCACTACAGTCGTAAAAACGTCGCAGTACCAAGCATATATCTTTTCAGAGACACGTAGGCTGTTAGCAGGGCTAACAGTAAAAGCATATTTGAAGGCTGACTTGTGAAAAGCCGGTGATAGTAGCGAGGTTTGATGGGGAAATTTTGTCAAGTAGATTTATCAATTTGAACAAGAAGTAGAAAGTTTTTTGGGGCAATAATAATAATCTAAAATTCACAAACGGATCCTGAGATAAACAAGAAATTTCTCCTATTTTTATATCTTCAAGCCACTTTTCAATACATTGTTTAAATTAACTGATGCACACACGGAAAATCTATCTATCTATCTATCTATCTATCTATCTATCTATCTATCTATCACAATCTGTTCATAGAAATCCATCATTCTTCACAGAAATCTCAAACTGGTATCTATCTATCTATCTATCTATCTATCTATCTATCTATCTATCTATCTATCTATCTATCTATCTATCTATCTATTTTCTCATCATTCTATAGTGCGGTATTAAATATCGCAATTTATCTCTTCATTCGGCTTTTATGATTTTGAGGCTCCTGTTGTTTGTAACTTTGCCGTTCGATGATTTTGCCCTAATTTTAATTTTATACACATTACAACCGTCATAACATAATTCTGTAATATGCACACTGTTTTGTTTGCACGCACTTCTCACACTGAAGTATAAACATCACGAGAAACCCAAAAATCTCAATGCAAATTTGTTTGCTTACCTCCATTTCTTGCGATCGAGACTTATTTTCAGTTTCTCAGTAACACAATATCTATTAAGATTAGGTTATAAATTCAGTTATCCAGGTCCTTTTTACTCTCAAACGCTGCAAATGAAAACATTATTACGAGCTTTCATCTTTCTTATTTCTGGGAATTATTTATGTTAACTTAGTTAAGAACTACGGTTTTCAGCTTATAAAAATAGCAAATATTTCTGATTGTTAGTATGTAGAAGATAAATACACAATTTTTAGGAATATAAATTAAAATTTAGTTATGTTAAATTAGTTAAGAACTAGTTATCAGCTTATAAAATAGTAAATATGTTTGATTGATAGATTTTAGAAGACATATATGTGATTTCTAGGGACATCAGGAAAAGTTTATTTATGTTAAAATAGTTTGGAACTGGGTTTATCAGCTGATGGACATAATAAATATGTGTCCTTGAGAGATTTTAGACGATAAATACTAGATTTCTAAGAATATCAGTTATCATTTTCATGTTAAATAAGTTCGAGAATGTGGGTTATCAGTTAATGAATAGAGTAAATATTTCTGATTGATGTTTTAGATGTGATTTCTAGGAATATCAGTTACAATTTATTTATGTTAAATAAGTTTTGTATGGTTTATCACCTTATAAAAATAGTAAATATTTATTAATTAAAAGACCAGTATACGAATTTACAAAAATCAGTTTAAATTTACTTCATTAAAATCATTGTTGACCTGGTATTATCTGACTAATACATTTTAGATGATAAATCTATACTTTCAGGGTACGTCATTTGGAATTTATTTACGTTAAAATTAGTTTGGAGCTGCTACTATCATATTATAAGAAATATTAAAACATTTTGACATATTTCAGGAGATAAATATGTGCTTTCGGCGAAGATATTTACGTTTAAATCAGTTTAGAAGCGACGCTATTAACTTATCTAAAAATTCCAAACGATGCTTTTTAGAATTGTCAGTTCATTGAATATTTTTTAAATTTCGAAATTTCTTCAATCACCAGAAGGCTATTCCTAAACTTATATAAAGATGCGAAGATAGTTTCCCGAGGTGGACGTTATTTTCTCGATGGCTCACAGATACAACACTAATTTTATCGATTAAAAGAATTTATTTTTTTCATTTACAGCTTTTAGAGATTGATGATATCCTCAACTTGAAATTATTCGAAAAAGTAAGATGAATACATTCGATAGTTTAGAGTTGTGTACGTATTTGATCTTATAGGATTTTGCTCGAAAGTTAGCTAAGACCTGCCTGGCTTGTGGCAACAACTCATTGCAAATAATGATGAATACATAACTGCATAAAATATAATTGTACTTCGTAAATAGAAAAAAAAAACAAAAAAAAAATACACAAATTGTGATACAATACAGGATTGGTCAAAAGTAGACCTACGCTAAGTCGGTATGAATCGCTTTTAAAAACCTTTAATACATTTATATTTATTTGTTACAAACCTCTTTTCAAAACTGTTTATTTACATTTCTTTAAATATTTACCTACATTTTTAGCACAGTTTTATCTCTCAAGTTGGAGGCACGGTGGAGTAAAGCGGCTCGGATTGAGGAATTGGAGAGCTGAGTTCGAATTCTAGTCGAATTCATTAAATGTGCTAATACCCTTGGCGGATTGTATAAGGGTAATTTTAACCTGAACGATCACCCAAGATCCGGGCGACCATCTGACGTAAATGAATAATTGTGGAAACAAAAACGAAGATTTCGACGGGTAAAACCGCTGAACCTTTGAAAATCGATATCTCAACAGTTATTTGTTATTTGAAGATACTTGGGTTCAAGAAAAACGCCCTATTTGGGTAAAGCTAAAAAGGTTTTATTTTCCAATACGACAATGCAAAAACACATATTGCAAAACAGACCTTGCAGAAACTTAAAGAGTTGAATTCGGAAATCATCCAGTGTCCACTGTATTCTACTGACTTGGCTCCTTCGGATGTTTATTTTCTCGGTCGCTACAGAATAATTTAATTGTAAAAAACAAACAAACAAAAAACAAAGAAACAAAAAACAAAAAAACAAAAAACAAACAAACAAAAACAAAAAACAAAAACAAAAAACAAAACAAAGCAAAAAAAACCCTTTATACTACCACTCAAAAGCTACTTCGCAATGTTTTTTCCAACAAATACACTAAAATTTTTTTCTGAAAATATCACCAGCAAGCTTGTAAAACAATGGAGACTAACCTACTTGACTAATAAATGTTATTTTTTTTAAAAGTTTCTTTGTTTTTCTGACTATATAATTTTTTTTATATAAAACAATGGAGACTAACCTACTTGACTAATAAATGTTATTTTTTTTTAAGTTTTTTTTTTACTATATAAATTTTTATATAAAACAGTGGAGACTAACCTACTTGAATAATAAATGTTATTTTTTTTTAAGTTTCTTTTTTTTCTGACTATATAAATTTTTTTATATAAAACAATGGAGACTAACCTACTTGACTAATAAATGTTATTTTTTTTAAGTTTCTTTTTTTTCTGACTATAAATTTTTTATATAAAACAATGGAGACTAACCTACTTGACTAATAAATGTTATTTTTTTAATAGTTTTTTTTTCTGACTATATAAATTTTTTAAATTAATTTTCTAATTGGGTACGAACCTTTGCAATGATTTAATATTTATGAGAATTTGGACTATTTTTTTTTCATCCGAAGGATAAGGTTTAAGATATTTTTCATAAAATAATCATGACTAGTCTTTTCATTAAATATTAACGAATTACGTAGCACATTTTATGAAATGACGTGAAGTGAATGCCTATTTTTCTGTATTTATTTTTGAAAATCGAAATTGTAAATAAAACATGTCTCAAGTATTAATTTCATTTAGAAAGTCATCAGTGTAGAGAATGGATATTTTAGAAGACGAGTAAAATCTATGCAGAGTTTTAGTCATGTCTGGGACATGTAATAAGGAAGGAGGACTTGGAGAATGTGATACTCACAGGTCAGATAGAGAGAAAGATAGACAGGGAAAAGCAACGCATAACATACTTGATGGGCATGAGATAATGCATGTGAGAACGGCGTTTCGGAGGGGTATAGGAGAAAGCGCGTTAAGAGCTACTAGGGATCGGGAGATGCGTAAGGCCATGCTCGTCTACATCCTGAAGGGACACAGCACATAAAAGAAGAAGAAGAAGAAGAAGAAGAAGAAGAAGTCTGAAAGGTTACATTCTTAGGCTCTGTTCAACGGTATGGCACTGGTTTTGGTTTATCAATGTTTTAGGCTGAATTACTTTCAAGTTTAACCAGGCGGTTGAATTATTTGTGAGTCTACCAGAAAGGTTATAATTTTGTCCTGTGATACACATTATTCAATTTTGCTGCACGTAAATCATCACCAAGCGCAGTGTCCCATGTTTCTCTATTATTAATTGATCAAAGAGAGTCCAGTGAAGACGAAAATGATAATCGAATCCTTGTCCGTCCAGATCAAACTAGCCGTCCGTCACGAACATCATAAGCTTTTGTAGGTTAATTTTATTTCTCTTTACTCAGATTTAATATAACATTTCATTTAGCATGAACTAATGAAAGACAGGGGGAATGTGCCGATAGCTTAATGCATATTGTTTGGGAAACTGGAATCGGCGATCCGATTTCGAATTCTGGGAAAATCTTTTATGTTCACTTTCGCATTAATAATTAAGTTAAATAGCAGATCAAATCGATTTCTCTAGCCTCCGATGTTAATCCGTATAGAAGAAGAACTACTATGACTTCAAAACTATGTAGAAGGCAATGGGAAACCTCTCCGCTATATTTTCCAAAGATAATGAATAGATGGATTCATTTTTTACGGCTTATCAACCATTTGTACGTTATTTAAAGCCAACAAATATTCATAGTTTGCAAGAGTTTGAGTTTTGATTTGATTTAATGGCATATCAACCCCTGTGAGTTTTTTAATGCCAAAAAGGTGGGGTTTTAAGGGATCATTTTTTAAGTGGGAAAGTTGATTTAGTCATATTTTAATGAAATTTTTTGTTTTTATTCTTCTTTATCTAAACTTATTTATAAATGAAACTTTGTCTTTGTGTGTGTGTGTGTGTGTGTGTGTGTGTGTGTGTGTGTGTGTGTGTGTGTTACATATGGATTCCGAAACGGCTGAACCAATTTTCTTGAAAATTTACACAGTTGTACTATAAGCGTTTACGAATGTTCTTAGCTAAGTTTTGGGTCGAGGTACCTCCGATAAATATCGAAAATCGATAATCGAAAAAATCGGGTTATAAAAGGAGTGGTCCGATTTTAATCAAATTTGATACACTCATAGACAAAGACATAAGAAACGATATTCAGAAGTTTCAATGTTGCAGTTCTTAAAATAGTGCAGAAAATCGATAATATATATATATATATATATATATATATATATATATATATATATATATATAAAAGGCAAGATGTTTGTGTATGTGTGTCTATTTATCTGCCTGTATATCTGTATTTTTTCAGCCATTTTATGTTACTTTTTGCTTCGAGTTTGGCTCTAATTAGGTATAATTGTAGTTCTTAGTCTCAGTCTTAATGCCATTTACCCAGAGGACCTATTTAGCCTTCAAAATTCAGTTTACGACGAAAAAAACGTATTTGATATCGATACCAGGAAATCAAAATTTGATTTACATCCATTCATTTTTCTTTCAGTCTACGCTTTCGCTTTAACTGGAAACAACTATTGCTTTTTAGTCTTTCGTGCCAACGTTCAAAGAGTCTGAACTCCAGGACCATGGATTAGTTTTAAAGCTTTCATTTGACCCGAGCAACGCCGAGTTATACTGCTAGTTTTAGATAACTGAAATCAATTTTCTGGTTTTGTATTCAAAAATGTTTGCTGGGAATAATTTTTTCCTTCACAAATATGTTATGGTAATAATTTTTTCTTTAAAAATATATTGTTTGTAATATTTTTCCTTTAAAATGTATGTTTTTCTATAAAAGTTTATTTTAATGTATATATATATTCATAAACGTGTTTCATAGTGTTTTGATCCCAGTTTAGGGGTTAACTATTTGCCCATAGCTGGGACCCTAACAGGTGCTACAACTCCGGGTCAGGGTAGACCTGGGAACAACTGCAATTAAGAGGTGGTTCCATGCTCCTCAACCTCCCAATCAGAGGCCTTGCTGCCGGATGCAGTTCACCCCCATGGCCAGCACCCTCTTAGTTTGTAAGATTACTGGTGGCATAATAATGGTTTAGTGATAACAGTCTTACTAATTAACCAATAACTGGGGAAGAAGAGGTGGATTTATACTATTTCTAATGTTATTTGCATGTATAGGAAATATAACGAACACAATGTAAATTGGAACTCCGCACTCCGGTTAACAATTCCTATGCACTATGTAAAAATATACCCGAAATTCTGGTTTTTCCGAAGAACTGCTACTTTGTGGAACAGACTTATTGCATGATTTTTTTCATATCACCAGCACATCTAAGTTTACAGTACTTGATATTCCCAAAAAGTCACCCATCTAAGTACTTCAGTGAACGTACGGAAACCGTGCTTACAGATTTATTATGAAAAAGAATATGTGGCTAGTCATAATTGTCTACATTATCAGGGAATTTGGCATAAAAAAGAAAATGGCGATGTACTCCTAGCGAAATGGTTTTTGACGCGGGAAGAGTTCAAATTCTGCACGAGTAAAATATGTTAACTTTCACAATGAACTTAGAAAAGGCACGAATCCATATATTCTATCTGCACCAGATATATAATAAATATTGGAGTGAAATATAACTCTCGTGACTTCAGTATTAGCCAGTCTAGAAGAAGTGCAACGGTAAATATGTCCGCAATCTTTCCAAAGATATACACAGGTAATAAAGAAAAGAAAACTGTGGTGAGCCATAATCGTCTATGTCCTGATGGGACACGGCAGCTCACAGCTTCAAGATTGTGTTGCGCCAAACTTTTATAGGAATTCTCAGATAATAAAGAAAAGGAATCCGGTGGAGTGATATGTTTGCCCAGAATCTGAAGGGAAATAGCATTTAAAAATGCAATGTCAATGTGTCCTATTTATTAAACTTTGTTTGATACAAGCCAAAATGAAGAAAAAGTCTCAATCGGAAGCTTGTGTTGGGCCAACCTTTCAAGTTGAAAAGGGTTTAGTAAAAACCCAGCATTGTTACATGGACTTGAAACGAACCTAAGAATATTCTGAATTTAAAACTGACAATGCCTCTCAAGTTATGGCAATTCGAGATAATAAAGAAAAGGAGTCTGTGGAGAGCCATGATTCTCTATATCTTGAAATATGACATTTAAAATTCATCTCAGAAACACTATAACGGTAGCATTAAACATTGAAAATTACCATTGTATTTATTTAGTGCAATTAAATTACTTATTTTATATTAGGTCACTCTAAGATTGCTATGATATAATGTAACTCCATACAGTCTGCCGAATGCTCGGTTTATCCCGGTCTTTCAACATGCATTTCTTGTGTCGTTCTTTGTTTATATACATACAGCAGGGTTAAAACAAAACTTGGTATAGTATATATGAACCTTCTTGAAATATGAGTGGCCATCTAGCACATTGGGGTAAACTACGTATGTTGCTAGGCAAGCATGACACAGCATCTTTGGGTGGAGGGCTTCGTAGAGTGAAGTTAACGGCTAGGTTAAAAGGGAAATCGTGGTTTGACCTGGAAAGGGATAGGTTCTATCAGGTCTACTTGTTCAAGATAGGCTACACAAAAATACCTCTATTTCACCCTACATATACCCATGGAACTATTCAGGTATTCGGCTACGCAGTTACCCTACGACCACATCCACATGGACCTGATGATGCTGAGAATAACATACATGGAGCATATAAGTAATGAGGAAGTTTTAAGGAAAATGGAAGTGAAAAGGAAATTACGCAGATAATAAAGAAAAGAAAACTGTGGAGAGCCATAATCGTCTATGTCCTGATGGGACATGGTAATTAACAGATTCAAGATTGTCTTTTAATGGCAATTCACAGATAATAAAAAGGAATCTGTGGAGAGCTATGTTTGGGAACAAGCTGAAGGAAAATAGCGTTGAAAATCAGAAAGAGAGTTGATATTTTTAGGATGCATGAGAAAAGAAGGCTTTGAAAATCTGATACTCATAGAATATGCTAAAAGCTAGAGGCAAGCAGAGAATAACCTAACAAGCTGACAAAACAACTAGAAGAGAGAGTGTAAAAAAAACCCAACATTGATAAGAGCTACGAAGGATAAAAACCTGTAGAGAAAGATGGTCGCCTATGTCTTAAAGAAACAAGGTACATAAAAGAAGCAAAATAGAAACGGATCTTTGACTATTCAAAGAGTTTCAGGATTAAATTAGCAAATATAGGAAGAAAATCTAAGCAAAAATTGGAGATGGGAAAAATCTATTGTTTCAAAATTAATTGAATTAGAAATAAGATACTTTTGAAATGCAATTTGAATTCGATATGCTGCACAATAAAAATAGAACGCAAGGCAAGGTAAATTGAAATAAATCGAATTGGAATTTTAAAATTAATTGAATCCCATAAATGAGGGCTGCTGGGCGCAGAGTTTTATAAATATATTTATGCATAGTTTTGCTCACATTTAATGAATGCATTAACCTCGGAAGAATATTATCGGCTGATAAGACCGAACTCACCATGTGTCAAAACGGATAATGGATATTTTTTATACTAAAGTTCACCAAATGCAATCCCCCAAATCTACTCAAATTTGAGGCTTACTATGTGTTATGTGTACGAGCGTAGGGAAAAGCAAAAGGATAGTTTATTTTCTTATGCAGGCAAAATAATGTTTAAACCCTAATGTGAACAGGTCAAGATTATAGGGACTTGGAAGAAAACACTGCCAAGAGCCTGTTCCACAAAACAGCAATTCTTGGGAAAATGCTGGAACTTCCTGCATATCGGATATATTTGCGAGAGCTCAAAAAATAAAAGGCCTAAGAGCCACTAAATATATATATATATATATATATATATATATATATATATATATATATATTTCCTATATAACTTATCTAAAACTATTTATAAATGGAACTTTGTCTCTGTGTGTGTATGAGTCTCTCTGTGTGTGTCCGTTACCTATAGACTCTGAAACGGCTGAACCGATTTTCTTGAAAATTTACACAGGTGTACTATAAGTGTCTGCGAGTGTTCTTAGATAGGTTTTGTATCGAGGTACACCAGATAAATATCGAAAATCGATAATTGAAAAAATCGGGTTATAGAAAGAATGGTCCGATTTGAATCAAATTTGATACACTCATAAGAAACGATATTCAGAAGTTTCAAGGTTGCAGTTCTTACAATAATGCAGAAAATTGATAATATATATATATATAAAAGGGCTGAAAAAATACAGACATACAGGCATAAAAACAGACACACACACAAAGATCTTGCCTGTATATATATATATATATATATATATATATATATATATATATATATATATATAACAGGCAAGATCTTTGTGTGTGTGTGTCTGTTTTTATGCCTGTATGTCTGTATTTTTTCAGCCCTTTTATTTTAGTTTTTGCTTCGGGTTTGGCTCTAAATAGGTATAATTGTAGTTCTTAGTCTCAGCCATGATACCATTTACTCGGAGGACTTATTTAGCCTTCTAAATTCAGTTTACGACGAAAAAACTTATTTGATATCAATACCGGGAAATCAAAATTTGACTACATCCATTCATTTTTCTTTCAGTCTACGCTTTCGCTTTAACTGGAAACAACTATTGCTTTTAAGTCTTTCGTGCCAACGTCCAAAGAGTCTGAGCTCCAGGACCATGACCATGGATTAGTTTTAAATCTTTGATTACACCCGGGCTATACTGCTAGTGTTAACATATGTTTGAAATCCATTTCTACTCCAAATCTAAAATTTCTCTTTGAGCCGTTTTCATTAGCTCTTTAAATCTCTCTTCATTTTCTCACTTATTTTTCTCTTTACTTCATATTTCTTCTGTATTTTCTCTTTCCTTTTTTTATTTTTCTTTCCTTGATTTCTCATCTTATTTTCTTTTTATTTCTTTTCTATTTTTTCTTTTTGTAATTCGGAGAAAAATAATTACCCACAAAAAAAGACAAGTGTTGTTTTCATGGGAAGATACTGGAACTTCCTGCATATCGGATATATTTGCTATAGCTCACAAAATAAAAGGCCTAAGAGCCACTAAAGGCAGTGTATATTTCAGAAAGAGTTTGTATGGATGTAAGAAGTTAAGATTATGAAGATATATAGGATAGATAATATGAATTAGTTAAGATTGTAGCGATCAGACAAGCATCGGCGCAGGAGGTCGGTTATCAAGAAGAAGGTTCCTGAACGGATTTCGTGTCCAAACCAGATCAACCAGACCTCGATATGTAAAGTCACAATTTTATTCACCTGAAGAGAGTCAACTTTGGACTCGAAACACGTGTAGCGACACAAATACCATTATGGACACTTAATATATTATACAAAAAAGCAAGTAATATTAATATTAATAATAACAATAAATCTCCGCTGTAAACAAAACGTTCACGGCTTCTCTAACGTTTTCTTATATATATATATATATATATATATATATATATATATATAATTAGATTTTGGTAAAAATTAAATTAGACCAGTACTTAATTGTATTTAAAAGTATTCAATATATTTATATTGTAGAACGTTTAAATATTTTTCATTTGGAAATTAGTTATTTCAGCGATAAAGCCCTTGCTTCCGTGAGTATGTGCCCATGTTCTTGAACTTATCAGGATAATCGTCAAGGATCTGGACTCTGAGGTACATCCTGTATCCCATTTTGCCGTAGTTCTTCATCAGGTTCTCTACAAACTCCATAAAGTTTTCAGCCTGATGTTTAACGACTGAGACAAATTTGTACCCCACGAATTTTTGCGTCCTAGTGGGTTTCTCGAGGAAATCCTGGCACTTAATGATCCTATCATATTTGTGATCCGGCGAAGACACAAGCTTTGACTTTTGCCGCAGACTACCTAGGGTTGCAGATTCCTTATCTAGAGATGTGACAAATTGTTTCATAAGGACCAGTTTTAACTTCATTAGAGGAAACAATACTTTTTGGTGGTCTAATTGTGATTCTTTTTTAACGTTGTTCCTTCCAGGTCTGGATATAAGTGTCTACTATACAGAAGAAAGAATTGCTTGAGTGGTCAGCTGGTTCACACCAAATTATTTGGATTGCGAATTTTATGGTTTAAGTTTGTCCTTTATTTTTATCCTGCAATATAAAAGCATGAGTTTAAAAATACAAGTACATTTCATCCAGTGTAAAGGGAAATTTTAACAAATTACATTTTTGATTTCTGAAATTTAAAAAATCATGCGCTGGATATGTAAACGTCTGACTTGCACAAAATGTCACAAAAATACGAAATCTTAAATGCAGAAAATCTCTAATATTTCGTATTTTTGTGCTTCCTGTCTGTGATGCCATATAGAAAACATTCATGATACTGTGGATATTATTGTGCGATTTCAATTTTTAAAATTCTAAACTTTTACATTTAAAATGCTACTATCCAAACAAGAAAATAATCCGGTTTACCTTCTGCAGTTCTTTTGTAGAGTTCACCTTTGAAATAATGTGCCAAGAGTTTCTCTTGACTCTTGACATATCAAAACTGGCTTGTAGGCCTCACATAATTTAGCAGACATTACTACTGAGTACTTTTTCATCCATCTCTTGGGAAATTTGTCATAGACATAGCAAAATGTATCTGCCAGATGCCTACAACGTCTCGATGCCATCTTTGCGAAAAGCATTAATCAACGACAACTTGTCTTCACTTGGACATCTAGAAATAAATTGGATTCTTGAGATTATGTTTTCCGTATTTATCCTGGCATCTATGTTGCCAAAACCGTCTAAAAATTCTTAAAAATTCTCCTTCAGTATCTCAGCGTTGAATCTGGGAACAGACTATTTTAAAAACAACGATGTCTAGAGGAATGAAGTGAAGTTTGATTAATAGTCATTACTTTTGCTTTCTAGACAGAAACAATTAGAAAATAATACTTGCAGACCAAAGACAAAAAAATTATTCATCATACCCAGATCGTGCAACAACTTTTTGTTGCTGCAACAAACTATTTGTAACGGGACAGGGTTGTTAGCCCTGCAACCAACCCCCAAACCTGGAAGACCGACCAACCCCAAACCTGGAAGACCGACCAACCCCAAACCTGGAAGACCGGTGAACCATTCTTGGTCCTAACACTTACAGCACCTGATATTCCCAAATAGTCACCCATTTAAGATATTGACCAGGCTCGATGTTGTTTAACTTCGGTGATCGGACGGGATCCGGTGTATTCAACACGATATAGCCGTATACAAAAAATTTATTACATAGTGTGATTTATCAGTATGCATTTAAAAAAATTATTTATGTATTAATTTATTTAATTTAAATATATAAATGTTTTGAGTTAATAGTTTTCTTCTGTTTTAAACATATCTCTATGTATGTTTGTTTGAGAAAGGCACATTTCTTTTAGGAAAGGAGATATTTTACAAAATACAGAGCTTATCTGAAATGTTTTGGCATGACTCGATAACTGGACTTTCAAGACCATTTTATCTAAGAAAAATATTTTCTCTTTTAATGAGTAGATAATTTTTAAGGTAGACGTTATCGATGAAATTATTTCGTTGTATAACAATGAATTGGGCACATTTTTATGTAGAGGGACTGCTATGTGATTTTATTTTTGTCATTAGATATTTATTCAAACCTGTAATTTAACTGCGAAGAAGTTTAGTGTTTCTGGTTCTCTCAAGTGTGGCCATTAAGTAAGTTATCATAGCTGTTTGTTAAAATATATTAATGAAAGATTTCGCACATTGAATGCTGGTGTTAATGAAATAGCGCTCGATATAATAGAACTATTAAATAAGTATTAAAAAATAAACATATTTTTCCTCATCAGTAGAACGAATCGGAGTTTCATGCACAATGCAATCTTCAGATGCTTATTAGAGGCTGACCGTTACATAATTTAAATTTAACTTGAATGAAAATTTATATATATATAAAAGGATGGTGAAAAGTTCTTTGTCCTACCATCTTAACACCGATTTTGACCAAATAATCAACCGTACGTAAGAATCTGTAAAGGACTTCTTGGTCGTGACTAAATATTTTCAGTATCTCTCGAATATATATATATATGCGTGTGTGTGTGTGTGTGTGTGTGATAGAGAGAAAGAGAGAGAGAGAAAGAGAATGTGTGTGTGTATATGTGTATTCATTAAGCATTTGAAAGCATGTATGTATGTATATACGTAGTGTATTTGTGTGTACCCGAATGTGATATTTGCCTTTTCAGTATATCACATAACCACGAACGCCAATAGCTTTATTTTCATTTGCACACATACACAGATATATATATATATATATATATATATATATATATATATATATATATATATATATATATGTATAGTTGTTTTGCATAAAGAAGCAACCTGCACGTTAATCTTCCGCTGTCGATACTTATGATCTTGTTTATTCACGTGCGTGGCTAGGGGTTAATTATGCAGGAAAATCAATATGTCAGGTTGTCCGTGATCTTTCGACTTTTCACAATAATAATAATAATAATAGCCTAAAAACCAGCAACTGCACTGACGGGCCACGTGAAAAGGCTTTTTGGGTAATAGCAGAAATGGTCAATGCCGAAAGGCTCGTGCAAAAAATTTTTGATTTTGGTTTCTGTTACCGCAAGAACGGACAAAAGCATTGAATTGACAGACAGCAAAAAAAAAAAAAAAAAAAAAAAACCGAAAAAAAAAATAACTGCATCTCAATTCCTGGAGGTTGTTCGTGTTATGAAACAACTCTGCTGCCAGTATTTCTCTCAGCAGAGTTCGAGCAGCCCCCAGGACCTTAAAAAAAAAAAAATGAGCGGCAAAAAAGAAAGTTTCCAAGTATTCAAATCATACAAAACGGAAGCTGTTTCGTGAGTTGGCTGTGGGGTTCACATTTTGCCAAGATGGTTATAAAAAAAAAACAATTTTTAAACTTTTAAAAATTTTTTTATCCTTTCTAAAAGTCTGAGATTCGATTCGAGTGTTGCGGCTTACGGAAATAAATTCCAGCATAGGTCGATCAGAAAATAATATTATGATGAGTAGTTATCACCTAAAGGAACTTTAAATACATAGTTTTAAATAAGTCAGAAGATTCTGAACAATGAAAACAACATACTTGTAACTGGTTTGAAATATTCTTTTCACAGAATTTTTATAATAATCATTTGCAATCATATGAATAAGCGAAACGATTATGTAATGTAATGTATGCAAATTTCTACTAGATTTCAAGTTTAGAACTGGTTTTTCTTATAAAAGGCGATAAAGCTACTCAGACTCAAGGAATTTTTGATGGTGCCAGGATATAAGAAAACAAATATCAAACAAGGAGAGACAACGATATAATATATATATAGACAGTAGATAACGTTTGATATTGCATTTAACCCTCTAGGGCCATTCGTATCATATTTGATACAGTATGAAAACAAGCCTTGAAAGAAATATTTTCCTGAAAAATTTTTTAAGAGAAATATTTTATAAATTTCAAATGAAAGCAGTACTGACTGCTCAGTCAATGAATACCAAATGTTTCCTTATAGGGAAATACTGTATCAAATATGATACGAATGGCCCTAGAGGGTTAAGTCTGTGACTGAAAAGCAAGAAGCCGGAAGGGAAAAGAAGAGCGAAAGAAGAAAGTGTTAACATAAAACTTACGGTTACATCTAGCCATTTCAAATGTAAGTAGATGAGACCTAGCCGCCAGTGTACAACTGCGCTTAAATTCATAAAGTACGATAAAAGAAAGGTCTCCAGAATAATTACCCTGAAATTATTCATAAAAAGGTACAGGAAAGCTACGGTATGTCAGTGGGAAAGTTATTGAAACTTTGATGCCAGGTGAAGCCCTATAACATTTTAAGTATTAGCGTTATTGTTTTTTTTTTCAACTATCCTTAAAAAGTTCTCGTTATTTACATGTTCTGTTTCCCGTATTCTTAGAATTTTTCTATCGGATCACAATTCTGTTGTTTCAAATCTGTTGTGTAGACATTGTCTAATATTCATCGCCAAATAAAAGGGTTGATACTACATAAGTGTTCAGTATGCTTGCTTAGTTTTTAACGAAACATTTCATTTTTTAGATATAGAAAGCACTTCGATTATTCCAACGCGATTTAGGCATTCTGTGTTGTATTTTCCATCCTCTGTTAAAATATATTTTCAGATACTTAAATTTTTGTAATTGTTTAATTTTGGCACCTTCAAATTCGTAGGTGGAATCTTGGGCTGTTTCTCCTTTTGACAACTATAGATTCTGTCTTTTTACAATTGATACCTCATAATTTCTCTGCAGGTTATTTCCCTGTTTAAAAGGTCGTGTATTTTCTTTCGTGTGTCTGCTATTAATATTGTCTTGTATGTATATATTATAACAAGTCCTGGTAAAATTTTTAGTTCTTTTTGGATCATTTCACTATAAAGCTTGAATAAGTTTGATGAGGAGATACATCTTTCGTTTACTCAGCTTAATTTTGTGCATATACTGAATTCATTTTCTATCCCTATGTAGATGGTTTGCTCCCACTATAATTACTAAAGTTTATTCAAATATACTTCCTAAATAACTCAAGTTTATCTAGAATTTGATATATTTTTATGTCGTAATTTATCAAATACATTCCTGGTTTAATAATATTTAGTCAGTTAAGTGCTATACGTGATACACGCTAGAGCGATTGTCTCCAAAATACTGATTGGGTAGAACATTTTCCCGCAGTAGGTTGCCATTACTTTCTGTTGTAGACTGGTTGCCGACCAAGGTTGTAGAACCCAATCCTGTTATTTAACCCATAACTGGAGAGAAGAGGCGGATTAATACTATTCCCATAGGTATTTGCGCGTAAGTGAATGCAATGAATTTAACAGGAATTCGAACTCGGCTCCGCGATTTCTCCTTCTGTGTCGATATGCACTGCACCACAACGCACATCGCTCAATTATGTTCTTCTATGTGCCCTGTCCCTTCAGGACGTAGGCGATCATGGATCTCCACGTCTCCCTATCCCTTGTGGCTCTTAGATGTTACGCGCCCTATTTATAACTAGCAGGATAGTCCGGTGTTGCTCGGGTGTAATGAAAGCTTTAAAACTAATCCATGGTCCTGGAGCTCAGACTCAGCCTAAAGAATATTTGTGTTAAGTTTGGTGAGAATCGGATAAAAATTGTGGATTTATATAAAGGACATACAGGCAAATAAACAGACACACACACAAACATCTTGCTTTTTATATATATATTATCGATTTTCTGCACTATTGTAAGAACTGCAACCTTGAAACTTCTGAATATCGTTTCTTAAGTCTTTGTCTATGAGTGTATCAAATTTGATTAAAATCGGACCATTCCTTCTATAACCCGATTTTTTCGATTATCGATTTTCGTTATTTATCGAGGGTTACTTCGACATAAAACCTAACTAAGAACAATCGCAGACGCTTATAGTACAACTGTGTAAATTTTCAAGAAAATCGGTTCAGCCGTTTCGGAGTCTATAGGTAACGGACACACACAGACACACACACACACGCACACACAGACAAAGTTCCATTTATAAATAAGTGTAGATAATTCAGATAAGTTTTGCGGTGTTCATTTGGTGGATTGTCAATATGCAATGGAAAACTTTGATATAAGTTTTTTTCTAATCATTTCACTCCAAGCAAGGCAGAACTGCCACTGGTGCGCAGGGGGTTACATAAGAGGTGAGTGATGAGAAAGAAGAACAAATTAAAGGGGAGTCAGAGAATGAGTAAGAAAAGAATGAGAATACAGATGTGAAGAGGGTTGCATGAGAGTAGAGTGGAAACGAATAAGAACATGATACAAGGATTACCAGGAAAAGAATGTGAATCAAAAAGATAAGAGATGGCAATTGACATTGCATTTAAATTCTTGGAGATTGTAGCTGTCAGGGAAGCAAGTATACGGAAGATAATTCCACAGGCGGAAAGTGCGAACAAATACAAAATTTCAAGCATTAAATGCTTTATTTCGTAAAACACTGTTTAGAAATTGGAAGCCAACTTTCAATATTCCAAGGCATCTTTTGTATAATATTTTCCATGTTCTCTTGAAACACATCAAAGATAGTTAGATTTAAGCACATTGTTCATATTGAACATTTTTTTTAATCATATCACCCCGAGCAAGGCGGTGACGCCACTGATGTGCAGGGGGCTACGTAAGAGTGACAAGATTGGAAAATACTGAATCCATTTTCTATCCCTATGTAGATGGTTTGCTCCCACTATAATTACTAAATTTTATTCAAATATACTTCCTAAATAACTCAAGTTTATCTAGAATTTGATATATTTTTGTGTCGTAATTTATCAAATACATTCCTGGTTTAATAATATTTAGTCAGTTAAGTGCTATACGTGATACACGCTAGAGCGATTATGTCTCGAAATTCTGATTGGGTAGAACATTTTCCCGCAGTAGGTTGCCATTACTTTCTGTTGTAGACTGTTTGCCGACCAAGATTGTAGAACCAAATCCTGTTATTTAACCCATAACTGGAGGGAATAGGCGGATTAATACTTTTCCCATAAGTATTTGCGCATAAGTGAATGCAATGAATTTAACAGCTTGGGCTGACACTCTTGCTTGACTTGTATTCTCAGCATCCTTCTGAAGAAACTCATCCTATTGCCTCGCAAGCAAACTATCCAGAATTCAGTACCATAAGTTTAAGTGTCCATTTTGTTTCCTATCATGAGAAGCAACTTGCCACGTACATAAATCAATCGGTAATAGACGAACTTTGTCTTCTATGTCCTGTGTTCCTTCAGGATTTTGTGTCATTCCTAATAAATTTTGTTATTTTGGTTATTTGTCTCTCATAAAACCCATTCTGCTATCCAATTACTCAAGCTCACTAGGTAGGTTATACATGTTTTTCTTTATTCCTCTTGCCTTCAAACTATTCTGTGAGTATCAAATTTTCCTAGCTCCCATTCTTCATTATTGTCGTCAAAATTTCAAAAATATCATTCTGCATTATTTACAGTAATTCAGACTATTGTCTACATCTTTAAGGCCATATTCTTGGCAGCTCAGATACAGTCACTTTCTCACCTGCGCAATGTGGCTTCCCTCTGTCTCTTCTACAAATACCTTCACGGCTTCTGCTCCGATAAACTTAGCTAACTGGTGCCCCCTATATATGAATTTACTCGAGCCACAAGATTAGCAACTAGGTCCCACCCCGTTAATGTGAAACCAAAAAAATGTAAACGCAAATTCTACTCTATCAGCTTCTTTTCTCGCACTTTTCACCTGGAGAATTCCCTTCCGTTTACTTGCTTCCCCGACAGCTACAATCTCCAAGAATTTAAATATAAAGTCGTCATCTACTATCTCACTAACCTGCATCCACTCTCTCATGCTCATTTCTCCGCCCACTCCACTCTCATCAGTATTCTCATCCTTCGCTTACCCACCTCCAGACACCCCTATAACCTGTCACTCATAACTTTCCTCCTATGTAACCCCGTGCACAACAGTGGCAGTAAAATGCCTTGCTTGGGGCGATATGATTATAAAGAAAAGAAAATTCACGACGTTTCGTTCGTTGAACCCTCTGGTCTTCTTCAGGTGACTGAAATTTGGAATCGAACCCTTTATTTTAATCACTTGGGTAAATTGTTCTCGTTCCATGATTCATGCCACTTTCGGATGTCTTCGTCATCTATATTTAACTCAACACTTTAAGTTTCTGTTCGCCATCACTGCAGCCAGGTATCGAACTCACAACTCTTTCTGTCAAATTACTGGGTTCAACCAACGCTTTTATCCACCAAGCCAATCTACCCCAGTGATTGAAATAAAGGGTTCGGTTCAAAATTCCATTCACCTGAAGAAGGTCGGCGCGTACAACAGCCGAAACGTGGCGAATATAACAATAAAAATGAGGAAAGCAGTTCTAACATTGTAAATAATACAAACAGTTGAGATAAATATGGCCAACCGTTATCGAAGAGAATTGATTTTCTAAGCGCCGCTTAGATGTGCACAAGGCCGAAAGTATGGAGTACCCAGTGAGGATCGAACTCACTACTTAGTTGTAATAAGTTCCAGCGAGACAATCTTGCTAACCATTACACGACGTCGAGGTGCCCGCCGTTATCGAAGAAAAAGAAGTAAAATTTTTCCAGGTATTTGCGAATTAAATACACTTCCTAAAGGAAATTAAAAGAAGATTGTTAAAAGAAGAAAGATACAAAATAAGATGAAAATATATTTAAACGCAAGCATAATCACAGAGAAAATAAAAAAGGGGAGAAGGTGAGAGAGTGGGGGTGGAGAGAAGGAGAGAGATAGAGAAGGGGAGAAGGACAGAGAAAAGGAGAGAGAATAAAAAGAATGGAAAGATTAAATTCAGAAGAAAAAAAAGGAGAGGAATATAAAAGTGAAAGAAAGAAAATTAAGGAAGAAAGAAAGAGGAAAAGAGCAGGAAAGTAAGGAAGAGAAAAGAAGAAATGTGCATAAACTAGAAAAAACACGAGAGACAAAGGAGAGAATAGAAGATATATATATATATATATATATATATATATACAGAGAGAAAGAGAGACCGAGAGAGAAAGAGAAAGAGAAATAACAGGAATAAGCAAATTAAAAACAGATGAACGAAAAAACGAAACAACAAAATATATAGAGAGAAAGAGAGACAGATATACTGACAGACCTACAGACAAACAAAGAGAAAGAAAATAACAGAGAGAAAGGAAAAGAAAACAAATATCTTCGAAGAAGAAAATGAAGGAGGCGGAGAAGCAAGAGAAGAAGAAGAAGATGAAGAAGAAGAAGAAGAAGAAGAAGAAGAAGAAGATAATGATGATGATGATAATATAGAAAAAGAAACAGACACAAATTATATACAACCTTCCGAAAAAAGGCTGATGATTATGTCGGACATAATTCGCTGGGTGAATGCTTTTTGATAGAATGTCCCTTTTTTACGAGTTGGAGATAAATTACGGCCACAAACGGGCGTGTGCTATTTTCTTGTCAATAAAATTGAGTGTCTCTTCCTGGGGAACCGAGTCTTATTGTTCGAAATTTCGAAAATGATCGGACCCAACGGTTGCGCCTCCGATGTCGATGGTCCGTTCTTTTGTCTTCCGACCAAGGCTGCCTTTTGAGCATAGCGAAAGAAACACTTTTATATGCGCATGCGTGAATAGAGATATAAAACATATTCTTATTTGCAAAATCAAAAGAAACAAATAATTTTGAACTAGTGTGTGTGTATATGTATGCGTGCGTGTATAGGGGGGTTATGTGGAGTTATACAGACATACATATATAGATGTTTTGGCTAAGTCTCTCTTCCATATAACCATCGACCAGGCAGATTAACGATACATGATTTGATTAAATTGGCGAAGCTAGACAATTTTCGAAAAAAATAGATAACAGAAAAATTGTACAGAGGATGTCACGGAATCTCCAAACAACCAAACTTGAGTTGAAAATTCAGTGTTTTCACTCTCCTAGGCAGGTTGGCGGCCAATGCAAAAGAGGCTAATTCGTCTTGATATTTACTCCATACTTTTTTTCAAAGGCATGAATCCGTACGTCTTGGTAGAATGCGAATGAAACAGAAAATCGAATTAGAAGTAAGCTTAGCGATTTCCTTTCAATAATTATGACGAAAAATTTCTATATATTAACGGGGGGGGGGGGGTGTTCTCAGTATCAGGAATAGATTATATGAAAGAATAAACAGTTTAGGCATAGAAAGCAGATTTGTATGGTGAGTGTGAGTTTAACATCTCCAGCTGTTATCAATATTAGAACACTTATTACAAATCTCTGTCCCTCTCTATGACTATATATATGGTGAAGGGAGCCAACAGTTTTAGAATTTTGAGTTCCTCGGCATTTACTTTTGTTTGCATACATGAGCTAACATTTCCTGATGATGAGGTAAAATCTCGAAATGTAGAAATTTCCGTGTATCTATGTAAACTATATTAATTCTAAATAAAAAGAAATTCAATTCTCTCTCTCTCTCTCTCTCTCTCTCTATATATATATATATATATATATATATATATATATATATTTATATATATATATTTACGCTCTCACACCATGATTGAGCACTCTGGAAGAATGGTAGACTTTGAAAAACAGTAGCTACTCTGGCATCTACGCATTGTTCATTGAGCAATGAATTATAACATTCTCGGCTGTTGGGATTGTATAATGATAATATACACGCTAAAAAGTCTGCTTTCTTCTACCGAGCGCTCGTAGCTCAGAGGTAGAATCGCCGACTGATGCCAGTTCAGTCGGGTTTCAATCCTGGGTAAAAAAAAAACAATCGGCTGTCTAACCGTACTGATGAGCTGTGATACAGCGAAACAGATCTGTCTGCGGATGACTATATATATATATATATATATATATATATATATATATATATATAATCAATTTACCCCAAGCAGTGCAATAACATCATTATGACAAAAAAAAAAAACAAAAAAAAAAGAAACGGTGAAAGTGAATAAAAGTAGGGACCTAAAATCAAAAACAGGAAATAATTGATAAACCTCAACTCTGATCTCTGATTCAAAATATAAGGGATGAGTATGAACAGGATCACAGGCGAACCTATCTACTCTCTGTCATGTATATATATATATATATATATATATATATATATATATATTAAATTTAATTTATATATATAAATTAAATTAGAAATTTAAACAAATAAAATAAAAATTCATTTTTTAATGAATTTTGTCTATATATATAAATTAAATTAGAAATTTAAACAAATAAAATAAAAATTCATTTTTTAATGAATTTCGTATATATATATACTAATTTAATTTATTTGTTTAAACATTATTTCTAATGGATAACTGACGGAGGACTCATATTTTCCTTCCAAGATTTCTCGATTATTCACACCGAAAGATGTAAATAAATATACTCTTTCATAATAAAGAATACAGTGCAGCTACTCAAATACGAATATCCATTAAAATAATGCTTAAACAAATAAATTAAAAAAATATTTAAAAAAAACAGTCCCGATGAATGAAGACATCATAACAGTGTTCGCAGGAAACTTCGAAGTCGGCATGAACCTGTTCAATTAAGTAACAAACTCTTTGCTTTAAGCACACACACACACACACACACACACACACACACACACACACACACACACACATATATATATATATATTAAGTTCTATCAAAATATTTGATCAGTAATATTTGTTTTCTGTATGCAAGCATAAGTAGATCATGGAATCTATGTTAGAGCAAATGATTTTTTAAAATACTCCTATTTTCTGTGGGTAGCGTAACTTGTGTGACTATATATATATATATATGTGTGTGTGTGTGTGTGTGTACATGAGTTATAAGATCAGTATCATATATATATAAATATGTGTATGTGTGTGTGTGTGTGTGTGTATAATACTAATTCTGTTTCCTGTGTCATTTTCTTGTAATCATCAAAATCTTTTATTCTCGAGTTTTCATTTAAATTCATGAGTTTATTTCAATTCCATGCTTGAAAATTAACATCTAAATTATCGTTTTCTTTTTTATTGCCATTTGCAGTGACATGCACGTGCCACCTGATCGCGGTGTGATGGCTAACGAGCTGGAATTCTAGATCAATAAGTGTGAGTTCGATTCTGAATAGGTGCCCCAAAATCAGTGACTTGTGCTAAAATTGCTCTACAGCTCGTAACAAAAATTGCTACATCTTTTAACATGCCTTCCAGATATATATATATATATATATATATATATATATATATATATATGTATATATATATATATATATATATATATATATATCTCGGTGCGTTTGCAAAAGTACAAATCGACTCAGGCTAGCTAAAATAGAAAAATTCAAAGTAAATCCCCGATACCTGAATCATCCTACTCACACAAAATATATCAAAAACAGGGAAATTGACAGATTCTATCAAAATCGAAATAATTTTGAGGCGGCAAATTTTTTATGAAGAATATGTCGATAAATTGACGGTCTGTATTTTTAAAAGAAATTTTATATAAACTGGATTGAAAAAAAAATAGTATATATGCATTAGAAGAAATAAAATAATATTGAGTTTAAGCCCCAAAAATAAAATTCAGCTTTCTCTAATTCGAAAACTTTCTTCAGAACAAACGCCTTTTTCTCACGCGACAAAACGCCATCTTTTAGAAATATATCACATCAAGTTCAATTATTCGATAAACTTGCGTAACTGGCTGAGTTCTCCATGGTAGTGTCCATTTACCCTCTAAATAAGCGATTGGAAAGATTACTGACTGACGTGACGTGAATTGTTTTCATGCTAAATCATTGAAATTGCTAGGACACATAAGGAGGAAAAAGGTTTTGCAAATTTGACTCTCAAGACTCAGGACGTATTGAACGCAAGAAAGACAGTTAAAATAGCAAATGACATAACATAATGATATATCTGTATAAATAGATCACAAAGAAGGAATGTGCGCGCGTGTGTGTGTGTATGTGTGTGTGTGTGTGTGTGTGTGAGAGAGAGAGAGAGAGAGTAAAAAGACAAACGTTGCTAAGAGTATGGAAAGGTGTGAAGAGACATAGACGGTTTAAGTAGCAGGGCAGATTGGAATATGTCCCCGAGTCTAGAAACCAGTGAAGGAGAAGGACAATTAAATACAAAACGGTATTTAGCCCTGCTGGGATACTCAGGTCCACTCACTATAATCGCAGGTTAGATCTATTTGTTTTGAAGAAGTACAAAGGATGTGTATTGTTGGGTTGTGGATATCGGCTTGGAACGAGAAATCGGCGAACCGAGTTCGAACTCCAGTTGAATTCGTTGCATTCACTTACGCGCAAATACACTTGGGAAAGGTATTAAACCATCTCTTCCCTCTAGCTATGGGTCAATTAACCGGACAGATTGGATTCTATAGCCTTGGCTGGCAACCAGTCTACCGCAGAATGTAATGTCAACCTACTGCAGGAAAAAATCTTCTACCCAGTCAGCCATGTCTCTTTCGAGAAATGATCGCCGAAGCGTGTATCACGTACGGCACTTAACTGACTGATAAAGACTGAGCTGAATCTTTGGGCACGATCGGATTCGAACAAGCATACTGACGATAAACGTGTCTTCAATTCGAAACAGCTCAGATGATAAGAGCTGTAACATGAGTGCTTGTACTGAATATCTAAAACAAATTAATTTATAGTTGCCCATATTTTTCGAATAACAAGATCAATTTCTTTACTGGATTTAAAGTCGGAATCTGTCTTACTTTCTTTTTTCATCATTTTATTTTCTCTCTTTTAAAATATAAATTGCTATTTCCAAAAATAATAACCTAATATGAAATATTGATCTATTTAATATTTTCTTTATTTTCATGATATAATTCAATATATAGAGAATAAGTGAATATATATTAGCATGCTTTCTCGATTATTTTTCACAGTGTGTATGATGTGAAAATTATGCTTTCTTAAGTAAATTATACATTTCACTCAGTTAAGTGTCATACGTGATACATGCTTGGGCGATCATGACTGGAAAGACACTGAACAGAATATTTTCCCGCAGTAGGTTGCCATTAATCTTTTCGGTAAAAGGCTATAGAACTCAATCTATCCTGCCATTTAACCTATAGCTGGAGGGTAGCGACAGATTAGTACCTTACTCAATGTAACGAAAGACATGACTTCGAAATGAGCGCGAACATGTTTTGCCTGCAAGATAATAACAAAAAGAAAGATGGCCACTACTGAAGACACAATTTATGCGTGCCTATCTCGTCCAAAATGAGGCGATATTGCACACATGTAAATATCGTCTCGTCTTGGAATGGCATAAAAAGCGGGTGCCAGCGCTGCTGTGGGACATAGGATTTTTTTGCGGACTGACAAAGAGGAAGTAAAAGCGATTTAGTTGGTATCTGTTTCACAACTGCCCTGTGTAACGGGCCGAGAAAGGGAAACCTGAAATTTATTTCCTTGAGACGACCAAAGAAAGAAAGAAAAACATTTGACCTGCCGGCGAGCGAGCGAGCGAGCGAGCGAGCGTCGCACTGCACTTTTGCCCCCCCCCCACCATTATCATTCAATTTTCGTGTTAATTTCGCGTAAGTGAATGTAACGAATTTTAATTCGGCTTACCAATTTCTCCTTCTGAGTCGATATCCAGTACACCACAACGTACACCCAGCAGAATCAGGAAGAGGCATTAAAAATTTCTGAGACACATAATGGGGAAAGAAGTTTTGGAAAATTTGGCGCTGGCAATTTTATATACCGACGGTAAGATTGGCAATGAGAAATCGCAGGTAACCTACCTCACAACTTTGTGTTAAAGAACAGCCGAACGGGAAAAGGAATAAATATTTGAGCTACAAAGTATAGGAAATCGTAAAGGGAGATGAGTGCTGGGTCTTGAAGTTTGACAAGACATGAAATAAAAAACGAAGTAAGGATTATTTTAAACTTTTAGATGTTGATTTAGACTCTTTTATTTATATATATATATAGGAGTGGTCCGATTTTAATCAATTTTGATACACTCATAGACAAAGACATAAGAAACGATAGAAGTTTCAAGGTTGCAGTTCTTACAATACTGCATAAAATTGATAATATATATATATATATATATATATATAAAAGGTAAGATGTCTGTGTGTATGTCTGTTTATCTGCCTGTGTGTCTGTATTTTTTCAGCCCTTTTATTTTAGTTTTTGCTTCGAGTTTGACTCTAAGAAGGTATAATTGTAGTTCTTAGTCTCAGCCATGATACCATTTACTCAGAGGACTTATTTAGCCTTCAAAATTCAGTTTCCGAAGAAAAAAACTTATTTGATATCAATACCAGGAAATCAAAATTTGACTCGCATCCATTCATTTTTCTTTCAGTCTACGGTTAAGCTTTAACTGGAAACAAGTATTGCTTTTTTAGTGTTTCGTGCCAACGTCCAAAGCTCCAGGACCATAGATTAGTTTTAAAGCTTATATTACATATGAGCAACGCCGAACTATATGCTAGTATTCTATAAACTTGGTCAGTCTTCCAATACTTAAACATTGCTTGCAGGAGTCTTTTAATTGTTAATGTCTACTCGAAATGAAGAGACGGATTAATACCTTTGCCAAGGGTATTGTGCGTAAGTGAATGCAATGAATTCAAATAGAATTCGAACATCACGATTTCTCGTTCCGAGCCGATACTCCGAGACTCTGTTATAATTCTACTAATTAATCCGCTTTAGGTTGCGTGTCGGTTTGTCGTGGTTCATCTATTCATTTTTAATACATCAATATCTTAGCGTTAACGGATATTTATTCAGTTAAATATTTGCCATCAGTTACTACCCATGAACTCTCATTTGAAAGAAAAAGTCTTATATGCCTTCAAACAAGATTTTTAATACATCAATATCTTAGCGTTAACGGATATTTATTCAGTTAAATATTTGCCATCAGTTACTACCCATGAACTCTCATTTGAAAGAAAAAGTCTTATATGCCTTCAAACAAGATTTTTAATACATCAATATCTTAGCGTTAACGGATATTTATTCAGTTAAATATTTGCCATCAGTTACTACCCATGAACTCTCATTTGAAAGAAAAAGTCTTATATGCCTTCAAACAAGTTAAAGGGGCCACAGTTGTCAGTATGGATTATTTTACAAGTCTAGCAGAGTGCGACTAAATCTTTAATTTTGCTAGTGGGCATTTTTATTAATCTTCCTAACGGAAGTGGCCACGAGCAAAAAGCAAAAATCAGGGACAAAATCTGGATTAGTACTCATGGATTAGTACTCATGGATTAATACTCATGGATTAATACTCATAAAAAGAAAGCAAATCTAATAGTTAGTCTTTCTTGCCTTTTAAAATGTCCACTTTATTACTCCTAAAATATGACATTTTTCATGCATATTATCCTTATTTGATTAACAAACACATGAATATTAAGTGCGGGATTACTTTTCTTCACGATGAAATTATAAAAAGAACCTCTGCTTTTGCTATTGGAGATTCCATTTATGTTTCTAGATTGACTGATTTCTTTTACTGTCTATAAACCCTTTGTGGGTTATAAAAAAGCGAAAACTACTTTTGATCGTAAGAATGATTCTTTTTTATTGCAAGTTTGAGAGGAACAATAATTTTACAGATATAAGTCCTACTATTTAACTTAGAGCTAGGGTAGGAAATGTCTCTATTCGAGAAAAAATACTTTTAGGAAGGATTGTTTGACTGAGGTATTTTTTGTTGTTAAGTAGGTTACCTACAATTTCTCACTACCAAGCCAGACTACGTCCAATAACATTGGTTGGCGACTAGTCTAGGAAAAGCATAACTCAAAATTCAAGCCAGCTTGGAGAGGGCCGTGCTACGCAAGAATATCTTACTCAAAAAAACCCACGTATATTTCGGGTATGGTACATGTGGTGTTTCTACGACCATAAAAGTTTACGGGACTCATGGAAAACCTGAATGTCAAAGTAGGCAAGGAGAGGAAGATTAACAGTTGGAAACTTCGGACTAGAAAAATCGTAATGACAGCGAAGAAAAATGGGTCCAATAGTGCACAGCAAATGACCAGGTAATAACACCTGGATTCAAGAACACCCAAGCCGATCATGGAGATAGAGAAAGCCCATGAGGGGACACGAAAAGCCACATCGACTAGATAACTATTAACAGGAGATTCAGGAAAGTGGTTGTTTACTGCAAAACTTATCCAAGTGTTAACTGCTGAAGCGACTACCTCCCGGTTATATGTAAACTAAAGATGAAACTTCGGAGATTGAAGAAGCGTAAAGCAGCACCTAGTCTACAGTAAAACAGGCTAGTAAACGAACTGCACTTGCAGGAAAAATATACAGACAGTCTGAAAAAAATACGGGGAACAAATTGGAAACAGAAAGTCAAAATGGGACACACAAAAAGAATCCCCGGTGGTCAGCAAATCACATCATTCCAAAGAAAAAACAAATGTAAAAAGAAAAATGAGTGAATCACAGATGAGATTCTCGACAGGATTCAAAAGAGAAATCAATACCAAGACAGAGGACGCAGTACAGGAAACTGCACAAGAAAATGCAGACAGACTAAAGAAGAATGGCTCAATGACACATGTGCAGAAATATAGAGACTGATATATGATAAATATATGATAACTAAAATAGACATGCTTAAAAAGAAGAGAACTAACAGGACAAAAGACATGCTCTTCAACAGGATGTATAAAAACCAAGAATGGAACGCTCATAAAGATGGAAAGAGAAAATATATCAGCGATAGAACGAATATATTGGAGATCCCTTTCACGACAAGAGAGAGCAACCGATAACAAACAGAAATACCGACAGGTCAGAAATATTAAAAACCGAAGGTGAATTTACAATGGCCAAAGTGAAGAGCAAAAACAGCATGACCAAAAGGGATTGTAATAAAGATGCTGACATCCTTAGACGAACACAGTGTAAACAAAATTTCATAAATAATAAATAAAATCTGAAATAGTGGCAACATACGAGAAGACCTAAGCAGATCGATATTCTTAGCACTGCCTAAAAAGCCCGGCACAAAGGAATGTGAACTCCACCGATCAATCAGGTTAATGAGTCAAATAACAAAACTCATCATTTGAATTTTGATGAATAGAGCGTGCAGTAGACAAACTGGAAACGGAAAGTCAAAAACGGGACACACAAAAAGAATCGCTGGTGGCCAGCAAATCACATCATTCCAAAGGAAAACAGATGTAAAAAGAAAAATGAGTGGACCACAGATGAGATTCTCGACAGGGTGAAAAAGAGAAGATAATACCAAGAAAGGAAACGCAGTGCAGAAAACTGCACGAGGAAATGCAGACAGGCTAAAGAAAAATGGCTGAACGACAAATGTGCAGAAAAAGAAAATGAGATTGGGCAGGTCTAATACAGGAGACATGCATAAAAGATAATAGAAGTATCAAGACAAAATACATGCTCATAAACAGGATGTATAAAATCCAAGGATAGAATGTTCATATTAGAGAAAGAGAAAATAGTTCAGCGCTGGGATGAATAAATAAGAGAACTCTTCCATGACAAGAGAGAGCGACCGACAATACTCGAAAAAGTCTACTAGCTGGAAATATTAAAAATTAAAGTGAAAGTTGCACTGACCAAATTGAATAGAAGCTAATCAGCATGGCTAAAAGGGATTGTAATAAAGATGCTGACATCTTTAATCGAACTCAGTGTAAACAAAATTACATAAATAATAAATAAAATCTGAAATAGTGGCAACATACGGGAAGACCTAAGCAGATCGATATTCTTAGCACTGCCTAAAAAGCCCGGCACAAAGAAATGTGAATTCCACCGATCAAACAAAACACATCATTTGAATTTTGATGAATAGAGTGAATCAGGCCAGAGATAGAACAAGAAAAGTGCGGTTTCGTCAATGACACTGGAAGAAGGAACGCGATAATTATGCTCAGAATGTTATCGGAAAGCGCAATACAAATACAGAAGGACGTGTACCCGTGTTTCGTAGATTACGCAAGGGCGTTCGACAAAGTATGCGACAAAGACTTGATAGAGATGCTCAGCAACCTCGAAATATTTGGGAAAGACATTAGAATAATCAAAAACTTCTATTGGCGGCAAACCGCCTGCGTACTGGCAAGAAATGAGTTCAACAGACCTACATAAATAGAAAGGGGCGTAAAATAGGGGTACGTCTTTTCATCAGATCTATTCAACCTATATAACGAGGTAATTATAAGAGAACAAAAGGTCCTGGCAGGATTCGCCATTTGGGACAACAATCTGAACAATATAAGACAGGCAGATGATACAGTGCTGATACTTTCAGTAGACCCTGAAAGGAAACCACAAAACCCCCTCCAGAAGGTAGCTAAAGAAAGGACTAAACATAAACTACAAGAAAACTAAATGCATGGTCAACAATAACAAGGGGAGCCTAAAATACCAACTACAACTCGGAGATACTGAAATCAACCAGGTACAAGGATTTAAATACTCGGGAAGTTTTCTAATCAGTCAGTTAAGTGCCATACGTGATACACGCTTGGGCGATCATGTAGCGGATGTGCGTTGTGGTACAGTGGATATCGGCTCGGAACGAGAAACCGGGGAGCCGAGTTCGAATTCCAGTTGAATCCATTGTATTCATTTACGCGCAAATACCCTTGCGAAAGGTATTAATCCGTCTCTTCCTTCCAGTTATGGGTTAAATAACAGGACAGATTGGGTTCTATAGCCTTGGTCGGCAACCAGTCTACCACAGAAAGCAATGGCAAACTACTGCGGGATAATCTTCTGCCCAGTCAGTCATGTCTCTTTCGAGACATGATCGCCCAAGCGTGTATCACGTATAGCACTTAACTGACTGAAGTTTTCTAATAGATGACGGAAAGTGCGATACTGAGATTCGAAGTCGCATTGGCATGGACAAAGATCCATTCCAAAGTCGAGTAAGAGATAGGAACATTTAAAGAGAGTACTGGATTGTTATGTGATGGCTTTCCTTCAATATGACTTGAAGGAACTGAAATGTGATTCTACAGAAGGATGCTGAGGATACCATGGATCGAACATGTTAGCAACGATGAGGTGTTGGAGAGAAAGAAAACAAAAAGGAAACATGCTTAACATCGGATAAAGTTTCTGGGACAGGTAATAAGGAAGGAGGTCTTAGAGAATTCGATACTCACAGGACAGGTAGAGGGGAAAAGAGAAAGGAGAAAGCAATGTGTGACATCTTTCAAGAGCAAACGGACGGCAGAGCAGGGTTTAGAAGGAGTAACAAGAGAAAGTGTGTTAAGATCGACAAGGAATAGGGAGATGTGGAAGACCATGATCGTTTACGTCCTGAAGGGATACGGTTCATAAAAGAAGTGCCAAACAAGTTCTTTTCAATATTTGCAATAAGATTAGCTAAACGTTAAAATTTGCGCCATATCTAAACTTATTTATAAATAGAACTTTGTCTGTGTATGTGTATGTGTGTGTGTGTGTGTCTGTGTGTGTGTGTGTCCGTTACTTGTAGACTCCGAAACGGCTGAACCAATTTTCTTGAAAATTTACACAGTTGTACTATAAGCGTCTGCAAATGTTCTTAGCTAGGTTTTGTATCGAGGTTCCCCCGATAAATATCGAAAATCGAAAACATCGGGTTATAGAAGGAGTGGTCCGATTTTAATCAAATATAATGCACACATAGACAAAGACATAAGAAACGATATTCAGAAGTTTCAAGGCTGCAGTTCTTACAATAGTGCAGAAAATCGATAATATATTTATATAAAAAAGGCAAGATGTTTGTGTGTGAGTTTGTTTTTCTGCCTGTATGTCTGCATTTTTTCAGCCCTTTTATTTTAGTTTTTTCTCGGGTTTGGCTCTAAGTAGGTATAATTGTAGTTCTTAGTCTCAGCCATTTTACCATTTACTCAGAGGACTTATTTAGCCTTCAAAATTCAGTTTACGACAAAAAAAACTTATTTGATATCGATACCAAGAAATCAAAATTTGACTCACATCCATTCATTTTTCTTTCAGTCTACGGTTTCGCTTTAACTGGAAACAACTATTGTTTTTTAGTCTTTCGTGCCAACGTCCAAAGAGTCTGAGCTCCAGGACCATGGATTAGTTTTAAAGATTTCATTACACCCGAGCAACACCTGGCTATACTGCTAGTATTGTCATATGGCAAAGAATTCTTGACAGTTTGGCCGACACGTGTTAATACCAATATCAGTGTAAAAACATTGACCTGCATAATAAATTCTGACTGTGTAGTAGTGAATTATGGCGAAATCAATCGTACAATCTGTATATGTGTAGAAAAGAAAACTTAGAAAGATAAAGTTACACACGTCTGATATAAAAATGCATGTTATGTGTTTATTAGTGCGTATTTCTTTTTCGTTTTTATTCGCGATCTATACACATTGCCGATGTTGGGAAAGTACTACATTCACTGTCAAAGTATTTTATATTGTTTACCCATCTAATTTTCAGTCTTCTTTTTCTTCTTCATCTTAGTAGTAGTAGTAGTAGTAGTAGTTTTTCTCTAATTCTTTTGTTATTATTTCCTTCCTTCCTTCCTTCCTTCCTATCTTAGTCTTTAAATCAATTGAATTTCCTCTTTTGTTCATCTACTTTCTACTCGTTTTTTTAGTTTCATTTCTCCTTTTCATAGATTTAATCTTAACCATTTTCTTACATTTTACCTAATTATTCCTTCCTTCCTTCCTTCCTTCCTTCCTTCCTTCCTCGTTGTATTTGTTACCTTTTCCTCCTTTATCACTTTATTATTTTCTTCCTTACCCACATCTTTTTCCTTATACTTTTTCCTTCGTCATAACATAGCAGTTGAATGTTGTCAATCTCTGTTTTCTTTCTTTCTTTCTTTCTTTCTTTCTTTCTTTCTTTCTTTCTTTCTTTCTTTCTTTTCCTTCATATTTCTTTCCAATTATTGCCTCGTTCTATTTACATCTTTTTTCTTCTTCTTTTTCTTTTTCCTTATTTTCTTTCCCTTCCTCTCCTCCTTTTTCTTCTCTATCTCCTCCTCTAATTGTTTTATTTATTTTCTTCATTCTCCTCCTCCCATTCTTTTTAGTTCTTCTTCTCTGTGTATTTTGTTGTTTTCCCGTCTTCTCATTTTTCTTCCTCATATGTACACAATTTTTCAATAAAATCCGTTTTTCTTCTTCATTATCATTTGATACTTTCCCTTATATTTTTTCCTCTTTTTCTTTTCTTTTTAAGTCCTATTATTTTTCTTTCTTTTTTTTTTTTGTCGTCAACGTTATCTTTTTCCCCCATTTTGTCTTCTGGTTTATCTGCCTCATATCTTTTTAAGTGATAATTCGACGGCATCCTTCATAGCTCTGATAATCTTTAACCTTTTCGGCGATTGATTATCTTTATTTTACCCAACGGGGACTTGGCTTTATTATTTTATTCATTAAAGATGATTTTTATTGCAGACAAAAGTTATGAAAAGAAGCTCAGATAGTCGGGTTACAATCAGAGCTGCAATTTCTGTTAAGTTAAGAAATATTCTCTTCATATTTATTTCTATCGAACAAAAGTGAAAATCTAAATCACATCGTTTAACCCGAATTTCTAACAGACCTAAATAGATTTATTTATATATTTTAAAATTCTTCAGCGATTTCTCAAGACCTCACTATGCCAAATATTTCCCTTTCAAACTTTCTTTTCAACGTCTACCACAAATTTTACATTTGTTAAAAGTACATATTTTTTTAAATTTTACCCTAGAAAGCTTATAGTGGGTTGCTTATTTATTCCTTTTCTAGTAGTAGTGGGAGTCCGTTCTAGATTTTTTTTTTAATCAAGCAAGGCGGTAACGCCACTGATGCGCAGGGGGCTACGTAAGAGTGAAAAGATTGGAAAAGAGAAAGCCGGAAACCACATCCTAAACAGGGAACAAGGGATGATCCTCTTCACCTGTTCAATAGACGAGGGTGGAGTGTGAACCGGGCGATAGTTTAGTCTATCTACTCCAATTAAAAAAAAAAAAAGAAAAGAGTGAAAAGATTGGAAAAGAGAAAGCCGGAAACCACATCCTAAACAGGGAACAATCATCCTCTTCACCTGTTCAATAGATGTGGGTCGGAATTTGGCCTTGTGGTAGATAGCCCACTATAAGTCATAGAATGATTATAAATTCAAGAAAAGCAATTTGAGTAGAAAAATAACATTTTTATATATACACATATCAATTAATATTTTTACAATTACAGTAATACTTGAATATAAGTCCAACGGAGGTTAAAATGTTCCTGGCAAATAATAAGCTGAACGAGATTTAAGGTTTAGGAATGTTGGGAGCGTGTAATTGAGGAATGTAGTCGCTCCTTAGGTCAGTAAGTAGTTTTGAGACAGGTGAGAAGGAAAGAGGCAATCGTAGCAGCCATTTGACTTAGGTCAAGGGGATATTGATTACATTCTTCTCCTCTAAGTCTGCCTGTCTGCTGTGGTCTGTCTGTGTCCGCTTTTTATATCTGCTTTTTGGATCACAGAAGCTCGTTTGGAATTTCACACTTGTATTTGATTCTGGGCTTCTCATTGGCTGATAAATAAAATTCGCGTAGGCTCGTGAAATGGAAATTTAATATTTGATTAATTATTATTTTTCACCGGAACATCTGAGCGGGTTCACTTGCGCACTGACGACTTTTGGTCATTTGCCTTTTTGTCGTGAAAGAGCAAACACCCGGTTCATCGATTTTGCTCGGTCGGTATCACCACAAGCTTTTGTTTTTATACAGAAGTTCAATCAGTGCAATTCTCGAGAGCAACTAGAGATAGAGGTTTACTGATTTCAGTATGATATACTAATATAAGAGAAGAGGTGATAGGAAGTGGGGATTAAATAAATCCGGGGAGAAAACGAATCATTGCCTTACTTTTCTTTCAATTTTTGTGTACCGAGCAATTAATTTAAACTTTGTATTAATTATTCCAAATTTAATTTGAAAAATACAAAAAACAAAAATCTAGATTACAGATTTTAATATTAAAATTTTTGATTGATCGATTCGTTATCTAAGGCTTATCAAAACTTTGCAGGTTATTTAAAGGGTAGAAATATTATTAGATCATATTTGTTATAATGATAATGAATTAGTGATACAAGTTTAATTAATTAACCCATAGCCGGAGAGAAAAAAAAGATAGAATTATACCTTTAAGAAAAGGTGGAGTCATACTTTTAAGAAGTGGATTCATACCTTTGAGAAGAGTTTGATTTGTACATTTGAGAAAAGTTGGATTCGTACCTTTAAGAAGAGGTGGATTCATACTTTTAAAAAGAGATAGATTCATACCTTTGAGAAGAGGCTGATTCATACCTTTGAGAAGAGGCTGATTCATACCTTTGAGAAGAATTGAATTTATACCTTTAAAAGAGGTGGATTCTTACATTTGAGAAGAGGTGGGTTAGTATATTTGAAAAGAAAGCAAATGTGGTAGATTAAGAATGAAATATAACGATTGACCCTCGAATTGAGAAGTGTAGTGTACATGGAAACAACCACACAGGAGTTTGTTCCACAAAGTAGCAGTTCTTTGGAAAAGGTAAGTGGGTCTTTTTTACAATTGGAATACGGAGGTAATGAGGATGATATTAAATGGCATCTCTTAACTCTAAACAATCCTAATTGGTAAAACTAAATATTGGAGGTAATCTGAACATTTTGCCATAAAAATACCGATAGGATAGCGACAGACTTACGACGTTGCCTCTGTAAGAAAGAGATAGTAGAGCATAAAACAAGTTTTCCCCTCTAGACACCGTGCGCACTCTTGAAGTCTGTCAGAACTGGAAAGAGGGAATAGAGTATTTCTACACTAGATACGTCAACAATATTCCATTTTCTTGGTCCATAGCAGAAGAACAGATAAATAAATATGTATTTTAGTATTCGTTAACCTTCGGAACTTTCCGTAAGATTAGAAAAAACACTGATAGTTTATATATATATATATATATATATATATATATATATATATATATATATAGAGAGAGAGAGAGAGAGAGAGAGGAGGATAGATAGATAGATAATGAAAAGGCTGCAATAAATAGAGCAACTAAACATGTTACCAAAGAAGAACTTTTAAGGATAACTGAAACAGCAATAATATTTATGTTTAAAGTATTTTCGATACATAATGATGTGCGTTGTGGTGCAGTGGATATCGGCTCGGAATGAGAAATCGGGGAGCCGAGTTCGAATTCCAATTGAATTCATGGCATTCACTTACGTATGGGAAATGTAATCCGTCTTTTTCCTCCAATTATGGGTTGAATAACAGAACAGAATGGGTTCTATTGCTTTGGCTGGTAACCAATCTACTGCAGAAAAAATGGCAACCTACTGCGGGATAATCTTCTGCCCAGTTAGTATTGTCTCTTTCAAGACATGATCACCCAATCGTGTATCACGCATGGTACTTAACTCACTGAATGAGGAAGAGGGCTTGAGCAATTTGGTACTCACACGTTATATGGAAGGAGGGAGAGAGAGAGAGAGAGAGAGAGAGAGAGAGAGAGAGAGAGAGAGAGAGAGAAAGAAAATCTATGATTGACTGCCTTAACGAGGTTATGGAAATGGATAGCCGGACAGTGAGTGTGAGGGCTACTGATTTAATGTATAAAAAATTGATACTGAACTATTGTGCCAAATAATCTGAAAAAGAATGCTTTGCAATGAATAAACAATTATTTTTCAGTAACATCGTGCAAACTGGCTTCACAGAAAGTCTAATCGCAAAGCACCAACAAAATTCCTGTAAAATCCAAAGAAGAATCTGCCATGTTATTGGTTCTGACCTGGCATCACGTTTTCTGTCACTATTCCACTGACTTAACGTAACATCTCTATGCCTTTTTATGGTAATTGTTCTGATGAACTTTCCCTATAACATCAAGAATCTATGAATTTAATCTCATCAATAGTTTGACACCAAGGTTATACAACTGAAATGGCAAGGTTATATATTAACAGTTTCTCTTCTTCACTTATCGCTTTTGAAACTCTCTTCTGGTTTGTGAGACTTCCTTCTAGTCAAGTTTGATAATCAAAAATTCAAGTCCAATGTTAATCGTTATCTTCTGTCTTCTTAATTTCTTTTCTTTATTATTCTTTCATTATTATTATTGTTTTATCTCATCTTCTCTAACACTCAGTAACCATTTGCGTCTTAGTGAATTAATTGCCTTGCTTTAGATGATTTAAAAAAGCTGCTATATATTTGTGCGATCTCTACAACGTCAAAAAACCACAGACTTGGACAAAAGCATTCAAAGAAAGCTAGACTATTGCTGTAGCAAAATAATCAGAATATTATCAAATTATCGTCTCAAGACAAACATTTAACAAACATCCGTGAACCTTCTTGTTTAACTAAGCTAAAAATCAGTCAGTTAAGTGCCATACGTGATACACGCTTAGACATTAAAATTGTGTGAGTAGCCGTGTACAATGACCTTGGTTTTAAATCTTACAATTCAGGGCACACCAGCAAAGGGACCCTGATGTTCAAGATGATGGAAAGGCTCGAGAAATGGTTAGGTAATTCAATAATCATAAATCGACCGTGATCATTTTCTCTTATGAAAAATTCTTCATATGGGACGCTGTTTTGACTAACAGATGAATCAGTTGCTGTCAGGCCATTTTGAGAGTTGTGGCACTTGGCGATACAAAGAGGCCTCATTCTCATAGAAGTTTTAGGAAATGGTACCTACTCTAATGTGCGAATCCACTGCACCACAACGCGGATGTGCATTGTGGTGCAGAGGATATGGGCTCGGAACGAGAAATCGGGGAGCCAAGTTCGAATTCCAGTTGAATTCGTTGCATTCATTTACGCCCATACACCCTTGGAAAAGGTATTGATCCATCTGTTCCCTCCAGTTATGGGTTAAATAACAGAACAGATTGGGTTCTTTAGCCTTGGTCGGTAACCAGTCTACGACAGAAAGTAATGGCAACCTAATGTGGGAAAATCTTCTGCCCAGTCGGTTATGTCTCGAGAGGGACATGATCGCCCAAGCGTGTATCGCGTATTGCACAAAACTAACTAACTAACCTAATCTAAAATACAGAGGTATAATGCTTTGTCTTTGCTAGGAGAAAACATATGTGCGAACTAGAATGGTTCTTTTACCTATATAGATATACAATAAAAAGGTTCTTCAAAGGTAGCCTGGCTGATTTCTAGCCAACAAACTTCTCTCTTTCAAGCGTGGGTTTATACCCGCTAAACCCTAGTGTACGAGATATTTTAGAGCAATTCACTAAACAGATATTAACGTTGATAATCTTGACTTTGCTATTATGGAGATGTGGGTGGTAATGTTCAACGAGTTTTGGGTTAAGATATACACATATTTTAAAAGTCGTTTTCAGTTGACAATTAGTAATAAGGTGACTATATTGTATATATTATTCGTTTCGATATCATCTACAATATTTGGTTTTGGTTATACTTAAAACTACATCCGACAATAGAGTCTCAGCTAGGGGCCAGCATTTCGCAAATGTATTTAAAATACAATGGGATTTTGAACTCGGTTCTCCGAACAGTTTTCCCATATACATAAACCAAGCGAGTCTCCCCGAGAGCAATATTCTGCACCTCCTAGGCCTTACCCTCTCTTCTGATCTCAAGTGGAACCACTACATTGAGTCAATAGCTAAATCCACTGCTAGGAAGGTTGGATCACTGTGTCGGGCTAGGATGTTTTTCCCACCTGAAACCATCCTGCATATATACAAATCAACCATTCATCCGTGCATGGAGTACTGCTACCATATAAGGTCAGGTGTCCCCGCTGTTCATCTCCGTTTTCTTGACAGGCTCTAAAGGAGAATCGGTCATGTGATAATTACCGACTTGGCGGATCGACTACAGCCACTTTCCCACCGACGAGATGTGGCTTCCCTGTGTCTGTTCTATAAATACTTCCATGGCTTCTGCTCCAACGAACTTAAGTCACGGGTGCCTCCGCAACAGGTGTTTACTCGTGCAACCAGACTGGCAACTGGGTCTCACCCATTCACAGTAGGATCAACCAAATGCAGACGACAATTCTACTCCTGCAGCTTCTTTTCTCGCACTTCCCGCCTGTGTAACTCACTTCCTTATTCTTGCTTTCCTGACGGCTACAACCTCCAGGAATTTAAATGCAAGGTCAATACTCATCTCTTAACGACTTGACGTTCTTTCCACACCGCCCTGTATATCCTTTCCATTCTCTCCACCTTTTCAACTGTCATCACACCTGTATTCCCTTCCTTCTCTTGCTCCTTTCTAACTGGTTTGTCCTTCTCTTCACTCTCCTCTAATCTTTTTACTCTTATGTAGCCCCCTGCACATCAGTGGCGTTACCGCCTTGCTCGGGGTGATATGATTAAAAAAAAATTACCTGTTGCATGAATTGCATATCCAAGCTTAGAGTACCTAATATTCCTATTCGGTCATCCATTAAAATATGAACAGGCTCGACGTTGCTTAAGTTTGATGATCCTGCAGGAATATGAGTGGGAAGGAAAGATAAATGAATATATATTGACTAAAGTTTCAAGTTGACAGGTTTTTTTTTTCTATGTCATTTCTCGTTGGAAAAGTTTCAGCGACTGAAATCCGAAGGCGCATTAGGATAGCGAAAACAGACAAATTCCTTTAGAAACAAAGAAAAGAGTACTGAACTGCTACGTAGTATCTGTTCTCTTGTATGGCAGTAAATGCTGGGAAATTTTCTTACAGAGGAAGAAGAGGCTAGGAGTAACAGACACGTGGTTCTACAGAATGATGTTGAGAATAACATAAACCAAACGACAAAATATTTAAAAAATGAAAATATAAAGGAAACTTATGCATAATACCAGAAAGATATTTGAAATTTCAAGGACACAATAGGGAAAAGGGCTTAGAAAATTTGATACTCATTGAAGGCAACGAGACTGAGGAAAAGAATGCCTACTCTACCTTGCGAGCTTGGGGCTATCTCGAGGTGGTGTAATGATTAGCAAGCTTGTCTCGCTAGAATCATTACAAGTGATTAGTGAGTTCGATCCTCACTATGTGTCCCATACTTTCGGCCTTGTGTCACATCTAAGCTGCGCTTAGAAAATTACCACTACCTTGCAAACTTGAGTAAAACGATGATAGAACAAGTTTAAGAGAGATGACAAAAAAGACAAATTTATTAAGTGCTATAAAGAAATTGTGGAGAGCCATTATCGCCAAATTCCTGAAGGGAAAAGCTACATAGAAGAAGAAGAAGAAGAAGAAGAAGAAGAAGCTACGCAACGCAGCTGAAGATATCCATTACCTCTCGATAACTTACCATTGTAACTCGATAAATGCTTATCGACTGAAAGATTAATGGAAAGTACGAGTGCAAAAACGGGAGAAAATCTATAAACGCCCGTTGTAGTTATTTAATGAGGTGAATAAAGAGTGGTGGATTTTTTTTGTTATTTCAATTCCTCCTTTCGGCTAAAAACTATTTTAATCCACCTGAAAACCAGAATAGTATCCCAAGGACACAAATAGACGCGAACAACAATTATAGCAGGTCACATGACCGGTATCATCAAATGGATTGGATAAAAATTACGGTGGAAAAAAATGCCGGATTTGCTATTGATAATGTTTGGAGGAGGGGCTTGTATGCGGAAATGAAAATAAAACTGCAAACAAAAGTGTAGCCGTTATTTTTTGTTTCTCTCTCTCTCTCTCTCTGAAATGTGTCTTAGAATATTCTGTCATATTCTTTATCCTGTCATATTATTAATTCCCGAAGTAGAAGGTACCTAAAGATAATTTTTTAAAATTTTTTTCACATTTTTATTCATATTTGTTCGCTCTTCTTCCTCTTCTTCTTCATTTGTTTTATATTTTTTCTTTGTTCTTTTTGTTTATTCTTTCTGTCACAGTCTACGTGACTTTCTATATTATTTCCTTTATTTATTACCTCCATCTTAAGGCGGAAGTATTGTATACGGTCGAGTTTGTCTATTAACTGTTTGTGTGCTTGTTTGTCTTTCTGTCTGTGGTCAAGATATCTCAAGACTATCTGGTTGGATTTGGATGAAACTTTCAGGGATGATTAGCCTTATGACTGGCATGAATTTATTATATTTTAGGTTCGATTCGATACGGTAAAATTTCTGGATTATTTTTTCTTTTTTTAACTTTCAAATACTGAATTACCTCCCCTGTTTCATTTTAAGTGAGCATTTAATTTTGACAGCGGACGAGTATTTTTTTTGTTTTTTGTGTTTTTGTATCTTCACTGTGAAGTTCTTTGCGGTTATTTCTTTCTCATTTTAATTTTCATCTCTTGTTAATCGCTGAGATGGTGTCAGTTTTGCCTTGACGGAAGTTTGCTGTCTTTGACTGCACTCTATTTTTCTTTATTAACTTCTGTCTTCTTCATATCTTTTTTCTTTCCCTTTTATGAATTTTCAAAAGTTTTCTCCTTTCCTCGCTTCTTATATTATTTCATTGGTTTCTCCTTTTTTTTAAAAAAACTTTCTTGTACTATGATTGTACTTTTTGTTCCCACTTCCCGTGCTTGCTTTTCTTCTTCGTTTCATCGAAATAAAAATTTAAAAATTTTAGCAGGCAGCTTGTTGAATTTTCTCTTTAATATTTAGGGCGCAATATTAGGGAAGTAAAGTTTAAAATGAAATATGTTTAATTCAATTGGGTCGATCGTGATAAAAACTGTAGTAAATATCATAAAGATTATTCTAAATTATTCCCTACAAGTATCATGGGGTACACGGCAAACTTGCTATTATACCAGAACAATGCGTCTTCAGTTGGCTTCACATACTCTCTATGAGCGAATGGCGTGTGCCAACGGGACAAGTCTATAGGCTTCCTCGACTATCTTAAAGAGATGTCTAGGGCACATTCTGAGGCGTTTGCCTCTACGATAAGAGGAAGTGAACAATCGGTTGATTTTGCTATTCAATTCTTTAACACGTTAAAGGTTTTTTCTTCCATAGTACATAAGGAGAAGGATGTGCGCTGTGTTGCATTGGATATCGGCTTGGAACGAGAAATCGGGGACCCGAGTTCGAATTCCAGTTGAATTCATTGCATTCACTTACGCGCAAATACCCTTGGGAAAGGTATTAATCCGTCTCTTCCTTCCAGTTATGGGTTAAATAACAGGACAGATTGGGTTCTATAGCCTTGGCTGGCAACTAGTCTACCGCAGAAAGCAATGGCAACCTACTGCGGGATAATCTTCTGCCCAGTCAGTCAAGTCTCTTTCGAGACATGATCGCCCACGCGTGTTTCACGTATGGCACTTAACTGACATAAGGAGAATTTTGATACAGTTGTTAGAGGTTGGATTTTTTTCTGAAAACGACTGTGTCCAATGAGCCCAGTGTGCGAACATTCCTAATGCACAGCGTGGATTGGAAAGAGTGGGACCGGTAGACCAAGTAATAGATTTAGACGTTATGGATCAGGTTTCATTTTATTTTTTACTATGTGCTCATGTAGTTTTATATTTTTACGTCTAAAATAATATTTGTCTTGTTTAAGCGTCAGCTTGTAACTTTTAACAGCCGCTATGAATAATTTGAGATTTTTGACATATCTCATTCAATTTTTCTCGCAAATGGTTACATTATAGATGTAAGTAGAGGTACCTTGGGGGTTATCTTTCGATATTATCTGGTCTATCACTCGTTGAAAGCTAGCTAATTCGTTAGCGAAATTGATAGAGTTTGCCGCTAGCCTCGAAAGCCATATATGGTTTATCGCTGATTATAGATACTTTTAAGGAAAAGAAAACTAAATAGAATGTTTTGGGCTATTTTTGTATCATCTTGTTTATTCTTGATAGAAGATAGGTATTCAGAGAATTAAATGGAATAGTTGATTATCATTCACCTTTTCTTGTTCTCAGAAGAGACTATAAAAACTTGGGCTTTCCACGGCGAATGACTTGGTTCAATTATACGTTTCAACAACACACGACTAACTTCAGTTTGGATAAATAAATTATCCTCTGTGTGTCGCTTAAATTTAGTAGAATCGGGTGTTAGATTATCTAGCCTCCGAGAGATATTTCTACTAGTGAAAGTTGACGCAAGAATGTACCCTAATATTAGGTCACAAGTTTCATTAACAGATATCTTACTACTTAGTATAAAGAATTCTTTATTTTTCGATCAACCACACAATATTCCAGTAATTGTATGGAAAGTAATGAGCAAACCATTTCTACTCTGTTTAGGCACGGGTAAGTTTTCTATTAATTTTTTTCGCGATGTTTGCGTTAAGGAAGTTTTCTGTCCTCACCGTGTCAATCAATGCTTTTAGTGGCTGTTCGTTAGCCGTAATCTCTAACGTTGTAACTGATAGACAGCAAAATGTATCAATTGACGCCGAACAAGATAACGTTTTGCATCTCTTTGTACTTTTACAAACTGTCTCTGCTTTCCGCGTGTATAGCATTTGTTCCTTCTAGCGGGGCATAATGACCTTGCATGTGTCTTGCCTCCGCAGAAAAAAAAGTATGCATTTAATTAAGGCTGTTTGTTTTGGGGCGCTTAGTTTTTCATACGATTTTCAAACGAAGGAGATAATATAAGTAAAGAGGTCTCTGTCGTTACTGCATTTGTATCGTACGCTTAGCATTTTGTTTTGATAAATATAGCACTCTCGCCTGGTCATAGGCCTGCTGTAACATTAAAGCGCTATTTTCAGGTATTATTAGTCGGATGTCCATGGACTAAATCCCGTTTATGAAGATATCTCGTATCAATTCGGTTTCTTTGATACCGAAGAAAATGAACAGTCCTTAATTATTAGTTACACAAAGCGATGACAGAATCCGTCAATTGAATCTGAGGGCAGTTGACGCCTCGTAGCCAGTAAGTGTCTACCCTGCATTTCATTTCTATTTTATATGTTGGTTGGTTGTTTTGTTTTTATGGTATATCAACCTCGGTGGGGGGGGGGGTCATTTATTGCCAACTAAATTTTATTTATTATTGCTGGTAATAAACAATTTCAACAGTTTATTGTTGTTTTTTATATAAGTTTTGTCTCTAGTAATCCTTTTTTCTTTTCGAGTTTCAAGATTCATTGGGATTTGTTTTTAAGGGCAGGGTTCCCAAGTCATACCCTGTTATTTAACCCATAACTGGAAGGAAGGGACGGATTAATACCTTTCCCAAGGGTACCGGTACTTAACTGAATGCAGGGTATTCAACTGGAATACGAACACAGCTCACCAATTTCTCTTTCCGAGCAGATATCCACTGCACCACAACGCACATCCGTCACTAAATGCTTACAGCACCTGGTATTCTCAAGCGGTCACCCATCTAAGTACTGACCAGGCTCAACGTTGCTTAACTTTGCCCTATTTTATATATAGATCCTATTCAGGGTGGTTAAAGCCTGGCTTTTTGCCTAGTCGTAGGCCTACTGTAACGTTAACGTGCTACTTTCGAGTATTCTTTGTCAAATATCCATGGACCAAGGCCCGTTCATGAAGACATCTCGTATCAATTCGGCTCGATATTGTTTCGCTGCTACCGAAGAAAATGAACAGCCCTTAATTAGTTTATCGATGACAGAATCCGTCAATTGAATCTGAGGGCAGTTGACGCCTCGTAGCCAGTAAGTGTCTAAAGTGCATTTCATTTCTATTTTATATGTAGATCCTATTCAGGGTTGTTAAAGCCTCTTTATAGGACGGCGTATCTGAGAAATATACGAAAATTTGTGCTGAGATATTTCGTGAGGCATTGCAGCTTATTAGAACTTTCGTTGCAGTAGACACTTAAGAAGTTTATGAAAGTTCTTCTCCAGTGATGATATTCTAGTTCGGTGTCAAACGCGTTGGTGTCAATAGTAAGTTTCTTTGGAAAGAGTAGATTAGCTATTATCAAAATATAGTTAACAACGAGAGTTCATTAAATTGTAGTAGCATTGTTAGAGACAATTCGTATTGGCTTAAATAAATGTAACTTGGTATTTACCCGAGCCTCCCCACAAAAGAGGGATGTGTCATAAGGCTCATTTTTAAGTGGGTCTTTCTGAGCGTGTACGCTTAGACAAAAATTCCTCGTAGATCCCGCATATGGGCTCTTGTCTATTTTCCCCAGACGAGACTCTGCCAAAAGACAGTCTCGTCCGGGTTCCTCTCCACCTGAAGGCTGAGAGTTAGAGACAATTCACATAGGCTTAAATATAAGCTTTAATTATCTCTGAATACAAGCAGAATTCTCCTAATACGATCTATTAATGGGTAGAAGGGTCATACCACAATTCCAGAGGATAAAAATGTTTGCGTAGAGTCAACACCCTTACCTGTAAAAAATAGACAAGTTACAAAATCATCGACGACCCCTTCACCTTGTCTATGGCCTATGCTCCACTGTGAGGGATGGGTTTAGGAAGACGATTGCTAACAAGGTCTCACCGTTTCACTCTTGAAACAGCTAGATGCAAACACAACTCCAATTCTAAAAGTTTTTTTTCTCGCGCTTCCCACCTGAAAGTTCTCCAGTAATGATATTCTAGTTCGATATTAGACGTCTTGTCATGGTCACCTACTTCTTTAAAGTTTACAAAACCAGCCGAAAACATTCTATTTAGTATTCTTTCCATCAAAAGTGTCTATCATTAGGTAGCTATAAAGCCCAGTGATAAACCATATATAGCCTTCGAGGCTAGCGGCAAACCCTTTGATGACGCAAGAATGTACCCTAATATTAGGTTGTAACGTTCATTAGTAAATATCTTACTACTTAGTATAAAGAATTCTTTATTTTAGATCAACCAAACAGTATTCCAGTAATTGTATGGAAAGTGATGAGCTAGCCATCTCTACTCTGTTTAGAAACGGGTACGTTTTCCATGAATTTTCTTCAAGATGTCTGATGTCGAACTCATCATGATCATCACCATCCGTCCCATAACAGAGTGATATATTCCTTCCATATGTCTTTGAATGATTTTCTATTACATGTAATGACGTGTCAACCATTTTTTGTGGATCTCTTCTTTTTCGTAAGTGAATCCTTTTTCGGGTGTTAGTGCAAGGATTGTTGATTCTTAAGACGAGATCATACTGTCATATAAGAAGATTTCAGAGAAAATCTCAAAGGGGAGGTTTCATATACGAATAATGTATCACTGCCGGCTGTTAAGATTAACAGGTTGAGAAAAGTATAAGGTTACCTTATACCACAAGTCCTTCAGAATTCTTACTTCCTTGCCACTTATAATATTCCAAAGTTTAAATGCAGAGTCAACAGCTATTTTCTATCTTCCTAATACCTGTTCTTTTATTGTTCTTTTCCTCACTTCTTCTGACTAGAGTCTTCCCTTTCTCTCTGCATCTCTCTTCGTCCGAGAGACATCATCGCCTTACTTGGGGTGAAATGATAAAAAATATTCTGTTAAGATCAACAGGTTAAGCAAAGCTTAAGGTTACCTAATACCACTAGTCCTTGCACTAAAACACTCATTTATACACACAAATAAGATTTTGGTTTTAATCTAAGATTGAATACTTTACGACAGAATCAATGGGGATAAAACAACTATCTCAATCACAAGTCAGTCCCAATACTGATATTTTTAAAGTATATTCAAGTCTGGAACAAAGTAAAAACTCTGTGTTAGCTAATAAGAATCCAAAAACTGGTCATAGTCAGCGTGATGAAGTTGATAAACATTTCCGTATGTTGAAACAACCACTCATTTTTGTTAAGACTAAAATACTGCGAATCGGATTGCCAACAAATGGTTGAATGAAAACTCTGATCGTAAAACTGTTGTTTAATGTAGAATTTCGTATTCAATATCAACTAGAAATAGTATTTTTGATCATCACTATCGTTACCCTCCATCCCTTAACAGAGTGACATATTCCCGCCATATGTATCAGTAGTCTTTAAATGATCTTCTATTGCATGCAGTGACGTGTCAGCCATTTTTTTTGTGTCTCTTCATTTCCTTAAGTGAATCCTTTTTTGGGTGTTAGTGTAAGGATTGTTGGTTCTTGAGACGAGACCATACTGTCATATAAGAAGATTCCAGAGAAAATCATTTCAAAGGGAAGGTGTCATATAGGAATAATGTGTTATTGCCGACACTTGTGTTCGTTTGAACACGAATCGCCAGGGAGTAAACACAGTCGATGTCGTTTCCAAGTAATTAGTGGTACTCTGCTGCTAGGATTACGTGACTCGTAATATATATATATATATATATATATATATATATATATATATATATGTATGTATGTATGTATGTATATATATATATATATATATATGTATGTATGTATATATATATATATATATATATATATATATATATATATATATATATATAATGATTTCCGAATTCTACATACGTTGTATAACTATTTCAGCGAGAAAAATCTCGCTTCTTCAGCAACGAGCAAAGACAAAATTTCTTTATTTAAAATATGGTAAAAAAAATCACATACCGGAAACAGCCAAAAAATATATCCATACACAGGAAGTTAACATAAAAAAGGAGGAAATTAAGCAAGAAATTTGTTTTTTAAATTTGTCGTCAGACATTTATTAATATTAAAAAAGAACCAGGTGGAATTTATATTAAAAATGATCCAGGTGGATTTTGATATTAACAATGATCCAGGTATTAATAAAATCTGGTTTTTGGGATTTTACCTATATGTTTTTCCTTTTTGTGGATTTAAAAATATAAATTTATAGTTATAGAGGGATTAGAGTGTGTAGAGTCGGGGAAGAATAAGTGTCTAACACCGTATTGTTCGAAGGTCTTATTATTCTTTTCTCTGTGACTTTACAAAGATAGATTTACAAAACGCACCGTTTCAAATTCCTCTTTTTGACATTCGTTATGAGGTTTTTAACGGACCTGTTTCTTGTCTCGCAATGAGTCATTTATGATGTTGTCTCCATAGGTGATGCACTTGATAGTTCTGTTGAATCACATTTCTAATGCTTGGATTCTTCACCGTAGTCTTTACTGTACTTAACCGAAACAAATATCTTAATTATAATAGAAAATAAATGTGTCAACCAGTGAATCTTTGAAACCAGCATAGTAGATCTGAAAGTATAGCACCTTATCAGTAGTCGACGACGAGGAGCATGCAAAAGATACTATTGAGTATAATATATGTTATTTGATTGCGTTATCAGTTCTAAATATCGTATTTGCTTAAAGCTCCTCTATTTACTTTATTTGCTTGATATTTTTAGATTTTCTTTTGTGTCGCACAAAGATTGTTTTTTTTTTCAATTTAGAGGCTGTCAACCACTCTGAAATAATTTTGCATTTGATTCAATCAGTTTACCTCACAACGAAAATGCAAATATGATTAAAGATAGAACGGCAGACGATAAATGATAAAACGAATGAGTGAAGGATATAAAACAAATAAAACGAAATAAATGAATAATGTTTTAAAAAACACTTTTGGCATTTTATAATTTTGATATCTGTTTTCGTAATCAGTGAAATCCGTCTTGTCATGGTCACCTACTTCTTTTCGAGATTTGAAATCGCGAAAAATCTCGTTTGATTTCACATACTGTTAATTATGAATTTTGATGGTTAAATTTGATTCTTAATTTACACCATTTTTGCTGTTTTTTCTTATTTAATTCTTATCACAATCGAAGCCGATACTGTCAGTGTTCATTATCTGTTTTCTTCTGATATGGCGAGTTGAATTACCGACGAACGAGACACTAAAGAATAAACATAAAAGAAAAGAGTAAGAATATTTGTCAACGAATGAAAAGTAAACATTCAATATTGGCACTACTTCTTCTTTTGTACCGTTGTGCAAATTAATTGAAACAAAACGAATAATGTCTTCATAGGATCTTTCACACTTTTCCTGATCACGTATACGTCGTCTATTAGCGTTGTTTTTTATTTTCTGAGCGCATTTTTTATGTTTTGAACTGATAAATCTAGTTTGTTTCTCTGCCTTGATGACACGACTGAAAGGCTGACAGTAAAAATATCTGCAATCTCTCTGTAAGGCTTGCCAGTGTGTTTGTGCAGCGTTACAATTTTCGTACGCTTCCTTGGAGTTTATCGCAGACAATAGTCGAAACAATAGTCTCTGACCCTGATAGAATCTGTTTCAATCACAGATGACGCAATATTTTTCAAGGACAAACAAATGTCTTCATACAACCCGAAAATAGATTCATATTATTTCACATCACTGCAAATGACTCAGTCTGAGGAAAAAACAGAAATCGATTACACCCTATCACTTCAAATTGACCGCATGGTAAAAGAAAAGAAACTAAAGCAGTTGTTTCAATTAATTTGCACAAGGTTATATATGCCATCTCCCTTCAAACCGTGAGCGATTAGACTCTCCACAACTTCCTGTCTTTTCAAATCTTTGTAAATTTTGTTTTTTCGCTAGCTCTCGTAATACCTGTTCTGACAAGCATTTACAAAAACTTGCTAGATAGTTTATGTCTCGCTTTTCTCTCTCCCTAATAATATTATTTAACCTTCTACAGCCACCCTTCTTTAACTTTCGGAATCACCATGAATTTATTTCATATTATTTAAAATTAATTATTTTCACAATTTGTTTTTTTAAATATCACTAGAAGAAGAACAATTATGTTCTGAAACATGAATTTTTTGTAGTGATATAATGATTTTAAAAATCAATGTAATAACAAATTAGAATATTAAGCTCTAATCTGTATTGAGCACATTTTATAAAAGTAAATACAATGAAAAGTAGGTTTTTTAATCTATCTTTACCTTCACTTCCTTATAATATTATGTATATATATATCTATATATATTGATTATTTTTGTTTAATTTTTTAGTATTTCTTACAAATTTGTGAAGTTATGGCTGATATTAGAAAAAATAATTTTCTATATTTGATTATTTTGGGTTAATAACACTAGCTATTTTAGTGGACGTTATTTCTTTATTAATGCCCGATTGGAGAATACGTTGTTTTCACTCATACAACTTAGTCAAGCCGTTTAAACATGACAATTATCTTATTAAAGTCCCATTCAAAGGCACACACACACACACACACACACACACACACACACACACACACACACACACACACATACATATATATATAATGTCAACGAGATCTATAACAAGTGGTTCCAGATCTTTTCATGCTTGATCCCAGTCAGTCTTGACCTCAAAGAATAAATGACCACTCACATCTAAGGATAACTGTCTATTATGGCGGATAACAAATCTCCGTTGCAGATGTCTGCTCAGGCACACTTGTCTTTGTTTGACACCCACAGAGCCTAACTGTGGTTTATACTACAACTATGCTGAGTGGATTTTAGTTACACTTTTTGGGAGAGAGCGCGTTATGTAACGTGAACAACAGTTTGAACAAGTCTAGGATTCTCAAGCCATCCGACCTAATGACTTGTTACTTCGGGCACATATTATATTGTTTGTTTTGGATTTAGTTGACTGTCCAGTATATTAGATTCAGGTGGACGCAGAAAGCAATGGCAACCTACTGCGGGATAATCTTCTGCCCAGTCAGTCATGTCTCTTTCGAGACATGATTGCCCAAGCGTGTTTCACGTATGGCACTTAACTGACTGACATTCTTCATGAAGTGAATATTGGGTTCAAGCATGAAATAGACTTGTGTGTTCTCGGCATATTTAAAGAGGATGATAAAATAATAAATAGTCGCACTTAAACTAGCGAATATTGTGAGTCATGGATATAAAATAAAAGCATTGTATCTCAGCTATATGATTGCATCAGTGTAAAATCATTGAAGACTTTTACACAGACGCGTGTAAATCAAAGCTGTAAACTACGGCAAATGCAAACTACGGTAGCTCCCCACTCTGAATATTAATCCTGCAACAAATGATCGTAAAAATCGATATGATCATCAAGACGTGAATCTAATTGCTCTCTTTCCTTAAGCTTCAGAATCCAATTAACGCGTCATCTCGTACAATGGACACGAATCTTTTCAGCATGAGTATCATAGCGTATAATTTACATATTTTCCAGGACTAATAAAAAAAATTGAATTAATAAAATTAAAAATCTATCTATCTATCTATCTATCTATCTATCTATCTATCTATCTATCTATCTATCTGTCTGTCTGTCTGTCTCAATCTGTTCATGTCTATCTATCTATTATTTTATCCATTTCTCTATCTATCTCAATCTGTTCATATATATCTATCTCAATCTGTTCATATCTATCTATCTATCTATCTATCTATCTATCTATCTATCTATTCATGTCTATCTATCTATTATTTTATCCATTTCTCTATCTATCTCAATCTGTTCATATCTATCTATCTATCTATCTATCTATCTATCTATCTATCTATCTATCTATCTATCTATCTATCTGTCTGTCTGTCTCAATCTGTTCATGTCTATCTATCTATTATTTTATCCATTTCTCTATCTATCTCAATCTGTTCATATCTATCTATCTATCTATCTATCTATCTATCTATCTATCTGTCTCAATCTGTTCATGTCTATCTATTATTTTATCCATTTCTCTATCTATCTCAATCTGTTCATATATATCTATCTCAATCTGTTCATATCTATATATTATTTTATCAATCTATGTCAATCTGTTCATATCGCTCTCTCTCTATATATGTATATATATATATATGTGTGTGTGTGTGTGTGTGTGTGTGTGTGTGTGTGTGTATGTGTGTGTGTGTCAATCTGTTCATATCCCTCTAGCTATCTAACTATTTGTTAATACGAGCCTTTGACAGCAATATAGATAATGCTATAAAATATGATATCAAATATAATGTGCATCAATTAAAGCAGTTTTCACCGGTTTTATCCAGTTTACGGTGCGGTACCAAAGTGACATAAAAACCCTTAAAAAGATACGTTTAAACACAAGCATTTATCACCGTTTCCATCGAATTAGTATTTCAGTTAGAATTGCGAGATGTTTTAGAAAACTGTTCGGACGATCATAGTCTTTCTTCTTCAGGTTATATCAAATCTCTGTAAGTGAATCTGTTGGCAAAACAAGATCTATTCTTTTCTACTGCATAGAGTGAGAATGTAAAACAGCAATCGAAATATCGTTCAAATAAATGACTTTTAAATACACTGGTCTTGAGCACATTCTTCATCAAGTACTAGTGTTAGAAAACTATTTCAGATGATCTACGTATGCTTTCATAAACATCGACGGCGCTTAAAATGGTGACTAGAAGGTTTCAACTGTCAGTATACATTTTTCTGGAGAACTCAACATAAAACTAATTTATTCTTGCCTTTTCACTTTGACAATGCAAATGAGTTTAACTGTCACGTCACATGTTAAGTCTCGTGATTCATTAGCATCGTTAGAGCAAGATAGCCTGACGTAGCCCATATCTCTTCCGGAGGTTATTTTTTATTCTGAATTTACCTTCTCTTAGATTGGCTGCTGTCTCAAGGTAAGAGAAACAGTCGAGTTGAGCTGTATCATTTGTATAAACTCATTACTTTCGTTAATCTTAAGGATAAATTATAAAACTTAAATTTTCTTTTTATTTCTTTCGAAAAATGAGAATCGATAATATTATATGCTGAAAAGCTCGATCGGTTCTATTCCAGAAAAAATGTACAAACGAAAAGCGAAAAAACGTTTGCAGTAGATTCCTCTCTTATGGATTTTGTTCTCTTAGGATGTAGGCAGTCATGACTCTCCACGATTTTCTATCCATTGTAGATTTAAGCAAAGTTATTTTTGTTCAATATCCTCCTCTCTGTTCTACCATCTATTTATAGAAACTAGTTATATAAGTTGCGCTCTGTTTCATTCTTTTTTATCTTCAGTGTAACCTTTGAATGTCAAACATTTAAAATCTTCTTTCCTCATCATGTGACCAAGAAATTTCAACTCACATTAAAAAGTTTTAAATTTTGCGTTTCCATTTTTCTTGGGGTTTCCTCGTTCACTACATGCTCGGTCCATTGTATTCTTAGCAGCCTTCTGTAGAGCTACTTTTCTGCTAGCTCAAATTTTCTCTTTATCTGGGAGGAAATTGACCAACATTCAGTGGCATGTAGGAGGATTGATATTACATGAAAGTCCAGCTGTCTTTTCATTGTTTGTAATGAAATAATCCTGTTTCTTTGTAATTTTTTAGGTTTTGGACTCCATCTTTTGCTGCCCCAACACACCTACGAATTTCGGCCTCATATTTTAAATCCTCTGTTAAAACACTTCTCATATATTTAAAGATAGCAGATCGAAACTAATATTTTACTCGGGGATAAGATAAAAAATATAGAATCGAGACTCTTCTAAGTTTAACATCTGATTTATCTAGCTTCACTTTTAATATCTGATTTACGCCACATCATTTTAACATTTGAATGTGCAGTGGATATCGGCTCTGAACGAGAAATCGAGGATCTGAGTTCGAATTCGTTGCATTCGCTTATGCGCAAATACTCTTGCGAAAAATATGAAACAATCTAGTCTCCCTCTAGTTATGTGTTAAATAGCAGAGCAGATTGGGTTCTATAGCCTTGGTTGGCAAATGATATACCGCAGAAAGTAAAGGTAATCTACTACGTGAAAATATTCTACCCAGTCAGTCAAGCTTGTTTCGAGACATGATCACCGAAGCGTGTATCACGTATGGCACTTAACTGACTGACATTTTAGCATAATTTTATTCTCCACTATTAACATAGAATTTGGCCTCACCGCATTTAACATCTAATTTAGATGTACACTGACTCGAATCATTCTCGATCTCTCCATTTGTACTGAGCTTCATAGAGCTTTTTGTCCCAAACTTGTGCAACGTGGGTGCTTCCTTGACAAGTGTAATGTTAACTTTTTCAGATGAGGATCAACCGTTATCGATCCTAGATATCCTCATGCACCTTTTAAACTCTTTCTATACTCCCTTACAACATTCCCAATTAGTAAGCCTCTACCCTGAGTAATAGTTAGGCTCTTTATTGGGTGGATAATGGTAAATAAATATTGGGTGGATAATGGTAAATAAAAAAGTCACCTTTTTTTAAGGTCCAGGGTATGATGGTGAACTGCATCCGGCAGCAAGGCCTATGATTTGGAGGTTGTGAAGAACATGGAACCACATTTAAATTTAGCTCCGACCTTTTTATAATCAGATCAAACTCCACATTTTATCATCTGATTTAACTGCTCCAATTTTAACATATGATATTTTTAACTTAACTTTGACCCAACATTTTCAACATATGACTTATCCCCACATTTTAAAAAATATGATTTAGGCCCACACTTTTAACAGATGATTAGCCCTACACTTTTAACATGATTTAGCACCACATTTTAAAAATATGATTTAGGCCCACACTTTTAACAGATGATATAGCCCTACACTTTTAACATAACCTTTAACCCCACATTATAAACATGTGATTAAATAACATTTAACATTTTAACATTTGCGTTCTGTGCCATCTCTGGATTTCGACGCTTAATCTATAAAACGGAATCAACGAAAAGAGTCATTTATTTTTGGTGTTTGTTGTATTAAAAGTAATAGCTCAGATTCGAAAAGGCAGTAGAAATAGCATCACAGGAGCACATGTCGCCCATTGGCTCAGCATATCTTTGCGGGTGGTATTAACCGGTTGCAAACCTATGTTATATATCGACAAACAACAAACACACATATATATAAAAATATGAAGTTATATTTTTATTAATGACGATGAACCGTGTAGAATAGGGAACAGAGAATTGAGAGAGCGCGCTTCTAATGGGTTGACGGGAGTGTAGTCTTATCTGTTGTGTCTCTCTCTTCACCGGCCGATCTCTGTTGCTCCTCTACTGGCGAATCCGTGTGCCGAGGTCTTTTTATAATCTTCCAGAACCGGGACTTTTTCTTCCGGTTTTGCCTCGCCCACGCACACCCACGCAATTCTCAGAGACACCTGTTCTGTTTGCCTCTGTAGTTATTTCCGCTGCTGCCGGAAATAAGGTCAAACGACATCCGTTCCTTTCAACGACCGGAAACACCCTCGCTTGCATCAGCCTTCCTCGGGTGGGGCCAGATTGTTATATTACACCTATGTTCTTGGAAGGCATATCGACGCTTTAGTATTTCCGAAACCCTCTGTTGAATTTGAGCCATTCTGGACTTATATTCAAAACTGAGACAAGTGCAATTCATCACTGTCAGAATGCCCTTCTCATGAGGCACTAAGGCCAATTACTGACTATTCTTACATTCGCATTCTCTAATATTATAATAATGCTGGCCCTGCACTGCGTATTCTGTAACAATGATTTACTTACACACATTTCAGTGAGTCAGTTAAGTGCGCTTGGGCGATCATGCCTCGAAAGAGACATGACTGACTGGGCAGAAGATTATCCCGCAGTAGTTTGCCATTGTTTTCTGCGGTAGACTGGTTGCCAGCCAAGGCTATAGAACCCAATCTGTCCTATTATTTAACCCATAACTGGAAGTAAGAGACGGATTAATACCTTTCCCAGGGGTATTTGTGCCTAAGTGAATGCAATGAATTTAACTGGAATTCGAACTCGGCTCCTCGATTTCTCGTTCCGAGCCGATATCCACTGCACCACAACGCACATTTAACATAGCATTTAACCCAAACTTTTAACATCTGATCGATCCCCTAACTCTTGATATTTGGTTTAGTCAACCCACTTTTAATATTTGATTTTGGATTTCCCACTTATGTATTTAGTGTTGTTGTGCTTAATATAGACATGTACATACATTTGTCAAACTTGGTGTGATTTCGTGTACGGCAAGTTGGATTTCAACCGGAGATTACAAGAGGACACTACAAAGGAGCTCAATAGGACAGTTAATGGATTCAAAAGGAAAAAAGAAAAAAATTCCATGCTCATTGCTAACGGTAAAATTACAGAACAACCATTGCCAAATAATCTATAACCAGCCGATATTAATAAAGACGTAAATATCTCTCTCTTCACGGGTCATTTTGTTTGCGGGCAAGTATGAGTTAAAATATGGGCATGTGTCCATAAACGTACGAGAGTTGCTTGAGTATAAGGAATCAAAAATGCGTATTATAAAACTGCGTATTTCACAGTTTGGAAAGAACTGTTGCCATAAATATGTGTCTATGTACGTACGTATATGATTTGCTTAATTAACTCTATTTTTGTACGTTCTATTTTATGATTTTTTTTTCCGTGCATGTATAGAGGAATAATAGAAGTAGTTTTTTTATTTTATTAAGAACAAGTTAGAAATTAGCAACAAAACAAGCGTCTATAATATCTTAACATTTTTTATACATATATTCATCCGCAGACAGATCTCTTTCGCTGTATCACAGCTCATCAGTACGGTTACACATCCGATTGATTCTAGTCAGGATTGAAACCCGTCCAAATTGACAGCAGCCGGCGATTCTACCTCTGAGCCATGAGCGCTCGGTAGAGGAAGGATCCGAATGAATAAGAAACGAAGAAAATAATTGCAACGTTCTAAACATTAATTAAAAATAAGTATTCAATATAAAATAAAAGCAATGAATATTTATTATAAATTATACTTTAGAACATGTACAAACTACAAGCTACTACACAAATGTACATTTTGTTTCGACATTAAAAGAACAATGTTTCATCAGGTAGTAATGATGATGGTGATAATATGTAAATGGATGAATTGTCGTCAAAATTACACAAAAACGATTTTATCAGATATATTTATCAAAATTACACAAAATATATTAAAATACTAAAGAGTAGATTTAGTCAATAAAATCGCTATTAGCTTCAACCACGGCCGACAGACAACTTCGGAATCACCTGCATCTCTTCTGGACGATGTCCTTGTTTAAGTTGGTGAATGCTGCCATAATCCTTGCATTCAGTTTATCGTTTGAGTTACGAGGAGATTTGTTGATCTCTCGCTCAACTGCGCCCTAAACATAATAATTAAGGGGATTGCAATTTGGGGGGTAAGATGGCCAGATGTAAGGGGTGATGTCACAGAAATTGTCTGACAATCATGACTGGATTTTCCTGCTTGTGTGGCATGAGGCAGAGTCTTGTTGCCGGATTTAGGGTTTTCCAGCACTTTTGATCCAGAGCAGCACTACTTCCTCAAGGCACTTGATGGAGGCCTCCCTGTTGAGTCTCAGATCATGTGGGAAGATAAATGGGCGCATAACGTCACCATCACTAGAGTAAGGACATCAAACCTCTTCATAATCACCATTAAACTCATTTAATCTAATTCCGAATCCTATCCAATATCCTCAGATTGACACCCAAGCACTCTGAAATATTCCTTTTGTAGCTTCCGGCGCGAATGCTAAGCAGTAAAGCATGCCAATTCTAAATTTTTGGTACAGTGTATTGCGCCATGATGATCTTTTATCTTACTATATTTTTGAAAAAACAAACACGCGAAATTAATAATATAAGATGGTGACAATTTACCCATCGTACACACACACACACACACACACACACACACACACACACACACACACACACACACACATATATATATATATATATAATAAATAATCTGTCATTCATAATTCAAACATTTAATGTTACGTACGCATTGTGGGTAGATGTTAAGCCTGTTACATTTGTTACAATAATATATATATATGTATATTCGTAAATATAACAAACAATGAATATCTATTGTTTAATCATGAACCGTTCTAAACATCGTATTTTATCTTTAATTTCTGGTGAAAATAAAAACAAAAATTGTCCAACATTTGGTAATTTTTTTATTACGATTGTCCTTGATCTAAGTCTTCGGCTCACATGAGCCATCTTTAGAGTGGTTATATGGATATTTACACAAAGATATTCACCATCAAAGATTTTATTCTGTTATGTTGACATAGAAATTTACTATGCGACGATAGCGATCACAGAACAGCAGACGCAGGTCGTGAATTCATGACGCGGTTCTTTGACGCAAGAAAGGCTTCGATCGAAACCTAAACTCTTCTATCAGCGCCGGGAGAGGCAAGCAGAAGTCGGAATACAGGTGCTAAAGTACGGCCTTAAACAGGCGGTGGAAAGGACAATCACCAGTAATCAATAGTCAAATCAATAGGTTAAGTTTATCAGAATAGTTACCATGAAGGTATTTATAGAAGAAATCGGGGAAGCTACCTTATGGCGGTGGGAAAGTGACTGAAGTGACTGACTTATATTTTGGACTGCACTCATACGAATCGCATTCATTCATTTCGCCAGATCTAACCTTCACGGTTAGTACCCGACATGCCATTCACATTGTAGCAAAGTACCCACATTCCACCCGTAAAAAATAGGTCACACTCTAACTGCTTTTTACAGCCTACCATTCTTCTGTGACTCCCAAAGATGATGTTTTTCCGATTACTAGAATCTTAACCTGTTCATGTGTTAACCGTTATCTTGTCCTTCTATTCATATATACAGTCCCTTAACGTAACGGACTAACTCAAGTGGCCGTTAGCCCTTAAAACGGGTAAAACATACTGTATAAACAAACGTTATCTTAAACTTTCATATTTCAGTTATCTTTTAGTTAGCATATATTATTAATATTAATAAGGATTCAATTTCTAGGTTTCTTACTGAAATCGAACTGTGCTACTAAAAATTTGAAATTATCTGATTGATAGCCAATAGAAATATCAATGTATTTAGTGCTGTCCCTCTCATGTGTCGGTCATTATCTGTTGAATTTGATATATTAATGGGAATCAGACGGTTGTCCTACAAGGAAATTTTACACATGTCAATCACGTCGCGGAAACTTCGTAAACGAGCCGCTTTAACGTTTGTCATTAGCCCTTCTAGCGCGAACTAACCTCAAACATCTTGTCTTGGAACAATAATAAAAATTCACATCTTTATGGCCAATTCTGATTAAGGAGATATTCGCCACTTCAGAATCAACGCACTTTTGTGGTACACCTATTGGAGGCTTACAGCCATATCACGTTGAATACACCGGTTCTCGCTCGATCACCGAAGTTAAGTCAACGTTGAGCCTGGTCAGTGCTTAGATAGGTGGCCGTTTGGGAATACCAGGTGATGTAAGCGTTTAGTGACGGATGTTCGTTGTGTTGCAGTGGATATCGGCTCGGAAAAAGAAATCGGTGAGCCAAGTTTGAATTCCAGTCGAATACTCTGCAGTCTGCATTCACTTAAGCACTGGCACCATTGGGAAAGGTATTAATCCATCCCTTCTCTTCAAGGGTAGGACTTGGGGACCCTGTCCTTAAAAAACAAATTCGAATGAATTTTGATACTTGAAAAGAAAAAAAGTATTACTAGACACACAAAAAAACTTATATAAAAACAACAATAAATTGTTGAAAGAAAAAGGTATGACCAGCAATGAATAAATAAAATTTAGTTGGTAATAAATGACCCGCCAAGGTTGATATGCCATAAAAACAAAACAACCAACCAACAAGCATCTATTGGATAGATATATGGATATAGTGTAGGATGGACAGATACGAACAGGCTGACTGATATAGAAAAACTAGTAACATCATATAAAAGCTAGATATTATTCTATCTAGCTCTTGAGATAGTATGAACTGTCCATATCAGAATCCGCAGATATATAACATTAAATGATATCTACGAGGATCGTTCAAAAAGTTCTAAGCCTCAACAAGAAAGAAGAATCATAACTTAACATTCTTCTATGTTCTGTTTCCCTTCAGGACGTTAGCGATTATGGCCTTTCAAATCATCTTCTCAACACGCTTTTTCCTGTTATCCCCCCCCCCCCGAAACCCCACTGTCATCCATTTGTTCAACTTTATCAACTATGCGTTTTTTTAAACTTGTCTCTCTTCCTCTCTATCTGACCTGTGTGTATTAGATCCTTCAAGCCTCACTTCCTCATTACATGTCCCAGAATATCAACTGTCTTTTCCTGATGTTAAATATAAGTTTCCTTTTCATTTCCATTTTCCAGAACCTCCTCGTTGCTCATATGTTCGGTTCATGGTATCCCCAGCCTCTTTCTGTAGAACCATATTTTGGTTGATTCAAACCTCTCCTTCATCGCTGAGGATACTGTCCAGTATTCACTGACATAGTGAAAAACAGACATCACATAACAATCCACTACTTTCTTTTTTGTTTCCAGTGAAATGTTCCAGTCTATTCATAATTTATTCGGCTTTTAGAATGCTTTCTTGGCCATGCCAATTCGCCTTATAATCTCAGTGTCGTATTTTCCGTCATTTGTTAGAACACTTCCCAGGTATTTAAATTTCTGTACCTGTCGATTTTAGTATCAATGGACTTTAGTTGTCAACGCACTACCAGTTTTATAAAAAAAATACCAGTTCTTTTAAAAAAAATAATTCAGATGTTCGTTCTAATCTCTGTGCAGGTGTGACACTTCTAAAAATAGACAAAGGTCCAACAAGTCATAAATTATCTACAAAGAAAGGTATGAGTGTAAAGAAGCGGTCCGCGGAATTCAATCGAGACAGGGACTGCACAGAAAATGACAGTGGTGATGGACGTCTTATTCTTTAACAGAAAGCTATGTTCATAGGCATTAGTTCGTTAGGTACATATTTCTTTTGACCCAGATCTTGGAGATGAGCACGTTTTCTGCAAGATAGGTCCTTAGTATGTCGAAACCAGAGCAGAAACTAAAAAGGGTTGAAATTCCCAGGACATTTCTGGCTGATTATATTGAGAATTTACACCACAGATGAGTGGCTAAAGATGAATCCTGGGTTTACCACTTCAAACATGAATAAAAAATTCAAAGCAAACAGTCAAAAACTCAGGTTTTTCATTCCGAGAAATTCAAGTGTCTTTTGGCAAGGGAATGGCTTCTGCATTTTTTATGATTCTGAAAGCGTAATTATAATTGACTACATGAAAAAGGAGAAAATTTTAACGGAGAGTACAGTGAATAAGAATTGACAACAGAAGGAATCAATAAAGACAAAACGCAGAGAGAAGCTGAGGGCAGGTATGCGTTTGCTCCAGTATAACCCAAATGTTCATGTTGTTAAGTGAAACAGGTAGTTGTGGCTTTGAATTGCTGTCCTATCCCCTTTACTCACCAGATTAACTCCATCTTACTTCTTCCTTTTTCCTAAATTCAAATCTCACCTGCGTGGTCACCATTTTGGAAACAATGATGATAGCATATGTGCTGTGAAAAAGTTTTTAGAGAAACCTGATGCCACATTATCCCGTGATGGGATTACCATGCTTAAACATTGTTGAACCAAATGCATTGATATAAAAGAAGACACTATTGAAAAAATAAGGAAAAAACCACTCTCGTTTCTCCAGCTATTTCTGGGTGAGGCCTAGAACTTTTCCGCCGACCCTCTTATATGTTTTGCCTACGAGTGTCGACGGAAAGATTCATAGGCTGGTCAATAAGGGAATGTGACTAAATAAGATTAATTTTTCAACGTAAGATCTCTTAGCGGTTTACACACATCTTCAATTGGTGTTAGAGTGCTTGTATCTCATTGGTGAAGAATCTTTCATCCTGTTGGTAAAATTAATCAACAATAGATGTAATGTTATTATCACTGCGATACAAAGTATTTTTATGTTGGGAAACAGATGTTAATCAGATATTGGGAAACATGTTAATCAGATGGGGCCAAATCAGGGTAAAAGGCACTTTCATTCACAGCATCTATTGAAACCAAGGAATTGTCCGCTGAAGCATTGTCATGGAAAAATACCTCTTTCATCAGTTTTCATACATTTTCGCTTAGTACTCTCCATTAGTGTGCGTTGTAGTGCAATGGATATTAGATCGGGATGAGAAATCGGAGAGCCGAGTTCGAATTCCAATCGAATTCATTTCATCTAGTGACGCAAAAATACCCTTATGAAAAGTTTTAATCCATCTGATCTTCTTCTATATATTAGTTGAATAGCAGGACAGAATGGATTCTATAGCCTTGGTTGGTAACCAGTCTACCGTATAAAATAACGGCTACCTACCATGGGAAAATCTTTTGCCTAGTGAGTCATGTCTTGAAAGACACATGATCGCCCACGCATGTATCACGTATGGCAGTTAACTGACCGACCGACTCTCCGTTGATAGTGTTACCTTTGTGAAAATATTCACTAAACCCAATACTTTTGCATCGACAAAAACTGAGTTTATCATCTTCCCTTCGGATGAAACGACTTAAGCCTTCTTTGGGTTAGGTAAGGAGGGATTATTCCACTGTATTTATTGTCGCTTTGTGTCTGACTCAAAATGATAAATCCAATTCTTATGCTTGCTGAGGAAAAGTTCAAAGAAACCATCTTGATCTACCTCAGACGATATCTTATTTTCCCGTGACGTGATCAAATTAGTGCACTTTTTATCAGATGACAGATGTGCCAAGTTCATTGTGCTCAACTCTCTCACGGGATAGGCTAACAGCATTGAATATTTAATCGCATGTCATCCATCATAATGTGTTGAACACGATCAATCTTTTATTCGGTGGTGGCAAATGCAGGACGTCTAGACCTTGGGTCATCTTCAAAACTTTCACTTCCCCTCCTAGATTCAGCTGTCAACTTTTGATAAAGCTGGGTTGTCATCCCTTAATGTAGAACCCGTGTCAGCATGAATATCTTTGGAGACTAAATAATTTTTTGTAGGTATTTGATTACACCGCAATGCAAAATTTTGTTTATTTTCAAAGATATTTGCTACTGAGTACTTTTGAAATCATCTTTGACTAGTCAAATATCAGTTTAACTGGAAATAAACAATAAAGACATTAATAAAAAAAGATGTTTTATAGCGTAAGAACGTTTCAGCCCATCCACGATAATTGTGATCAGGACTTTGGGTTGACCAGTTGAACGTTGTTTTTCACAAGATGCCATTTTGTGGTACGTGATGTGTAGCAAGTAGTCCTACCAGACTGAAAAGTTGTTTTCGTAGTCTTACTTTCACTTTCTTTCTCTATCTCTTGAAAAGTGTATTAAAAAAGAGGATTTTTTTTAATATTATGTTTTTCACCCCAAGAAAGGCAGACTACCTCTGCTAAGCAGGGGGCTGCAGAAAGAGAAAAACAGGGTACAGGATATACCGAAGAAAGAATGGAATTTAAGAAGAATGATGCGATTTAGAGAGAGGAATTGGATTTAGGGAGGTAAGAGATGGGAATTGACGTTGCATTTAAAGTTTTCGAGATTGCAGCTTTCATGGAAGCAAGTATACGGAAGGGAGTTCCACAGATGGGTTGAGAAATAAAACTGCTAGATTCGCTAGAAACAAAGAAGACATTACTGGATTGCTATGTGATGTCAGTTCTTCAATATGGCAGTAAATACTGGACAATATGTTTTTTTAAATCATATCACCCCAAGCAATGCGATAACGCCACTGATGCGCAGGGGGCTACGTAAGAGTAAAAAGATTGGAAAAAAAGAGAAAGCCGGAAACCACATCCTAACCAGGGAACAAGGGATGAGCCTCTTCACCTGTTCAATAGACGTGGGTGGAGTGTGAACCGGGCGATAGTTTAGTCTATCTACTCCAATTGAAACATAAAAGATAAAGGAAAAACTTGAAGCAACTAAAATGTGGTTCTACAGAACGATACTGCGGATATCATGGATCGAGCATCTGGGCAATGATGAGGTTTTGGAAATGATGGAGACGAAAAGAAAATTAATACTGAGCATCAAGAAGAGACAGCTGAAATTCTTGTGACATGCAATTTGGAAAGAAGGCTTGTAGAACCTGATATTAACAGGCCAGATAGAAGGAAAAGAAACAGGGAAAAGCAGCGGATAACATATTTGAAGGGCCTGAGAAGGTGGGTGACAGAACAGGGGTTGCGTGGTGTAACATGAGAAAGTATGCTAAGAGCCACCAGCGAGACGTGGAAAGCGATGATCGCATACGTTCTAAAAGAACAAAGCACATAGAAGAAGAAGAAAGTCATCCCAAAGACCAGTTCATTCGATAACCGTTTGACGCCCTACTACGGGGTCCTCTTTTACCAGAGTACGCGTCACTATGAATAATATATAGCATTTAGGTACTCACCGTAGTGGGATCAAATTGAAGTACTAATCACTCGGATAGTGAATGCAATCTTTCTTGGTTACTTTCAAACTGTATATTTGACCATGAATTTTGAATGCTTCCAAGAAAAGAGAATGTACTTTGACAATCTGTGTTCAAAAGTTTTTATATATTATGGACCCACAATAACTTCATCCAGAAAAAATGGAATGGAAAAAAATGATATTCTAATATTGTGTGTAAAAAGTGGATAAGTTAAAGATTAAAAATTAAAATAAGAACAGCAAAAAATAAATAAGCAATAAATAAATAAATATAAATAAAAAACGCACTTACAGCTTGTTGGAAATGTACTCTATATCTGAATTAATATATATTTCGTAGGGTTAGTCTTGATTGCCGAAAGCCTTCTGCAAAACAAAAAAAAATAGGAGTAGGTTGCGGCGACTTCTCATTGGACACTAGTAAGAAGGCGATAATCCTTGCATAAAAGATGTCCTCTTTTCAAATTAATTAGTGATTTATTGTTTCGATTTATTAATGATAGTTAAATGATTTTTTTTTCACCGTGCGAAAGGTTTTCTTGTAATAATATAAAAAACGACTGTGTGAGATCTATACTGGTTGCTTTTATTGTCCCTCTGGAGGTAATTCTTGCCGACTGCTTGTCAAGGGGAGAAGGGATACAGTGAGCAAGAGAAATTCTCGACCTCAGCTTTTTATCCAGACTACCTACTCGCTTCTTCTTCTATGTGTCCTGTCCCTTCAGGACGTAGGCGATCATGGCTTTCCACATTTCCCTATCCCTGATAACTCTGAGCACGCTGTTACACCTTGCAATCCTCGTTCGGTCATCCACCTTATTAGGTCCTTCAAATATGTTATCCATTGCTTTCCCCTGTCAATTTTTCCCTCTGTCTGGCCTGTTAGTATCAGATTCTCCAAGCCCTCCTTACTCGCTACCAAGCTAAAAAAATTACCTTTCAGAATATTTCAAAGGTGATCCTAAACCAAACGCACGTGTACTAACGCCAGTAGAGAAAAAGAATTATTTTATCTTTTGGCTGAGGGGTGGTGGGGTCTACTAGACAATGACCAGGCAAAAGACGAACAAGGAATTTAACAGGATTTTTTTTTTAAATAAAAAGGACAAAATTAGACAGATTATCTCGATGAAGCAATTATTAATCTAAAAAAATACCCTCTGGACATGCGACGCTTCGCATAATGTGTTTTAGTCATTTCAATTAGCCATTCTTTTGTTTTATATATATATATATATATATATATATATATACGCATCCAGATATATGCAAATAAACACACACACGCATATATATATATATATATATATATATATATATATATATATATATACACATACACATATGTCTTGTTCTCTTGATTTGTTCATGTAAACTGATGGATATTGCTCTTCTTTTCCACTGATTGTAAGTAATTATACTGGAGATGAAGATTTTTTTGTATCCTTCAGTACACCACCGAGAAAAAAAATCATATCTTTCAAATAATTGCATGTTTAAATCAATTTATTTACAGCCTCCTCCCCATATACATTAATCATTTTATGCTAAGCAAGGAAATAAAGCCTCTAAGACGCAAGCGGTTACTCATTGAGAAAAAGTACTATTAAGTTAAGAGAACAATAAAAGAGTAAGAATAAAAAATGATAAAAGATAACGCTTGACATTGCATTTAACTTTTTAAAGATCAAGGTGTACTTGAAAGCAAGAAGCAGGAAGAGATTTCTATAAGCGAGAATTGCCATAGGAGAAACTGTTAGCATAGTACTTACGGTTGCATATAGCAATTTCAAATTTAAATTAATGAGTTTTTGCCTCTAATCTTGTAAGTCTAGATATTACAGAGAAAAGCAATATTTAGTTTGATAAAGTATAAACAATATGGAACATGATCAAAAGTGGCGATATGGGAAGGCTGGTCTTTTACCTGTCTTATCTTAAACTAAGCTAGCGACTATTACTGACCCAAACATTGCACAGTATTTTATGAACCAAAACACATTCTCACTTAGCATTTTTACTACAGCCTGTATAATGCATCAAAGTCTGTATGAAATCCTAACTGGTACCCAAATATACAGTTTCTCTGTATTGATGAAGAATAAAAATAACATTTAAAAGATGAAACCCTAATGAATATTTACAATGAATAATATTTATACGCAAGAAACTAAAAGAAAATAGTAATCTATATCTATATATATATATATATATATATATATATATATATATGTGTGTGTGTGTGTGTGACTGTTCCCTATGCACGCCTACATTTTTCAAGCTATGCCATTCAAACTTTCTAGGGACACATATCTACAGGGAAGTCAGGTCGACACATACATTTTGAGTTTAAGTTTAGTAATTTTTTCTTTCGCACATTTTGGCCAATGGGGACGATTATTTACATTTGCTCCTTAAAACATCTAAGATCTAAGATGGTTGCTAAATTACGTCACAGAAATCAAATCACACGTGTCAAATGCGATTAAAATATTTAAAAAAAAACAAAAAACTTAGCCTTTATATTTAATTTTTATTCCATCGTTTTAAAAATTCATTTGGTCAACAAAAAATGTTAATATTTTTCCCCGTAATTTTGAAACAAAAGAAATATTTTTAAAAAATGCCTTCTTCTTAATGCTGAAAATGGTTACTAACAGCCTCAGCTAACCTTTCCAACTTTTAATAAATGATTTCCATCTACTCCTCTCATTGGCATCTTCCCCTACTCATAAAATGTTCTGAGTTGCACGGGCAACGCCGGGCTATGATGCTATAAAAAAAAAAAAAAAAAAAAGGAGGAAAAACGCAATCTTTAATTTTGGCATAAAATCAGTTAATATTTATTGCACAAAAGTACAAATATGGCACAAGGCCAAAAATGGGGTTGGGGAAGGCTGGTCATCCTCTGTCCTAAATTTTAACTTAGCTATTCGCAATCGTTGACCTTAGCACACCACAATAATCGTTGCACCAAAATACAACATTCTTCCTTATCGTTCTTACTGTATCCACTATAATACCTGAAATACTCGATGAAATCCTAACTCCCATATGTACAATTTTGTGTGGAGGGTAAGGGCAGAAAACAGCAACTTATAAAAATTTCCCTAGTGATTATATTCAATGACAAATAACAATATTTACAAGAAAATAAAGAAAATTCATAAAGGTCCCCACAACGCTTAAATGTGACAGGATATCAGTTAAATGGACGAAATTAATGCAGAACTAGGTAATTAAAAACAATCATTCGACCAAACATTCACTCGAACACACACTCATCCAGACACGAAAACAAATACAAGATACACACTCGAAAAACAAAGGAACGCCTTGCATCTACCAGAGAACGGTGCTTACGTATTATCGGGAGGACCTTTAAAAAAACGACTCAAAAATTAAAGTAAATTATTTATTGAAACGGTTAAAACAATAAAATAACATTACATTTGTAATTCCGGAGGCCAGAACGTCGCAATTGCTTCCAAAAGTGACTCAAAGACATCAGTACAGGCAACATGCTTCCGCCACATGAATTCGGCCAAATACGACTCCAAATGGTGACGTGCAGTGCCACAGTGCTTCTCGCATATACGAATTCCAGTCAATTGTAGTCTTATCGGCCATGTCCAGTTGTTCTTCGCACCATTTGATTGAGGTCAAGTCCTTGGCCCAACAGTAGAAGAAACGGACGGCAGTTACGAACGGCAAACGACTGTCGGCAAACCAATTGTTCAAGGTCCTCCCGATAATACGTAAGGACCCAGAGAACTTACATTTGTCACCTAACGATGGAGGGATGGGAGAATTAAACTAAATTAAGTGGGGGCATAATTAAAAAAGGTCACTGAGAATACATTCTCAAGCTAGTCACATACTTCTACCCTCCCCTTTAAGAAAGGATTCTTCCGTGACCACAGACGATTTGTGACGCTGGCCTTCTCCCGAAATGTTGGCATGTTCATCTCTCAAAGAAGACCGGAACCAAACCAAACCAAACCAAACACCGAGTACACTGAACGATCCGCGCACCCCGAGGAAAATGCCCGGGAACAAACTCCCTAACATGCGCCTAAACGCAAGCCAACAGACTTATCGCGGTTGACCTTGACTTCTGTCACCGTCTCGTACCCACTAATTTCTTTACCGACTTCGTCAGTCTTGTCTCTGCTCGACACAGCAAAAACCTCATCAGATTAGGCTGTGGTGTCAGCACCAAATAGGCAAATTCCGCTTAGAACCATATTCGTCTTTAACTTGCGAAGGTAATGTTTCATCACAAGAACGTTCAGCAATAGCAAAAGCGGACTGCCTTGACGAATGGAACGAAACAATATGAAAGGCTCCGATCGAAGCCAATTCACTTCCACCAGCGCACTGGGGGACGCATAAAGAAGTTGGTTCAAGGTGCGTAAGTTCGGCCCGAAACCGACGGCGGAAAGGACAGCCTCCAAAAACCGATGGTCAACCATATAGAATACCTTGAACTAATGTAAATTAATCAGCGCGGCTTTACTGTCCACTTGTTCAATGATTAAGCGTACTAATGAAGGTTGTCCTGAATAGTCCTTGCCTTGACAGCACTTCTTTTTGGAGCCAATCATACTAAAGAGAACACCTTGCAGTTGGTTGGTTTACAACGGTAAAATGACCGGCATTTTCTGGTTCCCTACACCCAGACAGAGATGGGGGTAAATGCTTCGCGATCTAACATTAATTCAAAGCTCCTTGCCCTCATTAGAGGAAGCACAGTATCTTTCCTAATTGATCCAGATGAGCATCAAAGAGCTTGCATAATAGCTGATGGACTTTGAATACTGAATTTTTAGTCTTTCGACTGCCCTCTATTCAGTTCTTAATATGTTCATGTCCCGACTCGACCCTTCCACACAGTCAGCAGACGAGAGCAACAGTATATCCTATGCTTATCACATGACTCTGTGGCTTGACCTCTCTCGAGGAACGTTAACGACTTTATAACAATGTTTTTTGTAGAGTGACAAATTTGGCGCGAACGCTTGTTGATCACAAAGAACAAAACAACTTTTTTCAACTTTTTGTAAATCCTCTGGATCTAATAAAGCCCATTTAAGATGTGCGTAGCTTTTTGGTCTCTTGAGGAACTACTCTTCAGTGGGGATTTTCAGTGTTTTTGCTGATCCCAAGTAGCAATTCATTTTCTTGATTTTAGTCATTCGTGGCTTCCATATTTTTTTTCTTTTTCTTTATTTTTGGTAATGGCTATAATCTCAAAAGTCATTGTTTATTGAATTTTTGTCTTTTTTAATCCGCCGACAATAGTCCGCCATTATTGATTATTATTTTTTTAAGTTCTTTTTCTTTTTAAGGAAAGCAAAATTTTGTTTTCAAAACGAAAAATAAAAAATATAAAGAATTAAAAAAAATGATATTCTTAAACACATACACAAAATTAAGAACAAATTTAAAGAAACAACAACAAAAAATGTACAAACAAAAGACCGACACAGGTGAGTTTAACAAAAACGGTTTAACGTGAAAACTTACGTTAATTTAAAAAGAAAACGAAAATAAATTTAACAACTTAGAAACGAAAATAAAAGACAGACGAAAAACGTTTGACGTGTAAACTAAAAAGGAATTAATTATCTGTCACGACAGAATTTAAGTAAAACAACGCAAAATTAAATAAAACATTTTTTTCTTTTTGAAAATTAGAACAGCAAAGCAAAACAAATTATGAATAAACTGAAATTAAAAAGCCATACGTGTAAAAAAAATAAACAAACTTAACTAAAAAAAAAAACTTCTTACCAGCTAAACAAAATGGCTGATGTAACACACTCACACACACAAAATAAATAAATAAAACAAATAAATTAAACAAACAAATAGAAAGGAAAAGTTATACTAGAAACTAAAATTAAAAAGCTTTTCGGCCGGTCCGGAATTAAAAGTAAAAAGAAAAAAATATTTACTTAGGACACAAAAAAAAAAAAGAAAGAAGTAACACGTAAAGAAATAAAATTAATGCCGGGAGGGGATTAAAAATAAAATAAAAACTAAAAATTTTATGTAATCAACACGAGAAATAAATCAATAGTTTAGTGAAAAAGAGATGTAAAAAAGAAATTTTTAGCCGGGGGAAGAGTAAAAACTGAAAAAGAAACTTAAAATCTTTCACAAAAAACACTCAGCTAAAAATGTAGGAAAAATTAAAGAAAAACTTAACCAAAAATGAACAGTTCTTCAAACAAAAATATTCCAATTCGGTAGAGCAAAAAATCCCATCTGGCAAGTGGCGAGATTTGCACTGGTTTGAAAATGAAAACAATCCAACAACGAAAACACCGAAAACGAAAGCTAATCAGAAAATTATTAATTAATTACCTTATGCCCCTATCCATATCCCCACAGAACCTCAGAATCAATTTGGAGGTCTATATCAAGTGCCTTAAAGGGATACTGCAGCCTTAGGTCAAGTGGGTGGCTCTTGGATAGTCAAACAATTCCTGCGATCACATCAGGCTTACATCTGGCAATCTAACTCTGCTGACGGTAATCCCTATATTATTACGTGTGGGTTTCTATCTATCTATCTATCTATCTATCTATCTATCTATCTATCTATCTATCTATCTATCTATCCTGATCAATACTCATTTATCTATCTATCTATCTATCTTTGTATGGGATGCTGTAAAATTTATCAGCCGGACCCAGTTCCCCAAATTTATTCAAACATTAAATGTTTTTAGAGGGCGCTTCTGAGTCAATCGAGAGCCTATCACATCTCGTCTATACAAGGAGAGAGAGAGAGAGCGACAGAGAGAGAGAGAGAGAGAATCTTTAGTGCAATCTGTTTATCTATATGTGATCTGTCTGTCTATTTTTTCTGCCAGGTCAACAATTAGTTCTCTTATTCATCAAATATACTTTTTTACTAGTTTCATTTTATTTCGTCCTTGTGCCAAACCGCCAAACGAATTTCTCTAGAAAAGACACGAGAAAGCTACATTATGGCAGTGGAAAAAAAAGAGAAAAGCCCAGTTGCCAGTTCAGGATCTAAAACATTGCAGATTATTTGGATTTTATAAAAAATATCTAAATATGTAGCAGGAGGAGCATTAGACCAGATGCGACAGATTCAAATGGAAGGTATCTAAATATGTAAGGTAGATTATGACGAGAAAAATTGTTTAGCACGTCATTGTGAATCAACTTTGTTAGCAGCTGACCTAGCAACTGATTTAATATGCTCTTTCCAGTTAATATCGGCTGGCAACATTAGTCCGAAAAGGCACAATGAGTTACTTATCTGGAGGTTATATATGATATCATTATTATACGCAGTAAAACCTTGATTTAAGGAAATATCGCTTTCAAGGTAACTGATTTGTTTTTACTGAACGAAGTTAGACAAACGCTAGACTGTGTTTGTTAGACATGTTAACTATTAACTGAGCTGGAAATAAAAAAAAAGTTTTTCTTATTTCAAATGTTATTAAAGTGTTTGGTTACAATGGGGGAGAGTTACAGTGACGGCAATCTCAATCTACTGTATTTAACCCGAGAACAATAACCATGGGTATATAGTACCCAGCACAAATGACACCATTTTAATTACAATTTAATTAAATTTTCAGTACCTGATTTTCTTACATAAGTAATACGTTTTTCAGTTCCTATTAATGTTAACTCAAAGTAAAAAGTTTGCAGTGCCTGCATGTAAAATAGTTCAAATAAAGATTTATATTTAATATTTTTTTACATATTTTCAAAATCAGGTATGATATACCCATGGTTAGTGGTAGTGTAACTTTAACTGTTGATTAATGTGTACTCAAGATCTTTTGCTTATTGTAAACAACTGCACTCGCGTGAGTTCATTTGATCTTTCGCGTGCTGATCTGCCTTAGATTTAACCAGATGTTTATTAAACACACACACACACACACACACAGACACATACATACATCTATCTAAACTTATTATAAATGGAGCTTTGGTGTGTGTGTGTGTGTTCGTTACCTATAGACTCCGAAACGACTGAACGGGTTTTCTTGAATATTTAAACAGTTGTACTATAAGCATCTACGAGTGTTCTTAGCTAGGTTTTGTGTCGAGGTACTCCCGATAAATATCAAAAATCGATAATCGAAAAAATCGGGTTATAGAAGAAGTGGTCCGATTTTAATCAAATTTGATAAACTCATAGACAAAGACGTAAGAAACGATATTCAGATGTTTCACGGTTGCAGTTCTTACAATAGTGCAGAAAATCGATTATATGTATATATAAAAGGCAAGATGTTTGTGTGTGTGTTTGTTTATCTGCCTGTTTGTCTGTATTTTTTCAGCCCTCTTATTTTAGTTTTTGCTTCGGGTTTGGCTCTAAGTAGGTATAATTGTAGTTCTTAGTCTCATCCATGATATCATTTACCCAGAGAACTTATTTAGGCTTCAAAATTCAGTTTACGACGAAAAAGACTTATTTGATATCGATACCAGGAAATCAAAATTTGACTTATATCCATTCATTTTTCTTTCAATCTACGGTTTCACTTTAACTGGAAACAACTATTGCTTTTTAGTCTTTCGTGCCAACGTCCAAAGAGTCTGAACTCCAAGACCATGGATTAGTTTTAAAGCTTTCATTACACCCGAGCAACGCTGGGCTATACTGCTAGTATATTTACGAAAGTGATGAAATAATTAGATTTAAGGCCGTGCACTTCTAGCAATAATATCTTTAAATCGATATTTCAACACACACATATCGATGTCTTATGGACTAGCGGACACACACACAAATTACTGGCGTGTTTCGTATTGTCTCGCACTCTGTTACAATTCAGCTGCGGAGAGAGTCTACATCATCAGCCGGAGACGAATACACCAGTCTTTTCAAATGACCCAAGAGGTAAAATTGTAGGAATTTAGGTCCGGTGAGTGTCGAGGCCATGAAAATTGTTCACTTCTTCTTATCCACCGACCAGCAAACTCTCGATGTAGGTACCTGCGGGCTGTGTGACTGAAGTGTGCGGGAGCACCATCATGCGTGAAGTGCAGTTATCGACGAATAATCAGTGGAACATCGTCGAAGAAATCAGGCATGTTGTTTTCCAGGAAGCGCTTGTACGCATAACCTGTAAGCCTGCTCGAAATTACATGAAGTCCTAATAACCTATCACTAACACCACCAGCCCAAAGGTTGACTAAGGACAACTGTTGGTGACGTGATTGACAAGTGCATGTAGATTTTCCATTGCCTATATATGCTGATTGTGGAAGTTGATTTTTCTAACTTTTATAAACTGTGCTTCATCTGTGAAGATAAGGAAAGCAGGAAAGTTTGGAATAGCATTGCATTGCTGTAAGAACCATTGACAAAATATCTTGTGCAGGGTAATCTCCTGATAACAACGTCTGTACACATTTGAAGCGTCCTAATTTTTAATCAATTTATTTTTTAAACCATTCATTTTTATCAATTTATTTTTTCCCTATATCTAAAAGCTCTGCTCTACTATCTGGCTTGTATGCTATAATACTGACATATGACAACCATCAGTTTTTAATTTGTGCCCCCCGATTATCACGTGCATTAGACTCAGAGTTACATCGAACAGTAAAGAAATGTATATTAATCTTTCGTCTATCTATATATCCATCTATGTCACTCTCTCGATAATGAATTTTTTTTTATTAATACTATACTTTTTATCACTTTAATGGATAATCATATTTGAGCAGGGTATAGGTTCTGCCTATGTATCAAACACTATATTTATTTATATGCGTCTACTGATTTGAATGTTTAAAGAAATCTTGTAAATAAAAAAATGCTCTCTCCGGGAAGATTTGAACCTGAGCCTACCAGGGAAAAAGGAGGTGTTTTTAGATCTGGCGTGCTTTAAATGACTTGGTGACAAAGAACATTAGCCAATCAAACAAGTTTGTGGCGCAACCCTAATCAAAACCCGTTCGTTTCTTCATTAAAACTGATCTCTCTCTCTCTCTCTCTCTCTCTCTCTCACACACACACACACACACACACACACACACACACATATCTAATACTAACATTTCAGAAGGAGTGGGTGTTAATCTGAAAACAATGCAGAATATTCGGAAAGAGTTGGATGAGTTTAATGGTGATTACCAGGGTAATTACCTTATGCCCCCATCCAAATCACCACAGAACCTCAGAATCAATTTGGAGGTCTATATCAAGTGCCTTAAAGGGATACTGCAGCCTTAGGTCAAGTGGGTGGCTCTTGGATAATCAAACAATTCTTGCGATCACATCAGGCTTACATCTGGCAATCTAACTCTGCTGACGGTAATCCCTTTATTATTACGTGTGGGTTTCTATCTATCTATCTATCTATCTATCTATCTATCTATCTATCTATCTATCTATCTATCCTGATCAATACCCATCTATCTATCTATCTATCTATCTATCTATCTATCTATCTATCTATCTATCTATCTATCTATCTACCCTGATCAATACCCATCTATCTATCTATCTATCTATCTATCTATCTATCTATCTATCTATCTAATAATATCAATCTATCTATCTAATAAAATCTATCTATTCGAATCAATACCAATTTATCATCCTATGTATCTATCCTCTTAATTAATATCTATCATTCTATCTATCTATATATCTATCTATATAACTAATAATATCAATCTATCTAATAAAATCTATCTATTCTAATCAATACCCATTTATCATCCTATGTATCTATCTCCTTAATTAATATCTATCTATCTATCTATCTATCTATCTATCTATCTATCTATCTATCTATCTATCTATCTATCTATCTGTCGCTATTACGTAGTTACCAGTGTCAACCTGAAACCCCAAATCAAAACTGACACGATCATACTGATCGTAAAGAAAAGCTGTTATTCAATAAGACGAATAAAAATGATACAAATTTCAACGAACGAGAGCAAACTGCAAAAATAAAAACAAAAACATGTAAAAGAAACAAAGTACGAAAATAAAGAGAATATTATTGTAACCACGCGAAACAACCAATCTCAAATGAGAATGTTAAATTCAATACTTATGGTTTTACAATAGCAATAATATTATTATAATTACTTTTTGCCTCTTTTATTTATCCTATGTAGGCCAGATCTAATTTCGCGCCAGCGACGCCATTACAGAACACAAAGAAGAGAATAACATTTTTGTTCTTTTTCTCTTTCATCTTCGGCATTTTTATCAGCCAGCCTCAGTTTTATTTATTTACTTTTTGCTTTGTGCATTCACTCAAGAGAATAAAATTATATCATATAATGTTGTTCTGTCTACGAATGCTATGTTTGTAGTTCAATATCATTTGAAGGGGTGATATTACATGAAATTTATAATTCTTGAAAGACAAGTAAAACGGTATATATATATATATATATATATATATATATATATATATATATATATATATATCTTTGGGTCTTTGTAAATATATATATATATATATGCATATATGTGTGTGTATGTGAGTATATATATATAATTTAATGTACAAAGACATATATATATATATATATATGTGTGTGTGTGTGTGTGTATGTCTTTGTAAATTAAATTATATATATATATATATGTGTATGTCTTTGTACATTAAATTATATATATATATATATGTCTTTATACATTAAATTATATGTATATATATATGTCTTTGTATATATATATATATATATATATATATATATACAAAGACACATACACACACATACATGCATATATATATATATTTACAAAGACCCCCACACACACATATATATGTACACACAAATACATATATATATATATTTACAAAAACACGCACACACATATATATATGTACACACAAATACATATATATATGTATATATATATATACATACACACAAAGACATATATATATATTTACACACACACATATATATATATACACAAAGACATATATATATTTACACACACGCATGTATATACACAAAGACATATATATACATATTCACACACACACACACACACACACACACACATATATATATATATATATATATATATAAGAATAGAAAGAAATAAAGAAAATCACAACCACATTTTGTTCAGAAATATATCTCTTCTTACGCCTTCCACCCCAGCGAATTTAACGCTGTAAAAGAGGATGTCACCATTGATTAAGCAGCTGTGTTTGTTGTGAAATTTAATATAAACTTACAAATGGAGGCGGCGGGTAAAACCTTTGTAAATAGGAGAGTTCTGAAATGACAAAACGTCTAACCAATCAGAAGGAAATCGAAAAAAAGGTATGCTTTTAATGTTATTTGAAACGATTTTTCTAAATGTTTTTGCTTTGAAAGTTGCAAATGTCTGTAAAAGTTGTAACAATGTCATATTTTTGAGTTTTTATTTAATGTTTTGACAACGAGACTTTGTGTTTTCATAATGACACCACCCATTTTGTATGTACGGAACAAGAAATCCGTTTGATGTGGACTAATTGTTAGGTAGAGAATTTCAGTGAAAAACATTTTTTTTCTTTTATTGTTTTTCCGGGTTACGTTAAAGTGATATTTTAGTGGCGTCTTTTGATACCCTAAAGCACACAATGATTCTGATTTAAAAAAAAAAGAACAAAACGCATATTTGTTAGGAAAAGGAAGAGCCAATAACTGAGGTTCTAAAGAATCCGGGCGCTTAAAGAGAAACTCTTTAAACTCTTCTAAAAAGTTTAATTAATTTATGAATTAATTTTTGGAAAAGTACCAAACAACATCATGCTTAACTTTATAAATTTTCATAAATATTCTGGGCTTACGGCCATGTCACATTGAGACATGGATTTCCATATGATCACTAAATTTAAGCAAACCTCGAGTCTGGTTGTGTATCTAGAGTAGGCTAGAATGAGATTTGAACACGATATGCCGATTTCATTTGCTATGGAGTAGGCAAAAAGAAACAACTTTATATAGTTTCCTTAAGAAATAAATAAAAAAGAAATCAAATATGTAAAACGTCATAATCAAGAATGTTCTGAAGAGACATGGCATTAACATCAACATCAACAACAATAACAATAATAATAATAATGGTAATATTCACCGAATGCGTAAATGTAGCTTTGTCAAATGATATGTCCCTCCAGGGCGTAGGCAATCATGCCTTTCTTTATTTCTGAATTACATGACTTCTTGAGGAAGATACTAGAGTGGATACAGAGCACAGTCTGTTCTGCCATTGAAATCATATGTGGGGAATGGATTCGTGACTTTCCTAATGGAGATTGTGTGAAAGTGAATGCAGCATAATAACGGGGAACTTAGCTTTTATACCAATAGTGGGACATTATCATCATGTCTACTAGGTTGGTTTAGGTGTACAAAAACATGACTGGGTAGGAAAAGTAATCAAGCAGAAATTATGCAACCGACAGACAGTCTAAAAACTTTAAGCGTTTGAACAATCCAGAATCTCTATATTTTTAAAGAATATTTTGTCGTGATTTTTTAAATTGAAACTGATTTCAATCCAAGATCAAAGACTAGATCTTTTTTAGGAAAGAAATTTGTTAAATTTTGAATTTCGATTCTCCCAGCAGAACAAATGAAAAAGAAATTGAATCCTCAAAAGATATCTGGACACCATGCATGAAAAATGAAAATTAACTGAAGATTTTTGCCAGGCTGGTTGATGCGTGGATCACACTCAAAGAACCATTCAAAGAGTATGGAAGAACCGGGTGGTAGACTAAGAAGTATCTGCTCGAATACTGTAGCAGTAATAGTAGGCGTGTGTTCTGATCGTCAGCATTCCAAGAACAGGTGATCTGATAACTCATCGAGCATAATTTCCAGAATTTTAGGATGAAGCCAATACAAAAATGAAGACGTATACTGAATATTTTCATCTTGGTAACTCACTGTAACGTTCCAAGTAGATTTACCTTATTTTCTATCAGCAAAAGAATTCTTCAATCCATTTTTGACTAATTTTATTTCTATGATGACCTGCTTTACAAATAAACACACATTGAAATATATATATATATATATATAGTGTATCGAGGGAAGAGATAATTTTCTAAACATGTAGTGTTAAATATAAGAGACAATGAATGTCTATTATGTTTAATCATAAGCCGTTCTAGACATCGTATTTTGGCTTTAATTTCAAGTGAAGATAAAGACAAAAATTCTCCAACATTTGAAGATGGCTCATGTGAGCCGAAAGCTTAGAACCAACTTAAGAAAAAATTATCCAAATGTTGGACAATTTTTGTCTTTATTTTCACCTGAAATTAAAGCCAAAACACGATGTTTAGAACGGCTCATGATTAAACATAATAGACATTCATTGTCCCTTAAATTTAACAGTATATGTTTAGAATATATATATATATATATATATATATATATATATATATAAGTGTGAGTTTGTAACCCCGGATTTCACGCTTTTGCGTTCGTCTGACAAACTTTGTCTGACAGAGTTTTTCTGACAATCGCAAAAGCGTGAAACCCAGGGTTACAAACTCACACTTATCTAACTTAATATGTTAGCTTTATCACTGATTTTGAGCGCTTTCAAATAAGTACCGCGCATATATAATATATAAATAATATATATATATATATATATATATATATATAACAAATTCCATATTTATATACATACACATTTTACGCACGCACACACGTATATATATATATATATATATATATATATATATATATATATAAGCGACGGGAGAGTAGAGTATATATATATATATAAACTACGCGGTTATGGTATTACCGGTCGCCTGCTTGACCTAATCCAATCTTTCTTAAATAACCGCAAAATGAAGGTCGTTCTGAATGGGCGCGCCTCTTCGTCCTACAGCACGAATGCTGGTGTCCCACAAGGCTCTATCCTGGGCCCAACGCTCTTCCTTATTTTCATCAACGACCTCCCAGATGAGATCGGGTCCCAAGTAGGCATCTACGCAGATGACACTACAATATACTCCCGCTCCAGTAAGAAACCTGTCGTGGCGGACAGACATAATCTCGCTGCTGACCTTGAGCGGGATCTACACTCTGTGGTGAACTGGGGCAAGAAGTGGCTTGTCAACTTCAATTCCTCTAAGACCAAGCTGTTGTCTGTCAACCATTACAGGCAACCTCTTCTGCCTCCCATAAGCATGGACCAGATGATTCTCCCGGAGAGTAATACACTACGCCTCCTCGGACTTACCCTGTCCTCAGACCTCAAATGGAAGCACTATATTGAATCCATAGCAAAATCTACTGCTAAGAAGATTGGGTCACTATGTCGATCCAGGATGTTTTTTCCACCTGAATCCATCCTGCATATATACAAGTCAACCATCCGTCCGTGCATGGAGTACTGCTGCCATTTATGGTCAGGTGCCCCTGCCGTTCTCCTCAGTGTTCTTGACAAGCTCCAAAGGAGAGTCTGTAATGTGATAGGTACTGATCTGGCGACTCGTCTGCAGCCACTTTCCCATCGTCGAAATGTGGCCTCCCTCTGTCTCTTCTATAAATACTTTCATGGCTTCTGCTCGGATGAGCTTAAGTCACTGATGCCTCCTCAACAGGTGTTTACCCGTTCAACCAGACTGGCAACTGGGTCCCACCCATTCACAGTCAGGTTAGCCAAACGCAGACGACAATTCTACTCCTGCAGCTTCCTCTCTCGCACTTCCCGCCTGTGGAACTCACTCCCGTATTCTTGCTTTCCTGATGGCTACGACCTCCAGAAATTTAAAAGCAAAGTTAATACTCACCTACTAACCACTGGAATCTAGCTCTCTCCCCTCCCCTGTATAACCTTCCCTTTCTCTCCGCCCATGTACCTGTCATTGCACCTGCTTTCTCAGTTTTCTATTGTTCCCTTCTAACTAGCTTGTACTCCTCACTCTTTTCTAATTAATCTTTCTACATTTATGTAACCCCCTGCACATCAGTGGCGTTTCTGCCTTGCTCGGGGTGAAATGATTAAAAAAAAAAAAAAAAAAAAAAAAATATATACTCTACTCTCTCTCTCTCTATATATATATCTAAACGACGGGAGAGTAGAGTATACATATATATACTGGACTCTCCCGTCGTTTTCCATGCATGACTGCCAAATAGCTCAATCCAGATTACTCGGCCATAGTCGTGAAGGATGTTGCAAAACAAACTACACATATTGGAAGACTTTGCTTTAAAAATGTATTCTTGTTAATTTTACTATAAAAACTGTATTCTTGGTCATTTTACTATGAATATATATTGGTCATTTTTATATGAAAATGTATTGCTGGTATTTTTACTATAAAAATGTATCTGTGTATTTATATAGTGTTTTGTTTTTGTTAGAGAGTTTACTATTTGCCTGAAGCTGGAACTCTAACAAGTGTTACTACTTCGGTAATAGATAGACATGGGAATAATAGCAATTATGACGTGATTCAACGCTGTTTAAAATCTCCGATCTACCTGTTGCTGCCAGATGTAATTTATCGTCATACCCAGAACTTGAGCCCATCATTGGAGCGTAATATATACATAGTGCTTGACAATGTTGAGTTGGATGTATTTAGTAAATATATATATATATATATATAGCACTCAAATCTAACTCTAAAAGAGTTATAAAATGATACACCAAGAAAAAGGGTTCTACGCACTAGAGGGTTGCAATTTTTTATTATTTTACCACAAGCAAGGCGATATAGCCATTTAGACGCAAGGGAAGGAAACATAAAAATGCGATATGTAACAGTTGACCATAGCATTGAAGAGGTTAAGATAAGAGTGATGAAAAGCATCCTCTTGGGAGTCTGTCCCTCAAATCAGAAAGAAGCGCATTTGAAGGGTTATCTATTGAAAAGAGAGGACAATTAAAGAATCGGATTGAATGAGACAGAAAATAAATGCTTAACGTTTCATTTAAATTTAGGAAAATGGTTGTTGACAGGAAATCAAGAATCCGAAAAAGAGATTCACAGGCGAGAAGAAACTGTTAGAATAGGATTTTATTTTTTCAACAGTAAAAATGATGAGACCTAGTCGCCAATCTAGTTCTGTACTTAAATTCCTGAAGTCGTGGTATCAAAGAAGACATTTCATAGAATTATCACTAATAAAATTTTTCCGTTGTTGAAAATATAACATTGCGTTCAAAACATTTAGTGCAATCCATAAAACTGTGTTCAAAATATTTGAATTAATGATGTTAAGGAACGGATATGCCGTTAAACTTACAACAAAATAAATAAATAAATACTTAAATCCTAACTGCAACACAGATATTGGTTAACTAAGCGAAAATAATTCGGGACTAAAATTGACTCGTTTAATCCAAGTTATACTCACAAAATCACTCGCTCATCCAAACAATAAATCGACCGTGGTTGTTTATTTGTTTCTAAGATTTTTAAACTTTAAACTCTATAACTCTCTGGTTAAAATCCGCCAAAGTGAAGGTCTTACGCATCTGGAGAGGTGTAATCAGCGTATTATAAGAGCTCCAACCGGCAGGGAGAATATATCTAGTTGAAGGCATACAAATGCGTTCAAAATATTTAGACTACGACATTAAACGAACCATAGAGTTTAATATGCCGCTAAACAAAATCAACAAACCAACCAAACCCAGAGGAAAGTTTATCAGCATAATTGCCAGTAAAATATTTCTACAAAAAGCACAGGGAAGTTACGTTACGGCACTGGAGTCGGGACGTCAGAACAGGACCTATAAAACAGAAGAGTGCTTTTATTGAAAATTTGTTATTATATTAGATTTTAGAGAAATTTTTTCTTGTTTCTTGCAACTTAAATTAAGCTTTGTTTCTGTTTGCAGCGTTGCACAATTATTACATTTAAATCCAGGGTCAATTGTTATCTATCCCCCTTATCCGCATAGTCACACCTTACTATTTAAGTCATTCATTTATACAACGGACTTCATTAATTATAACCATTTTAACAGCAAGCCTATATGTGCGTTGTGGTGCAGAGAATTTCAGCTCGGAACGGAAAGTCGGAGAGCCGAGTTCGAATTCCAGTTGAGTTCGTTGCATTCCCATATGCGCAAATAACTTTGGGAAATGTATTAATCCATCCCTTCTTCCTGTAGCGGTGGGTTAAATAGCAGAACAGAGTGTCTTCTATAGACTTGGTTGGCAGCCAGTTTACCGTAGCAAGTAATGGCAACCTACTGCGGAGAAAATATTTTCCCCAGTTAGTCACGTCACTTTCGAGATATGATCACACAAGCGTGTATCTGGTATGGCTCTTAACTGACTGATACTTTGAGTGGGTCCCCTGGTTTGTCTTGGGTGAACTTTAGTTTGAAAAGATTCCTATAAAAGCGCTACGTTTGTACAGAAAGTGGAAGAGCATCGAAAAATAAAGAACTCCGAAGAAATTATTCTCAAAAGAAACTAGTTCTTGGGAAATGAAGGTGAACAATTTCTTAAAGTTCGAAAGAACTGGGTTGTCAACCCTGGAGCTTTTTTCAAAGAAACTAAGGTGAAAATTATCTGCAATCGCACGCTACCTGATTTTGAATACATGTGAGTAAAATATCGATGATTGCTGTAATGGTCGCTGTACTATTACGTGGGAAAAGATTTTTTTCTTTTAATAGACCCCAGTGCCTTCTGGTGGATGTATTGATTTAATTTGACGTCAAACTTCAATCAGAGCGAGAACGAAATGAAAATGTCAATAAAATAATAGTAAAGTAGGCTAAAGATTGTTAAGATTGGATCATGGATTATATTGATTAAATTTACTCATATATATATATATATATATATATATATATATATATATATATATATAAGCGTTTATTGGTCAGAGTCAAATTAGACAAGTAAGCAGTTGTATCAAAAAGTGTTCAATACATATTTAATGTAGAGCTTTTAAATATTCTGATATGGAAAAGCAGCTAGTAACGCTATCGGTTAGATTAAAATTAAAAAGCGTTAGATGATCAGTTAACATAAAACGTCTGACGATACCGAAAAGTTAAAACCAACGCAGGGTATATATATATATATATATATATATATATATATATATAATTATTGCTAATCAGTTTTTGGTCATAATTAAATTAGGCCAGTACGCAGTTGTATTAAAAAGTGCTCAATACATATACATTTGTAGAGCTTTTGAGTATTTTTCATTTAGAAATAGTTATTTCCACAAATTAGCTTTCAGTCTTTTGGTATCTTGAGGCTATTGGTAATAACTGATTTTCCGAATATTTTCAAACGCACAACAAAGATTTTTACGAACGTGCGACTGGAATTTTTAAACACCGGAAATTTCACAATTAGTGAAGAGTTACTTAAGAATCTTAAGCACTTTTATCCAGGTTTGTATGATCTTAAGATGTATGTTTTGATGTGATTGCATCTGGACATTATTTCTAATCTTTCATTTAGTAATTCTTTTGGTCTGAACGCAATATTATGGCTAACTTTTCCACTTGGAACAATCTGCAGACATCACAACCGTTGGGCTTTTTCATTATAATCCATGTTATATCAGGGTCTTTTCCGTTTTTTGTTTTAATTTCTACACGTAATTAGCTAGTTTGGTGCAATTTTCAATCAATTCCAGCTTGGATGTAAAATTGTGATTATTCCATCTTTTTTAAAAATCTTTTTTTGTGAATTCCAAATATGTTTTCTTTGTCCATCTGTATCATGTACTTTTGCTTTGTAAATAACTTCTTTTGTTTTACAAAGTCCGTCAAGTAAGCATTTGTTTTTCTTGCTAGATTTGCATTCTTTAAAAATGATATTAGGTTGCACGTTATCTTTTTAAGTTCCTGGCGTTTTGTTTTTTTTATGTAATTTTCTAAATTACTAGTGCAGCTATAACTTAATTTAACTGAATGTCTATTGAATGTTTTATTTAATTCCGGTTTTTCGGAAAGTTATTTTTAATTAATTTAAAAATATATTTGCTCTATTAAACAGTGGGCTGAACTAAATAATGTTTTGCTTTCTAGTATTATTTTTCATTTGCTTTTTAACTTAGGCTTTTGTATTCTAATTTGCCTTTATGACCACTTTCATTTAAGCCCCTTTCATAATGTTTTTTTCTTTCATCGAAGATTGTTTTGTGGGAAGAAGTTTTTGATAATCTGTGTTCTCTTCCCTTCGGGATGTGTTTGATTATGCTAATAGGATTGTTAGATCAAGTATTTACGTACTTTAGAGTTGTATATGTTTCCATATATGGAGAGACATTGCCAGTTTGTAGATTAGGTTCTAGATTGAAGTATTGGACCATTTTTTTTTATTATTTCTACTTCTATCTCAAAATCGAGATTTTTGAAGAGCTTGAAAAAACATTTTTCTTATTTTGTCATTTTTTCTCCTGTTTTCCGGCGCTATCATTAATTCGTCATCTCTGTATAATCCGTGGTTGTCTATGTGGATTATCTCATTATCAGATTATCACTATCTCATTATAAACTAGCTAACAACATGTGGAAATTAAAACAAAAACAAAAAAAGAAGCAAAATACCCTAATATAAAACTGAATATAAAAAAAAGCGAAACGTACAACGATGGCGATGTCTGCTGATTATGCCAAGAAAAAACGTTCGCAATAATATTGTTCGTAGAATAAAAAATATACTATATGAAAGTTCAAAATTAATGTGCAGATATCATCACACTTATAAATACATTTTAGGGTCATGCGAATCGAGATGAAAGTGTTTAAGATCCGTAAGTAACTCCAACCTAATTTTGAAATTTTCTGTTGTTTAACTGAAGATACCGAAAGGTTGAAACCTAGGTTGCGGAAATAACTCGCTTCCAAATGAATATATATATATATTACTGGCGTATGGTACATCATACACTAAAAGTCTGTCTTCTTCTAGAGAGCGCCCATAGCTCAGAGGTAGAATCGCCGACTGACGACAAATCGGTCGGGTTTCCATCCTGAGTTAAAAACAATTGGATGTCTAACCGTACTGATGAGCTGTGATACAGTGGAACAGATCTGTCTGCGGATGACTATATATATATATATATAAAACGAAGGCTGTTAAAAACTCTATTATAATAGTATATAAGTGCCTCAGATTATGCGCTGAGTTTGTCTTTATGTATATCATATTGATCTGGATAGTAGCCATTGAGCGCTCTGTATGGATCTATCACTTTAACAATTTATATTAAATAGCTCTGTTTGGATTGCCTTTTCGTTTAAAAATTTGGCATCATTACCTATATATATATTTTGCATTATTGTGAAAGGGTTGCACTATACAAGGTTGTTATTCGAGGGGAAAGAACAACCAACAAGGTAGTAGATGGAAATAATAGAGGGTTATTGCAATAGAGAGTACGATAAGTGAATAAACAGAGATTAGTAATGTCTTACTAATCTCCGAAGCAAGACGCCGGTGAATGCAGTACTCACTATATATAATTCTCTGTATTTATAAGATCACAATGGAAAAAGTGGGTGTAGGATATTTTATTACACACACACACACACACACACACACACACACATATATATATATATATATATATATATATATATTACAATTAGGAAAATTAGCTGATTAAGTTACCATGGATTTCTTAATTTTAATATTCAATGGCTATGCTTGATAAATCTTTATCTTTTAATTTCTTTTCTTTAAATGTGTATTGACCACTTTTTAATACAACTGTTTCCTGGTCTAATTTGATTCTGGCTAATTGCTGTTTGATAAGCTTATTAACCCTTTGCCGATTATTTAAAGCTAGGGAAGATTTTTAGATCGTAAGAAGTTTTTGGGAAGATAGTAATGGGTTAGTTATACTAGTATTACTAATTAACCCATAACTGGAGGAGATAGAAGAGGTGGATTTATTTTTTCCCCAGGTGTATTTTTTTTGTATGGCATTATTACGTAACAAACGGGAATTGGAACTCACTTTACAGATTAACGCATCTGAGCCGTTATCAATTAGATCAACTCTTATGTTCACGCTTATATTCCCAAGCGGTCATTCCTCTAGATACTGACCGGGCTCGCCGTTGCTTGATTTCTCTGATTCCACGGGAACTGGTGTTTCAACGAAATGTAACCGTAATCCTATATCTTCTTTAGTAGGATTTCTCGAATACGCTGGCCGACAGATCTAAAAAGCACAGTTTGAAGTAAATATAAAAATGGGAAGTTATGTCAAATAAGAGTATCAACTATAATAACTTTTCAATAATAAAAATATTGGATGGAAATTAAGTGTAGTAATTATATATATATATATATATATATATATATATATATATATATATATATATATATATATATATACTATACATATATATATATACTAGATATATATATATATATATATATACATATATATATATATATATACTAGATATATATATATATATATACTAGATATATATATATACTATACATATATATATATATATACTAGATATATATATATATATATATACTAGATATATATATATACTATACATATATATATATATATACTAGATATATATATACTAGATATATATATATATATATATACTAGATATATATATATATATACTATACTATATATATATATATATATATATATATATATGTATATATATATATATATACTAGATATTCTTAAAGAATATATATATTAGAAGTATTGTATACCAAAACAGTAAGAAAACTGTCAAGTCAATAAAAGAGGACGATACAATGAAATAAAAGTCAACCTGAAAAACAAGGCCAAACCAACTAAAAAGTAATTAAGCGGACATCTATTCAATATAAAGCAATAAAGAGGATGCCCATTCACTCCTACATAATAAAAAACAGAAAACACCGGCACAATAATAAGAAAACTAACCAATTACAAATAAGACTACTCACACAACAAAATATAAAATTACACCAAGCTCCATATAAATAAGAACAAACCAAAATATGACAGCAGATCTCCAAAAAACCCAGCCCTGATTAGTGACGACATCATAACGATGTCGCCACGAAAAATTAAAGTCGGCATAAACCTGCTCAGCTAAAGTGACATAATTTAGCGTTGAACCTATTTTTATCCCGATAACGCACTTTCTCTACCCCGATATAGAGCAATTTACGATAAAAAACACGCTCTGCTCGCTAAAGTACTTTTTATCAGTAAAAAAATATCACAACTCAACTATATATATAATGCTGTCATTACTATTGAGCTCTCTAGAGAAAAATTTTAAAAAACAGTTTCCACTTTTGCGATATATGCATTACTCTTCAAGAATGAATTGAGTTCTTTCGCTGACTAGCGTGTGTATACACTGCTTATATACAACACGTTAAAATTTCCTTTTTCTGATTCTATGCGTCTGTGGCTTACAGGGTAGCGAATTTGGCTGATACCAAATCGGTCCACATTCAATCCCAGTCAGAAGCAAGTGGATGTATCTATCCACACTGATGAGCTGTGATGCAGCGAAACAGGTTTGTATGTGGATGACTAATATATATATATATGTTAGGCGCAATCATCAGGCCACATATGTTAGGTTTTACCTCAGCTATTTTTTATATATATATATATATATATATATATATATATAGCTAGATAGATAGATAGATAGATAGATTGTAAACAGAAATAGGAGTTGTTCTAACGAGGGAAATTGGTATAGATAAAAAATGTGTGAGAAGCCGTTAACGTTTGTTTAAAATGTAGATTTATTGTTATTATTATTCTTATTCTTCTTATTATTAAAGCCATTTATTTTTTGTAAAATACCTTAAATGTCCATATATATATAAGTGGTCGGTGAACAGCTCAGAGCGGAGATATGAGTGAGTGTTCCTTTATTGGGTATTTTCCCTTTGGCTTGTTAAATATTTCTCAGTTTTGAGAATCGCTCACTATTCATTTTCTAGAAGATTCTGTATTTTTCTTCTGTATCTGTTATCGATACATTATTATCTATATATATAAAAGGCAATCTGTGAGTCTGTGTGTGACTGTTCCCTATGCACGCCTACATTTTTTAAGCTACGCCATTCAAACTTTCCAGGGACACATATCTACAAGGAAGCCAGGTCGACACATACTTTTTGATTTTTAAGTTCAGCAATTTTCCTTTTCGCACCTTTTGGCCAACGGAACCGATTGTTTACATTTGCTCCGTAAAACAGCTAAGATCTAAGATGGTTGTTGAATTACGCCACAAAGATCAAATCACACGTGTCAAACGCAACTAAAATATTTTTTTATTAAAAAAACAAACAAAAAACTTGGCCTTTATATTTAATTTTTATTCCGACGTTTTCAAAATTCATTTTGTAAACAAAAAATGTGAATATTTTCCCCTGTAATATTGAAACAAAAGAAAAAATGTACCAATGGTTTATTTAAGTCTTTTTTTTTCAGAATTCATATTTCAGACTTCAGAAAATAAAATTAGAAAAAAATAAGGCTTTAACAAAATAATTTTTTATTATAATGATAATTTTTATTTTTATGTTAAGTTCATTTAGTCAACAAAAAATGTAAATATTTACCCCGTAATTTTAAAACAAAAACAGTGTTGTTTACAATGTCACACAAAGCATCAAATTCACGTATACGAAAAAGAAAACAAAATAGATTTTTTTAATGGCAGTTTTTAACAATTTTTAAACATCAATTTTTATATAATTATTCTTTTATATAACCGAGTCCTACTACTAAAAGGTTTTGAGTTGCACGGGTAGCGCCGGGCTATAATGCTAGTATTGTATATATTGCATTCACAGATAACAAAAATCCTGGTAGAACCATTATCTTTTGAAATGGCTTCGTTTAAGTGATTTGCTAAAACTTGTCGAACGCCCCTTTCTATTTTTTGTTTACCTATTCTATTCCGCCTTCATTTCTGTGCAAGTGGAATATTATTCTGAATTTTTATTATTTTAAATCTTTTCTCAAATAGATTTATATTTTTAGCAATTTAAAATTAAGTTATACAGGACAAAAATCACAAAATATTAATAGAAGTCAAAAGCAAAATATTGATTCAGTTTGGATGTTGTCTCATGTTAAGGAAGGGAGCTGGTGAAGTCTCAGCTCCACTGACAGGGTAAAGATCATTGACAGTGTACTATGGATATGCGTTGGGGTATAATGGATATGGGGTCAGAATGAGAAATTGGCGATTCGAATTCGTTTAATCCACCTAGACACAAATACCCCTGGGAATTGTATTAATCCATCTCTTCTCCTTTCAACTATGGCTTGAATAGTAGAACAGATTGGGTTCTATAGCCTTGGTTGGCAACTAGTCTACCGCAGAAAATAATGGCAACTCACTACGGGAAAATCTTCTGCCCATTCAGTCGTCCCTTTCGAGAAATGATCGCCCAACGGTGTATCACGTATGGCGATTAACTGACTGTCTATATTTTTGAACCTCTGCTAAAAAAAAATACGTGGTAAATATTGACTCTGGAGTACTGGCTATAGATAATTTTTATCTAATTAGAATTTTCTGTTTAATCTAACATTTACTGTTTGTTCAATATATGTGTCCCTGTACCAGACAAGCCAATATGAATAAATATCTTTTGGGGGCAGTATTTTTTCTGGTACCCACCAACTCATGAAATTAAGCGTGCTACTAAGTTGGCATCTAGGTCCTACCCTTTTACCGTTGAAATAGTTAAATGTAACCACCTCTTCTACTCTAATAGTTTCTTTTCTCGCAATTCTCGCTTGTGAAATTCCCTTTCGGTTAGTTGCTTCCCTGGTAACTAAAATCGCTAAAAAATTAAATGCAGCAGCAATTACCATTTTCTATCTTCTTATTTGTTTATGTATGTAAGTATGCGTATCTATCTATCTATCTATCTATCTATCTATCTATCTATCTATCTATCTATCTATCTATCTATCTAATTTGTTTATGTATGTAAGTATGCGTATCTATCTATCTATCTATCTATCTATCTATCTATACTATCTAGACTATCTATCTGAACCTGTTCAATATCTAGCTATCTAGCTAGATAGCTAGCTGCCTTTTGCCTTTTCCTCTAATTTTCTTATCGACCAAACATTTATTCCACTACACTGAATTCAAGATCGGCGTTCATTATTTTTCAACAACCACAAGACGCCATTCTTCATATTTCTTTTAATATCACATGTACCCAGTCTTTTCTCTGATTGTAACCCAACTTGCTTTAAGTGAAATGAATTTTCAAAAATGGAAAGATCAATAGTTAGCTAATTTTGTAGATCATTATTAAAAAAGAGTGTTTGTTCTCGTGTCAAATACATTGAACTTATTGAATCTCTATTTGGGTTTGAGCACAGGCCATTGAAACTGGCGTAACAAAGCATAATAAAAGCTTTCTGTACGGTAGGTTTTAAAGAAAAAAAATGTAAACTTATTTATAAATGGAAATTTGTCTCTGTGTGTATGTGTGTGTGTCTGTGTGTGTGTACAAAACTATAGACACCGAAACGGCTAAACCGATTTTTTCGAACATTTACACAGTTGTACTATAAGCGTCTGCGAGTGTTCTTAGCTAGGTTTTGTGTTGAGGTAACCCCGATATATATCGAAAATCGAAAAAATCGGGTTATAGAAGGAGTGGTCCAATTTTAATCAAATTTGATACACTCATAGAGAAAGACATAAGAAACGATATTTTCAAAGTTGCAGTTCTTACAATAGTGCAGAAAATCGATTATATATATATATATATATATATATATATATATATATATATAAAAGGCAAGATGTTTGTGTGTGTGTCTGTTTATCTGCCTGTATGTCTGTATTTTTCAGCATTTTTATTTTAGTTTTTGCTTCGGGTTTGGCTCTAAGTAGGTATAATTGTACTTCTAGTCTCAGCCATGATATCATTTACCCAGAGAACTTATTTAGGCTTCAAAATTCAGTTTACGACGAAAAAACCTATTTGATATCGATACCAAGAAATCAAAATTTGACTTACATCCATTCATTTTTCTTTAAGTCTACGGTTTCGCTTTAATTGGAAATAACTATTGCTTTTTAGTCTTTCGTGCCAACGTCCAAAGAGTCTGAGCTCCAGGACCATGGATTAGTTTTAAAGCTTTCATTACACCCGAGCAACGCCGGGCTATACTGCTAGTTGTCTTATAAAAAATACGCTTGAGTAATATTGTTCCTGCTGGGTAACATTTAGCCGTGGTGTTGATGCTCTTAAAAATGTTGGTTTATTTTGTTTAGCGGTATATCCACTGTACCTGATATTTAATGACGAAATTTAAATATTTTAATTTAGTTATAGACGTTTTATTAATTAAATCATAGATCGGAACAGGTGGATTCATACATTTCTCAAAGGTATTTGCAAATGTGAATGTAACGACCCCAACTGGAACTGAAACTCGGCTTATCGGTTAACAATTTCGAGCCATTATTCATTACATCACCAGAACATCCAAGCATTTGGTATTCCCAAGCGGCTACCCATCTAAATACTGACTAGCCGCGACGTTGCTTTACTTCGATAATAATGCGGAAACCGGTGTTTCAATGTGATGTGGACCTAAGCCAAAATGTACTTTGAGGTTTGCTTGTCAGGTAAGAGAGTTGCAATTTTCCCACTGCTGTAAAGTGTCTGGAATCCTGTCGAGGGAAACTTAAGAATTATTATTTTGAGGGTAATCAGATCATTTCCACAATAAAAGTTTGTGCAATGCATCTCATAACTGTGAATACATCTTTCATAATAACAACAATCAGTTGGCTGTTTCTGAAGTTAAAAAGACAACTTTGCCACATGGTAAGCTATTAAAATATTCATGGAGGAGTCAACAGATTGTTAGCGAAGTGTGGGCAAAAAATATGATTATTATATTTTTGGCTTCAGTTTCGTCCTTAAAATTTGATGGTTGTTAAAGTCTCAGCGAGGTTCTGACAGAATTTCTGTTTTGTCGTTAGTGAATAGCTAATTGATAATATTATTTCAGCTTTCAACTATATGGACATGATTAAAAAAGAGGAGAAATTTGCATTGTTCTTTACCGCATGACTATTAAAATGAGCAATGCTTTCAAATGGAGTGTATCTGTTTCTTTACTAAAATGGCCCTAATGTAGACTGACTTGACCGTCACGAGCATTGGTAAATTTCCGAATATCAGAATTAAAGTTAAATAAATTTTCAGTTCGCAAATAGAAAAATGTATGTAAGTACTTACTTATGCATGTACACAAGTATCTATCTATCTATCTATCTATCTATCTATCTATCTATCTATCTATCTATCTATCTATCTATCTATCTATTTCAATCTGTTCATTATCTATCTATTTATCTATCTTATTTGTTTATGTATGTACACATATCTATCTATCTATCTATCTATCTATCTATCTATCTATCTATCTATCTATTTCAATCTGTTCATTATCTATCTATCTTATTTGTTTATGTATGTACGCATATCTATCTATCTATCTATCTATCTATCTATCTATCTATCTATCTATCTTATTTGTTTATGTACGCATATCTATCTATCTATCTATCTATCTATCTATCTATCTATCTTATTTGTTTATGTATGTACGCATATCTATCTATCTATCTATCTATCTATCTATCTATCTATCTATCTATCTATCTATCTATCTAATTTGTTTATGTATGTACGCATATCTATCTATCTATCTATCTATCTATCTATCTATCTATCTTATTTGTTTATGTATGTACGCATATCTATCTATCTATCTATCTATCTATCTATCTATCTATCTATCTATCTATCTTATTTGTTTATGTATGTACGCATATCTATCTATCTATCTATCTATCTATCTATCTATCTATCTTATTTGTTTATGTATGTACGCATATCTATCTATCTATCTATCTATCTATCTATCTATCTATCTATCTAATTTGTTTATGTATGTACGCATATCTATCTATCTATCTATCTATCTATCTATCTATCTATCTATCTATCTATCTATCTGAACCTGTTCAATATCTAGCTATCTAGCTAGATAGCTAGCCGCCTTTTGCCTCTTCCTCTAATTTTCTTTTCGACCAAGCATTTATTCCACTACACTGAATTCAAGATCGGCGTTCAATTATTTTTCAACAACCACAAGACGCCATGAACAGGGTGTCAGCGAGTAACCGGATTGTTCGCGCTTATTTGATTGGTTGAAAAATAAATGAAATGAAACAAAATATTCAAGAAAATCAAGAGAGGACATTGTAATACATTCTCACGTCCACCGAAGAAGTGAAAGAACAGAAAAAACAACTGGGCATTATCATTGACAACTGCTTGCTTCGTTGGCATTTGTGTTATTCTAATTGCCCAACAGATGGCGCTTTGATTTCTTTTTATAAACAGAACATGAATACAGCGAAAGAGACGGTGGGAGTGAGGCAAAAAGAGAAAGGGAATGCGAAAGCGAGAGGATGAGAGTAGTGCAGAAGGAAGAAACGGGAAAGAAAATACTTTCTACTGTGAGTTGTCAGAGCAGTTGATGGATCGAAAAGGTGATACTGGTTGAAAGGTGAAACGCGCCACGGAAGTTAAAAAAAAAGAACTGCAGGTGAAATAATTAAATCAAAGAAGTAATTGTGAATGATTGTAAATAATTTTCTTTTTTATTAAATTATTTCACCAAAACCAAGGCAATAAAACCACTAAGACGCATGGGAATGGTTAGTGAATGTTAGATAAGATGATAAAATATATTATTAAGGAGAGAGGTATGAAAGAACCAGAATTAAGAAACAGGACAATTTCGCTAGAAACAAGGAAGAGAGTACTGGATTGCTACGTGTTGTCAGTCCTTCAATATGGACAATATCATCAAATTCGAAGAAAAACTTGAAGCAACTGAAATGTGGTTCTACAGAAGGATACTGCGAATATCATGGATCGAGCATGTGAGCAATGATGAGGTTTTGGAAAGGAAGGAAACAAAAAGGAAATTACTATTGAGCATCAGGAAGAGACAGCTGAAGGTCCTGGGACACGCAATGAGGAAGGAGGACTTGGAGAATCTGATACTAACAGGCCAGATAGAGGGAAAAAGAGACAGGGGAAAGCAACGGATAACATATTTGAAGGACCTAATCAGGTGGATGACGGAACGAGGATTGCATGGTGTAACAGAAGAAGGCGTGCTCAGAGCCACCATGGATAGGAAAGCATGGAAAGCCATGATCGCCTACGTCCTGAAGGGACAGGGCATATAGAAGAAAAAGATGTCTTTGTCCTTTTTAAGCGCGTTTCCAGATTCATCTTGTCCTTCACACAGAAAAAAAAGAAGAGAAAAACTATTTGTACATAAAAAACCTAACTAATAGTTATAAAGAGTGTTTTCATCATCTTACCCGATGCACGTCATTAGAACCCCAAATAAACAAATGTGAAAGAATATGAAAAAAATTATTAAGAAGCAAGGTCAATAGAAAAATAATCAAAAAGACAATAGAGAATGACCAATATTACATTTAATTTTTTGGACATGAAAGTTAGCTGGAAAGCATGGAGCCGAAAGAGAGTTCCACCAGCGAGGAGTGCAAGAGAAGAACCTGTTAACATAGAACTCACGGTTGCATCTAGTCATTTCAAGTTTAAAATAAGACTTTTCCGCCAATTATATCGGTCAGTTAAGTGCCATACATCATACACGCCAGGGCGATCATGTCTCGAACAAGACATAACTGACTGGGCAGAATATTTTCCCGCAGAAAGCTGGCGTTACATTCTGCGGTAGACTGGTTGCTAACCAAGGCTACAGAAGCCAATCTGTATTTCGATATCTATCTAAAATCTAATCTATCTAATCTAAAATTATTCATAAATGGAACTTTAACTCTGTGTGTATGTCTGTGTGTGTGTGTGTCCGTTAACTATAGACTCCGAAACGGCTGAACCGATTTTCTTGAAAATATACACAGGTGTGCTATAAGCATCTGCGCGTGGTTTTAGCTAGGTTTTGTGTCGAGGTACCCCAGATAAATATCGAAAATAGATAATCGAAAAAATGGCGTTATAGAAGGAATGGTCCGATTTTAATCAAATTTGATACACTCATAGACGAAGACATAAGAAACGATATTCAGAAGTTTCAAGGTTGCACTTCTTACAATAGTGCAGAAAATTTGATATCAATACCAAGAAATCAAAATTTGACTTACATCCATTCATTTTTCTTTCAGTCTACGGTTTCGCTTTAATTGGAAATAACTATTGCTTTTTAGTCTTTCGTGCCAACGTCCAAAGAGTCTGAGCTCCAGGACCATGGATTAGTTTTAAAGCTTTCAACGCCGGGCTATACTGCTAGTAACTCATATCTGGAGGAAGAAGACGGATTAATTCCTTTCCAAGAGTAATTGCGAGTAAGTGAATGCAACAAATTTAACTGGAATTCGAACTCGGCTCTCCGATTTCTCGCTCCATGCATTACAAGGCACATCCACTGTTCTAGTACTGCTGTTAAATACATAAAAAATAGGTACCATAGAGATAGAAAACATATAAAACAATTACCATGAAAGAATTTATAGGGAATCTACGTTAGGGCGGTTGGAAAGCGACTAAATCCGAAATGTCAGATCAGGACGTATAACAATTCAGATTCTTCTTTGAATTTTATCAAGAATCTCTAAATATATATCAGAAGCAACAGATCAGATGTGGCAGCAATATTCAATGCAAGGATGAATTGAAGAACAAACATGAATACACACACAGACATAGACACATATATTTCTCCGTGATTGTCATTTCTTTTAAGGACGTAGTTAATCATGATTCTCCGCGGTTCCTTTAACTTTATCATTCGTAAACTACCGTATTATCCGGCTTGGATAGAACATTCTAATATTAGAAAGATATTTCAAACAAAAAAAAACCCAGACATTTTCATGCAACACTAGCAGTATAGCCCAGCGTTGCTCGGGTGTAATGAAAGCTTTAAAACTAATCCATGGTCCTAGAGCTCAGACCCTTTGGACGTTGGCACGAAAGACAAAAAGCAATAATTGTTTCCAGTTAAAGCAAAACCGGGAAGAAATTGGAAAAAATAAGTCGCCCATGACCTGACCAGAAGCCTAACTTGTGTGAAGTTTAGTGAGAATCGGATAGATTTGTGGATTTGTATAAAGGACATACAGACAGATAAACAGACTCACACACAAACATCTTGTCTTATATATATATATTATCAATTTTCTGCACTATTGTAAGAGCTGCAACCTTGAAACTTCTGAATATCGTTTCTTATATCTTTGTCTATGAGTGTATCAAATTTGATTAAAATCGGACCACTCCTTCTATAACCCGATTTTTTCGATTATCGATTTTCGGTATTTATCGGGAGTACCTCGACACAAAACGTAGCAAAGAACACTCGCAGACGCTTATAGTACAACTGTGTAAATTTTTAAGAAAAATCTGACTAGATAGATCAGCATGCAAACCGTTGGGTTAGATCTTGCCTAACATCTTTAACTTTCTATTTAACATCGTCAAAAACCAAATGTTACCTATCAAACTCGCCGTTCTTGCTTTTGTGTAGTAACCTGATCACACTACTGGTGAAACGTTAAGGTATAGACTACTGCTTTATTCAGTTCCAGCAAGGAAACAAGACCGGGCCAAAGTACAGTTCGAAAGGAAGACGATATAACCTCCGGGTTTTGTCCCAGCTTTTCCCAGATTTCAGACTCTGTAACGGGTCCCTCGCACAGAGCCACTTCAGCAGCCTCGTGGCTGGAAACATCGGCTGAATAGGCATTGGACCAGGCTCCCTGGTGAACAGAGCTTAAAAGAGGAGCCGAGAAGCCGCGATCAGTTCATCTAAATTTTATGTTCCCGCTATCACGGGATTTAATCACCCGATCAACTTTTGCTTCGCATGCTGTTTGTGCTGCTAACCTAATTCGACAAACGTAATCAGCAGCAAACACCCGAACTTTAGATTTCAATAAATCCCACCACTTTTTTCTAACCACAGCCCACGTCAGTTCCCGCTGTAACACTGGGCGTTCAATTTTCAGTGTCCAGCTATTTAACCTTAGACTTCTCTAAGTTTACATGAATCCAGATAGCCCTATGATCCAAGTAAACTATTGAATGGAAACTTGGACAACCTCAGAGCCCTACATCGACGCACTTAACTACAATTTGAACAAGGTAGCTAAAATGGACCACAGAAGTCTCGCTGCTCCTATTAGTCAAAGCCTATATTACCTCTAGGTTGTGCTCATTACGATACTTATCTACAAGATAGAATATGTCGAGAAAGTCCAAAACGGCTTCATATTAATATTGTTAGTACCTGATTTTTCCCTTATACAATCTATGACGCATATACCCCAATCAGACGAAGAGACTTATCCTTTATGGTAACATCCAGCGCGCAAAGCCTGCTCGCCGGATCTGCGATGGCAAGTGTACACGCCGCAATTAAAATCTTGCACACTAGCCAGGAAGCACTTCTCGAACGTCCATTAAAATACGCTGAATAGAGGACAAACCTCTTAGACAAAATGCATTCATGGTCACGTATTAAAAACCGTGTCTCCTCTATAGAACATATATCTGCGCCAAAGTGTGCGAGCCTCCGAACTCAGGCTTTGGCTATTTAAACTAGCCAATCAAAGAGACATGATCAGTATGATTGGGATTGAGAATCTGTATTAAACATGGCCGGAGTAAAGATACATAAGGCCTGTTCCATTTATCCTTAATCCATCTTAATTTTGGCAGTGTCCTCAAGAGACAGGCCACCAAGGTCCTTGAGGAAAGTTAATTTCAGTGCTCTATACAGAGAGTTGTGAACAAAAAAGGGACCCTCTCAAAACAAAAGCTATTTACATATTCATTATCGACGAATACTAGGAGTAAGAATGACAGGCATACATCATTTGCCTTTTGAAGCACTGACCAAATTTCTGTGGATCATTGGTCCGATCTTACCATAGTATTCATTTAGCATTTTGAAATTTGGAAGATTTTCGATCTCTTTAGAATTGATTCCCTTAAAGTTTAAAAGATATTTTAAATCCTTGATTTTTTTGGGTATTGGCTAAGATCTTTTCAGACTGATTCCTTGACCCCCAATACACGTCTTCACCTAATTTGTATATAGGTTTGGACTCTTCTTTTTTTATATTTGAATCTGATTATAGACTTCTGTGACTTTTTATGTGGTCAGATTTTGGAGTTTAATTTATTTAATTTATGCTTTTCGACCCAGCAATATCTCAAAACTCCATCTCCCGAGATGAGATTTTTTTGTGATGAGACACTGACTGGATGCATCCGCACAGCCGGCAGGCGAGGGTAACAGTGAGTCTCATATGACATATTCTATGCCTTGATTTATCTTTGGGTTTAATACCCAAGGACGTCAACAATTTTATCATACTGTCTTTTTTGGAGCAACAAATTTTGCGCAAACGCTTGTCGACCAAAATTACAAAATTCTTTCCTTAACACTCTTTAATTCATATGGGTCTACCGAGAACCCATCATTTTGATAAGATGTTTGTGACTCTTGGATCTTTCCATGGACGCAGTGATATTGATTAGGCGCTTTATGAAGGGGAATTTCATACTGAGGGTGCTTCCTCCGCAGCTATATGTCTTCATTTTTGTTGTTTTTTATATATTGCCTGTTTTTCTTAAAAAAACAGTCATCTCGTCAGACAACGAGAAACACACACACACACACACACACACACACACACACACACACACACACACATATATATATATATATATATATATATATATATAAATATAAACTTATATTTTTATTCTTTGTCGGTGATGGCTGCGTGGAGTAGGAGGGTAATCAAAGATACATCGCTCACACGCAGTAGTTGTCGGGGAATCGTTAAGCAGGATTCGTTCTCTGTTCACTCTCTCTCTCTCTCTCTCACTCTCACTCTCTCTCTCTGTTCTCTTGTCCTTCTTTTCGGCCAAGCATTCCAGACTTATATAACCCAAAATTTTTACGCATTTTTACTTTTTTATTATGTCGCTTAATTGACGTCAGTCATATCTGTGTCGGCTATTGCCGTTCAAGTTTTTGTTGTTGCCTGTGTTTTCTTCCTTTCATGTCAGTTATATCTTCTTCGGCTATTGCTTTTCAAACATTTGTTGCCGCCTGTATTTTCTTCCTTTGATGTGAATCATATCTTTGGCGGCTGTTTGTGTTTCTGTTTTTGATGTTGAGCCCCGTTGTCACATTTGTCAGTCATACTTTTGCTGGTCAAGGTAATATCATTGCTGGTTTGGTCATCTTGGGATAACTTCTTAGTCGCTATACTTTTTCAGCTTCAGATTTTTGGCTTTTTTTTGGAGACCATACATTTTTAGCATTTCTTCGTGTCTTCCACGGTATTACATTCTGTGTTTTGGAATTCTTTATCTAGTGGGGTTTTTTTTTGGGGGGCGGGGAACTAAGTTGTCTATTTTTGACAGCCGTCTTTTGTCGGCCATTTTTTATAAATAGCAATTTTGTGTTTTTTTTCGTTTTTTTTTTAATAAATAAAACTAAGGATTATAAAAATAAGCAAGTTACAAAACGAAACAAAAACATTAAATAAGACACAAATTAGAGTATTTCTCTAAAGGGTGGGGGAAATAAAAATAAAATCATTTTAACATATAGTAATGATGAAAAACTGAAGACGAAAAACAAAAACTGTGTTTACCGACAGACGAAGGTAATTACAAATAAGTGTAACGAGTAAAAAAAAAAAGGAAATTTATTTCCAAAACACAAACAATAAAAACAAAACAATTAAATTAAGCAAATAAAAATAACAAAATCATTGCAAAATATTTAACAAGTAAAGCTGAAAAGAATTAAATAAAACGAACGTGTCGCCAAAAAAGTTTCGCTTATAAGAAAAACAAAATGGCCGAAAGAAAAATAAATTCGACAAACAAGTCTAGCGTATAAAAAATAAAAATTATACTGGAAAATAAAATTACAAGTTTGGGCTTTAAGCTGGAGGGATCCGAACAATAATGAATGGAAAATCTTAACCACTTACAACAAAATTAAAAGCAAAAAAAATTATGGAAAAGATTAGTGTAACAAATAAAATAGGTTAGAATAGAAAAAAATAGAATTGACTTACACACAAATCACAACAGGCGCTGTCAAAGTAAAATAAATATAAACAAAATAGCTGAAAAAAATTCTTTGCAGTCTTTGAACAAATAAAAGGAAAGTTGATCCAAAAAACGAGTTGTAATAGACGTAGGACTTAATCGGTCACACACAAAGACAAAAGAGTTTGGCTAGGGAAATGTACGATTTATTTTGTTGCACAGATTTATATACAAGCACAAGGATGTCATTGTTTTATCAAAACTTTTCAATTTGAGAACGTCCAGAAATATTCATCAGATGGTTGAAAGGCCAATCAAAACGCATAGAGAACACGAAGTGCCATAGTATACATCATTATGTATGTTTGTAGAGTATTGTGTATGTCGAATGAACCGAACACGGAAGCACGTTGTTAGCGTGTTCGTAGTTGATATTATTGAGTGGTGGATTTTTCTTTTTACAATAATGCCTATATTATTTTTAGTCTCCTTTTGCATGTTCGGTACATAACACGTACACACTACACTATTGATATTATTCGGACTATTGTCCTCATCTTGGTAAACAACTGGCTTCCAAATAAAAATATTCAAAACTCCTACATAATACAATATATATGTATTGACTACTTTTTAATACAGTATATATACTTCTCTTATTTAATTATGACCTATATATATATATATATATATATATATATATATATATAGTTTTTGATCTTTCTCTACTGTAGTTTGGCGGTAGAATCTCCGACTGATATCATATCGGTCGGATTTTAATTCTGGCTGGAAGCAGTCGGTTATCTAACCGTACTGATGAGCTGCGAAACGGACTGTCTGCGGATATATATATATATATATATATATATATATATATATATATATATATATCAGCATGCAGTATGGGTATAGAAGAATCCAAAAGAGTATCCTGTACATACAGTGGTAGGATAACTCTCTAAGAGAGCTCTAAATATATATGTATATAAATATATATTGAGTAAATATAAGAAAAATTAAGGCAGAGACGTTATTTCATGATAGATCGAAAGTATGGGCATATTTCAGGTGAACCATCATCAACTTCCGTCGTTATTCTATTCGTGTAAAATCCTTTGTAAAATAAAGACGGGAGCTGATGATGGTTCGCCTGAAATAGGCCCCATACTTCCGATTTACCATGAAATAACGTGTCTGCCTTAATTTTTCTTATATATATGTATATGTATATACTAATAAACATAAGCATTTTCCCAACTTTTGCTACAACTATCTGCGCTCACTTTGCGCTGTTACACACACACATACACATTGTTATTCAAGGCCAATGATGTGAATGAGATTAAATCATGAAATCACATAAGTCAGTTGATATAACTATTGCAATTCTACAAGTACAGGGTGCGATGGATGGTTGTCGTCTAAATTACGCAAAAATAAATAAAACATTGTTATTTTATTTTAACAGATTATATACCAAAATTATAAAAACATATCTTGAAATACTAAAGAGTAAATTGAGTCAATAAAGTTGTCATTGGCTTCAACTACAGCCTCCAGGTGACTTCGGAATCTCCGGCAACTCTTCTGGATGGTTTTCTTGTTTAAGTTGGTGAATGCTGCCATAAAACATACTTTTAGCTTATCTTTGGTGTTACAAGGAGTTTTGTTGCTATCTCATTCAACTTCACTTCACACATAATAATCAAAGGGGTTTAAGTCTGGGGAGTGAGGTGGCTAGATCTATGGGGTTATGTTGTCGCAGAAATTATCTGACAGCCATGACTGGGTTCTCCTGCTTGTGTAGTATGAAGCAGAGTCCTCTTGCCAGACATAGGGTTTTCCAGTAACCACCCTCAAGCATTACCTCTTCAAGTTGCCTGATGTAGCTATTTATGTTGAGTGTGAGGCTCTGTGAGAAGACGAATGAATGCATAACATCGTCATCACTAGGGATCATTCCAAACAAGTTTGCAATCCGTTAGTCACATCCAACTCTTTCCGAATCCTCTGTACTCTCCACAGATTGACACCTAAGCACTCTGAAATGTTCGTATTAATGCTTTTGGAGCGAATCCAATGCCCAGGTTTCTGTAGAAGTGAATTGTGTAATGCTGTTCTTTTTCTCACAGACGGTGCCCAAGTGACCCTACTACACTCTTTAGTCAACAAAATCAAATAAATAATAAAAATAAATAAATAAAAAACGAGCATGCACAAAATTAAAATATAAAATGGCGACTTTTTACCCATCGCTGTGTGCATATGATGAATAGTGACAAAATATTGACAATATTCCTAACACTCTATTCTTTCAATCAATCAATCAATCAATCAATCAATCAATCAATCAATCAATCTATGGACACCTCGGCATGGTGTAATGATTAGCAAGCCTGTCTTGCTAGGAACTATTACACCTCAGTTGTGAGTTCGATCTTCACTGGATTTCTCATACTTTCGGCCTTGTGCCATACCTAAGTGGCGCTTATCAAATCGTCTATCTTGTTTTGAGTTTAACTTTTGTTTAACGGGTTATTTCATGCCAAAAAAACGTGGAGTTTTAAGGTATGTTTTTAATGTTCGGTTATAGTGAGAAAGTTGATTTAGTCAAGTTTTGATGAAAAATTTATTAAAATTTATTTTAGAAAAACGAAGATGTCGTCGTTTTCAAAATAGTATTGCTAGTAATAATGTATTATGGCAATAATTTTTTCTTCAAAAACGTGTTATGGTAATAATTTTTTTCTTCAAAAATGTGTTATGGTAATAATTTTTCCCTTCAAAAATCTTTTTCTCATTCCAGTATCTCTAGGCTACTAATAATATAGTCTTCTCTCTTATAATAAAAAACGTTATATATATATATATATATATATATATATATATATATAATAAATTTTTGCAGCTGGTACAATATAAAAGTGTCCGCTCCACTAGCAGTGTGCACTGAGGAGGAACAAAGAGCAGTGATATGATTTCTCTGGTCGGAAGGTGTGTCAAGGGATGAAATTAATGGGATGATTTTTTTTTTTTTTTGGCAGAGTTGGGATTATTTTTGCTGAGTTAGCATTTTATCAGAAAGAAGATTTTATAAGCTGCGTGAAATTTACTCCGACATTTTAAATTTCCGTGTTTGGCACTAGAACAAAAACAACAAATATAAATATTATATTAAACTAGTTTACAACTTTTATTTAACGGCTACAAGCCGGGATTGTGTCCTCATTTCTCGTCGTGCCTTTTGTTTGCTTCTTCCATTTCCTTGCAGTGACTTTATCTAGGTTTTGGTGACCACTGACACGAACGAAACTAGAGACGCGATTTATCAATTAAAATTTAACTTCTTCCGAGCACATCTTTTCTCCTCAAAGTCCACCTCGTACTTTTAAAAATATACAATCCCCCACCCGTGAATTAAATATTGTGGCGATATTAAAAAATTACCACTGATAAGCAAAGATAACTAGACAGACAAGACAGGCCACAAATGCTATATAGAAAAAAAAAGATTGCAACCTTACCTCTTCTTAGTCATCAGGGGCGGCAGTCTGTTGCTTCACAAGCTGCAGTTTGTCCTTTGTAATTTTTTGTATAATAATTTAACAATTTTCCTGCGGAGGGTAATCCTTGTAGCAGGAAACAACAGAACGAATAGAGAAGCAGAAAGCTGTGAGAAAGCAAGTACATTAGTCACATGCTAATTAGTCACATGCTAGGAAAATGACTGGTTGGTCTATGTAACATTTAAGGTGTTGGAAGAATCACTACTTAGATTACACAAATAATTAAAAATTAGATAGAAAGGACGACAATTATACAACAAATGGCCTGACCAGGTAATACTGCAGCTATATCTAGTCTTGACAAGATCCTAAGAAGTATCTATAAGGTAGTCGATCATGTCACTTTCGTCTTCAGTCACTGTTTCTCACAATATAATGTGGCTTCCTTTTGTCTTTTCTACAAATATTTTCATGGCAACTACTCTAACAAGCTTTTTCTCTGGTGCCTCATCTACATGAATTTAAACGTGCTACTAGATTGACATCTAGGTCCCACCCGTTAACTGAAAAAATATCTAAATGAAACCGACTTTTCTACACCAATAGTTTCTTTTCTCGCCTCTTGCTCTTGGAACTTCGAACTTCTTGTACTTCCTCGTACTTATAATACTTCTTCAAAATTGAACTTTGCTCTTGGAACTTGAACTTCTTGTACTTCTTCTCGTACTTATAATACTTTCGTACTCTTCGAACTTTGCTCTGGAACTTGAACTTTGTACTTCTTCTCGTACACGTTTTGTACTTCTTCGAACTTCTTGCTCTTCGAACTTTCGAACTTCTTGTGTTCTTCTCGTACTTACAATACTTCTTCGTACTCGAACTTCTTGCTCAACCGAACTTGTACTTCTCTGCAATTTATAATACTCTTTCAGAATTTCCTTTCGAACTTCTTGCTCTTCGAACTTCGGAACTTCTTGTACTTTCCTCGTACTTATAATACTTCTTCATATCTCTTCGAACTTTGCTCTTCGAACTTGAACTTCTTGTACTTCTTCGTACTTATACTTCTCACTTTCTTGAACTTCTTACCTTGGAACTTGAACTTTTGTACTTCTCTCGTACTTATAATAATTTTCGTAATTCTTCGAACTTCTTGCCCTTCGAACTTCGAACTTCCTTGTACTCTTCCTCGTACTTCTATACTTCTTCGTACTTCTTCGGAACTTCGTATTCTTCGAACTCCACCTTCTTGTATTCTTCTCGTAATTTATAATACTTCGTACTCTTCGAACTTTGCTTTGAACTTCGAACTCTTTGTAATTTTCCCGTAATTTTATAATACTTTTCAATTTTCAAACTTCTTGCTCTTCGAACTTCGAACTTCTTGTACTTCTTCTCGTACTTATAATACTTTCAGCCTCTTCGAACTTCTTGCTCTTGAACTTCAACTTCTTGTACTTCTTCTCGTACTTATAATATTGTACTTCTTCGAACTTTTGCTCTTCGAACTTCGAACTTGTCTCTCTCTTTCCTTCGTACTTATAATATTCTCCCCTCTTTTTCGTACTTTCTGAACTTTGCTCTTGGAACTTCGAACTTTGTACTGTACTTATAATACTCTCTCTCTCTTCGTACTTCGAACTTCTTGCTCTTCTAACTTCGAACTTCTTGTACTTCTTCTCGTACTGAGCAATACTTCTCTTTTCAGACTTTTCTGAACTTTGCTCGAACTTTTTAACCTCTTGTACTTCTTCTCGTACTTACTCTTTCGTACTTCTTCGAACTTTGCCTTTTCGAACTTCGAACTTTGTACTTCTTCTCGGTAATTCTATAATGTTTCAAAATTTTCTCGAACTTTGCCTTCGAACTTGAACTTTGTAATTTCCTTCTCGTAATTTATAATGCATCTCTCTTCGTACTTCTTCGAACTTCTTGCTCTTGAACTTCGAACTTCTTGTACTTCTTCTCGTACTTATAATACTTGTATTCTTCGAACTTTGCTCTCGAACTTCAACTCTTTGTACTTCTCTCGTACTTATATTACTTCTTCACTTCGAACCCTTTGCTCTTGGAACTCTTCGAACTTTCTTGTATCTCTTCTCGTACTTATAATACTTCTTCTGTACTTTCGAACTTCTTTTAATTCTTCGAACTTCGAACTTCTTGAAAATTTCCTTCTCGTACTTATAATACTGTACTTCTTCGAACTTTGCTCTTCTAGAACTTCGAACTTCTTGTACTTCTTCAAAATGGCATTACTTCTTCGTAATTTTTCGAACTTCTTGCTCTTCGAACTCGTCCTGTTCACTTACTTCTCTGATAACTACAATCTTCAAAAATTTAAATACCACGTTAATCGACATCTTCTGTCTTTTTGAATCCCGTTGAACTTTTACCTTTCCCCAACTCTCCCTATACACGCTCTTTTCTCTCCCATTCACTCCCTGTAACCCCAAGCGAATTAGTGGCATTTCTACTTTTATTGGGGTGAAATGATAAAAAAAAAAATAGAGATACGCTTTTTACCTACAAAGACAGATTTCAGAATTCTCAGGGATATTTTTTCCATTTTAATAATATTATTCAGTGATATCACTTATTTTACAAAATAAATTTCAATGTCTAAAACTTGACACAGTAAGATATTTAGTAAAATTACACTAAACGTTAACCAACAATCTCCAAATCTATAGTCCCTTTTTAACATTATCTAGACTATTTGAATAAGGCACCTATCAAGTTGTTAAAACAATTATCATCGATAGTACTTTTACCCCAACAGTTATACAGTAATCAAACCACCTGCCATGACGTGTGATCTTACAAATCTATTTAATTGTTTTTTGCAACAAATGCAACAAAGAAAATTAAACTGCCTTTAGTGTAATAACCCCAAGATTAGCTGTTAAAAACAACAGAACTATTTTCACATTCGCTGCAGATTTCAAACTACCAGACCATAGTACTGATAGCGCTTTAGTGTTTTCATTTAGTTGTCAACTAAATCGTCGATAATCCTAGTTAAAATTCATTTTAAAAATAAAATTCCCGCATTCTAGATTTAAATATAAATTTAGGCATACTCAATCAATACAGTTTCGACAAAAACCAATCTATGGAACCGCTCCACCATCTTAACAGAAGCAAACACACTAACCGAAAAAGTACGAAATTTAATCACTAAAATCAATCATTCACCCAAAGACGGACAATATCATGCGCGCATTCATACACTTTAATAAAAACAAAAATCTCACACCTACCAGATGAATTCTGTCTTCGACGACATGACCTAACATTAGTCACTCAGCTAAGTGCCAAACGTGATACACGCTTGGGTGATCATATCTTTTTTTCGATCCATAGCTGACTAAGCAGAATATTTCTACGCAGTAGGATGCCATTTTTTGCAGACAGACACGTTGCAATTAAGGATATAGAACCCAATATATCCTGCTTTTTAATCCATAGCTGGTTAATCCATTTCGTAACGGGTTTCGTAAAATTTCGAAAATAAATTATTATTGTTTACATTTATTTATATGACTATACGAAAGCAGAGCACACACACACACACACACATACACACACACACACACACACACACACACACACACACACGTGTGTGTGTGTGTATGTGTGTGTGTGAGCTAATTTGTTATGTTTCGGTGATAAACCGGCGTCACCTCCGCCAAAAAAATACACATAGGAATATTAATGTGAAGATCCGAACCAATCTGAAGTCAAATTTAAACTAAAAACTTATTAGAGGGTACGCACTTATTGATACTCTTTTTCACACACACACACACACACACACACACACACACACACACACACACACACACATATTCACGTTTCTATTTTCTTAGTCACTAGCTTTATTAAGTAATACCAACATTAATAGCCATTCGGTTTTTTTTTTCATTCGTCGATGAGACATGGGTGTCGTCGTGATAGGGTTGATTGAAATTTCTTAAAATAAATTTTTTCAAATAACTTTGTCTCACTGAATTGGACAATGTCGGAACAAGGCTAGATTAAGAAATCCTTCAATAAAATGCACAGCACTGTACATAACTCCAACAACAAGTTTATTGAATATGAAAAAAAAAAACTGGTTCAATAAAATGTCACTATTATTTACAGCAAAATAAAGTTATCTAGCTTTCCGGTAACGATTTAAAATTTTATTTTGGTTTCACGGAAAATCTTTGGAAATTTTGTTTCCACCATCAATGAATGACTATAGGCAATATAAAATACATTGACAGCACAGCTCTCTGAAAATATTTCTGGTTATTAACGAATAGTGTTAATACACCCATTATTACGCTGGATATTGTGACAAGAATCAAATCTTACAATGGGAAAGGTGATATATATATATATATATATATATATATATATATATATATATATATTTGTTTGAACATTATTTTTGATCGATACTCGTATTTAAGTAGATATCCTGTTTATAATCAAAATAGGCCTGATTTGATTTCGTTAAGACTGTTGGTCATTTGTGGTCGGGAGATCTAAGACGCGTCAGATCAATTGGTGGGTTCCCCTATGTAGATAAGGGTCGCAGTTTCGAATCCTGCTGAATGACACACATTTTTGTAACAAAAATATATCGTAAATAATCAGGCCGGTAGAAATAAATATATAATATTGTTTATTTTAGTTTTTAGTGTATAGAATGTCATCAAAATTCCCCTTATTCCTTCCTGTTATATATATATATATATATATATATATATATATATATATATATATATATATATATATCGTTTATATTAAATACAAAATATATATTTTTAAATAAATTTATGTAATGTTAGTGCAATATCATATTATTCAAGGAGTTCATATTTTCATCTAAAAACATATTAACATTTAAAATAATCGGGATTTGTACGCACACGCACGCACACACACACACACACACACACATATATATGTGTGTGTTTGTGTATGTATTATATATATATATATATATATATATATATATATATATAAATACTTTGGAGTTGTGGAAATTAATTTATTTTCATATTAAGCACACACACCTGTATATATATATATATATATAAAGAGAAAGAGAGAGAGAAAGAGAGAGAAAGAATTAATAAGAAAAAGTCTGTCAACGCTCTATCTCGATATAAAGCTCTATCTCGATATAAAACTACTTGCATAAAATGCCTTTCTACCAGTAATCAACAAAAATCATCAGTTTTAGCTCTAAACATAATTACAATTTAACACTTTATATATATATAATAGGTCGTTTAATGAAATCTGAGGAATTAAAACACAACAAAATGATGACAATATTGGCAATAAGATTTATTATATTTATTACGTAATAGTAAGCCTTTTGACTGAAAAAAAAAATTAGTCGGAATTTTCGGACACGCCCTTGTCTTATTTCACCAAAACTGGAAATAAACCAAGAATTGGAGCTCACAATTCCTTAGAATATCATTGTTGCTTTTTCCACATGTGTTTTATTTCTGGATTAACTTTGGTTTTGGTTTAATAGTTTTTTTCTGGATTAGGGTTGTTTAGGGTTTGTACACACACCTGAATTCTTCCTGTACTCCTTGCAATCATAAAGAAAACTTTAAAATCTCGAAAGACACCTCCAAGGTGTAAACTATTAGATCCTTCTAAAACTGATTTGTTGTTAAAAGAAAAAAATCGGTTTTAAAAGATCAGCCAATAAATTCTTACTTAAGGTGAATCGAAATATGGATAGAATGAAAAATCACATGATTTATGGATCAAGGTAGAAAACCCTTATCTATCTATCTATCTATCTATCTATCTATCTATCTATCTATCTATCTATCTATCTATAAAATAGAATAAATAAAGAACAAGTAGGAAAAATCGTCTTTAATCTAACATGTTTTACTTATAACAAACTTAATCAGAAATTTAATAAGGATGAATGATTTAAAACGTCCGAGAGGCAGTATTTTTAATGAGGTATAGTTTCAAAGATCAGGTATGTGTCACATGTGATAAAGCAATGGATGAATATTAAATGTTGAAGATAAAACTTGTGTTTGTTTAACTGTATGTGCCAACTCGTTCTTGTTAAATAAAATAAGAGAAAACGTTTATGAATGTATGCGTTGAGAGAAATCAAATGACGGAACGGTTTTTGCTAGAATTTAAGCGGAAATATATTTCGTTTATGATTCATACATGATTCTCACGTTATTTAGAATGCAAATCATTTGATTTCTCTCAACGATTTTGTAGAAAATGTTAATGTTATTGTTCTGTTCTTGTGTATTCAGTGTTGCTATTGGTTACTTTAAAAAGAAAAAGTCTAATATAGTAATGTATAAGATGATTTAGAAAACCATTATTAACTAGCGTTGTTTCACATTATTAAATACTTTAAAGAAAAGCGGGCGAGAGGATGAATTCTCGTGCGTTTTGATATGGAAGTTTTTATGAACACCTAATTTATATCTAAGAGGAAATTGATTAATAAAATTAAGGTACAAGTATCTCTATATATAGAGAGAGAATGGAGTAGTGAATGTGTTATTATTAAACTCCCCAAACACTTCTAAGAATGGAAGTTTATTTTGGGGGAGCTAAGTTCTTAGGTAAAGTTGAAGATGCAATTATTTTTAATGTAGTTTTAAGATTATCAATTTCTTTTTTGTCTTTAGCTAAAATACAAATATAATCTACATAGCGGACTTATATTTTCGGTTTTGTAACATTTTAAAAACTTTGGGTCATGTAATAGTTAAAGAAGCATAAACTGAGAGATTTTCCCATACTTACAACATTCGTTTTATTTTTTAATCATTTCACCCCAAGCAAGACATTCCACTGCCACTATAGTGCAGGGTGTTACATAGGGGAAGGTGCTGAGAGAGTAGTTAGATATAGGAAATGTCAGAAGGAGGATGATAGACGGGTAAGGAGGTACATAGGAAAGATGTTTGAGAGAATGGGTGCGAGTTAGTGTGTTAGGAGGTGTCTATTGACCTTACATTTAAAATCCTGGAGATTGTAGCTGTCGGAGAAGCAAGTATGTGGAAGGGAATTCCACAGGCGGGAAGTGCGAGAAAAGAAGCTGTTGGAGTAGAAATTTTATCGGCTTCACTGTAAAAGGGTGGAACCTAGTTGCTAATCTAGTATCTCGTGCAAATTCGTACCTAGGGAACACCAGTGATCTAAGTTCATCGGAGCAGAAGCCGTGAAAGTATTTATAGAAGAGGCACAGGGAAGCCACGTCACGCCGGTAACAGAGTGACTGCAGTCAGTCTGCCAAGTCGGTATCGATCACATTACAGATTCTACGTTGTATTTTGCTAAGACCCCGAAGAGAATAGCAGGGGCACCCGACCAGATGTGGCAGCAGTATTCAATACACGGGCGGATGGTAGATTTATATATCTGCAGGATAGATTCAGACGGAAAACTCTTTCGGGCCCTGCACAGAAAACCGACTTTCATAGCAGCGGATTTTGCAATGGATTCGATATAGTCATTCCACTTGAGGTCCGCTGAGAGTGTGAGGCCAAGACGGCGTAGTTTTCTACTCTCTGGGAGGCAAGCCTGTTCCATGCGAATGGGAGGTAGGTGCGATTGTCTATGATGGTTAATTGATAGCAGCTTCGTTTTGGAAGAATTGAAATTTACGAGCCATTTCTTACTCCAGTCCACGACGGATTGGAGGTCCTTTTCAAGCTCGGCAGCGAGGTTCACTTTGTCGCCCACACCAGATTTTTGATCGAGGCCAGAGTAAACTCTGGTGTCATCGGCGTACATGCCTACTTGGGATCTTATGGCATCAGGGAGATCGTTAATGTAGATCAGAAAGAGCGTCGGACCTAGGATAGAGTTTTGGGGCACACCCGCGTTCGGATGGTAGTTCTGGGAGGCATGTCCGTTTAATACCACCTTCAATGTGCGGTTAGAGAGGAAAGACTGAATTAGGTCAAACAAATGTCCAGTTATACCATAGCTCCGCAGTTTGCGTAGAAGGCCAGCATGCCAGACTCTGTCGAAGGCTTTAGAGATATCCAAGGCAACGGTTCGGGCTTCACCATTCTTGTCGAGAGCCTGTTATAAATACTCGGTGATGCTCGTTAGCATATCAGCAGTAGACCTGGTGAAGCGGAAATCATACTGTTTGTCCGAGAGGAGCCTGTGGGCTGTGAGATGCTGAAACACCTCGGCGTTGATAATGGCTTCGAACACTTTGCCAAAGATTGGAAGAAGGCTGATTGGGCGATACTTTGCGGGGTCCGAGGGTTCTCCAGTGTTCTTAAATATAGGAACTACAGAGGAAGACTTCTAACAGGCAGGAAAGCAGGAAGCAGATAGGTAGAAGTTGTAGAGCTTAGAAAGGACAAAGGAGAGTTCAGGGGCACATTTCTTCAAGACTATGATTGGGATTCCGTCCCCACCGCTCGCTAAGTTTTGAGATTATGTTAGAAATCAGCGAGGGTGTAATGTGGACGTCATTCAGTTGAGCCTTAGTTCTAGGTGAGAAGTTGGGTGTAGAAACTCCAGAAGAATCTAGTCTCAAATTGGTCGAGAATCTGCGAGCAAAGCATTCAGCCTTGTCCGCTGAGGGGGTGAGGACCTCAAATTCATTGATTAGTGGGGGTATTGAGGACTTACTCTTGTTAAGCACGCTTTTACAGAGTCGCCAGTAGTCTTTGGCGCCGAACTTAGAGGATGCTATGCGTTGCTTTATTCTGGCAGCAAACAACATCTTAGCTTCATTAAGTCTCTTTTTACACTTATTACGAGCTGAGGCGAAAAGGCGCCTGTTTTGGTCCGACGTGTGGCTACGATAGAGCCGGAAGAAATGATTCCGGTTGGCAGTGGCGGCCGAGCAAGCGGGCGAGAACCAGGGAGACGAATGAGATTTAAGCTGAAATTTCCTGGCAGGGATCAAAGCATCGATGCCAGCCTTAACCCAGGAGGAGACCTCGGATGCACAGTCTTCGACGGGAAGACTAAAAACGTTATTCCAAGGGACTTCACAGAGGAAGTCTCGGAACGAATCCCAGTCTGCTCTTTAGTAGCAGTAAGATATTCCGCTGGTCTGGGCTTCTTGGGTAGGGTGGGAGTGGAATGAGATGTTGACGTAAACTAAGGTGTGGTCAGAGTTTCCGAGAGGGCAGAGTTGTTTGGTCGTGCAAGAATCTGGGATGGAAGTGAAGCAGAGGTCTAGTCCCTTCCGTTAGGGTTATTGGAGAAACTCGTGAGGAAGTCCACCACTTGCGAAACTTGAAAGCCAAAAAGTTAGTAACAAACAAAAACAAAAAAAGAAAAAAGAAAAAAGAAAAAAGAAAGAAAAAGAGACCGATCCGACAAACTTACCATGCAGAGAACAAAAAAAACTGAATTTGAGTGAAAATTTCGGAAGACAATATTAGCAAAATAAAAGAGAGAAGGAAAGAGAGACTACGGGGCATGCGTTATATAGCCAGGTTGAAGTGGAGGTTAAATGACCGTAGTCAAAGAACAGCTACCCTTAGATTTTTATACAACGGCATCGCCAAGAAAATAAAAATATCAAACTATTTATGTCGAAACGAAACTTGAAAGCCAAAAAGTTAGTAAGAAACAACAACAAAGAAACAACAACAAAGAAAGAAAGAAAGCAAGAAAGAAAGAAAGAAAAAGAGACCGATCCGACAAACTTACCATACAGAGAACAAAGAAACTGAATTTGAGTGAAAATTTCGGAAGACAATATTACCAAAATACAATTTCGACTCTTTTTTTCAGATATTGTAGGCGAGTTAACTGCCTGTTAAGTAGTCTAGAGAGAGAGAGAGAGAGAGAGAGAGAGAGAGAGAGAGAGAGAGAGAGAGACTACGGGGCATGCGTTAAGTAGCCAGGTTGATGTGGGGGTTAAATGACCGTAGTCAAAGAACAGCTACCCTTAGATTTTTTTATACAACGGCATCGCTAAGAAAACAGTGTAAATATTGCCATAACGGTCGTTAGTAGGAAGGGCGTACAATCTTTTGGGGGAATATTAGATTGATGGAGGTGGTATTGAATTATTTTTATACACAGAATTAAGGACTATGAATGGTTTCATCACCACGACATTAGTAAATGAATTTTCTACATCAAGTGACGATAGAATACCTTGGATTTAGTTTGTAGTTTTAAGGATTTGTAGGAATTCATGAGTCAACTTGATGTTATAATTAGTGGATTCATATGGAGAAATAATACCGTTGAGAAGTTTTGACAATTGGTTGAAATCTGAGAAAGGATACGCTTTAATTCGTATTCAGGATTTTGTATTTTAAGATTACCGTATAGGTATCCTGGTTAGTAGTCACCAATAATTTGGTTAATTTCTTATGAATCCTACATCAGAATTATTAGATGTTATGTGTTTGTTAACATATTTTTTTTTAGTTTTGTTGACGTCCTTATTTAATTTTATAAGTTTGAATCGATCATAAATGAAATACTGAAATGTTTTGTGATAATTCAATTTATCCCAAGTTAAATATGTATTGGATTTATCAGCTCTTCTAATGACGATATTAGGGTTTACTTTTAATTTTTGCAGTAGTTTGGAGTATGTCGTCGGAATTTTATTATGGATATTGCTTAGAGCCCGGTGTTTTAGACCTGTTATCTTGAGAAGATCTCTGAGGGTTGGACAGAGTTTTATTAATTTATCATTTTCCAGTTGGCATAATGACTGGTGTAAGATTTCACTTTTAGTTTTCTAATGTGAATAGGGCTTACAGCCTATCACGTTGAATACACCAGTTCTCGCTCGATCACCGAAGTTAAGCAGCGTTGAGCCTGGTCAGTACTTAGATGGGTAACCGCTTGGGAATGCCAAGCGCTGTAAGCGTATAGTGACGAATGTGCGTTGTGGTGCAGTGGATATCGGCTCGGAAAGAGAAATCCGTGAGCCAAGTTCGAATTCTAGTTGAATACCCTGCATTCACTTAAGCACTGGTACCTTGGGAAACGTATTAATCCGTCCCTTTCCTCCAGTTATGGGTTAAATAACAAGGTTAGGATTTTGGGACCCTGCTTTTTTTAAAAACAAATCCCAATGAATCTTGATACTCGAAAAGAAAAATGTTGTAAAAATAAAATAACCTTACCCAAAATCATTGGTCATGACCTTAAATGATCCCATGAGGATTGATAAGTCGTTAAACCTTGAAACAAACTAACATGAATAAAAGATTTCATTCTTGTTGCTTGATTTTGTTTCGTGATATATCAACTTAGTTAATGCAGAAATCAAAATAGTGTGTACGCAGTTGTATGTATTCAACTACAGATATTATGTCTATAATTTTATACTTTCTGGGTAAAGATATGTTTTTCCTATATATAGCTTGTAGATCATAAAATGTATTGTGGGTAATCTAAACTTATTTATAAATGGAACTTTGTGTGTGTGTGTGTGTCCGTTACCTATAGACTTCGAAACGACTGAACAGATTTTCTTGAAAATGTACACAGTTGTACTATAAGCGTCTGCGAGTGTTCTTAGCTAGGTTTTGTGACGAGGTACACCCGATAAATATCGATAATCGAAAAAATCGGGTTATAGAAGGAGTGGTCCAATTTTAATCAAATTTTATACACTCATAGAAAAAGACATAAGAAACGATATTCAGAAGTTTCAAGGTTGCAGTTTTTACAATAGTGCAGGCAATCGATAATATATATATATATATATATATATATATATATATATATATATATAACGCATGATGTTTGTGTGTGTGTTTGTTTATCTGCCTGTATGTCTGTATTTTTTCAGCCCTTTTATTTTAGTTTTTGCTTCGGGTTTGGCTCTAAGTAGGTATAATTGTAGTTCTTAGTCTCAGCCATGATACCATTTACTCAGAGGACTTACTTAGCCTTCAAAATTCAGTTTACGACGAAAAAAACTTATTTGATATCTATACTAGGAAATCAAAATTTGACTTAAATCCATTCATTTTTCTTTCAATCTACGGTTTTGCTTTAACTGGAAACAACTACTGCTTTTTAGTCTTTCGTGCCAACATCCAAAGAGTCCGAGCTTCCAGACTATGGATTAGCTTTAAAGCTTTCATTACACCCGAGCAACGCCGGGCTATACTACTAGTTTTACGATAAAAAGCCTTTTTTTATCTTTGATAATGGCTAAAAGTATAATTGAAAGTGCTTATGTAAATAAATCATTCGGACAATTTTTATATCATTTATGCATTGAAAAGAAAAAATAGTTATAATATTATATGAAAAATAACATAAAAACTTAATCCCTTAAAGACAAAGCCTGTTCCTAACGTTGACGCGAGTAAACGATGTATACTTTCGGGATATAGATAGCGTCTGAGTAATAGATCAACATTAGTAAATGCAGGGTTTGAGTGGGGTCACAGGAGAAAGCGTGCTAAGAGCTACCAGGGATAAGGAGATGTGGAAAGCCATGATTGCCTACGTCTTGAAGGGTCATGACACATAGAAGAAGAAGAAAACTAAATCACTAGACGTTATTAGTACAAAAATGACTCGTACAATTGAATTAACATTTGAAATAAACATTTTCCTTTACTTGATAATTCAAAATAATATATGTTTAAAGATAATGAACGCAAAGGGAAACCGGTGAAGTGTTTTCGAAATCCGACCCAGATCTTTGCGTTCACGTTTGCACAGACATCTTTTTTTTTTTTTTTTATCATATCACCCCGAGCAAGGCGGTAACGCCACTGATGTGCAGGGGGCTACATAGGAGTGAAAAGATTGGAAAAGAGAAAACCGGAAACCGCATCCTAAACAGGAAACAAGGTATGAGCCTCTTCACCTGTTCAATAGACGTGGGTGGATTGTGAACCGGGATCTTGTGGAAAAATTAGGAATCTATCTTTCTTTTTTCCCTAGTCATGGTTTGAATAGTAGTACTGTTGAAAATAGAAAAATATTAGAAATTAATAAAAAAATAAATAAATAAACCACATGGTGAATATATGAAAAATAAAAACAAAATAAAAATGATCTTACGAATAAAGAATACAAATGAAGCCTCCAAAACTTAACAGATTATATAAATTATAAGTTGTGCAAATTGGTGACTTGAAAGAAATTTAACTAACCTCGGATGAAAAAACTTTATCACATTTCCAAAAACATTAAAGATTTAATCAATATGAAGTGCATTATATAAACAGAACCACCAAAGCTAGTCGCATTATATTGTAGAAGTATGGAGATGTTTGATTTTTTTTTAATTGGCCTTGTGTAAAACATAACCAAACTTCCTACAACTTACAGGTTTTATCCAGAATTATCAGAAGGTGGATTTGTGAAAGAATAAATTATATCTTTTGTATATTTAAATAGAAATTTATTAATCGAACAGAATAACATAATTTGGTAGAAGTTAATATTCAGTAAGAAACAGTATTAAGAAGTTAAGGATATCAAGAGTTCGTAGTAATAACTTGTGTGAATGTAGGCAGGATAGTATGTATGTATGTATGTATGTATGTATATATGAGCGTTATCTTTGGGCGGGAGTGTTTTTGAAGCATTCGCTCAGTCTTAAAGGGTTCGGTTAAGTTATCAAGCATAAAAAGAGACGGACGGGTGAACGATGAGGAGGAAGGAGATGAGAGAGAAAGAGCGAGGAAATAATAATAACGATCGCTCGACGTTTGTCAAGGGTACGTGTTAATTACGCTCGTTTTCTTTTTTCTGGTGACAGTCGAATTTGCTCCGTCTTTTATTTCGTTTGTGGGTCTCGAAAAGGTCATTTGGGAATTCACTCCCGGATCTGAGTCTCACCTTTCCATTAGACGATGAATAATTTGTTTTTGATAATTGATGATTATTTGAATTTTGTTTTTAAATGTTTCTTAGTTTTCTATAGGTCGAAAAACATTAGGCACATCAAATAAACGAAATTGCCACAAGTAAGCACGTTATATAAACGAAATCACAAAAACTTTGCCCATTATAGAAATGCAGCCACCAAAACGAGGCTCATTATGTAAACAAAACTACCAAAGCTAGCACATTATGTAAGCAAAACCTCCAAAACTACGCGTATTATTTAAACGAAACCGCCAAAAGCAAGCGCATTATATAAACAAAACATTTAAAACTAGGAGCATTATATAAATTGCAAAGTGTGCAAGATAGTGACTTTAAAAAATTTGACTAATCTTAATTTGCATTTCCAAAACCGTTAAGATTTAAATGAAACTTCAAATATATAAACAAAATTACCAAAATTATGTTCATTATATAAACGATACAACTAAAACTACGCACATTATATAAACGACACTGCCAAAACTAAGCGTATTATATAAACAAAATTGCCGAAACTAACCGCAGTATATAAACGGATTCGCCAGAAAAAAAAGCAGTACATAAACGGAACCAGTAGGCGCATCGTGTAAAAAAAACTTCCCAGATTAACATATTATTTAAACGAAACTGCAAAGACTAAACGTATTATCTAAAGAAACTGTCTAAGTTAAATTCATTATTTAAAAGAAACTGATAAAATTAAGCGCATTATTTAAACGAGACTACTCAAATTAAACGCATATTGTAAATTCCGAAGTCGCCATGTTGGTGATATGAAAGAAATTGATAATCTCAATATAAAGAAAATATTTTCTCACTTTCAAAACAGTTAAAGATTTAGTCAATATGAAACAAAGAGCTAAATTCGCATCACCAGGAGGAGCTTATTAAGAAGCGTGTAAATATTCTTCACTAAAATACATTCGTAAAATATCAAAAAGTCTTTAAAGAAAAAACTAGATGAACATCAAAGGAACTTAAAATTGAACGACGCACTAAATGTTCTTTTATGCCAAAGAAACACTCTTGACTACCATTATGAGCTGAAAAGCGCTGTTTTAATAAAAAGTGTACATATTTATTCATGTTTTAATCATTTCACCCCAAGTAATACTCTAATGTCATTAACACGCAGGGGGTTATTGAAAGGAAATAGAGAATGTAGATACCTTAGGGAGGCGAAAGCACAAGAAAACATAATTTAAAAGACAGAGAATGGTGATTGACGCTGCATTTAAACTTTTGATAATTATACTTGGTAATCAGGACTCCACCATATTTTACATTTAATATATATATATATATATATATATATATATATATATATGTGTGTGTGTGTGTGTGTGTGTGTGTGTGTGTGCGTATGTATGCGCGTTCGTTTGTGTATATATATTTGAATAAATGGAATCCGAATATATACATATATATATATATATATATATATATATATATATATATATATATATATATATATGTTATGTACTGTTACTAACTCATGGCAACTAATATCGAGTCAACCGCTTTATGGGTATTAGCTGTAGCTGTATATACTCTTTGTGGCTTTCTATGTAAATAAGTCACCTTAATACACACACACACACACACACACACACACACACACACACACACACACACATATATATATATATATATATATATATATATATATATATAAGTAGCTAACCTAGAGCCAACGAACCTACCTAGGTTTCACCTAATGGATCATCAGGGCAAGTTGGCTTAATGCTCTTAGTTTTGTCAGTTTCTTATAAATAGTGAATTTAACTTTGGCAGTTTCTGTAGATAATATGTTTATTTGCTCTGCTATTGTATTGAGCGCTTTACGTGTTAGGTTCCTCATCTCGGGTTTTTTCTTTCGACTAGTACTTTGACTAATGTTCAAGTGCTTAGTTCGTTTCTTTTTTTCTTTCCATTTTCTCCCCTCCGCGTTTATACTCGGTGGGTTTTTCGAGACGTGTTTAAAGATAAATTTACAGTTATATATACATATATATATATATATATATATATATATATATATATATATATATATATATATTCACATATACTCCCAGCCATAATTATTAAGCCACCCTAGTGTTTTTAAAAATTGATGTATTTCATACTATGTTTTAGTATTTATTGCCAGAGAATAATTGTAAATGAAAAAAGAATGAGTAATCTATGTAAAAATAGAATGAGTAACCTATGTAAAGAGTTTATGTAAATAGATGACAGAAGGGGGAAGAAAGATAGAGTAAAAAGGCAAACATGGCTAAGAGCTACGAAGGCTAGGAAATTGTGAAAGAACATGACCCATCGTTAAAATCAATATTAAACTATTGTAAATGACATCAAGGACTATTGGAGGATTTGTAAACGAGTGCTCAACAATAGGAAATCCTCAATACCTCCTTTAATCCATGGATTTGATGTTCTCACGTCATCTGCGGAGAAAGCTGAGTGCTTTGCCCGCAGATTCTCATCCAACTCCACATTCGACTCGTCCGGAGTGCACCGACTTCCCTATTAGAACTGAGGCCAAACTGCACGACGTATATATTACCCCGACAATAGTATCCAGAGTAATTTCAAAACTCGATCCCCATAAGGCGTGTGGAGACGATGGAATCCCGGTGATAGTCCTTAAGAGGTGTGCCCCTGAACTTTCCCCTGTCCTCTCTAAACTGTTTAACTACTGCCTTTCTGCTTCCTGCTTTCCTGCATGCTGGAAATTCTCTTCAGTCGTTCCTGTCTTTAAGAACTGTGGTGAACCCTCGGACCCATCCAACTATCGCCCTATCAGTCTTCTACCGATATTCGGGAAAGTGTTCGAGGCTATAATCAATGCTGAAATAGTTCATCATCTCACCGCCCACAAACTGTTCTCCGACAGGCAATATGGATTCCGATTTGACAGGTCCACAGCCGACCTGCTAACAACTGTAACGGAGTACATGCTACAGGCCCTTGATGAGTCTGACGAGGCTCGGGCGGTTGCTCTGGATATCTCCAAGGCTTTCGACAGGGTTTGGCACCCTGGCCTCCTATGCAAACTACGCGGTTATGGTATTACCGGTCGCCTGCTTGACTTAATCCAATCTTTCTTAAATAACCGCAAAATGAAGGTCGTTCTGAATGGGCGTGCCTCTTCGTCCTACAGCACGAATGCTGGTGTCCCACAAGGCTCTATCCTGGGCCCAACGCTCTTCCTTATTTTCATCAACGACCTCCCAGATGAGATCAAGTCCCAAGTAGGCATCTACGCAGATGACACTACAATATACTCCCGCTCCAGTAAGAAACCTGTCGTGGCGGACAGACATAATCTCGCTGCTGACCTTGAGCGGGATCTACACTCTGTGGTGAACTGGGGCAAGAAGTGGCTTGTCAACTTCAATTCCTCTAAGACCAAGCTGTTGTCTGTCAACCATTACAGGTAACCTCTTCTGCCTCCCATAAGCATGGACCAGATGATTCTCCCGGAGAGTAATACACTACGCCTCCTCGGACTTACCCTGTCCTCAGACCTCAAATGGAAGCACTATATTGAATCCATAGCAAAATCTACTGCTAAGAAGATTGGGTCACTATGTCGATCCAGGATGTTTTTTCCACCTGAATCCATCCTGCATATATACAAGTCAACCATCCGTCCGTGCATGGAGTACTGCTGCCATTTATGGTCAGGTGCCCCTGCCGTTCTCTTCAATGTTCTTGACAAGCTCCAAAGGAGAGTCTGTAATGTGATAGGTACTGATCTGGCGACTCGTCTGCAGCCACTTTCCCATCGTCGAAATGTGGCCTCCCTCTGTCTCTTCTATAAATACTTTCATGGCTTTTGCTCGGATGAGCTTAAGTCACTGATGCCTCCTCAACAGGTGTTTACCCGTGCAACCAGACTGGCAACTGGGTCCCACCCATTCACAGTCAGGTTAGCCAAACGCAGACGACAATTCTACTCCTGCAGCTTCCTCTCTCGCACTTCCCGCCTGTGGAACTCACTCCCGTATTCTTGCTTTCCTGACGGCTACGACCTCCAGAAATTTAAAAGCAAAGTTAATACTCACCTACTAACCACTGGACTCTAGCTCTCTCCCCTCCCCTGTATAATCTTCACGTTCTCTCCGCCCATGTATCTGTCATTGCACCTGCTTTCTCAGCTTTCTATTGTTCCTTTCTAACTAACTTGTACTCCTCACTCTTTTCTAATTAATCTTTCTACATTTGTGTCACCCCCTGCACATCAGTGGCATTTCTGCCTTGCTCGGGGTGAAATGATTAAAAAAAAAAAAAATATGCTTCAGGAAGTGAAATGGGAGCTGAGATAAGAATTTGAGTTGGTCTATTTGTTTTTCCTTTAATAATAAAGGACGGAGTAATTTAGAGCAGGGGTCTTCAAACTTTTTGACTTACGGACCGCTTTATTAAAAATTTATCTATGGGTGACACTTGCACCCTGAAAAAAAGTAAATTTGAACATCAAGCTCTTGCATGTGTAAAATATTTTTTTGTATAAATAACGTTGACATGTAATGGGCGATAGTGCAAGCTTTTGTCATTTGATAACATTAATAAATAAAAGAAATATCCAGACATTGCAAATTTATACTTCGAATTTCACGTGATGTGTTAATCCACGGACCCCCTATTTTATCCTTGCGGACCCCCTGTGGTCCGCGGATCACAGTTTGAAAAACCCTGATTTAGAGGATAGAACAGGTACAAGGGAAGTCGCAAACAATGAAAGAGTATAGCAGGAGAGAGTTCCAGATATATGATAGAAAGTGAGAACAGAAAAAAATGTTGTTAAAAAAGTACACATTGTAAAAAAGTGTTAAAGTAAAAAAAAAAACAAAAGAAAGAAAAGAAACTGAAGAAATACGTTGCCGTGGTATAATGGTTATATTGGCTTGAAATAAGAAATCGGGGATCCAAGTTCGAATTCCAGTTGAATTCCTTGCATTCACTTACGCGCAAATACCCTTGAGAAAGGTATTAATCCGTCTCTTGTTATAGGTTAAATAACAGGACAGATTGTGTTCTATAGCCTTGGTTGGTAACCAGTCTACCGCAGAATGTAATAGCAACCTACTGCGAGATAATCTTCTGCCTAGTTCGAGGCATGATCGCCCAAGCGTGTATCACGTACGACACAACTGACTGAGTGAGTTCGGTGTTTCTTACTTTCCTCCTTGTGTCGCATCTAATCTACGCTCACATTTTTTTTCTTTTTGCATTTCGGCGTGGTGTAATGGTTAACAAAATTGTCTCGCTTGATCAGTTACGACTGAATAGTGAGTTCGAGTTTCAGTGGGTGCCCCATACTTTCGGCCTTGTGCCACATCTAAACTACCCTAAGACAATCACCACTATATGAAAAAGAAATGAAATACAGTCGAATGAAGAAAAACAAAGTTGATAAGGAATGACAAAAGGAAAGAGAAATAAATAAAAGTAATGTAAGGAAAAAAAAAAAACGCCTAAAAAAGGTGGCGAAAAAAATTGGGAAAGGTACAAGATAAAAGAGATGAACACATAAAGTCCCCCCCAAACTGATCTAAGTAAAAGAAAAAATATCCCCCCCCCCACCAAAAAAGAAAAACAAAAAAAAAAAAAGGAAACGCCGAAGGGTGGGCAGGGCTTACGATTGGTAAGTACGAACTAAAATCGAATTATTCTGTCGTTGGGAGTTATCCGTAATCTTTCAAAGAACTGATTTTGATCAGTAGAACCAAGTCTGAGACACAAGTCCGTTGCTTATTATTGCAGCAAATCTGTTTAAGTCACTTAAGACATGTGCCTGGCGTTAAAATCTAGACAAGAGCAAGACACACACACACACACACACACACACACACACACACACACACACACACACACATGTAGTTTTGACTATATTTCCTTATAAAATCACACGCGCACATACACACAAGTAACACATACACCTTGGTAGCTAGGATACAGATGCTTTCTCACCGACGCATTGTGGCTTCCCTGTGTCTCTTCTACAAATACTACTTTCATGGCTTCTACTCCGATGAACTTAGCTCACTGGTACCCCTATATATGACTTTACTCAAGCCACAAGATTAGCAACTAGGTCCTACCCTTTTGCTGTGTAACCAATAAATTGTAAACGCAAATTCTACTCTATCAGCTTCTTTTCTCGCACTTCCCACCTGTAGAATTCCGTTCCGCTTACTTGCTTTCCTGACAGCTACAATCTTTAAGAATTCAGATGTAAAGTCAATAGTCATCTCCTGTCTCACTAACTTGCATCCTCTCTCTCATACTCCTTTCTCCGTCCACCCCACTCTCATCAGTTTTCTCATCCTTTTCTTACCCTCTTCCTGACACCTCCTGTAACCTGTCACATTTTCTCATAACATTACTCCTATGTAACCCCCTGCACAACAGTGGCAGTAAAATGCCTTGCTTGGGGCGACACGGTTATAAAATAAAAACAAAAAGTACATACATATATCCATTTTCTTAAAAGAGGTCATTTTTTTAATTTTAAAAATTTGTAAACAAAAATTCATCGATTTTAAAAATATTTAAAAATTTCTGACACTTTATTTAGTAAAATTAGAAAATTGAAAGTTAAATGAAGCTGATTTAAAGAATATTACTTATTTATAGCATAAAAAAGTAATATACAACAAATAATTATCGATTGGGCGTGTTCATCTGATCGAACCTTTGACGGACTGTTGAATGACGAGGCGATGACAGCTTTCTACGCATGAATTGAACATAAAAGCAATTTTCGTAAATCTTAGGGAAGGGACAAAACTCTTAAATCGCGTAACCTTTTCATAATAAGAAGCGTATTAATTAAATAAAAATTACTTTAAAAACATTTTGGCACCTCTACGTTTAATCATTTTTTCCAATTTTGGACTCGTAAATTTCGTTTCCACTTAATTATTATATAACCTCTAGTGAACAAACAAATACAGAATTTTACACGATTTTAAACTATTAAATTATGATAATTAAAATGTAAAAAACTTGAAAAAAATTCTTGTAAAAATTCATTATTCATCAAAAAATTTTATTTCATCAGATAATAATGTCCTTAATATTACTTATTTACAAAAGCAATAAGAAGCTTTTTTAATTTAGTAATGTCATAGTTTTATAGATTTATTATTTTTTAATTAAAATCAGATTTTCATTTAGTTGTCACTTATTAGAAAAAAAAGTAGATGATTTACAATCTCCAAAGACATCTACTTCTAACAAAAAAAAAAAAATTGTCAGAGAACAAAAAGGTTATGTGCGAAATTTTATAAAATTAAGTAAGTGGTGGTGGTGGTGGTGGGGGGCGATGTAACACATTTAAAAATACATTTTTTTACTAATATTTAAAAAAAAATTCAAGAATAATTTCATTCATCTGTGGATAAGTCCTAAAAATCTCATTAAAATCGAACAATTATTTGATTTTTACAAGAATTTCCAAATTAATGTGTTTTCTACGGAAAAAAACTCGTAAAAAATCAATGTTAATAGTTATAGTAGGCGACAACGTAAACAAAATATGATTTTAACCAAAATTTCGAACGTGTTAGAAAGGATTAAAAAAATTTCAAAAAACAATTAAAAAATGCTATGGTCTTTCATCTTAATAACAACATGAACATTTTGTCGATAAAACTTTATTGTCGTTAAGTTTGTTGTATTTTTCATTATGCTATGATGTTTTTCCTGTGAATTACTGGAGGTACTATATAAATATAGGTCAATTTAGGTTGTTCTACATTAAAAAATAGTTAAAGAAATCTAAGCACAGTTATCTAGCTTCTTAGAAGCATGCGTATTAAAATTATATGCATAAATGCACAAAAATGATAACTGTATTACTGCTACTACTACTACTAATAATAATAAACAACAACAACTCTCCAGTCAGTTATGACCTGTGAAGTTTCAGCAGCTTATATGTAAATCGATAAATGTTTCCGTCGAACATGTAACTCCAGGCATCTGAAGAGACTTACAGACAAGATCACATTGGGTACGAGATTGCGGGTTACGCGACAAAGCTTCGGGTCATTTTTTTTTAATTTATTTTTTCATATGACTACAGATTAGAAACTCTAGACTGCGAATATCAAAATATTAAAGTTAATAGGAGTTGTTCAGTTTTCTCTTTAAATTCTTTGTACATTGATCTCTCTACGGAAGCCAAAACAAATATGCTAATACAACTTGGTTTATCAAAATTTATTTATTTATTTTAAATTTGTAATCTGTAATATTTTATCGAAAGTAGTATATGAAAAAAAAAAAACAAAAAAAAACTCCAGAGTATGAATTTAATTTTTTTTAACGTTTTAAGAAATCACTAGGTTTAAGCATATTTTCTTTGAGCTTCCGTATGCGGGTGAGGTGTGAAGGGACATCAATGTGCAGTAACTTTACATAGCAAATTCAAACTCACGTTTAACTTTTATATAATTGAATTAAAAAATATTCGTGATCAGAAGAGTTTGATTTTTGGTCACCTGAAAAAGTAATTCTAAAATAAAGTATTATTTCTGGTTGCAGTGGCTATTGTACTACTTCTATGTGCCACGTCTCTCCAGGACGTGGCGATCATGGCCTTCCACGTCTCCCTATCCCTAGTAGCGCTTGGCACACTTTCTCCTCTTACCCCCCCCCAACCTCGCTCTTCTATTCATCTGCTTAGGTCCTTCAAATATGTTATCCTCTGCTTTCCTCTGTCTCTTTTTCCCTCTATCGGACCTGTGATTATCAGATTCTCCAAGTCTTCTCTCCCAAGAACTTCAGCTGTCACTTCCTGGTGCTCAGTATTCATTTCCTTTTCGTTTCCATTCTTTCTAAAACCTCATCATTGCTCACATGCTCGATCCATTGCTGCATCCTTCTGTAGAACCACATTTCAGTTGCTTCAAGTTTTTCATTCATCTTTAATGATATTGTCAAGCATTCACTGCCATATTGAAAGACAGACATCACATAGCAATCTGATAATCTCTTCTTAGTTTCTAGCGAAATTTTCCTGTCTCTTAATACTATACTCAGCTTCTGGAATGCGTTCTTGGCTATTCCAATTCACCTTCGGATCTCAGTGTTGCATTTTCCGATTTCCGTTAGAACACTTCCCAATTATTTCAATTTCTGGACTTCATTTGTACCGCCATTTCTGATAGCATCCTAAGCACAAATATCGCATTCCTTGTTCTAGTGTCCTTGACAAAACCGCACTGTTCTTGTCCTATTTACAGTCTGATCTGCTTTGCGCCCTATTCATTAGGATTCAGACAATGAGTTTCGTTATGTGGCTCATCAAACTAGTGAAGTTCGCATTCGTTTGCACCTGGCTTCTTAGGCAGAGCTATGAAATTTATTTGTTTAGGTCATCTGGTAATACACCATTGTTATAGATTTCATTTATTATTTCTGTAATTTTCTCTATGACAAAATATTCTAAGACTGTCAACATCTCTATTACAATGCCGTCTGGTTCAGCTTCTTTGTTCCTATTCAGTTTAACCATTGCATCTTTCACTTCGTCTATTGTACTATTTCACCATTTTAAGCAGTCAAATTGCTCGATCTCAAAATCGATTGTTCATAGTTCCTCCCAGTTTTGTAGGTTTATATTTACCATTTCCATAGTTTGTTTTAGTTGATCCTTAAAGAGGCGCATATGGGTTCATATCTGAATATTTAGACTAGATGAATACCATTTTATTCACTAGTGGATAATTATGATTTCCATGTAGACCAGAAGAAGGATCTCCACTCACCTGTTTTATTGACATGCACTTTGCTACACTATTTATATAATTCAGACTATTTTCCTCATCTTGGTTGCCACTTGTACGACGTTTCGGCCGTTGTACGCTCCGGTCTTCTTCAAGTGCTAAGAATTTTCGAATTTGTTACGATCACTAGGTATATCATTCTCATTCCTTGTGCGAAGCCTCTTTTGGTAGTCATGAGTTATCTCCCTCTAACTCGACTCTCTAAATGACTTGTTCACCACTGCTGTCTTTAAGGACACATGGTCTAGTGGATATATACGTTGGTTAGTTCCAGTGACTAGACTCAAAGAGTTGTGAGTTCAATACCAGACTACAGCAGTGATGAACATGTAACTTAGAGAGCAGGTGTAAAACCTTTTCAGCCTGTCATGTTTTGGTCATTTCGCCATTGATCTTGTCTAGAAGCAGAGAATATATTTTTATGGCGTTACCATTTTCTTATAAGGAAACATTGCGCATTAGTTGACTGAGCAGCTAATGCTACTGTCAGTTGAATTTTATAAGATCTTTCTCTTAACACAATTTAACAGATAAATAGTTTTCTCAAGAAGACTAAATATTGTCGCTTTTTTCAGTGGTACCGAAGGTTTCCTTCTTGACCCTTTCTTTTAGGACGTGTGGAAAATCAGCATCTTGACTATGTCATTATTTTCTGTTCAAATTAAATATGCTATCAATATCAGTCTTTGCTATTGTCGAATGTCTTTAAGTAACGTTTCAATTATTTTGTACAGTTCATTGTTTGTGATTTTATAGCGAAGGTACACTAAGTTCGAAAAAGGATGGCCCTCTCTACGGTTTCAATCGCACGAAGTCGTTTTAAATCAATTATCTTAGCGGCTGTTTAGAGTTCAGATAAGGTAGACATTTCTAAATGGATTAGGTATGACATTCATATGAAAGTCTCGATTCTGTGTAAGAACATGACTCAAGATTTTTTAAAATAATGTTTTGGTTTTGTAGCATCTTGTTGTATTGTGCAAAGCTACCTCTAGGGGATCCTATTCTATGTTCCATTTTCTTCTATTTTATGGTGACTTTGTCATAAATGATCCATACAAAGAATTATTTGAAGTATCCCAACTACGAATACCTCTGTCATCAGCATACCTCCCTCATTACCAGTACATTGGCATCGGGAAGGAAAACATGAGTGTTGCTTTACTATTGGTCGATTCGTTTGGGGGTGTGATATCGAAGGCAGAATTGGTCTTTCTCCATGTCTTCACACGCATCTTCCTATATGCCAAAGCATAATCACTAAAAAAGATTAGATAGATTGAGGACTTCATTTCGTCTTTATTGTACACATGATGAGGTTTTAAGTGTTTCAATGTTGGGGTCCTCAACATGCATTTGTGATTTAGTGGATCGATATAGTTTCACTGTTAGACTAAGACATGCAGATGGGTTTGAGTTTGGAAGTAGGTTTCTAATTGATGAGAAGAAGAAATCTCTCTTGCTGTAGTCCTAGGCTGCAGTGGGATCGATATAGCAGGTTTGCAATTTTCGATGAGAGAGGAAAGTAATTACCTGGAGTTGTTTGATGGCATATACGCCATAATTATACGCTTTGCCATGATGAAAACCTAACTAGATTGCGAGAGTTTTATAAAGTTAATTCATTAGAAATTTTACCATAATGGATCCAACTGAAATACATCTGAACGTTTGAAGATTGTCTTAATTGGAAGAAGTTCCACTCTTTGTAAGCTTATAAAAACAACTACTTAGGCCAGTTCGTCACCTAGAAACATGCCAAATTCTGGGAAGATTAAATAATAATATTATCCAAAGATAGCAAAATGTAGTATTACAAAATTGCACATACGGTGAAGAATAAACCCAAAAACAAATACGAACTTTTCTTCCGACCATATCTATCTATCTATCTATCTATCTATCTATCTATCTATCTATCTATCTCAGTCTGTTCATATCTATCTATCTATCTATCTATCTATCTATCTATCTATCTATCTATCTATCTATTACAAGAACGTTAAGAAAACATCCGTTTTCGATCAGATCATTAAAGATCTGATCGAAAACACAAGAATTCTATATAAATTACAATTACAAAAACATCTCGCTATTAGATCGGTACTATATATCAAACATTTTTCTCCTGCCATCAACCGTAGATTATTTAATAGTAGAAATAGAGTATTGAAAGTTTTCTTTTTGTTTTTTTTACAGAAAGATGCTCACGCGATTTTCAGTTGCGCGGGGATCGTGAGAGCCTGGAAGGAACGCTCATTTTACAAAAAGAAAGCAAAATAAATTACGACGTTATAGTCAAAATATAAGGAAAAAATAACAACAGCAGAAACATAAACAGCCTTGAAAATGGCTATAGAAATGAACAAAAGCGCCTGGGACAATAAAAATTGAGATAAATGTTACAATGCTTAAAAAAATGCTTAATAAAAGATTAATCAAATCTTCCTTGTCGTCCGTATTCAATGAAATATGTTTTAAAAAAGGTTGCTGGCCAATTATATATATATATAAATTATATTACTCTGTTAATAAATGAATTTTACATTGAGTTGTCTTGAGTTCGTCTCTATCGGAATTTACCTGGATTGTATACCAAGTGTACTATGTTATATATATATATATATATATATATATATATATATATATATATATATATAAGTAGGAGTACCTGAAAACCATAGCCTTGTAAGTGGATTGGGTAGACGCCTCTCTTTGAGGATCCGTCGATGGTTGTGCTAGCACAATGTCACAAGTCATCGTGACCCAGGGTTTGAGTGTCCTAATCTTGTTCAGGCAGGTTTTCACGCCGGATAAGGCATCTGTGCCAGAAACTGTACCTAAGATTCGCTCAGCATAGTTGCAGTATAAACCACAGGTAGACTCTGTGGGTGTTGAACTGACACAAGTGTACCTAAGCAAGCGTCGGCAATGGGGATTAGACGGGTATCCTCTAGTGGCTAGCCATTATATATATATATATATATATATATATATATATATATATAATTACAATAATATTATTAATGCAATAATATCGAAATCAGTGACTTTCATTACAGGATTATAGAAATCAGATTATTGGTTTCGGGTTATATCCACCTGAGTAGCGGATTAGTGCATTAATGACATTATTATGATGATATATTTTATTTTGGCTCCGTCGGCTCACGCACTGAGCCTACGATTTATTTTTTATTTTAAGCTTTTAGATTTTCTGGCACACCTTCACATGATGGTCAAAATTTTTGATGACGTCTCTGTGTAGTTGTTCCTTGATCTCACCAGTATGCCTTGTTCTTTTATCCTTCAGCTGTTGAATTGTTGTTGGCTTACTTTTGGGATGACCCCAAATAAAGAAATATAAAGGCGTCTAGTTGCACGATCGTGGCATCACTATTTCGAGATGATGCGACCTGGGAACTTTTCTTGTTTGAATGTCTATTTTTCTGATAGGCTTCGATAACGTAAACACGTTGTTCGATTGTTAATATTTCCATGATTGAAATTGCAAAAGACTGAAGTTGTTAAAACTGAAAGAACTTGAAAAGAATCATTAAACGCTCAAAATTAATTCATATTTAAAATCGGTCAAAATTATTGGTCATAAATTTCCCCACCAAAAAAGGCCAGGTGGTAAATCCCAAAGGATCCTATTAATATTAGATATCAATACGGATTCGGTTACAGCGCGCAATGCAATTAAATGTATTTATTTACAGAGCCAATATTTATTACATATAAAAATTCAATATTTCATATTGTAGATGGTTATTTCAACAGGTATTTTTAAACACCCATTTTGTCAGAGAGAACAAAACATTATGGGAAAATAAATTTAAATTATTTGTTTGTGTGTATAAAAAAACGGAAGTAGGGAAGAAGAAAGTGAAGAAGGTCATTGTTGCTGGAAAATGTTTGACCGCGGATAAAACTAACAAAAAGAGATACAATAAAATAGCTCAAAAATAAAATAAAATAATGAAGAATTTATGGAATTTATGGAAACAGGTCAGGCGCAATGAAAGCTTTTCAAAGTCACTGTTAAACGACCACGAATAATGTAAAAAAAAAACCAGATTGGTTAAACATAAGTTAAAAATGAACACGATAAAACTGGAAGGAAAATGGTTATGAGAAAGGGAAGTTATTATACAATTTAATTTAATTATACTGCGTTGTGGCGCAGTGGATATCGGCTCGGAACGAGAAATCGGAGAACCGAGTTCGAATTCCAGCTGAATTCCTTGCATTCACTTACGTGCAAATACCCTTGGGAAAGGTATTAATCCGTCTCTTCCCTCCAGTTATGGGTTAAATAATAGGACAGATTGGGTTCTAGGTTCTATAGCCTTGGTCGGCAACCGCAGAAAGCAATGGCAACCTACTGTGGGATAATCTTCTGCCCAGTCAGTCATGTCTCTTTCGAGACATGATCGCCCAAGCGTGTATCGCGCATGGCACTTAACTGATTGATACAGCTAATTAGAAGAAATGAGCAAAAACTATTTAAACTAATTTTAAGTTAAATTTATTTTCCCATAATATTTTAGTCTCGATGAGGAGATAGATGGTTAACTGTAGAAATTGCCATCCTAAATATTGAATATATATATACTTAGTCACCCGCAGACAGATCTGTTTCGCAGCTCATCAGCACGTTTAAACTCCGATTGCTTTTAACCCAGGATTGAAACCCGACTGAATTGACGTCAGTCGGCGATTCTGGCTATATATATATATATATATATATATATATATAAAAAGTAATATTTATCATTTTTTTGTACTTTCGCAAGTTTGTATTCTCAGTTCGTCTTTGTTCCTTAGGCGCAGACTTTATATTGATTTAGAAGATATCTTAAGGTTTGAAAATATGAATTAATGGATAAAATTTATGAAATGAAATGAGTAAACAAATCGCTCAACGGAGCTCGACGCTATAAAAGCGAAATAAATAGGTCATTTTTTAAAAAAATATTCTAAAATAAAAACGTAAAGGCAAATGATTTGTGCAGATGGAAGAAAAAAATTCCGTATTGATTTTTAAAGTCTCGGCACGGAAGTAAGCATTGGCATAGAATTGGGAAGAACGGGTGAGAAATACTTCCAAGAATGGTATGCTGTGTAAACTTCGAGAGAGAGAGAGAGAGAGAAAGAAAGAGAGAGAGAGAGAGTAATACAGTGATAAAGAAAGAGAAAGAAGTAAGAGAAAGAAAGAGAGAAAGAAAGGACTCAAACGGGAAATAAAGGAGGTAAGCAAAAAAGTAAGCGAAAAGAAAATAAGGAAAGAACACAAAAAGGAAAGAAATAAAGAAACCAAGCAAGAAATTAAGATAGAAAGTAAACAAGAATGACAGCAAGACATAAAGAAAGAAGAAAATTAAGAAAGAAAAAAACGTAAAAGGAACAGAGTGTGACAAAAAAAAAAAAAAAAAAAAGAACGTTAGAAAGAAAAAGCATAGAAAGAAGGGAAATTGAAATATAAAATATAGCAACGTATGTTGTTTAAAAGAAAGAAATAAAGGAAAGGAAAGGAGAAAGAAAATTAACGAGAGACTAGTAAACAAAGAAAAAGTTAACGTGAGATGGTAAGAAAGAAAAAGAAAAAAGAATGAGAAAGAAAGAAAGAAAGAAAGAAAGAAAGAAAGAAAGAAAGAAAGAATGGAGAAAAAGTAAGATTAGAAAAATGAGTGAAGACAGACGTGAAAACAAGTAAACAGGAATAACAGAAATGCAAGTTTGGGGAAAAGCGAGAGTAGCACACAAGGAAGAAAGAAATAGAGAGGAAGACGCGTTTCCTTTGTTTGAAAAAAAGATTTCTACCAGGCTAAAAAAAAAAAAAAAAAAAAAAAAAAATAGAAAAATAAAAAAATAAAAGAAAGTCTTTTGGCGGCATCTTTTTCTTTTTGGCGGTTTCCTTAGAAAAAATATAAATCAAATTATCATTGCAAATAGAATAGATCTTTAGGAAATATTGAAAGGACCAGTCTGCCTAGAAAACTCCTTCACCGGTAACGAAAGCCGATTTAAATAGACTATATTTTTTTAAGCAAAATAAATACAGACTGATTGTCAATTGAAATATAAGATACGGTAACTAAAAATAACACTAATACTAACACACACACACACACACATGCACATTCCCACGCGCACACACACGCGCAATCCCGCACACACGCACACGAGCACATGCACACGCACACATGCATACGCACACATGCACACGCACACATAGAATGCGATGGATAAATTGTCTTCTAAATTACGCAAAAATAAAAGTAACACTGGCATCTCAGTTTAACAGACATATCTACTAAAATTTCACAAAAATACATTAAAATAGTAAAAGAATAGATTTATTTAATAAAATCGCCATTGGCTTCTCACACGACCTGCAGAAGACTTCAAAATCTCCAGTAACTCTTCTGGGCGGTCTCCTTGTTTAATCTGAGGAACACTGCCATAATCCTTGATTTCCGTTCATCTTTGGCGTGATAAAAAGTTTAATTGGTCTCTCGCTCAACTGTGCCCCACACACAATAATCAAGGTTGTTGCAATTCTGGGGAGTTAGGTGGCCTGATGTAAAGAGTGATGTGGTCGCAGAAATTTGCTAACAGCCATAATCGGGTTCTCTTGCTTGAGTGGAATGGTGCAGAGTCATTTTGCCAGAATAGGGTTTTCCAGCAGCCACCCTCATAAGCCAGGGAAGCACTAACTCCTCAAGGCTCTTGATGTAGGCTTTCGAGTTGAGGCTGAGGTCCTGTGGGAAGATAAATGGAGGCATAGCGTGGCCATCACTAGTGATCACTCTACGCGCCATCGTAATCACTATTAGAGACGTCCAACTCTTTCCGAGTCTTCTGAACTGTCCTCAGATTGTCACCTAAACACTGAAATTTCTGTATTTGAGATTTCGACACGAATGTTAAGCAGTACAACAAGCCGTTTCAAAATTTCTGGCGTAGCGAACTGTGTCATGGTATTCTTTTTCTCGCAGATGGCGCCCAACTGATCCTACTACACTGTGCATTCGATAAAATAAAAAACAACGCTAAATGAGAATTTGAAATGTTGACAATTTACCCTGTATATATATATATATATATATATATATATATATATATATACACACACATATATATATACATATATATATATAGTCATCCGCAGACAGATCTGTTTCGCTGTATCGCAGCTCATTAGTACAGTTAGACATCCGATTGCTTTTAACGTATGATTGAAACCCGACCGAATTGGCGTCAGTCGGTGATTCTATCTCTGAGCTATGGGCAAACGTTTTAGCGTGTATATTATCATTATACACGCCCAATAGCTGAGAGTGTTCTAATTCATTGCTGAATGAACGATGCGTAGATGCTAGAGTAGCTACTGTTTTTCAAAGTCTACCATTCTTCCAGAGTGCTCAATCAGGGTGTGAGAGCATAAATAGTCATCCGCAGACAGATCTGTTTCGCTGTATCACAGCTCATCAGTACGGTTAGACATCCGATTGCTTTTAACCCAGGATTGAAACCCAACCGAATTGGCGTCAGTCGGCGATTCTACCCACCTATCTATCTATCTATCTATCTATCTATCTATCTATCTATCTATCTATCTATCTATATATATATAGCGGTGCTCCACATCTTCTGTCTTCTTTCACATCTGAACCAAACTTTGAAAATCACTCCACACGAGCCCGAAATCTTGTTGGGCAGCATCTTAATTTAACAAATATATTTACCAAAATTGCACAAAATATATTGAAATAGTGAAAGAGTAAAGCTATTCAATAAACTCGCCATTGGCTTCAGTCACGGCCTTCAGAAGACTACGGAATCTCCGGTAACTCTTTGGAGCGGTCTCCTTGTTTAAGTTGGTCAATGCTGCCATAATCCTTGACTTAAGTTCATCTTTGGTTTGACAAATGGTTTATTGGTCTCTCGCTCAACTGTGCCCCACTGGGTGCACCATTCTTTTGGCTTTGTGTCACATCTAAATTACGCTGAGAAAATCACTATATCAGGCAGCGTAAAGATATCATTTTCTTTTATATGCTGTGTCCCTTCAAGATGTAAGCGATCAATTCTCGACATATTTTCTGTCTATTGTAAGTCTAAATAAATGTCAAAAATTCCCACTGACGTAAGTATTCCAAACCATACATCTGTTTCGTACAAAAATGTTACCGCTCTTGTTATATATGCAAAAAAAAAAAAAAATAATAATAATAGAACGTAAATTTTATTTTAAAATGAATTTTAATCTAAATAATTTGACATAAATTTACTCGTGCTACTAGATTTTCATCAAAGTCCCACCCTTTTACCATCATAATAGTAAAATGTAACCGCAGTTCTACTCTTTCAGTTTCTTTTTCCTCACTTCTCGTCTGTGAAATTCCATTCCGTATACTTACTTCCCTGATTCATCATCATCATTTATCCATCACACCCAGATGGTGCATAGGGCAACAACTTTTTGTTGCTGTTTCTGTAATAAACTGTTTTTTTACGGGACAAGGTTGTTAGTCCTGCAACCAACCCCCAAACCTGGAGGACCGGTGGGTCATTCTTGGTCCATACGTTTACAGCACCTGGTATTCCGAAATGGTCACCCATTTAAGTACTGACCAGGCTCGATGTTGTTTAACTTCGGTGATCGGACGGGAACCGGTGTATTCAACATGATACAGCCATATACAACTGAAATCTAGTTGTACAGAAAGATGCTGAAGATATCAGTGAACCGAGCATATGAGCGATGATGTAGTTTTGGAAAGAATGGAGCCGGAAAGAAAACTAACGCTGAGCATCAGGAAAAGAAAACTAAAGTTCCTGGGATATATAATGAGGAAGATGGTTTGGGGAATATAATACTCATAGGTCAGATAGAACAAAAGAGGAACAGGGGATCAAGATTGGATTTCCAGATCTTATCCATTTTTCACAAGCAGTCTACGCTCTGTGTTTTCTGATATCCTAACCCACAAACCTAGAGGACCGGTGAACCATTCTTTGTCCTTACGTTTACAGCACCTGGTATTCCCAAATGGTCATCCATTTAAGTACTGACCAGACTCGATGTTGTTTAACTTCGGTGATCGGACGGGAACTGGTGTATTCAACACGATATAGCCGTAGACAGCTTCCCTGGTTGCTACAATCTTAAAAAGTGCAACGTCAGTTGCCGTCTTATACAGTATTCTTTTTTCGACATTCCCTGTACCGTTTTTCGTTTCTTCACTCTCCTCTTAGTGTAAACCTCTGCGCAGCGGTGACGATACTGCCTTACTTGGGTGAAATGATTATAAACCCCCACCAAAAAAAAAAAAAAAAGAAATAACCTGCTTTCAAAAACTTTTAAAAATTCAAAGGTTCCAAAAGTGGAAATAACTATATTTTCCTATATTCTTTAGAACATTCTAAAATTTTCTAGTGATGTAACTTTGTTCGAAGTGAAGCTTGAATCGTCATTTGAACCTTGCATATAACGCACCTGTTCTATTTTCTTTATATCCTGAAAAATAATAACAAAAGAAAACAAAGCAGAACTTCTGGTTGATTTTGAAAAGAACAATATTCTTACTGGTATTGCAAAGGTTGAACAGACAGAGAACACTCATTAGAAAATATTTGAAGATTTTGGAAACATTTGGCACTAAAATGCCTTCCAAATTGCCTACAGTAGACCTTTGTATCCTTCTTCAAGAGACGTCAAACGGTGAATTGGGTTCTACGAGCCTCCGTAATTGACGTGATCTAAATATCACTGCAAGGGAAGTCCACAAACTTTTCTCAGTAAATATGGCAGACATGTGCTTCGGTCCAGAAGGTAAGCCCCCGCTTTGATGAAGGAAAAAGTTTTACTAAAAAAAAATAGAAGCAAATTCGATCACGAAACAATAGGAAAATGTAATGTGTTCTGATAAGAAATTCAAATCTGTATGGATTTAAAATACTACATTAGTGCACAGAAGTTCTAGAGAAACGTATTGTTCTATTTCATGACGACTGTTATGGAAAAATATAATTGCGATTGCAATTCCACTGAGAACTTGTGGAGAGACTAGCCAAAGATTGATCTGAAAATCGAATTACACTTCCATTTTTATCTTCTATAATGAAATTGGGTTTCACTCTTTGACCAACATTTGAAATTGATAGCTATATTTGTTAGGTATCTTATATCCCAACCAGCTTAAACAAAACTAAGAGACTCTCAAAATATGTGCAATTAGTGTATATATTATTGGCACGTAACAGAAGAGACGAGTTCAAATATCAGGATAGTCTGAAGCGTTCACTTTTGCACAAATGGACAAAGCGGCTATACATCTCTTCTCTCCTCTGCTAACAAAGAGTTCAATAGCTGGATAGATCAGGTGATTTTGTATTCTGTGGAAACCAGTTTAAGAGAAAGAAAACCGAATGACAAACTTTGGGGAAAGCAACAGGAAACAATTTGCTACTTTGAACCACATGTGGATGTTTATTTAAAAAAGATAATACATATTTTTGTGACACAAGACCAAAGGAGAAATGAGAAACGTCCGATGGTACAATGTTTATTTTAACTCCTGGCGAATTATACTTGCAATCCCTCCACTCTTAACAATTTACTTACCCACCACGAAAATCCATCCCGTCAACACTCAATCCCAAAGTGTAACACAATACCACATTTTTACAGGGAACCTGATAAATACTCATGATTCTTAAAAACAGTGTTTTATTAGGTTGACACCTAATATATATATATATATATATATATATATATATATATATATATATATATATATATATTGTCATCCGCAGACAGATCTGTTTCGCTGTATCACAGCTCATCAGTACGGTTAGACTCCGATTGCTTTTTAACACAGGATTGAAACCCGACCGAATTGGCGTCAGTCGGTGCTTCTACCTCTGGGCTATGGGCGTTCGGTGGAAGAAGCTAGACTTTTTTTACCGCATATATTATCATTATACGCGCACAATAGCCAGAGTGCTCTAATTCATTTTACTGAATGAACGATGCGTACACGCCAGAGTAGCTACTGTTTTTCAAAGTCTACCATTCTTCCAGAGTGCTCAATCAGGGTGTGAGAGCGTAAATATACACAATATATATATATATATATGATTGATTTTGTATTTTGGCAACAATCCTTCTTTTATGCAGGTCATTAAAATGACAGACAAGGTATCATAACTAAGTTTTTTATATAATTTTTCATGTGTTCATATGATTTTTTTCTTTTCAGAACTCAAATGATATAGGAATTGTCCAAAAGTTTTGTATTTTCGAGTTTTTCCGACTATACTTTTAGCCATTATCAAAAATGAATTTTGTTTTACTTGTAACTAAATATGTGTAAATTATATATATATATAAAGTCATGTGTGTGTAAAGTTCAGAAGACGCTAAACCCATTGTTTCCGTGTTCATAATCGGTGTTATTAAGTGTAAGACTTGTCTTTTTTATTATTAATGCCTTCGTTAATTTTTATCTTCTTTTGCATGTGGATGATTCCTGATGCATTCATTGTTAACAGTTGTCATCGATAGGTTTTCGTAGAATGGAGCAGTTGTTGGAAAGATGTAACGTCAATCTTCTCATCAATTTTGTTGTGATGTGGTCAATGTAATACTTTACAAATTTGTAGTCGTGAGGAGCACAATTTTTCAAAGGACATAAATTCGTAAGCAATACTGCTTCTCTGCAGCTTAGATTTTGCAGGTGAATTATCATTATTGACAATGAGATTGGCAGTTTTGAATTTTTGCGATAGATAATTTAATTTTCTTGCTTCTGTTAGTCGGTGTTGCATAATTTCGGAAGATGTCACAACATGAAGATTCGTTCTGTTTGTAATTACGGTGCATTTGATTTTTGTAGAAAATATTAATGTTATAGTCTTTGTCCACATGTTTGAAGATGCCGTTGGTTACGTTGCGAAGAAAAAGTTTGATATGGTAATTAAGATAATAATTTGGGAAGCCGTTGTTGACAATCGTTTGTTTCAAATTGTGGAGTTCTTTGAAAAAAAGCGGGCGAAATGATGTGTTCTTGAACGCTTTCGTGAGGAAAATTTTAAGAACACCTATTTTGAGGACATTGATTAATAAAATTAAGGCGCCAAGAATTTTTGTTAGTGGATTTTTTTATATAATGGAGTAGTGAAAGTATTATTACTAGACTTAACAAGAACATCCAAAAATGGAATTCATAGTTGAGAACATAATTCTTTTCAAAACTAGTTTTATGATTATAAATTTCGTTTTTGTTGTCAGCTAAAAAAAAAGAAATATCAACGCATCAAACACGTATTTTAGGTTTGCTAACTTTTGTAAAAACCATATTTTCAACATGGGACATATATAAGTAAGAGAAGCACGGACCAAGAAAGTTTTCCATATTACACGATTAGTTTGAGTGCAAATATTGGCATGATGGTCGTAAAAAAGAACTTTAGTGGAGATGGATACTAGTAAAAGCTTTTTTTTGAGAATATTGGAATTGATAGATTATCGTTGAGATTGAACTATGTTTATATACAGAGTGAATTATAATGTCCATATTTTCAGCACTCGTGATTCCTAACAAGCATATTTCATTAGGATCTTTGCTAATATATATATATATATATATATATATATATATATATGTCTGTCTGTGTGTGTGTGTGTGTGTGTGTTTGTGTATGTGATGTGTGTATTACGCTCTTGAATAAGTTCTCATTATTTTCCAACATATGGCATTCCTGAAACTGCGTGCAAGTAGTTTCAGATGGGAACACATCTGTAAGGAAGTACTATAAGCCAACTTGAAATTTTATGTATGTCATTTCGTTAAAGTGTTATTTTGTTTTTCATGGCGTTAAACATATTGGATTTCACGCCAAAGAAAGTGTATTTGCGGGTAACTTTACTGCACTACTTTATTCCCAAAAAATCTGCAGCTGAATTTTGTAAAAAATATATTTTGTACATGGGACATATATAAGTTAGAGAAGCACGGACCAAAAAAAAGTTTTCCATATTACACCATTAGTTTGCGTGTAAATAAACCAAAACCTAGCTAAGAACACTCGCAGACGTTTATAGTACAACTGTGTAAATGATCTAGGAGAGATAAGCCGTATCTGTCCATAGATGTGGAAATGTAAATATTCCCGAATCGACGTGTAATCATCTTAATAGTTATCATCGAGGCAGGCATATGACATACCATGACTGGCGATGAAAAGTGGATATAACCCTAAGCATAGAAGATCATGGGGAAAGCTTAGCTATGCATCAACATCGGCGGCAAAGCCGAATATCCATGGGATTTATACGAGCAAAGTGATTTTACAACATGAAAACGCAAGGCCACATGTTGCAAAACGGGTGAAAACCTACATGGAAATGCTCAAATGGGAAGTCCTACCCCATCCGCTTTATTCACTAGAAATTACCCCATCCGATTATAACTTTTTCTGATTGATAGCACAAGGCCTGGCCGAGCAGTACTTTCATTTTTATGAAGATACCAACAATGGGCCAACTCGTGGAGATGGAAAGGGATGATGAAAGTAGCCCTAACACTTATCACTCTAACGATTCTCAGTCAATGCGCAGATTGAAAAAATACAATCTTGAGTCGTGTTTGTGACTCGCCAATTGCAGTGCACCGAACCCACACCATGACACATTCGCTGCATACAGACGTCACTGCAGAACATTGGCTTGTATCCTTGCACCACAAGAGGGAGAAGAGCAAGCGCTCAAGCGTCTTTCACCGTCCCTTAGAGTGATAAAGTACAGACAACCGATAAATGGTAAGAGAAAAGATGTACCTAGATCAAACGGAGCTCTACCATTTAAGGTGCAAGTCCGGACCGTCACCTTCGGTTTCAAGTCCAAACCGTCGTTTCCACCCTGGTCTGTACTTCTGACCAATTTCTCTCTAGCTGAAGATCCGACCAAAACCACACTCCTAGAATGCAGATGAGACTGTCAGTTGGATTTAAAAGGCCCAGAAGAATAACATCCTTGCAAGTACGCAGTCACAAGCCGAAAGACTTGTGGTTAATCTTGGCCCCCGTCACTTTTAAGCACAACAGGAAGACAGACAAGTCATCGGCTTACATGGAAACGATGGCTCAAGCTCCTTCAGGGAGAGTAATTCCAGGTAGGGGTGTATTGCACTCTCTGTCCCTTAGCTGGTACAGGAGAAGCTTCAGCGCCAAAGCGTGAAGTAGGCGTGACAGGGGACAACCCTGACGAACAGACCATGACAGTGCAAAATCGCTAGAGCTCTTCTCGCTCACCTGTATCACTAATCTAGGGTAGCGATACAACAGGTTGATTCACTTGCAGAAGTCAGGTTGGAATTTGGCCGGCTGCAAGACATCCACCAGGTACTTTGTCAAATACCTTGGACTGATCCAAATTGATCAGCACAGCTTCATCGTCGTCATATTTGCCCGCTATGATCGTGCGAATCAAATGCAGTTTGCTCTGAATTGTTCGGCTCTTTAGAGAAAAAGTATTCTCAAATGCCAACAGAATCTGGGAAATAGACTGCAAAGGTGCCATCATGAATGGTGAGTTTTGACGCCCTATATAAAGAGTGTGGAGCGAAATTAGGATCCTCTTTGAACAATGTTTTTATAATTTGGTTGGCTCAAGTGACACTACGTGCGCCATCCTGAACTCGAGAAGATAATCTTTGTCAACAGAGATGAAAACCTAGACCTTAATTCTGTCGCCGGGATTCCTAATTAAGTTGATTACTCCATGAGCTTTAGGGGAGTTCCTTGGGCCATCATGCACTTATTTGTAGCTTTGTAAAAAAAAAGTTGCCGTTTTATAAAAATTTTAGTGAGAGATTTTACTAGCATGTGCAAAATACTAAATAAAACTCTGCCTGGAAATGATTCTAAATCTTGATTTTGAAATCAAACTAACCTATAATTTTGCTGCTTCTTTCATATATAAGTTATTTGCGTACGTTGTGCCCTGACAATATCTCCTAAACAAAGGACAATTCCGTTTTTATTACGAGTAAAGAGAGAAAAGACCTTTCAGAGTCGCCGATTGGTTTCAGTGAAAAAATAAAAAAGAAAAAAAAGAAAGAAAAAGAAATAAAGAAAAATGAAAGAAATAAAAAAGAAATAGAAGATAAGAAATAAAAAAGAAAGAAATAGAAGATAAGAAAGAAAAAAAGAAAAATAGAAGATAAGAAACAAAAAGGAAGAAATAGAAGATAAGAAATAAAAAAAGAAAGAAATAGAAGATAAGAAATAAAAAAAGAAAGAAATAGAAGATAAGAAATAAAAAGAAAGAAATAGAAGATAAGAAATAAAAAAAGAAAGAAATAGAAGATAAGAAATAAAAAGAAAGAAATAGAAGTTAAGAAATAAAAAAGAAAGAAATAGAAGATAAGAAAGAAAAAAGAAAGAAATAGAAGATAAGAAATAAAAAAAGAAAGAAATAGAAGATAAGAAAGAAAAAAGAAAGAAATAGAAGATAAAGAAATAAAAAAAAGAAAGAAATAGAAGATAAGAAATAAAAAAAGAAAGAAATAGAAGATAAAGAAATAAAAAGAAAGAAATAGAAGAAAAGAAATAAAAAAAGAAAGAAATAGAAGATAAGAAAGAAAAAAGAAAGAAATAGAAGATAAGAAATAAAAAAAGAAAGAAATAGAAGATAAGAAATAAAAAGAAAGAAATAGAAGATAAGAAATAAAAAAAGAAAGAAATAGAAGATAAGAAATAAAAAGAAAGAAATAGAAGTTAAGAAATAAAAAAGAAAGAAATAGAAGATAAGAAAGAAAAAAAGAAAGAAATAGAAGATAAGAAATAAAAAAAGAAAGAAATAGAAGATAAGAAAGAAAAAAGAAAGAAATAGAAGATAAGAAATAAAAAAAGAAAGAAATAGAAGATAAGAAATAAAAAAAGAAAGAAATAGAAGATAAGAAATAAAAAGAAAGAAATAGAAGAAAAGAAATAAAAAAAGAAAGAAATAGAAGATAAGAAAGAAAAAAGAAAGAAATAGAAGATAAGAAATAAAAAAAGAAAGAAATAGAAGATAAGAAATAAAAAAAGAAAGAAATAGAAGATAAGAAATAAAAAAAGAAAGAAATAGAAGATAAGAAATAAAAAGAAAGAAATAGAAGATAAGAAATAAAAAAGAAAGAAATAGAAGAAAAGAAATAAAAAAGAAAGAAATAGAAGATAAGAAATAAAAAAGAAAGAAATAGAAGATAAGAAATAAAAAAAGAAAGAAATAGAAGATAAGAAATAAAAAGAAAGAAATAGAAGAAAAGAAATAAAAAAAGAAAGAAATAGAAGATAAGAAAGAAAAAAGAAAGAAATAGAAGATAAGAAATAAAAAAAGAAAGAAATAGAAGATAAGAAATAAAAAAGAAAGAAATAGAAGATAAGAAATAAAAAAAGAAAGAAATAGAAGATAAGAAATAAAAAAAGAAAGAAATAGAAGATAAGAAATAAAAAGAAAGAAATAGAAGATAACGCTTTCATGTGTTTCACATTTTCAGAGAAATGGAAGAATTGGTCAATTTGATTTTTTTAAAATTTATCATTTATACCCTTTTATGTTTTAGAACTCGACTTCAGCCACTTTTCCATAGACTTCCCTTGTGATGTGAGCTTTCTCCCTTGGTGCCTCGACTTCATAAATTCAGACGTATTACGTGATTGGTTACTAACTCTCATCATTTTGCTATCGAAATAGCTAAATGTTCTATTGTAATAATTTTTTCTCGCATTTCTCGTTTTTTTTTGTTGCTTCCCTGTCTCTATAATTTAATTACAACGTTAATCGTCATTATCTGTCTTCCTGAATCCTGTCCCGTTAGTGCAATTTCTTCTCACTTCTCCCGCTCTAAGATCTTTTCATTCTCGTTCACTCTCATTAACCCCTTGGGTCCTAGTTTAATTATCACTTTTGGGGTGAAACAATTAAAAAAAAAAATTACTTGTATTCATACTTATAATTGTCATTGTAATATTTGATTAAAGTTGTTAATCAATGTAATAGGGGAATTTCCCCCGGTATTTTGAAATCGTGGAAATTGCAGTGAATTAAAACAGGAAAGTCATGGCATTTTTAGAGGCACTAATAATACATTTTGCGTTTTGGTGTAGTGGATATCGGCTCGGAATGATTGCCGAGTTGAATTCGTTATATTCACTTACGAGCAAATACCATTAAGAAAGGTATTAATCGGTCACTTCTCCCTCCAGCTATGGGCTAAATAGCAGAACACATTGGGTTCTATAGCCTTGCATAGTAACCAGTGTACCGGATAATATAATAGCAACCTACTACGGGAAAAATATTGTGCTCAGTTACTCATGTCTCAAAAGAGACATGATCGCCTAAGCGTGTATCTACGTATGGCACTTAACTAACTGAATAATATAATGAAATAGGAGATGAATTCGACATCCTTTTAAAATACGGTGATGAAATTTCTTACATGTGTTTTTAAGACTTACCACGTTCTCCTACATTTACAGAGAACCAAACCAGTGACGTTCCTTTATCTCCGAGCAGAACCTGAATTTTCATTTATCGCGATGAACGGCTGTTTTCTCAAGGAAGGCTTTGTATCTTGACCGGCTATTGAGACAAGCTCAACCCAGACCTCAAGTGTAACTCGGGCATCAGATCCTTCGCTAAAGACACTGGAACAATGCTCGGTTCTCTGTATCGCTCTAATAAGTACCTTGTAGTTAACAAAACAAGTTCTAGGTTTTAAAATTCAAATGGTAAGCAATGACTCATTAATTTTGTTAGAAATAAACAAATTTTCTCGAATTTACAAACTTTGCTGAACACATACAAAACTCGCGAAATTTCACACCTCGGTGTGAAATGTTTGTCGGCCAATAGAAAACTAGGAAACATCTAAAAACAAATAGAAAGACCAGAATCACATCTGGGAGTTAATTCCTAAATGACCTGAACGGAGCCCAAGATAACGAAATAAAAAGACGAGACAAGACGACAGAGAGATAAGATGATGAGCACAATTAACACGTACCCTTGAACAGCCAGATTAACACGTACCCTTGAACAGCCAGATTTGTTCGAAAATGAACTACTGCTGTCTTATAAGAACATGAACTGCCCAGTCATCACTTTCACGTTTCAATAAATTTCAAAGACGGCCCATCCACTTCCTTGTGGGTGATAAATTGTTGCCTTACAATGCTTTTTCTACTAACGAAGTGTTGTAAGCCTCCCGCTGCTCTATCGCTGTTTTTATGAAAACTGTTCAGACGAATTACATTACTTAGACGTACGACGCCACGCATATTTTATTGAACCACACCCAAACCCTACTTATTTTCACTGGAACAGTTTAATCGCACGGCCGGCTGATTTCTGAAATCTTTTATGTTCGATTCCAGTGTTAACCGTAATGTTCAACACATATCGCGATAAACCGTTTTCTCTTCCTCTGTAACACTTCACCACGAGTGATTCTTACGCTTTGTATAATATAATTATTTTAAAAAAGATAACAAAAAAAAAAAAAGGATGATGACAGTATGGTTATTTTCCAAGCTTAGCTGAGATGTGGTACAAGATCGAAAGTAAAGGACACCCAGTGAGGATCGAACTACACAATAGTAACAGTTCTAGCGAGACAAGCTTGTTAACCATTACACCACCTCGAGGTGCCCAGAGTTACAGTATGGTGATTTTCTAAGCGTAGCTTAGATGTAGCACAAGGCTGAAAGTATGGGACACAATTGTAACGGTTCTAGCGAGAGAAGCTTGCTAACCATTACACCAGTTCGATGTGTCCTCGGCTGATGGTAGTAAGAATAATATAGATTTTCTATCCAAAGACAAGTGTAGTCCGGCAAAAACACACAGCTTCAAAAATAAACGCAGACAAATGCAGGAGAACCTAACCGGGGAGGAAATTATATACATTATAACGTGTCTAAACGTATTCTTCCTACAGTGATTATTGATTCGTTTGCTACGGCTTATTAATCCTTTGTAGGTTAATTAAAGCCAGAAAATATTTTAGATTGTAACCATATTTTGGAAAATACTAACAGTTTAGTGAGACAAAATTTATTAATTAACCCATAGATGGGAGATAAGAGATGGATTCATTCCTTTCTCGAGCGTATTTCTGCGTAAGTCTATACAACTAATCCATATATATATATATATATATATATATATATATATATAGTTTCGTTGTATTGACTTACGCACACAGCTACCTCCTTCTACCGAGCACCCATAGCTCAGAGGAAGAATCGCCGACTGACGCCATTTCGGTCGGGTTTCAATCTTGGGTTAAAAGCAATCGGATGTCTAACCGTACTGATGAGCTGTGATACAGCAAACAAATCTGTCTGAGGATGACTATATATATATATATATATATATATATATATATATATATTCTAAACATATACTGTTGAATATATGAGACAATGAATATCTATTAGGTTTAATCATGAGCCGTTCTAAACACGAAGAAGAAGAAGCTTGCGTAAATGGATAGCAAAAAAATTAAACTTACATAGCGCGATAAAATACTGTATGTTGTGGAGAGATATAATCCCCTATGCCCTGAAGGGATAAGACACATAACAGAAAAAGAAAAGTCTTGTGTAAATGGTCAGTAAAACAGGAGTTAATAGGAACAGCAAAAAGACAAAAATTTCAAAGAGCTACAAAAACAGGAAGTTGTGGAGAGATATGATTCCTATACCCTGAAGGGACACGGCACATACAACAAGAAAAAGTGTGTGTAAATTGTTGTCAGAACAGGGACTGGGAGTAATAGCAAAAAGACAAAATTTACAAAGAGCTACAAAAACAGGAAGTTGTGGAGAGATATGATTCCTATGCACTGAAGGGACACGGCATATACAACAAGAAAAAGTGTGTGTAAATGGTTGTTAAAACAGGGACTGGGAGTAATAGCAAAAAGACAAAATTTACAAAGAGCTACAAAAACAGGAAGTTGTGGAGAGATATGATTCCTATGCCCTGAAGGGACACGACACATACAAAAGGAAAAAGTGTGTGTAAATTGTTGTCAGAACAGGGACTGGGAGTAATAGCAAAAAGACAAAATTTACAAAGAGCTACAAAAAAACAGGAAGTTGTGGAGAGATATGATTCCTATGCCCTGAAGGGACACGGCACATACAAAGGGAAAAAGTGTGTGTAAATTGTTGTCAGAACAGGGACTGTGAGTAATAGCAAAAAGACAAAAGTTTACACTACTAAGTTACACTACAAAGTTTCGAAGAGATATGATTGCCTACAGTTTGAAAGGAACACGCCACATGAAAGAAGAACGAGCTTGAGTATATGGTTAGCAGAAAATGGTCGAGTAAGGGAAGCAAAATGAGAAACCCTCCTAAGATTTACAAAGGTACAGTCAGTTAAGTACCATACATAATACTCACTAGGGCGATCATGTCTCTAAAGAAACATGACTGACTGGGCAGAAAATTTTCCCGCAGTAGGTTGTCATTACATTTTGCGGTAGACAGGTTGCCAACCAAAGCTATAGAACACAATCTGTCCTGCCATTTACCCATAGCTAGAGGGAGAAGTGACGGATTCATACCTTTTTTGCACATAAGTGAATGCAATGAATGCAACTCGAATTAAAACTCGGTTCTCTGATTTCTCGTTCCGAACTGATACCTACTGGGCCACAACGCATATTACATAGGATACGGATTTGTAGAGAACTCACGTTCTGAAGAGATACCCAAAACAAAGAAGAAGAAGAAGAACAACAACAACAACAATAACAACAAGAATATCAGTTGAATGAATAAGAACCGTGAGGGTAGCTTTTTTGAATTTTTCGGTTTTTTCTTTGAATCTTTTTCAGAACATTATAAGTACAACTGTATATATTCCAGTTGATTTCATTGCACTCACTTACGCGCAAATACCCTTGGGAAAGGTATTAATCCGTCTCTTTCCTTCTAGTTATGGGTTAAATAACAGGACAGATTGGGTTCTATAGCCTTGGCTAGCAACCAGTCTACCGCAGAAAGCAATGGCAACCGACTGCGGGATAATCTTCTGCTCAGTGAGTCATGTCTCTTTCGAGACATGATCGCCCAAGCGTGTTTCACGTATGGCACTTGACTGACTGACTGTCTTCTCTCTGGATTTATTCAACATTTAAAGCGAGGCTATGCTTACAGAACTATAAGTCCTACCAAAATTTATTATCGTTTGGGGTCATCTTCACGTTATAAGATACGCAGATTGCACAGTTTTGATGGCCGACACGGAAAAAAAAAGTCGGGACCAGTAAATAAAACGAGAAAAAATCTGACCGTCTACTGAAAAAAAGCAGAAAGTATGATCATCATCATCAGTAAGAGAAAAGAGTCAAGAAATGAGTTGCAAATTGGAGATTACAAAACCAAGCAGGAAAGGAAGTTTGAATATCTGGGAAATGTTTTAACAGAGAAAGGAAAATGCGACACCAAAACCTGAACACACACTGGATTAGTGAAAGATGCTTTTCAAAAGCTAAGAAAAATGCTGAGGAACAGAAAATTTCATTAGAAACAAAAAAGAGTGCTGGATTGCTGTATGATATCCATCCTTTTATGGTATTAAATGTTGGACAATCTCCTCACAGATAAAGAAAAAACTAAAAGTAATAGAAATTTCATGGAGGGAACAAAAAAGCCATGAGGAAGTCTTAAAGAAGTTAAAATGCATTTATTGAAATTGATGAAAATTTCTGGACAGTTGGAATGGTCCTCCTACATTTCCACTTCGAATTCTGATTTGCAGACTGAATTTGTTTGTAAACCTTTTCTATGGCCAATATTCCTGGAATACTTCATATACCATCAACAAATATGGTATTATATTATCATCCAATGAATGCCATCAAAAATAATCATTTTTTACCTTTGGTTGGAACTAAAATTTTGATAACAATCGAGGGAGATGTAATATCAATGACTTGGTCAATGTAAAAGTTGGAGTATACTGCAACCCATTGGCCTTGGCATTTATAATTGAAGATTATTTGAAGTGATTCTTCATCGCAAATGCTAGAATTGTTTGAATTCACTGAGTACCCTTTTTTCTTTGTTCTTTCAGAGGTGGAGATATGATATGCAAATGATATGCAAATGACACTTAGAATACAAACGACAGAACCTCTTAGACAGGATAGTAAAAGAACTAAGAAAAAAAGACTCACTATCAACTGTAAGAAGACAAAATATGATCATCAGCAAGAGAAAAAGCCTAAGATGCAAATAAATTACAGTCAACATCAAAAGAACAGAAGTTTAAATATCTGAGAAATTTTTAACAGAGGACAGAAAATGAGACACCGAAACCTGAACACACATTGGACTAGTGTTTGAGTTTAAGGTTTGTTTAACGGCATGTCAACCTCTATGGGTTATTTAATGCCAAAAAGGTGGGGTTTTAAGGTTTTGTTTTGTATGTTCGGTTATAGTGAAAAGGTTGGTTTAGTCAGATTTATTGAATTTTTTACTTTTATTCTTTTTTATTTTAGAAAACTGAAAATGTTTTCTAGTTTTGTATTCAGAAATGTTTTACTGAGAATAATTTTTTTTCTTCACAAATGTGTTATGGTAATAATTTTTCCTTCAAAAATGTATATGTTTCTATAAAAGTGTATTTTTATACTTTCATAGTGTTTTGACCCCAGTTTGGTGGTTAACTATTTGCCCATAGCTGGGACCTTAACAGTAGACATGAAAACAACAGCAATTTAGAGGTGGTTCCATGCTCCTCACAACCTCCCAATCAGAGGCCTTGCTGCCGGATGCAGTTTACCGTCATGCCCAGGACCATGGACTAGAGAATAATGCATTTCAAAAGCTAAAGTGCTGAGAAACAAAAATTTTATTAGAAACAAAGAAAAGAGTGTTAGATTATTATGTGATATCCATTCTCTATATGGCAAGAAATGTTGGACAATCTCTCCGCAGATAAAGAAAATACTGGAAACAACAGAATTGTAGTTTTACAAATGACAAAATATAAATGAGTAAGTCTCATGTCTGAAAATAGAATGTGGCATCTGTACATTGTGCCGCTAATTGTCACGATTTAGTGTCAGGGGCAAAATGCGTTTATTTTTTACATCAAGGAAGGTGCTAAATTTATCAGAACTAGAATTTTAAAAATTAGTATATTTCTTTACAAATTATGGATGTGCGTTGTGGTCTAATGGATATACACCCGGAACGTGAAATCGGTAGAATTGAATTCCACTTGAATTCATTGTAATCACTCATGCACAAAATTTGAGTAGATCCTGCGTTTTTTACGAAAAATTCAAACGACTTCTTCTTTTTCTATGTGCCCTGTCCCTTCAGCGCGTAGGCGATCATGGCTTTCCACGTCTCACTATCCCTGGTGGTTCTTAGCACGCCTTCTCCTGTTACACTAGGCAATTCTCGTTCCATCATCCACCTAATTAGGCTCTTCAAATATGTTTTCCGTTGCTTTCCTCTGTCTCTTTTCCCCTGTATGTGGCCTGTTAGTATCAGGTTCTCCAAGCCCCCTTTCCTCATTGCATTTCCCAGGAATTTCAGCTATCTCTTCCTGATGCCCAGTATTAATTTCATTTTCGTTTCCATAATTTCTAAGACATCGTCATTGTTCACATGCTCGATTCATGATATTCTTAGCATCCTTCTGTAGAAATACATTTCAGTTCCTTCAAGTTTTTCCTTAATCTTTGATGATATTATCCAACATTCACTGCCATATTGAAGAACTGACAACACATAGCAATCCAGTACTCTCTTCTTTGTTCCTAGCGAAATTGTCCTGTTTCTTAATACTTTACTCAACTTCTGGAATGCTTCCTTCGCCATGCTAATTCGCCTTCGGATCTCTGTGCCACACTTTTTTGTCTTCTCTTATAACACTTCCCAAGTATTTAAATTTTTGTACCTGCTTGATTCTAGTATCTCCGATCTGTATTTGACATATTGGGCTGCCCTTTTTACTGATGACCATGCATTCGGTTTTTTTGCAGTTTATTTGTAGTCCTTTCTTATCACTCTCTTCATCTACCTTTTGTAGGAGGTCTTATTTTTTTAATGTAAAAGTTCCGGGTGTGCTTGAGGAAGAAAGGACTGGAGATTTTATTCATGTCAAGGGAATCATGAAAAAAGAAAAATATCATTTGATTTTGGAAAACTATCACTCAGTAACCTGACATATAGACGGCGCCACTGATAAAAAATCCACATGATTTCTATGAAGTACTAACCCTTAAATGACACGTGACAAAATTTGGGCCCAATCGGATTATTAGTCTATAAATTACAGTTATGTAAGTGAAGCTACTGATGCAAAATTTCAAAACAATGGAAAAATCTGAATTTCGTGTATTGATAAAGCATTAAAAAAAGAGACAAAACTTTGGAAACTTAGTCATCTCAATCCTCTGATATCTCACTCACTGAATTAGTATGGGATGAATTGGATAGGAGAGTTCAAAGAGAATACCCTAAGAGTGAGAGTGAACTTTTCAGTGCTTGAAAAATAACTTGGAACGTTTGGAAAAAAATGCCAAAAGATATAATGCAACAATTAAGGCAGGTGGTGGTTTTATTGATACAAGTAAAATATGATGGTATTTTATGGTAATTGTTTTATAGTTAAGCCCTCATTTTCGTCAAATTAACAGTAAAAAAAGAAATGTTATCTTTACCTTTAAAAATACAAAAATATAGAAAAATACAAAAAGAAAAACAAGGATAGCAGTTCTAACACTTTCTTCTTCTTCTATGTGCCCTGTTCTTTCAGGACATAGGCGATCAATGCTTTCCACATCTTCCTAACGCTTTCTCCTGTAACACAACGCAACCCTCGTTCCGTCATCCACCTTCAAATATGTTATCCACCGCTTTCCCCTGTCTCTTTTCCCCTCTATCTGGCCTGTTAGTATCAGGTTCTCCAAGGCCTCCTTCCTCATTGTATGTCCCAGAAACTTTAGCTGTCTCTTCCTGATGCTCAGTATTAATTTCCTTTTCGTTTCCATCCTTTCCAAAACCTCATTATTGCTCACATGCTCGATCCATGATATTCGCAGCACTCTTCTCTAAAACCACATTATCGTTTACGGTAATAAGAAATTATTTCGGAAAAATTTATATCAGTCCATATATTTTATTTATGTCATTATTTATGTAAGTTTATGCACTTACACACACACACACACACACACACACACACACACACACACACACACATATATATATATATATATATATATATATATATATATAAAGTGTGTGTGTGCGGGCGTGTGTGTGTGAACTGCACAGAGAGGACTTACATCACAGATTTGTAAACATTCAATTTATGCACCCGTCGATGTCTTTTTATGACGGATTCGCTGCCATTATCCGTTTTATTCTGAAATGCCAAACGTTATCTGGCCGCCCACACAAGTAGGCATAAAACTGTTTGGCAAAAATATCTATTACTCCATTTTGCAAGACCTTTTCTCTTTTGCCTTGATTTAAACAGACTTAATTGTCCGTGACACATAAAATGTCACCCGAACATAAAAGCAGTGGTTTTTGCAGACGCCCAGCAAGGACAGATCAAAGTCCAGCTAGTACATTATTGCTTGTTTCGCTGAGAACGCTTACTGACATGTGGCGCCAAATTAGTGTACAGTGGATAACAGACAAGACGACGTGAAATCAACCTCCTTTCATCGATCAACCATGACAGTTTTATTCTTTATTTTTTTATTGAATTTTCTGTCTCCCTTTTTTTTATTATTATAAAAACGCATTTTTAAATAATATATATTTTTGAGAGTGTGTAATTATGTAAATAAATTTTGTAATTCACACAATGAATCATCAAAGGTATTTTGCGTTGTCATATATATATATATATATATTGGTGTGTGTAAATTATTTACAGAAAATGTGTATCTGTAAAAAAAATGAATAAAAAGACAAAAGGAAAACGAAGTGTCATAATCCAGACGCTGTTAAAATAAACGAAAAATACTATATATATATATATATATATATATAAATGCAAGCTCATTATTATACTCGTTTCGAAAACCCTCGGCGTATATACGCGAAAAAAAAAATGATTGTAAAAAAAGAAAGAGCTAAGCACACGAACATCAGCCAAAGCAATTTGGACCGAGCCAGTACGTAGCCCAAAGAAAAAAAACCCGAGACGAGTAATCAATAACAAAAAAGCGCTCAATACGTAAGCAGAGCAGAATAAGCAAATTAACCTAGTGAGTCAACAAACCTACCAAGGTTTCAACTAAACGGATCTTCAGGGAATGTTGGCCAACATTCCCTGACGATCCATTTAGTTGAAACCTTGGTAGGTTTGTTGGTTCACTAAGTTAATTTACTTTTATATATATATATAAAGTAGTATTCTTGGTCATTTGTAAGATTAATTCCACCGAGAATCGAAATCAAAAGAGAACTCATTGTTACAGTCAGGTTAGCCAAATGCAGACGACAATTCTACTCCTGCAGCTTCTTCTCTCGCACTTCCCACCTGTGGAACTCGCTCCCGTATTCTTGCTTTCCTGACGGCTACAACCTCCAGAAGTTTAAATGCAAAGTCAATACTCATCTACTAACCACTGGACTCTAGCTCTCTCCCCACCCCCGTATATCCTTCCCTTTCTCTCCACCTATGTATCTGTCATCGCACCTGCTTTCTCAGCTTTCTATTGCTCCTTTCTAACTAGTTTGTACTCCTCATTCTTTTCTAATTAATCTTTTTACAGTTATGTAGCCCCCTGCACGTCAGTGGCATTTCCGCCTTTCTCGGGGTGAAATGATTAAAAAAAAATAATGAAAATAAATTGAATGGCTTTTATAAATCCATTGGTAACAGTTTATTTCGCGGAAATTTTACAAATCCGCTCCTCAGACCAATATGTTTTTTACAAAAACAAAAACTAAATCGTTAGATTTATCCAAACAAAAGGAATCATGGGGGAAGGGGAAGAAGAAAAAATTATCGATGGCCGAGGTGGTTAGATATATACTGTTAATCATTAAGCGTGGCTGTCTTTCTATACCAGGCGATAAGATAACTCTAACAATGAATAATAATAATAATAACAAGATTAATCTAACCATTTAATTCATTTGGTGAAAATACGGCCCCTAGATTTACTGTCATGTATTGGAGAATGGCCAACTAAAAGTTCAATCCAAGATAAGAGAATAAATAAGAGAAGGATGGGAACACTTGTGTGAAGAGGGCCGCGTGAGAGTATAGTGGAATGGGAGAAGAACAAGATAGAGGAGGTGTCGTGGAACGGATGAGAGTCAAGAAGAAAAGAGATGGCAGTTGACGTCGCATTTAAACTGTTGGAGATTGTAGCTATGAGAAAAGCAACTATACGGAGGGAAGTTCCACAAGCGGAATGTGCGAGAAAAGAAGCTGAGAGAATAGAAGTTGAGGTTGCATTCGGTTGTTTTCACTGTGAAAGGGTGGAACTTAGTTGTCGGTCTAGTAGCTCGAGTAAAACTTTGGTCAAGGTTAGTTCCAAAGAGAGCTAAGATGTCAGGTGAATTTACGTAGAGGAAGGGTTCAACGCTGTAAAATTTGGTACAAATACTACATATGCTATATATACATATATATATTGTTAAATATAAGAGACAATGAATGTTTATTATGTTTAATTATGAGCCGTTCTAAACATCGTATTTTGGCTTTAATTTCAGGTGAAAATAAAGACAAAAATCTTCAAAATTTGGATAATTTTTTATTAAGTTGGTCCCAAGCTTTCGGCTCACATGAGCCATCTTCAGGGAGTTTACTAGGACGTTAACATAAAAACATCCACCATCAAAGATTTTATCTTGTGTTGACATAAAACTTTGCTAAGCATCGACAACAGTCACCAAATAGTAAACGCAGTTCGTAAATTTGTAACGTCACACCACACGTCACACCACGCGAGAGCCCGAAATGTTACCAGAACCATAAATTTAAATGCAATGTAATGTGTTATGACCAGATTTAAATGTGATTTTATTCAGTGTGGGTTGTTTTAATTTAATGTAGATGGCCTCCAATATCTCAAGGTTCTTTTTACTGTGTGTATGAGTGAGGATTATTGTTTTGCTGACTAAAATCTGTCTGATATTACTTACATGACTATATGTTTAGAAAATTATCTGCTGTCTCGATACACTAAATATATATATATATATATATATATATATATATATATATGTGTGTGTGCGTGTGTGTGTGTGCGTGTGTGTGTGTGTTGAGGGTTCAGTTTTTTTGTTAAGCTGGTTTAGTTTTATTTATTTCATGATGTCATGATTAAATATTTTTTTGATTATGAGAGGCCTAGAGTAGTATTATCAGTCGGTTATCTAAACATTTTGATGGAAAAAATTCATTTATATTATGTTTGGTGCTGTTTTTCTTTATTATATGCTGCGAATTATTTGCAATACCTAAATATGTATATAATGTTACGGAAAATCCTGAAGGTTAACGAAATGGTTTTAACAACTGACATATTTAATTTATTTGTTTGAACAATATTTTTAATCGATACTCGTATTTGAGTAGATATTCTGTTTCTAATCAAACAGTATATTTATATATTTATTTCTTCCGACCTGATTATTTACGGTAGATTTTGTTATTTATATATATATATATGTGTGTGTGTGTGTGTGTGTGTGTGTGTGTGTGTGTGTGTGAGAGAGAGAGAGAGAGAGAGAGAGAAGGAGAGGAATAAAGAAAGAGAGAGAGAGAAAATATATGTATGCATGTTCATATATCTATAAACAAATGATATACGTCGAATCCGATTGTAAGTTCTCCAGAATGACACTCTCTTTATAGTCATTCCAGCCAACATCAACGAAAACAAATTTACATGGAGGATGAGTTTTATCAACACATTTGGTTACTTTTTATCGGCTTTACAAAGCGACACAGAGCGTAATCTAATTGTATGAAAAACGACTTTCCGAAAAAGTTTTTCTCGTCCGCCATTTTGTTTCCTCAACGAAATCTTTTCTCTCTTTTTCTGCTATCCAAATCTCGAAACATGAGTGTAGATAGGCAAAACTTATTTCTGTGATTTATGACCATCCTTAATTCTAGGTCAGGATCCCGGAGAACTGTTACTCTTAGATTTATTTTTATAGCTTTTGTGACATGATTTCTTTTGATAACTCTTGTTTTATTTTATTTTTCTTGCTTTTTTTTATTCGTCTTTAGTTTACTTTTGTTCTTTTTATTTTCTTTCTTTTCAATTCTTATCTTTTAAACTTTCTTTGCAATATGCTTTTAATCTTTAAGTTTTATCCATCACTTTTTCCTTTTCTTTTCCTCTTCGCTTTCTCCGATGTTTTTTTTTTTGTATCGGTTATTTTACTATCCTTTTATTTACAGTTTTTATTGATTATTATTTGCTTACGATTCTTTTTGATTGATTGATTGATTGATTGATTCTTTCTTTCTTTCTTTCTTTATTTATTTCTATTTTTAATTTTTTCTTTTACTCATTTTTGTGCTTTTTTTACAGCATTTTTATATAATCCTTTGTTGTTGTTATTATTATTATTATTATTATTATTATTATTATTATTATTATTATTTCTTATATACAATAAACCTGCCGTATGCGACCCTCTTCGTCTGCGACCACCGTTTTTCTATGCATGGACGATTTGCTAATGTTCATTGACACTTAGTGACCGACCACCCCCAGAACGCGACCAGCGATTAACATCAACGAGTGAAAATCACTGATCAAGCGACGGCTTAAAAAAACATTTTGGTTGTACACTTCTTCTTCTATGTGCCCTGTCCCTTCAGGACGTAGGTGATCATGGTTTTCCACGTTTCCCTATCCCTGGTGGCTCTGAGCAGGCCTGATACACTATGCAACCCTCGTTCCGTCATCCACCTGATTAGTTCCTTCAAATATGTTATCCGCTGCTTTCCCCTGTTTCCTTTTCCCTCTATCTGGCCTGTTAGTATCAGGTTCTCCAAGCCATCTTTCCTAACTGCATGTACCAGAAACTTCAGCTGTCTCTTCTGACGCTCAGTATAAACTTTCTTTTCGTTTCCATCATTTCCAAGACCTCATCATTGCTCACATGCTCGATCCATGATATTCGCAGCATCCTGCTGTAGAACCACATTTCAGTCGCTTCAAGTTTTTCCTTCGTATTTGATGATATTGTCCAGCATTTACTGCCATATTGAAGAATTAACAACACATAGAAATCCAGTACTCTCTTTGTTTCTAGCGAAATTTTCTTGTTTCTTAATACTTTACTCAACTTCTGGAATGCTTCCTTCGCCATGCTATTTCGCCTTCGGATCTCTGTGTCGCACTTTCCGTCTTCTGTTATAACACTTCCCAAGTATTTAAATTTTTGTACCTACTTGATTTTAGTATCCCCGACTTGTATTTGGCATATTGGGCTATCCTATTTACTGATGGTGCGAACTTCTAAATTAAGAGAAATTAAATGAGTAGTTTATTTCATTTTGCTTTGATCTAAGCCAGAAAAACTTCCTCATTGTTTTGTTATTGTAGTGTTGTATCAACTTGTTATTTCTTATTGAAATATACATTGCCTGAGTTCACCTCACCGTCAAACATCGTCTGTTTTGTACAACATATATTGTATTTGACATATTCAAGGGATTTATCACAGTCTCTGTACAGGCTTGGATAAATTCAGGTATCGGGAAAATCACAATTATGTCCCTTTCTCAAATGTCTATCTCTTTCGTTACTTTATTTTTTTGTATCTATCTATTCTATTTCTATCTGGGTATTTCTATCTCTATCTCTCTGTTTCTCTACACCCCCCCACCTACGATCACTGGCAGTTTTTGTATGTTTTGTTTCTTTTCCATGTATTATCGCAGATTCATTTTTGCTATCTCTCATTTCTATGAAAAAACTGAAACCGTATACTTTTTTAAAAGTCTATTTAATAAATACTTTTTGTGAATAAATATTTTGGCCTCTTGTTGACCGTTGTAAATACGTTTTTTAAATTTTTAAAATGGATTATGCTGAATAAATTTCTTTAAAGTTCGGCCATTTTCTTATATTCTCAATTAATACCAGATTACATAAAATTCTAATATGTACATTTTGATGAGTGGAATATACGTCCCTGGTGTAAATAGGTAATGACTATGAGCCTTTAGTGAGCGACTACCTGCCGCATGCAAAAAGTTTTTGATGGCTGTAGGGGTGGACGCATACGACAGATTCAACTGTAATTATCTTCCTTAATTTCTCAACTCGAAAAATATTATTTATTATTTTTAAAAAATTTCATTTTATTTTTCTCCTCAAGACAAGTAGATAGATTTTTTTATCGTCCCTTCTTCATACTTTCCAATTCTTTTGAACAGGAGCCGAACTTTATTTTTGGTTTCTCGTTTGGGATTGGGTTTCCGGTTCGTTCTAAAGTCTTTTCTTGTTCTTTCGCTTCAAGTAACCCCTTGTATCTTAGCGGCATTAGGTGAATTAACAAAAGATATACATAGAACAAAGTTATATCTCGCATCACTAATTTCATAATGATGAGACCCAGTTATTAAGCTAGTTATATAAGCTCATGAAGCCTTCGACATCTTGTTGCATTAATGCGGGTTCTTCCAAGGCACTCTCCTTGCGCCTACATAGTTCCTAATGTCCTCTGTGAGCTTCCTGCTGTCATCAGCTCCAAATACCGTATCTATGCTGAAGATCTAACAGTTTCAGTCAGTCATTTAAAAGCCATACGTGATACATGCTTGGGTGATCATGTCACTAAAGAAACATGACTGACTGGGCAGGAGATTTTCTCACAGTAGGTTGCCATTACTTTCTGCAGTAGACTAACTCTCAACCAACACTATAGAACCCAATTTGTCCTGCTATTTAACCCATAGCTTGAAGAAGAAGCGAGAGACTAATACCTTTTATTTGAGTATTTACATGTAAGTTAACGTAACATTCAACTTTCGGACTCCGCTTTCCGATATCTCGTTTCGAACCGATATCCACTGCACCACAACGCACATACAACAGTTTATTCTTGTTTCAATGGTAACTCTGCTCGGTTTGATAAAAACAAATTGGCAGCAAAGTCTCAAAAGTGACTTACAATCCGTTGTTAAATGGGGCAAGAAATGGCCTATTAAATTTAACACTTCCAAAACGAAACTGCTCTCTTTTAATCGTCTATTTTGCTTTCTCTCAGCATGTCTGATTGCTTACATCCAGGAGAGTGACTTATTACGCACTTCAGGATAAAGTTTTCCGTTGAAATGGAGTAGAAGTTAATTGAACGAATTACTTGGCGTGTTGAAAAGAAAAGAAACGGAATAAAGAAGCTTGTTCACGGTGTCATACTAGATCATTTTTCTTGCCAGAACCTGTCTAACACATTCGTCCATGCTATTACATCTGATCTGGTTCTTCTTTTCTTTCTTTTCGGTTTTTAAATCCTTTCGCCCCAAGCAAGTAAGGACCGCTACTGGTGTGTAGAGGATTACATTGACAGAAAAATAAGATAAAATGGATGTCGAAAAAAGGATAAGATATAAAGGAGATTCAAGGAGACAAAAGATGGCAATTGACATTACATTTAAACTTTTGGAGATTGTAGTTATCAGGGAAATAAGTTAATAAAAGGGAGTTCAACAGGTGGAAAGTGCGAGAAAAGAAACTGTTAGAGGTGGAGAAGGGTACGACCCTGATACCAATCTAGTAGCACGTGTAAATTCATGAAGTCTGGGCATCAGAGAAATAAGCTCGTCAGAGCAGCTGCCTGAAAATATTTTTAAAGGGATTAAAGAAGAGGAAATGAGGGAAGCCGCATTACGTCGGTGAGAAAGTGACTGAAGTCGAGCTGTTAATTCAGCATTGATTACATTGCAAATCCTCCTTTGTTGAGAACCCCGAGGTGAATATCAAGAACAGCCAACAAGATATGGCAACAGCATTCATTGCATGGACGAATGGTAGATTTATTAATGTGTAAGATGGATTTTGACCAGAAAAGCCTTCTGGCCCGTCACAGTAACTCAACCTTTCTAGCAGTAGATGTAGCTATAGATCCTATGTTGTCTATTTAGATATCCTTGATAAAATACAAAGAAGAATCTGGAAAGTAATTGGTTTTGTACTTGTATCTCAGCTTCAGTCGCTTTCACACCACTTTAACATAATTTACCTTTACCGTTACTATAAATACTTTCATGGTAATTCTTCCCCATGAGCTTATCTCTTTGGAAACTTTACTTTATGGACTCAGTTAAGTGCCATACGTGAAACACGCATGGGCAGAAGATTATCTCGCAGTAGGTTGCCATTGCTTTCTGCGGTAGACTGGTTGCCGACCAAGGCTATAGAACCCAATCTGTCCTGCTATTTAACCCATAACTGGAAGGAAGAGATGGATTAATACCTTTCCTAAGGGTATTTGCGCGTAAGTGAATGCAGTGAATTCAACTGGAATTCGAACTTGGCTCCTCGATTTCTCGTTCCGAGCTGATATCCACCGCACCACAACGCACATCCTACTTTATGGACTACTAGACTGAAAAAATAGTCTTATTATTGTATAGTTGAAATTGGCTAACAATTCTATAATAATAATTGTTTCTCTTGTACTTCTCGCTTGCGAAATTCTCATCCGGCTTTTTGATTTCTTGCCAACTTAGATTTTCATAAATTTGAATGCCATGTCAATCGCTATCTTCGGCCTTCTTAATTCCTGTTATTTTTTTGGTCTCTCTACTTGATAAGGTATTTCTTTTTCTCATATTTTCTCATACGTATTAACCCTTGTGTTTTAGTGGCTTAATTGCCTTTCTTGAGGTGAAATGCTTAAAAAAGAGAATCGAAATATTGAAGAGAAACGCTTAACAAAACAATTGCCTCGAAAATATTTTTAGAAAGGGCACAAGCCATGTTACGGTGGTAAGAATATGAGATGCCAGATCAGTACCAATTAACATTGCAGATTCCTCTCTGTATTCTCTCTAGATACATATCAGGAATACTAGACCAGATGTGGCAACAATGTACGATGCAAGAGTAAATGGTTGGCCTTTATAGATGCATGACAGATTGTGGCGAGGGAAATTGCCTAACACAAAAATGTTATCCTCAGTTTTGGCCTGTGGTCTCTGTTACCCGCGGTTTCAACCACAGAAAGTAAACAATTTTCTTGATTAATGGTTTCACGGTAAAAGAAAACTCATGCTGCCACTTCCTATATGGCAAAGAGAAGTGGTAAAATATTTCCTTTAAATGAAAAGTTTAGAGATTTCGATTTAATTACGCAATAATTAAAATCATATGCTGAAGTTCTTACGATCTACCGCGAGAACGAATTTTCTTTACGCCACATTAATTATATTACAGAAATTCGTTTTTATTGCTTAATTCGTTTTTATTGTTTAATTATTAGTTATCATTGTTAACACATTAACACTATCATTGATAACAAATTAACGCTGAATGATTCGAACAATGGTTATTTTAATTCTAGAGCTCATCTGCGAAAGACATACATTTCTGCTTGAGATCACGTGTTAATCTGTTAATGTAGTTTATCGTAAATAGGTATATATGAAAAGATATATAGATAGGTAGCCCCAAAGACTCGCTAAAAAATGGGTATACAAGAGTCAAAAATAGCACAAACTTAAAAACAAAGTTTTATGGTCAAAATATTTATGTTATTATTGAGAGGAAATATCATAGGAATTTTTATCAGATCACATTTTTAATCTTGTTTAACACTTTCAGAATTTTGTTTTATTTTTTCCTGCATCAACGGTTAAGATTAAATTAGGATAAGAAATCTAAGCATCTTTTGCAGTGATAAATACATTGATTTGGGAATTCTTGAAAAAATCAAATAATCGTCGAATTTTAATAAAGCTCTCAAGACATATTCACAAATGAATTAAATTATTTTCCAAATGTTTTTTTTTTCAGAAAATCTTATTAAAAATGTATCTTTTTACATCTACTACCCCTATACCATATTTAATTTTGCGAAATTTCGAGAAATTCTATTCTGTGCCTTTTAATGTTTATATTAGTTTTAACTAGAAGTTCTTGGAGAATTTAAAGCATCAATATGTTAGCTATTTAAAAAAATAACTCCTTCTAATCAATTTACATTCGTTTTAAATTTGAAATATTAAATTTAATCTATTAACTTGGAATTAAAACTAAAATAAAAGCTTCAAGAAACATTTTTATTTTAAACCTAAGGTATCGTTTTTCATTGGAGGTACAAATACACACACAGATGCACACAGAAATTTTATCGTTAAAATCTTTACGTTATTATTATGAGGAAATACCATAGGATTTATGTCATTATTAGATTATATTTTTTTAATCTTGTTTAGAACATTCAAAATTTCATAAAAGTTCTTCAGAAGACTCTTGAATGATTCATGGCAGTCTTTTACAGCCGACACAAAAATTCTGGAAAAAGCTAATGTTTCCAATATTGAGAGGCTAATCATCCTCAATCAGATGCGCTGGGCAGGTCACTTGGTGCATATGGATGATTTTAGGGTGTCTGTGCCTTTTATGGTATGACAAGATCACCTAAAGCGTGTATTATGTATGGCACTTAACTGACTGACTGATTTGTGCTGATGATACAACTTATTTATTACGTCTAATCAGTTGTTATCTGGGGCAAGAAATAGCTTGTAAATTTAGCGTCTCCAAAATGAAACTTTACCTTTTAATAATCATAGAGCACTATTTATATATGGCTGTTACTAACATCCGGAAGAGCAACCCTTTGCAGCTTCTTGGTCCAATGATTTCCACGGACATAGAGTGATTCTATTGAATCCCTTGCTAATGTTGACGCCTGTAAATTTAGTTCATTGTGACATGACAGAGCGTTTTTCTCGTTAGAATCTGCTTTGAACATTTATAAACCTACTAGCAGTATAGCCCGGCGTTGCTCGGGTGTAATGAAAGCTTTAAAACTAATCCATGGTCCTGGAGCTCAGACTCTTTGGACGTTGGCACGAAAGACTAAAAAGCAATAGTTGTTTTCAGTTAAAGCGAAACTGTAGACTGAAAGAAAAATGAATAGATGTAAGTCAAATTTTGATTTCCTGGTATCGATATCAAATTTTCTGCACTATTGTAAGAACTGCAACCTTGAAACCTCTGAATATCGTTTCTTATGTCTTTGTCTATGAGTGTGTCAAATTTTATTAAAATCGGACCACTCCTTCTATAACCCGACTTTTTTCGATTATAGATTTTCGATATTTATCGGCGGTACCTCGACACAAAACCTCGCTAAGAACACTCGCAGACGCTTATAGTACAACTGTGTAACTTTTCAAGAAAATCGGTTAAGCGGTTTCGGAGTCTATAGGTAACGGATACACACACACACACACACACACACACACACGCACGCACACACACAGACAAAGTTTCATTTATAAATAAGTTTAGATAGATTTTAGTACGTACATTGAATACTGCTGTCACGTCTTGTACACCCTTGTGCAAATTAATTGAAACAACTGCTTGAGTTTTCTTTCTTTCGCCACACAGTCAGTTTTAGACCAACTTCAGCGACAGAGTGTAATCTATTTTTATTTGTAATTTTTATTTTTATTTTTTCCTCAGATTAGGTCATTTGAACTGGTGTTCAGTAATATGAATTTATCTTTTCGGTGTATGATGAAATTTGTTTGGCCTTGAAAAATACTGGATTGCATCAGATTTTCATCCCGCCCACACACAGTTGTCTCGACTGTCAATTAGTTACTCCAAGGAAGCCTATGGAAATAGTAACTCTGCACAAACACACAGGCAAGCCTTACAGAGAGATCGTGGATATTGTTGGTGCCAGCCTTTCAACTGTCAGTTGTGTTATCAAGGCGAAGAAACAAAGTAGATCCATCAGCCCAAAACGTAAAAGAAATGCGGTCGGAAGGGAAAAACAACGCTAAGTGACGACGTGTACGTGATCATTGAAAGTGTGAACGATCCAAGAAAGACATTATTCATTTTCTTTTTTGCGATTAATTTGAAAAAGGGTGTATAATGCTCTTGCTGTATGTCTCTAAATTCTTGATAAAATTCAAAGAAGGCTCTGTAATGCTACCTATTTCAGTCTCGTTCCAACTACGGTGATGTTTTTCCTGTCAGTCTGTTAAGTGCCATACATGAAGGATATAGAACCCAATCTGTCCTGTTATTTAACCCATAACTGGTAGAAAGAGACGGAGTATTACCTTTCGCAAGGGTATTTATGCGTATGTGAATGGAAGGAAATCAACTGGAATTCGAACTCGGTTCCACGATTTGTCGTTCCGAGTCGATATCCATTGCACCACAACGCACATCAATGGTAGTTTACATGGTAGTTGTTTTAATTAGGTCGCTTGCTTGGTACCTCTAACGCATCAATTTCAGCGTACTACTAGATTGGCTGCTAGGTCCCATCATTTTACTATTGAAATAAATAAATTTAATCTAAGTTCTACTCTAATAGTTATCGCATTTCTTACTCTAACGGTTACTTCTCCATTGACTAGCGCAAACTATAAAAAGTTAAATGCAACGTCCATTGACATTTTCCGTCTTTTTTAACCATGTTCTTTTCTGCTTATTTCTTCTTACTCAAATTCTCTGATTCTCTTTGATGCCAAGTAATACCCTTGCGTCTTAATGGCATCATCGTTAACTGATTAAAAAGATATTAGTGTTGGCAATCAATACTGCAGTCTTACTTGTTCCGTTCACATTGTTTATATATAAAAATAATCTCTAAATTATATAGTGGTCATTTTTCCACGTGCATACCGCATATATCCAGTAAGTTCGGCTTCAAAGACTACTGGAGACTCTGTAAAAGCGTGCTGAACAACAGTAAGCCCTCAATCCCCCATCTAATCAACGAATTTGAGGTCTTCACATCTTCAGCAGACAAGGCTGAGTGCTTCGCTTGCAGATTCTTCACTATCTTGACACTGGACTCATCTGAAGTATCTGTACCCCACTTCCTTCTCCGAACTCAGGCCCAACTAACTGACATACTAATTACTCCCTCGGTGGTCTCTAAAATTATTTCTAAGCTTGATCCCCCATAAGGCGAGCGGTGGCGAAGGAATACCCATCATTGTCCTAAATAAATGTGCTCCTGAACTCTCCTCTGTTCTCTCTAAACTCTATAATTTCTTCCTTTCTGCTTCCTGCTTTCCTGCCTGCTGGAAATCATCCTCCGTGGTTTCTATATATATATATATATATATATATATATATATATATATATATATATATATATAAACATTAGAGAACACACTGACTCCGCTAATTATCGCCCTATCAGCCTCCTACCGATCTTTGGCAAAGTGTTCGAAGCCATCATCAACGCTGAGGTGGTACAACATCTCACAGTCCAGAGACGGTTCTCTGACAAATAGTATAGCTTCCTCTTCACTAGGTCTACTGCTGATATGCTCACGACCATCACTGAGTATATACACCAGGTCCTCGACAAAAACGGCGAAGATCGAACTGTTGCCCTTGACATCTCCAAAGATTTTGACAGAGTGTGACATGCTGGCCTTCTATGCAAGCTGCAGGGCTATGGTATAAATGGACAGTTGTTTGACCTAATCCAGTCCTTCCTTTCAAACCGTACAATGGGGGTAGTATTGAACGGACAAGCCTCCCAATACTATTACATGAATGCGAGCATCCCTGAGGGCTCTATTCTATGGGATCAATGCCGACTTGGCAGCTAGGATACAGTCGGTTTGTCACCGACGCAATGTGGCTTCCTTGTGTTTCTTCTACAAATGCTTTCACGGCTTCTGCTCCGATGAACTTAGCTCACTGGTACCCCCTATATATGAATTTCTTCGAGCCACAAGATTAGATACTAGGTCCCTCACATTTACTGTGAAACCAGCAACTTCTTTTCTCGCACTTCCCGCCTGTGGAATTCTGTTCCGCATACTTGCTTTCCCGACAGATATAATCTCCAAGAATTTATAATGTAAAGTCAATAGTCATCTCCTGTCTCACTAAATTACTTTCTCTCTCTCATGCTTTTTTCTTCGTCCACCCCACTCTCATCAGTATTCTCTTCCTTCTCCTACTCTCTTCCTGACACCCGCTGCAACCTCTTACTCCTTCTCATAACATTCCTCCTATGTAACCCTATGTAACATTCCTAATGTAACATTCTTAACATTCCTCTGTAACATTCCTCCTATGTAACCCTATGTAACATTTCTTCTATGTAACTATGTAACAGTGGCAGTGAAATGCCTTGCTTGAAGCAACACGATTATAAAAAAAAGTAAGTGTCTATATATATGCGTGTATTTGCACGTGTGTGTGTGTGTGTGTGTGTGTGTGTGGTTTCTGGGCAGTTCAGAATATTATGAAAAAAGATGAAGATATAGATCAATTTTACGCTCATCTTTTCAAATTAAATCTTTAACATAAATTACGAGATTCTGAAATGTTTTCGATTGGTAATCGAATCTAGGAAAGTTTTAATAGACAAATAACAATTTATGATGAAATACAATCGTATGTATTTTCAGATTTTTCTAACAACCTGACGTTATGAGGAGAAAATTTGATTTATTTATCCAGTTTGTACCGTCAAAGCAATTATCATTTATATTTTAAATAAAAGCTCTTATTTGGCCCAAATAGTTCAATATTCTTTGAGCGTTAATATATTTTATGTCATAATACAAAGCTTTCAAATACGAAAATAAATATTATTTGCGAAAGATTCACGTTTCCTTATACCACTGCAATAATAATAATAATAATAATAATAATAATAATAATAATAATAATAATCTATATTATAATTCTGCTTGTTCTTTCCTTAGTTACTTAGTTCCTCCGTCAGTTACACCACACTCTCTACACGAACTTTTACTTCTCCTCAATCTTTTTACTCTCCTCAGCCTTTCACTCATCTTTGCCTAACGGAAAGGTAGTAAAGAGTGAGAGAGTAGGAGGAGAGAGCATTATAACATTATCGTATCAGTAGCAGCTTAAGCTGGTGGTTGTAGAGTAATTGTGTGTTTATGTATGCGTATGTGTGTGTACTGTACAATATAGTAAAAATAGGTAGGTTTGTTGTCGTATCCCGCGACCAAATAACGAAATTTCTGGCCTCTACACCCTTGGCCATTATTCAGTTAGTCTTTTCTGTTTACAATGTACACAGAAGCCTTTAAAGTAACTTTAATTATTAAAAAAAAATTCAATCCTTGCTAACATTTTTGAAATTTTGTCAGAAAGTTTTGTTTTGATTTGAGTTAGCGGCTAAAGAAACGTTACGACTGTCTTATAATGGAAACGGAATGATTGCATCACACACTTTTTTTCGATGACAAACACATTAATTTAGAAATTCTTGCAAAAATCAAATAATTGTCAGATTTTAATGAAACTATCAGTGCTCATTCACAAATGAAGGAAATTATTTTTGAAATTATTATTCTTTAAAAATCTTGATAAAAATGTTTACAATGGACACAGGAGCCATGATTTTTCAGTAATAAAAAAACATTTTCTCTTTCAAAATCTCTCACAGTAAAGTAGCTTGTATGGACATTACTTTTATAGATATTTTAATAAAATGACACTTTGTGTTATCGTTATTTTATTATCCAATACCTTTATGTTTAAAGACGTTACTATCATTTGTAATATGACAAAGTAAATTTTTTCCAGGAAATCATAATTATTCTTCCGTGTAAATTCCACGGGTTCCGCTAGTAATAACAATTCCAGTTGTATTTTGAGCCCTTGATTAATTATAAAAGGTTTCAGTGTTTCATTCAAGGGATTCTTAGTAGCCTATGCCTTTAAGAAATACAAACAATTATACTCACAGCTCAAACATTACGAAGAGTTTTATCTATGTAAAATGAGTGTGATTTTTTGTTATTTTTCTTATAAAAATTATCAGTGGAAAATGTCATTAAGCCATTTCTGTTCATAGGTCCCCGCATGTGACCCGGAATAAAATGTGTATACAATGAAAATCAAAGGTAGTAGTAGTAATAATAACAGCAACAACAACATATTTAATGAACATAAAATAAACAATCAAAATACAAGGATCTTGAAGAAATCTTAAAAATGTGGCACATAAGTACATCAATAATTCCATTTGTTATTGGAGCCCTCAGTTTTATTAGAAAGGTTTTTGATAGACTCCTTGAATGATAGCACATGCATTAACATGAAATAAAAATTGCTATGACAAGTACAGTTCACATCTTACGAAGGGCTTTATTTATTAGAATGTGCGTGATCTTAGGTTGTTTTTTTTTTTACAAAAAAAGTGGTAAATGACACGATGCCATTTCTAACCTTATATCTCTGTGTGGAACGTAGAAGGAAATGAGTATACCACAAAAATCAAAGCAAATAACAGTACTACTACTACTAATAATAATAATTCTGATAAATAGGAATTACATGAGAAAATTTTCCTATTTTTATGACAATAAACCTTTGTCGAATTTCCCGTATTGCATTGTTAAATATTTGAGCTTGTTTTAATCATTTAGTTTGGTTTAGTTGTTTTGTTTTTATGGCATATCAACATCGGCGGTTCATTTATTGCCAACTAAATTTTATGTATTTATTGCTGTTAATACCTTTTTCTTTCAAAAATTTTATTGTTGTTTTTATATTAGTTTTGTGTCTAGTAATACTTTTTTCTTTTCGAGTATCAAGATTCATTGGGATTTGTTTTTAAGGGCAGGTTCCCCAAGTCCCACCCTGTTATTTAACCCGTAACTGGAGGGAAGGGACGGATTAATACCTTTCCCAAGAGTACCAGTGCTTAAGTGAATGCAGTGAATTCAACTGGAATTCGAAATCGGCTCACTGATTTCTCTTTTCGAGCCGATATCCTTTGCACCATCACTAAGCGCTTACAGCACTTGGTATTCCCAAGCGGTCACCCATCTATGTACTAACCAGGCTCAACGTTGCTTAACTTCGGTGATCGAGCGAGAACCGGTGTATTCAACGTGATATGGCCGTTAGCCTTTAATCATTTAAATATTCGAACTTTTTTTAATCAGCTCACACTAATCAAGGCAATAAAGCCAATAAGATAGAAGCCATTACTGAGTGTGAAAGAGTAAGAAAAAGAAAAACATTATTAAAGAGCAAGAACATTAAAAGAACACAAAGCAAGAAGACAGTATATAACGACAGACATTATGTTTAAAATTTTGAAGATCAGAGTTGGCTGGTAAGTGAGGAGCCAATAGAGAGATCCACAAGCGAGAATTGCAAGAAAAGAAACTGTCAGCATAGAACTTACGGCTACACCTTGCTAATTCCACTGTAAAGTGATGAGAATTTGTTGCCAGTCTAGTCAGTTAAGTACTATACTTGATACACTTTTGGGCGATCATATCTCGAAAGAGACATTCTGACTGGACAGAAGATCTTCTCGCAGTACGTTGCCATTACTCTCTGCGGAAGATTGGTGGTCAACAAAGGCCATGGAACACAAACTGTTCTGCTGTTTAATCCATAACAAGGGAGAAGTGACGGATTAATACGTTTTCTAAAGGTATTTGAGTGTAAGTGAATGAAAGGAATTCAACTGAAATTCGAACTCGGCCCTCCAATTTCTGGTTCTTATATCCACTGCACCACAACGCACATCCAAAACTAGTACTGCGCTTAAACTAATAAAGTCTTGGTACCGTTCAAGGGAATGCATCAGAGCAATTACCATGAAAGTATCTATAGAAAAAACCACAGAGAAGCTACATTACGACAGTGAGAAACTGTAACAAAATATTACAATAATGACCATAAAAACATTATTTTATTATTTTAAACATTTTATTTGCGTTGTGGTGCAATGAATATCGACTCGGAACGACAAATCGGGGAGCCGAGTTCGAATTCCAGTTGAATTTCTTGTAATCACTTACGCACAAATACTCTTGGGAAAAGTATTAATCCGTCACTTCCCTCCAGTTATGGGTTAAATAATAGGACAGATTGGGTTCTATAGCCTTGGCTGGCAACCAGTCTACCTCATAAAGCAATAGCAACCTACTGTGGGACGATCTTCTGCCCAGTCAGTGATGTCTCTTACGAGGCCTGATCGCCCAAGTATGTATCACTTATGGCACTTAACTGACTGATCCAAGCTAAGCGATTACGTGACTAGGATGCAATAACTTACTGGAAATGAAAGAGAATGAGTAGACAATTTAGAAGAAAGGACAATAAAAAAAAAGGTTTCATGGTAAATAAGATACATTTGAGAAGCAGATGTTAAATACATGAGAATGTTATCGTACTCTCTATTTTCCCTTTCTTTCTTTCTTTCTTTCTTTCTTTCTTTTCCCTTAAACCAAACAGCTCTTTTAACATATCTTTTCTTTTGGCTATTCTCGCAAACAAGCAGGAATAGTTCATTGTTTACCCGAGGCAATGGCATCGTGTAACGTTACTACTAACCAACTAAAGAAAATGCAGAATTTCAGGGACATTCTCAGACACATTTATGTTTATTATGAACGAAACGTAGTTTGACTGAAGGCATCAGTAGAAATGACTTGTGACTCCATGCTAAACGTAAATATCGAAGGCTTCCAAAATTCTCCGATTAAGTAAATTGGGTGAAACTGTGGCATAGTCTTCAAGCATTTTCCAAAGTTGCCACACACTAAAATCGTCTTTTTAAAAAAAACATTTAGAAGTGACACATCGACTGTAGTGAGATTAAAACTCAGGTCTCATGGTCAGAAAAGAGGAACGTTCTAACGACTTAGTCAATAGTAAAAATTACAGCTAATGATTATACAAAAAAAAAAACGGGTCGTTAAATAGTAATATAATTTAGTATTAGGAGAAACGGACAACTGATTGGATGACAGAATGTTAGACGCAGTCCCTAAAAGACTATTAAATACAAATCGAGAACAACAGCCTTATTACTTTGATGTGTTAAATAGTAAGAAAACAGCTTTGGAAAAAAATATATGGCTAGACTACGGAAGTGAACACGGAATCATTTCCCCGCAAAAGAAGAAACTTGAGACGATAGAAATGAGGTTCTACAGAAAGATTCTGAGAATGTTATGAACTAAACACTTGAACATTGACAAAGTTTTGCAGAAAATCGAAATAAAAAAGACGCTTATATTAAACATCAAAAATAGTTGAAATTTCTAGGAAACATAATGAGGAAAGAGGGCTTGGAAAATTTATCACACACCAGACAAATCGAAGGCAAGAAGGACATAAAAATCAGCCCATAACTTACCAATATATCTTGTGTAAATGGTTAGAAGATAGTTTAGTACAGATAACAAAAAGACTTTATTTACTAAAAGGTACAAAACATAGGGAAATGTCGAGAGCCATGATTGCCAACACAACTAGCTGAAAATCAGAGTAACATCAAGGAAGCAAAAAGGAATCAAAAGTAATCTTATATTCGTAAAATAAGATCACATGAAAAGGATGTTCGAAATTCCTTGGAGGTTATCTGGATCGACTATTTCCTGATGAAGAGTACAGTAATCGAAACATTGATGAAACCAACAAACATGAGGACAGTAGATGTCAGTCAGTTAGTTAAGTGCCATACGTGATACACGCTTGGGCGATCATGTCTCGAAAGAGACATGACTGACTGAGCAGAAGATTATCTCGCAGTAGGTTGCCATTGCTTTCTACGGTAGACTGGTTGCCGACCATGGCTATAGAACCCAATCTGTCCTGTTATTTAACCCATAACTGGAAGGAATAGACGGATTAATACCTTTCCCAAGGGTATTTGCGCGTAAGTAAATGCAATGAATTCGGCTGGAATTCGAACTCGGCTCCCCGCTTTCTCGTTCCGAGCCGATAACCAATGCACCAGAACGCACATCAGTAGATGTAAATATGTTTAATTTTGGTTTTCTAAAAAAAAATGTGAATATTTACTGAAATTGACAGAAAACGTAAGAAAATAGAAAGAGGATCACTTCTAGTCGAAATTAACGTAAAAATAGTCATTCTTTTAAGTTTTTGTCATAGTGATAATACGGCCTGCAAAATTGTAATATAATATATAATTTCATACAATTATGAGAACTCAATAATATATGGATTCTTATTGTTACTCATATAAGCTCTAAAAGCCACTCAAAGTAACGGATTATTAAATGAGGCTGTTTAAAGTAAGTATCAGCCGACAAGAAAATGGAAGCTTTTAGATCCTAGTGATCAAGAAAGCATCCTCTCGGGAGTATACTCTATAAAATAGGGCTTCTTAGAAAGAAACTCTCGGAATGGAACGTCCTTGTTCTTATGAAGAATTACCTTCTTTTTCCCTTTCTATAAGAAAAAAACATTCCTTCTAAATTCCTTGGATGACATCAAAAGATTAGACAAAAATAATAAAGAATTGTAAATTTCTAAGAAAAGTCAGAACCTTTAAAATTAAAATGAACTTTGAAATTGAGAATTAATAGTACTTGCGATGGATATTGAAGAGAGAACAAAATAAAAGTAACTGATTGACTCAACTCGGATGTTCTCATAACGTTAGATATAAAAGAAAGTTTCATATATCTGTTAAGCCATCAGTAATTTCCGTTTGGGGAAATCACTTCTAATATTTTGAAAAAGAAATGAGATAAACAAAATTACCATATGAGAACAAATTATCTTATGAAAATAGTAGATTGAACAACGGAGACATTATTCAAAGTGTGAAATTTTCAGGCCAGTAATGGAAACATTTGGCTTTTATTGATCGATTAGCAAGTGATACTGTCAGTAAAAATCGTAAAATCTTTCTATTAAAATGATTTGTCAGGAAAATAATTTTATAAAGTAAAGTAACTGTTATCGCTTTTTCCAGTGTTGATGGAGCTTTCTTTCTAATATTTCTTTGGAGTAGTGTGAAATACAAACATCTTTATTGTCATTATTTTATTTTTATAATCGTTTCACCCCAAGCAAGGCGGTACCACCACTGCCGTGCAAGGGGCTGCATGAGAGAAGAGTGAAAGTTTAAGCAGGGGGAGAGCGAAGAGAAAGACGAACCAGTTATTGAGGGTATCAGAGAAAGGGCAAGAGGAGGATGGGAATATCAGTGTAAAGACAGTTGCGAGGGTAAAGTGAGAAAGGAAAAGAACAAGATACACGAGGTGATGGGGAAAGGACGAGAGAAGCACTGGAGTCAAGTGGACAAGAGATGGGAATTGACGTTGCATTTAAATTCTTGGAGATTGTAGTTGTCAGGGAGTTCCACAGGCGGTAAGTGCGAGAAAGGAAACTGATGGAGTAGAAGTGGCATCTGCATTTAGTTGATTTAACTGCCAGTCTGGTTGCTCGAGTAAATTCTAGTGGAAAGGGCATCAGTGTGCTTATCTCGTCGGAGCGGAATCCATAGGCAGGAATTGAAAGTGGGTTTTTTTTTAAATTATTTCACCCCGAGCAAGGCGGAAACGCCACTGATGTGCAGGGGGTTACATCAATGTAAAAAGATTAATTAGAAAAGAGTGAGGAGTACAAACTAGTTAGAAAGGAACAACAGAAAGTTGAGAAAGCAGGTGCGATGACAGATACATAGATGGAGAGAAAGGGAAGGTTATACAGGGGAGGGGAGAGAGCTAGAGTCCAGTGGTTAGTAGATGAGTATTAACTTTGCATTTAAATTTCTGGCGGTTGTAGCCGTCAGGAAAGCAAGAATACGGGAGCGAGGTTCCACAGGCGGGAAGTGCGAGAGAGGAAGCTGCAGGAGTAGAATTGTCGTCTGCATTTGGCTAACCTGACTTGTTACAATATGTGAAGGTAGAGAGAAAGGAGAACAGTTTAATTTCCATTTCGAGCTATCAGGTACTGCTGAAAAAAATAAAAGAATAATTGTGATATGATCCATTTTACACATTTATTGAACTGTCCTGAATACATACATATATATATATATATATGTATATATATATATATATATATATATATATATATATATATAAAGAAATAAGCTAAATGTAATACGTACAGGCGTTTTGTAAGGGTGGAAAATAAAAAATGAAAAGATACAGGAAAAAACAACCGACCGGTTTCTATGCCAAGCTTCATCAGAGCTATCTAGGGAAATTTATTTCATCCTTTTTTTTTTAAATATTAAAAAATGAAGATGAAAAATGTGAAGGACTGAAAAAAAAGTGGGTGCAAGCAGTAGATACTGATAATGTGAAGTCCAAGTAAACGATCTCTCTGTTTACAGAGAGGCGGCCTCCTCGACCTAATATACAATAATTCTAACGCCTGCAAGTGAAACGCATAGTGAACCAGACAAAACGGAGAACTGGTCCACATTAAAGTCAGTCCCACAATCTCTGCTATTCATAAGATGTTGGGTAAATGCTGACTCGGATGTGTTAACCAGTAGGCTTATACGGGCATCCGGTTTAAGATGGGACATGCTGCTTAATTCTACAATCTAAGCGCTACGAAGTCCTTCCTATGTAGTTGCTACCACAACTACAACTAAACATATAAATTATAGCTGAAACATGTTGAAGAGGAAGGAAATAATTACGCATAGAAGGAAACACAGAATGAGTACCAAAATGAACTCTAATTTTGGCAGAAATAACAAGAGCAAACTACAGTAGAAATCCGCTTAGCCAAAAGCTCACCACGCGAATCAATATAAGGAAGCTATATATATATATATAATTGGAGTAGATAGACTAAACTATCGCTCGGTTCACACTCCACCCACGTTTATTGAACAGGTGAAGAGGCTCATCCCTTGTTTCCTGTTTAGGATGCGGTTTCCGGTTTTCTCTTTTCCATTCTTTTCACTCCTATGTAGCCCCCTGCACATCAGTGGTGTTATCGCTTTGCTCGGAGTGATATGATTTAAATATATATATATATATATATATATATATATATATATATATTCAGGAGAACTATGCTTTTATTCAGGCCACCAAAGATCTGAATTCGTCGTGTCCTCTGCTTTCGGCGACGAAAAACCCAAACGAATCTGCTGGTGTAAATAGGCGAGAGCCCGATCCCGTGTCTGTGGGCAGGCTCGAGTAAACCCTAGGCCAATAAACCTTTGATTTCGTTGGTCTATTCAACTGCGGGTAGAGGGGGACCCAGCTGAGGCTTTATCTCGAGCGTACGCACTCGGAATTCCTCACAGTGAAATTCGGCCTTGTGCCTCACCCCACTTTTGTGGAGAGGCTCAGGTAAATACCGATTTCACTAAAGCTCTAACTTTGTCAGATTATCTGCATTAAGTCGGAGAGAAAACCAGACGAGGTTATGCTGAAGGGCAGAGTCTCGTCTGGGGTAAATAAACTTGAACCCCACCTTATTCTGTTACGCCTGGGGTTTCGTTGGAACTGAGTTAGCCGGGACGCAACGAGAAATTAATCCCAGGGTTTAATAATAAGTTGTTAAAAGAACAATTGGAGGGGAATTCTATAAATCTTGATATCGGTAAACGCAATGAGAAATGAACAATAAGCAGACACGCAATAACAGAAGGCTACACGAAAATATCTTATCAAAAATACTTTATTTACAAACTATTAACGAAAAGAAAAGAAAACTAGTTAAAAATGTATGAGGAGAAAAACATATATCTAGACGACGAAATATATAAAACAGTAAAGACAGCAGATTATAGAATATGTAGAAACATACAAAAACTTACAAATTTGTAGGAATCGACGTCGATCAGTTGTTATAATGTACCAGAAATAAAACTCAAAAAGAAAAATGTTCATTTAGTATTTTCTTTGAATAACACAGTTCAATTCCTTGATGATGGTGAATATTTCAGGCAGACGAATCACAGGAAATATAGATGACTTGGGCTTAAGAATACCACTTAGGATTCTTTCTTCAGTAATTTGAGTCTCAGTGGCATCCAATTTTTATATGACAGCAAAACAGTGGAGTCCAGTGTGTTGACGTCCGACTTCTTCGAAAACAAACAGCCAAATGCTGACGCTATGTGCCGGCGCGCATAAAAACGAAAAAAAAAAACTGTTGTAAGTTACGTAACGTGTGGATACATGAAAAATGAGTAGGCGTTTATGTTTTGAATATTATCAAGGTCACTTGCACTCTAGACAGGTAGCGTTCATATAGCGTTCATAATCAAGAACGAGACAGGAGGTGAGGGAATGAAGGTTCTTTTCTAAGAACTGGATTTAGCTGGTCACAAAGAAATTATTCTATAATCTGCGTGTTTAAAAATAATTAGAAAAATAAAAACAAATATTGTTCTTATATTTCGTCGCAAATCTCTAGGGCACTAAAATGTACTTGTAAAATATATGGTGAGGATACAAATATTGACTTAACGTAACAATGTATGCGGGATCTACGGGGGATTTTTTGCGCTTAGTTTACTAAGGTGAAATTGGCTTTGTGCTATATCCCGTCTTTGTGGGGAGTCTTGGGTAAAAGCAGAGTTTACTAAATTTCTTATCATGTCGGTCTTTCTGCCTTCGGAAGGAGACGTATACTGACAAAGCTATGCCGGAGAGCAGTTCCTCGTCTGGGATAAAAAAAGACAAGACCCTTAACTGCGTATGCGGGTTCTTTGAAGAATTTTTATCCAAACGTACGGGCTCGGAATGCTCCAAGGTAAAATCTGCCTTGTGCCACATCTCGCCTTTTTGGGTAGGCTCAGGTAAATGCCGAGTTAATCAAAACACTGACTTTGTCGGACTCTGCTTTTTGGTGTACGGGAACCCAGATGAGGCTTTGTCGAATTATTTTTTACTCGTATATTTTCTCTTAATCCTTTTGGTTTTCATTTTCTCTGTTGCTTTATTGTTTAATCTGTTTGTTTTTGCGTAACATCAGCCATTTTGTTTAATTCATAAAATATTTTTAAGCGTATCTCTTTTTTATAATTTTTTTTCTTTTGTGGAGTTTTCTAAACTTTTTTTTTTTGCTCGTTTTCAGTTATTTTTATTTTATTTTAAAGGAATCATTTTTGTGTCGTTTCCATAAATTTATTCTTTTTATTTCTTCCCTTGAAACGTTTTCTTTTTTCCTTGTCTTTTTCATGTCCCTTTTTAATTTTTCTTTTGTATAATTTATTTTTAATTTTTTTTTGTATAATTTATTTCATCATTTGTTAATTTTTCTGGCTTTAATTAAAAAAAAATGAAGGACAACCTTTTAATTAATTGCATTGTTTCAGTAATTCTTTCCCTTTTATCTTTTTAACTTTAAACGTACTTTTTTTCGTCTGTCTTCTTGCTCTCCCTTTTCATTGTTAAATATTTTTCTTCTTTTCGTGAAAGACTTTGTTTAAATTTGTAATCTTTGATTTGACAAAAAACCCTTTTGGTTTAACCAGCTTTAGTAGGTCTGTTTGTTTCATTGACTTCGCAAATTTGATTTTCGTTGTCTTGTATACTTTTAAGAATTTGTTGTTAATTTCGCCTGTTTTTCTTTAAAGAAATAATTTAAAGCAACCAAAACTTGTTGCCAATTAAAAAACCTCTGTTTTGTGTGAAATAGAGAGGTTCTTCCGATAAAAATATACTTAATCAACAATGATTACCGAGAACGTAGCCAGTGTCAAAACAATTAACGGCCAAATACATCCAAGCAAAAGTATGGAGGCCAAGAATAACAAAATTCAATAAAACGTGTTAAGTGAGTCCGGTAACAACAACAACAGTAAAAACAAATACGAACATGTAGCAGCCGAAGACTGGCCTTCTTGCAGGACGTTCCCACCGAAGTGTATCACTAACATGACTGTGTTCCGACAGAGAGCCAACAATTTCGAACAACTTATCAAAGAAGATATGCTCTTGGAATTATTTCAGGAAATACAGAAAGTTGAAATAAAATTGTGTTAGTTTCTGCGGACGACAAGAGTTTGCGAAAGACCAAGTATCAGTATTTGAGGGTCCTCCTTAATGTCTTAGGGGAGGAATTAGCAGCTTATTTGGATCAATATTGGCATACACTCACTGTTTCTTCCGACGAACTGAACAGGTGGTGGAGTTTCAAAATTAAGATTGACGGTACATCCTTTACCTCGACCACCAACTGTCTGGATGTAGATGACCAGAAAATACTAGTCATTGTGACTGGCCGTAAACGAACTTGCTGGAAATGTGGAAAGACTGGTCACTTTTCTTCTTTTGCTTCTTGCTTTGTTTTTATCGGTGTCAAATTATAGGCTGCGTTATTGTATTGTTTTCCAATTTCATGGCTGTAATTGGATACAGAAATTGTTGTTGCTTTTGTTGTTGTTGTTTTCTTTTTTGGTGTTTGTTTTTTGCGCTTAAGCGAATGCAACGAATTCAACTGGAATTCGAACTTGGCTCTCTGATTTTTCGTTCCGAGCCGATATTCACTGCACAACAACGCACATCCATAAAGAAAACATAATTTGAAGAAGAAGGTTTCTGGAGTTCTGGACCCGCCGATCAGCCGACCAAATTTCCCTTTGGCCAAGTCTGTTATTTTCATCTCGCCTGTGATGTTCATAGCAGCGACCAGGAACAGTGGGATAAACACTCTCGTTAGGTTCAGTTTGCGGCGCCCATTGCCCAAAAAGACTTGTGCGGTTGCAGAGAAGAAACGGGAAAATTGCAGGTCGTAGGTAAGACTAAAGGGAAGCTCCATACTGAGGGATCTCTTTCCATATAACTACTACGACAAACGTCATGCACAACCCCACTAACTCTATCAGTTCCAAGAGCAATGCTCCGGCCATATATACAAAAAAAAGATCCAACAATAATTCTGACATAAACCCAGCATCGAAAATTTTGAAAGATTGGGGGTAGATAAAGAAATCGATAAAGAATAAAAGAGCATCAGAAACATCCGTGAAAAAACTTGGTCTTATTCCTCGACACCGTCCTTCTTTTCTCTCAAAAAGCAAATCAAAGCTATACCTGACCAAATCCTTAACTCCTCCGCCAAATCAAAATGACTACTCGAAAAAAGCTTTCCATTACCCAATTTACAAAAAAACAAAAAACAAAAAAAACAAAACAAAACAAAAAACAAAAAAACAGAACGAAACAAAACAACAACAACAACGAAAACAACAACAATTTCTGTATCCACTTTTGACCTACCCACTTCACGTACAGCCATAAAATTGGAAAACAATACAATGACGCAGCCTATAAGTTGACACCGAAAAAAATAAAACAAGTCCCCTTACAATACCGGAGAAGACATCTGCTGAGTGACAGCTAAAAAGGAAGATAAAACAATTACATTCAAAGAAAATTAAAAAGAAGAAAATTCAGCTAAACCTTTAAGAAATAAACGTAAAAGACGTTGAAGACCCTACAAATTTCCCAAAAGGAAAACGGTTTCTTAACCGTTGTAAACTTTTGACATGGTTCTCAAAAGATTTAGACAAACTATGTTTTCTTTATGGATGTGCGTTGTTGTGTATTGAATATCGGTTCGGAACGAGGAATCGGAGAGCCGAGTTCGAATGCCAGTTGAATTAGTTGCATTCACTTATGCGCAAATAACCTTGGAGAAAAGTATTATTCGTTGATTCTCTCTCCAATTATGGGTTAAATAGCAAGGCAGATTAGGTTCTATAGCATCGGTTGGTTACCGCAGAAAGCTAAGGCAATGTAAAAAAATTTTCGGGAAAATCTTTCGAAGCATGATCACCCAAGCGTGTATCACGTGTGTCACTTAACTGACTGATGTATTCTCCACGTCCCCGCCGTTGCCTCTTTGTTATGACAACAATGTAAAAAAGTCAAATCAGTCTTGTTCAGGGAGGTAGCTGCTTTTTGTTTATCCCTCAGTTAACATTCCTTTGGGACATTAATGGCTTTTCTCTTGATGGTACTATCAAGAGTGATATGGGCCATGGGTCAATGAAACTTGCCGCCGGTGTTTTCACTCCGGTAATGATTAATGCAGATCCCCATCCCTAATCGTACTGATGATGTCACTTTGGTTAGCTAGTTTGAATGCCCTGGGCCTGAGTTCGGATTTTCGCAGGGTGAGACCCAATCACTATCTTCAGCGTCTCGGGGTGGATGTATGTTGTGTAAAGAAGATACTATTTTTAACTCGAGACTTTACTCTGTTTATCTTTTATTCAGCCTGTTTTGATGGACGTTTTAGAGATGTTTCCTGACTAGTAATCAAATCTTGAATGCGGCGTGTGCTCTTGTCTTCGCATATCCAATGGTCAGGCTTTGCGTGACTGATGTTACCATAAAAGATGTTTCGTCGTCTCGTTAGGGTTTGTGAACCCAATGTCTGTGCTGAGCAACCTGATTTCTTTCACCGGATCGAGACATTTTGGTGATGTTTCGTCAAAATCTGACGCCATTTCGGGACTTTATCGACAAGATCAAACTTGTCGATAAGTAACGTCATGAGCAACATCGGGAGGTTTCAGTTACCTCATCAGAGTTCTTGCTAAGAGAGTCGATTTAGTTCTCTTAGGGTGTCCAAATTTTAATTCTATAGTTTTCTTGAATCATAGCCTCGTCATGGTTTGTGTAAAATTGTGATTTAATGGGATTAAGTTAGGTAGTTTGTTGTTAATTGTAGTCGCCGACTCAGTCTACCTAGATTAGCATCACGAACGGCATGCTAGATTAAAACTGACACCACAATCAGTTCGCCGGTGGAAGTGAATGTGGTACGATCTTAGCTATTCGTATTGTCCCACTCCATTCTTTAAGGTTGCCTGCTTTTTCCTTTACTTTACGTTCTTGCGTAAATCACCTTACCTGGTCCTACAAACTCGGCCAGGTTCTCTGCCCATGCTGAGCTTATAAATGCCTCGCTTGTAAAATTCTTTAGGTTTTGATGAGAAATATGAATCTAACTCATGCTCAATCTCCTCTTGTGATGTTAACTTAAGGCCATTTAAATGGTTTTGTAATCCTCGAAATAAGTGATAATCCGAAGGAGCTAGGTCAGCTAGGTCAGGCTAGGTCCAGGAGCTAGGTCAGGAGTTAGGCCAGGAGCTAGGCCAGGAGCTAGGTCAGGAGTTAGGCCAGGAGCTAGGTCAGGAGTTAGGCCAGGAGCTAGGTCAGGAGTTAGGCCAGGAGCTAGGTCAGGAGTTAGGCCAGAAGCTAGGTCAGGAGTTAGGCCAGGAGCTAGGTCAGGAGTTAGGCCAGGAGCTAGGTCAGGAGTTAGGCCAGGAGCTAGGTCAGGAGTTAGGCCAGGAGCTAGGTCAGGAGTTAGGCCAGGAGCTAGGTCAGGAGAATATGCATCACCTGTGACAAGCCTTCTCAAAAATGGTGTCTTGAAAGCAAAGATACGCGACAAGAAACAGGTTATCTGGAGAACTTGGCTGAGAATAATGCAGAAAAATATGAATGTTTCTTTAATAATCTGAAAGAAAAAGTTGTAAATTAATCATGGTGATATGTTTAAATAATAACAATATGAATAAAATAAATTACAATGATTTAAAATGCCCCTTTTGCACCGACCTGATTATATTTCTGTCATAATTAAAGATTGTGAGGGATTGTATTATTAACAACATTTGTTTAGCTTCATAAAATATATCGTATTATGCATATTTTGAATTTTTCATTTTTATGTCATTCTATTTCTCACTTCCCACAGACGAATACATATGACATTATTTAGAACTTCACAAAGTTTTTGATGTATTATGGTGGTTTATAAGTTGCTTTTTTTTTGTTATAGCTTTTTCGGTTTTTCATTCAAAAAGTCTGTATTTTTAAAAATTTCAAGCTCTTCCGATAACTAAAAAAACTGAAAATTTTATGAAACGTAACGTTCTTCCGTTGAATAAAAAAAAAACTGAAAAAAAAGCGTTGATTTTAATAAATAAACGCTCTTCCGTTAATTTTTTAAAAAATCCTGAAAAATCTATCGATTTAACGAGAAGAAACGTTTTATTCGTTTAATAAAAGACTGCAAAAGATATAATTCCAAAAAGAAACTTTCCTTCATTAATAATAATAATTATAAAAACATTAAATGACGTATGAACTTATGAGACGCATCTTCATTTCAGCAGAATTTATTCAGTAAGACTGCGCCCATTTAATTCACGTATGTAATGCTTATGTGTATGTGTGTTGTGGTACTGCAGATATCAATTCGGAAGAAGTCAGAGTGCCGAGTTCGAATTCTAGTTGAATTCGTTGGATTTTCCCTGTGTCTCTTCTATAAATACTTTCACGGCTTCTGCTCCGATGAACTTAGATCACTGGTGCCCCCTAAATACGAATTTGAACGAAATACTAGATTAGCAACTAGATCCCACCCTTTTACAGTGAAACCGATAAAATGCAGTCGTAACTTTTACTCCAACAGTTTCTTTCCTCGCACTTCCCGACTGTGGAATTCTCTTCTACACGATTGCTTCCCCGACGGCTACAATCTCCAGGAGTTTAAATGTAAGGTCAATAGACACCTCCTAACACACTAACCTGCTCCCATTCTATCAAACACTCTTCCCAGCTGCCCAATCCTCATCCTCGCTATCCTTACTCATCTGTCACCTTCCTCCTGACATTCCCTATGTCTAACCACTCCTTCTCTTTACCTTCCCCTGTGTAGCCCCATGCGCAATAGTGGCAGTGGAATACCTTGCTTGGGGTGAGATGATTAAAAAAAAAAAATTCACTTACATGCAAATACACTTGAGAAAGTTATTAATCCGTCCCTTCTCCCGCCAGCTATTGGTTAAATAGCAGGACAGATTGGGTTCTAAAGTTTTGGTTAGAAAGCAATGGCTACCTACTGCGGTAAAATAATTTGCCTAGCCAGTTATATCTCTTTCGAAACATGATCGCCTAAATGTGTATCATGTATGGTGCTTAACTGACTAAATGAATACTTACAGAAACCTATCGATATATTGCAAACCAATATAATTACATATAAGATAAAATATATTTACTTATGATTGGTCAGAAATCCCTAATGAACATCGCCGATACTTTAAATATAATAATAATAATAACTGTTAAGAGGCACCATGATAATGTATGCTTTATGTACATTGGATCAGTCAGTTAAGTACCATTCGTGATAAGCGCTTGGACGATCATGTCTCGAAAGAGACATAACTAACTGGGCACAAGATATTTCTTGCAGTATGTTGCCATTACTTTCCGTGGTCGTCAGATTGCCAAACAAGTCTACAGAACCGAATCTGTCCTGCTATTGGGAAAAGATATAAATTAATACCTTTCCTAAGGGTATTTGCACGTAAGTGAATGCAATGATTTCAACTGGAATTCGAACACGACTCCCCGATTTCTTGTTCCAAAACGATATTCACTGCAACACAACGCATATCCAACGTATATTGTATTCTGCGGCGAAAGTATTGATACCAAGTTGCAGAGAATTGGTAGAAGCATGTGCTATACAGAACAATTGAAGAAACTGGAAAACCCACAATATTTTTAGACGTTGATTTTTCAAACCAGCTGAATAATACACTATCGGCGTCCGAATATTATTGTGCTCGATAAAAACGGGAAGAGATTTCATATTATTGATATTGCTATGGCAAATGACATAAATATACTAAGGTGACTGAGAAAGTTACAAACTATTCTGATTTGAAGTTGATATGGTAAGATGATTTGGAATTCAGGAAGAGGATGTCAAGATGATTACAAGGTGATTAGCATTGGGATCAATCCCTTTAAACTATGTGGCTTTCTTAGTCATCTCGGGTTCAGTCAGTCAGTTAAGTGTCATACGTGATACATGCTTGGGCGATCATGTCCCTTTCTGGACATTACTGACTGGGCAGAAGATTTTTCCACAGTCTTCTTCTTCTATGTGCCCTGTTCCTTCAGGACGTAGGTGATCATGGCTTTCCACGTTTCCCTATCCCTGGTGGCTCTGAGAACGTCTTCTGTTACACCATGCAATCCTCGTTCCGTCATCCACCTGATTAGGTCCTTCAAATATGTTATCCGTTGTTTTCCCCAGTCTCTTTTTCCCTCTGTTTGGCCTGTTAGTATCAGATTCTCTCAGCCCTCCTTCCTCATTGCGTGTTCCAGGAACTTCAGCTGTCTCTTCCTGATGCTCAGTATTAATTTCCTTTTTGTTTCCATCATTTTCAAGACCTCATCATTGCTCACATGCTTGATCCATGATATTCTTAGCATCCTTCTGTAGAACCACATTTCAATTGCTTGAAGTTTTCTCTTCATCTTTGATGGTATTGTCCAGCATTCACTGCCATATTGAAGGACGGACAGTACTCTCTTCCACAGTAAGTTGCCAATACTTTCTGCGGTAGACTGGTTGCCGACCAAGTCTACAGAACCCAATGTTCTGTTATTTAACCTATAACTGGAGGGAAAAAGCGGATTAATACCTTTCCCAATGATATTTGCGCGTAAGTGAATGCAACGAATTCAATTGGTATTCGAACTCGGCTCCCTGATTTTTTGTTCCGAGATGATACCCACCATACCGTAATACCATACTGAATTGGAGTCATCCAAAAATCGGCTTTTTTAAGCAATGCGTATATTTTGAGGAAGGTGTTGTCAGTGTAAAGTCCTTGTTGTGCTTCGACAGATAATTTAATGAACACGGTGTAATTAGTATTTAAAAACTTACAGTGTTAGAAAAAATAAAAACAATAACAGATACCATGATACTAAAACAAATATGTCTTCCGTTGTTTCTGATCTTAATAGAGTGGAAGTCTTAATACTTGCATGATTTGTCTTGGTGGATTATGCTGGGATACAATAAAGAGAATTTGTTCAAATAGCCATGATCAGAACAAGTTTGATATGTCTGTGCCTGTCTGTCTGTCTGTCTGTCTGTCTGTCGCTATCTCTCTCTCTCTCTCTCTATATATATATATATATAAATTGTAACGAGAAACTTGTATTTTGGAAATGTCACACTTTATTGAACACAATATTTAACTTAACTATTTGCATCTGTAATCAAGAAAATAAGAACTCTTAAAATTATCACCATATATGTAAAGAAAGTGAGTGTTCTTTTAGACTGGCACTAGAAGGATAAGAATTAACCAACATGAAATTCCTGTGAATAAAAACTCCCCAAGCTTAGTGGAGAAAAGCGTTGGTTAGATTTATTGATTTGTCTCAAAGACTTGTGAGTTCCATACCTGGCGACAGTAGTGGCGAACAAGAAACTTAGAGAGTTGAGTTAGTTGGAGATAACTAAGCTATCCAGAGGTAGCATGTCACATGGAACGAGAACAATTTATCCCAGTGATCGTAATAAAGGGCTCGATTCAAAATTCCCGTGATCTGAAGAAGGTCGGAGTGTACAACGACTGAAACATCCTGAATATGACTGTAAAGATGCGAACAACAGTCTGAACTATGTAAATATTGTAATAACCTCATCTCCGAAATATAGACAAATATTAACAAAAATAAATTGGTATGTGTCTAGTAACAGATAAATACGAGGAGGGGATAAAATTTTCATAGGCTGCGTATGAGTGCGAAATCTTGTATGACTGATATCTGATTGTTAAAAGAAGATTCATCCTGTTGTAAAAAAATAATTAACAGAAAATATGAAGTCATCATCAATGCGATACTCGTTCTCAGTCAAGTGTTTTTTGATAATCGTTAACTTAAGAAAACAGGAAGTGGGCTCAACCAGTTACAAACCACAGTCAACGCACAGTATCCATTGAGACGAAGGACGTTTGTGCTGGAGTATTTTGATAGTTTTTCTGGACATTTGGTCTTGATAACCTTACGTAACTATTCCAGCACGTTGGCATAGTATTCTCCATTGATAGAGTGGTTGCTTTAAAGATAATCAATAAGCACAATGTCGTTTGCATCCCTCCCCAAAACTGAGGTAATCATCTCCTCAGCGGATGAAGCGACCTTGCTCGTCTTTGAAGCCGGTAAGGAGAGGTGTTTTTCTACTGCATCGATTGTCAAAGTGATGAACCCAACACTCATCTTGGCTTAAGAAACGTTCAAGGAAACCCACTGGATCAGCCTCAAACATTGACAGATTTTCCAGTAATGTGATCAGCATAATGCACTTTTGATCGGGTGTCAGATGACTTGGAATCAACCGTGAAAAACCTTCGTCATGCCAACTTGATTATGCAGAATATTCTCAACTCTCTCAAGGGATATGTTAAAAGCCTTGACTATTTGATTTCTAGTAAATCGCCTGTGATCCATCACAATGTGGGGAACACAATCAATTTTTTTCCTCGGTGATAGCAGTTGCAGGACATCCTGACCTTCGGTTATCTGTAAGACTCTTTTTTCCCTTCCTAAATTCAACCGCCCACTTTGCACTGTTGATAAAGCGGGTGTGTACCCACCTAATTTTCAAACTATGTCAGCATGAATATCTTTGGAGTTAAACACTTTTTTCTGTGAGTACTTGACTGCACCACAATGTCAAATTTTGTCTATTTTCAAGAGAAGTTGCTATTAGTTATTTTTTAAGTTTTCTTGCAACAGTCAAATGTCAGTTTACCTGGAAATATACAATGCAGAAGAAGAGTTGAAATGTATGTATGTAAGATTTCACTAATATGGTATCATTCCTTTATAGTTAGTCTATAAACATTTCAGTCCACCCTCGTATGAAAAGAATGAAACGAGTGCTCTTGTAGCCGTAGGGAGATGGTTAATGTTTCTTTGATTCGGCCTTGTGTCATACATAACCAAACGCCCTACAGCTTACAAGTTTTATGCAGAATTATCAGAAGGTTTTTATCAGAAGGTTGGTTGCAGGTTGGAATGTGTAGAATAGTGTAAGAATAAAATATACATTTTGCATTTTAAAATAGAAATTTATTAAAAGGAAAGAATAATACAAGTTGTAGAAGTGAATGTGCAATTAGAAACATTAAGAAGTTAAGAGTAGAGTTCGTGTTCAATGATAAATTTATGGGTATCAAGATTTGTAGGAAATGTTCATATTAGTAATTGTTGAAAGACTATAGACGTACGTACGCATGTATTCAGTAGGAATGTTTTTGAATGGAGAAGAAGTAAAATGAATCAGCAGAAGGAAAGAGAAAGAGAACAAATGTCCGGGTCAGCTTCAAGCTTCTCTAATTACATTTTAGCTTGTCGTCTTTGATGCTTCCATTCACTGAATGGCTCACTGAAGCTGATCGGGACCTTTTTATTGTCATTAGATTTTCCACACTAACTCGCGAAGTACTCAAGTTTTGCAAGTCGCTTCCATTAGTCAAAAATCAATTTAACACCTACTTGCAAAATCTGCTTTCGCCTTTTTCTTTAAGCACATGGTCAATCCTTTTTCTATTTGGAAAAATCAGAATTTCACTTGTCATTGTGAATTTTTGTAAAAGTGAAGAAGAGGGTTGATTTTAATTCTTAATTTCTTTTCCACTACACTCTAATTTGTTTCGTATCTTCCTAAATTATAACCTGCGCGTGTAAAAACACAAATGCAAAAAAAAAAAAAATGGCCGTAATCTTTAAAACAATACATAACACATCCCAAAAACATTTATAAAATATATAAAAGAAGCTTTTCTGTTTAGTTAACAGAGGCCATTGCACCGATGATATTGTTGGGATAAGAATGATCTTGAACAAAAAAAAAAAAAGAAAAAAAAATCAATATTTTTCATTAATTTCTCAAAATAGAAAAATATATATAATAAACACCGCGCATTGTAAAAGACACTTAAAATTAAGTATTTTTGTATTTTTTTGAGTAAAAGGAAACATTTCTGTAATTAATTTTATTTTTTGAAAATGCTTTTATCTTTCAAGCTTTTCTTCAAGTTCCTCTAATTACCCAAAATTTTAAATTTGGATTCATTTTCCCAAAATAAATTATGAATAATATGTAAATATATTTTGTTTTCATCCTCAATAAACCTTTTCACATCGCCAAAATTTTTAACTCAGTTAAATTGTTAATTCAAGTACTAAATGCTAATTCAGTACTAATTTTGTAACTAAAAGATATGTAGCTGTCTATGTTTGAGAATAAATATTGTGCAATGACAACACTATTTTGATATATTTAAAAAAAATAAGTTTGAAGAAATTTGCACACAAAGTAAAGATCAAAGCAGCCAACCATCGAAGAGAGGCTCACAAATTGAAATTTCATTAGAAGACTCTTAATGGCAGTTTTGAAGAAGCTGAAGATTTGTAGACATGGAATACATTATTTGTTACAAAGGCAGTTAGAAACTGGTGCAAATGTTGACAAAAAAAAGAGCTGGAGCATCAAAAGGGACAACTGCCACTGAAGATAAGCACCTGATCATTGAGAGCAAAAGTAATAGAAGGGAAACTGCTCCAGAGTTGGCAGATGAATTTAATTCATCTTGACAACAACTATTATCCACTCTCAACTGAAAAATCAACTTAGATCAGTGAGGCTCAAAGGAGGCATAGCCATAAAAAAAACACTGGTTAAGGAAGGTGAATAAGCAGAAAAGACTGTTATGAGTAAATAAAAAAAAAGCATAAGAACTGGACATTAAAAGAGTGGCAAAATGTGTTACGGACAGGCGGCCAAATTTGAACATTTTTGGTAGTAAGCGATGAGTGTATATGAGAAGAAAGCCAGTAGAAAGACTGAATGATAAACATGTGATTTCAGCATGTTGGTGTGTATGTTATGATATTGGGTTGTATTGGGAGAATGAGGGCTGCAGATTTGATTCAGGTCAAGGGAATCATGAAAAAAGAACTATAATTCAATTTTTCAAAGACATGCTATATCATCTGGTTTAAGCATAATTGGAAAATAAATTTATTTTTCAAGACAATGATCGAAAACATTCTTATAAATTATGTTATAATTATCCTTGAGTCAAAAAAAGAAAATTAGTCTTGACAACGACTATTATCCGTTCTCAACTGAAAAATCGACTGGAATCTTCAGGGCTCGAATAGATCATCACCATTAAGAAACCTAAGTCACTGAAGGCTAACAAGCAGAAAAACACTGCTATTGGCAGCAACAGCAACAACAAATATATATATATAAGAGGTAGACATTTAAAGAGCGGTAAAATAACTTTTAGAGAAACAAATTTAAATTTGAACTTTTTGGTCGTAAGAAGAGAGTGTATATGAAAAGAAAGCCATAGGAAAGAGTGAATGTGAGATTTCAAGAGTTAAAAATGGTGTTCGGTCTGTTATGGTGTTTGGATGTAATGGGGAGAAAGGGATGGAGATTTGCTTCAGGTCAAGGAGTTCACGGGAAAACACTATCATTCGATCTCGCAAAGACATGTTATACCATCCGTTTTACATATAATTAGGAAACAATTCAACTTTCAACAAGACAACGATCAAAACAAAATCATCCAAATTGTGTAAAAAATTGCCTCAAGGCAAAAAAGGGAACAGAACTTTTGAAATTAAGCTTTGGATTTAATAGAAGAATTCGAAGAGAATGCCCAAAGAGTAAGAGTAAACTTTTCAATCCTTGAAGAATGCTTGTGAATGCTCTACATATTTTTCAAACATTGTTGGAAAGAATGCTAATAATTTGTAAAGCAATAATAAAGGCAGGTGGTAATCTTATTGATGAAAACAAGATATGCTGTTGCTGTATGATAAATTTTTCTATAGTTAAGTGCTTATAACTTTGTCGAAATAAAAATAAATATACTGTAGTAACTAAAAATCTATCCTACACTTAAATAAAAATATCTCACTTGAAGGTGTTTTTAAAGAAATGCTCAGTTTCAACAAAATTTATGATCTATAATAATGATTATGATCTATAATAATGATTATGATCTATAATAGGAATGAAAGTAATGGTGCCACATATCCTGAATGCATCATAGAAAATACAGAATGTGCAATTAATAAACTCTAAGCACTTCAAATACCTCGGTGTATTGACCAGTTATAAGAAATTTAGTATAGGTGATTAGGAAATAGAAAATATAATAGACTATGGAACATTGCTAGATGCTACAACAACAGTTTTAAGCTTAGGAATTAGAATAATTCAATTAAAATACATCATCAAACTTAGACTTTCATATGAAAGGCATGGCATCGAACATCTTAAGAAAGGTCTGAGGAATCATATATATATATATATATAATTTTTAATATATTTACAATGTGTAACATCAAGCTGCACACTTTCATTTCTTTAATTAAATTCTGTACTTACAGAAATATTTTCAAATATATATATTTATAGATATCGTTCTTCAGCAATGAATTGAACATTCTTCGCCACTGGCGTTTGTTTGCATTATTTATACAACACGCTAAAATATGCTTTTCTTCGCCGTGAAACGATAGCTTAGGGGTAGAATCTCCGACTGATGTCAAATCGATCTAGTTTTATTTCCGGTTTTAAGCAATCGGATATCTAGTCATATTGATGGGTTTTGATACAGCAAAACAGGCATGTATAAGGATGACATATATATATATATATATATATATATATATATATATATTTCCGTCGTTTATAGTTCTGAAGAGAGGGGACGAAACCGGTCGACAGGTGTTTTTATTTTAAAATTTGGCATGGCCGATTATTTCTTGTCTCTAACGCTATAATTAAATTTTGTACCATTAAAAATATATTCATATATATATATATATATATATATATATTTAGAGAGAGAGAGAGAGAGAGAGAGAGAGAGAGAGAGTTGGAGTTCTCCGTTCAATGGCTAAAATGACTAAAAAAATGATTTAATTAGCATTACAGAATCACAACTGTATTTACCAACCTTCCCACGCAAAGCTAGATGTGACACAAGTTTTTTTTATTGTGGGTCTTCCCGGCCATATAGCCAGGCCAAAAATATCTGTCTATCTTTCCCCAGTCGTGATTCTAACCTTTGGCGGAACCACGACTGGGTTAGTGCTCTCTGTTCGGAAGCAGAGAGCGCTCTCTACCCAAAGGCAGAGAACCGACAGTGTCATAGTAGCAAAGGCAAGCACTGCCCACTTTTAGAAAGTAAAATAAAACTACATTACTTGAAGATTTCTCACAGCCGCAACAATTCAAATGAATACAAATCTAACCAGAACATTACTAATAATCAAGCTGCTAGCTTTCTACGCAACCTAAATAAAAGGTTTACAAAGAAGCATCTATCAAGACAATGGTAATAGTTATCAGTTTTGAGAAAGTTATTTTCCCATGTTTTAAGGAAACTGTTTTACAACTTTCTACCGACATTAACACTTAGTTTTCGGTCAATAAATACCAAATTTATCCTGTATTGAAATGGCTAATATCCCTATTACAGATACTATTAGTTTCCTGTTTGTAGCCTAATAAGGTAATCCCGATTTTAATCGATATAGAATGTGTTTATTTAATTAATCTTCATTAATTACTTAGTGGTTAGTCAACATTGTTTATCCTACACGTAACTAACTTGACTCAAGACCCATTCATTCTAACAATTTCCTCAATGTCTACAAGAACTCATCCTTCTCTATACTAATCAACATGTACCACAATACCTAATTTTCGCAGGGAATTTAATAAAACACTGATGATTTCATAAATTCCTTCATATGCATAAACATTATTCTCTGTTTTTGAAAATTTTACTTTTTAAAAATATAGAAAAAATTGCAAATGAAAGCGGCAAACTTAGTAATCAAAATGAAATAAAAAACATCCAAACAGAAATAAAATTGTGAAGTGATGAGGAATTTTAACAGAAAAAAAGGGCGGCGACTCTGTTTTGTTAATAAGCAGAATCAAGAATGTAATGACATTAATAAACAAAATGATTAAAACAAACCAAGTTAGAAAGAAAAGTAATAAAAGAAATTAAATAATAAAAGTACATCACCCAAGAATTCATTTAAAAACTTCACTTGTTGAATATTTTAGAATAACCTTTTATTTTTATTTCCTATAAAAAGTCATTCATTTAATTGCCATACGTGACAAATGCTTGGGCAATCATGTATTGAAAGAGACTGATTGGGCAGAAGATTTTCCTGCAGTATGTTGCTATTACATTCTCCGGTAAACTGGTTACCTAAGCAAGGTTATAGAATCCAATCTGTTCTGCTTTTTAACACATAGCTGGAGAGAAGATACGGATTAATACCTTTTCCAGTGGTATTTACGCGTAAGTGAATTCGAAATCGACTCTCCAATTTCTCTTTCCGAGCCAATATCCAGTGCACCACAACGCACATCCGATATGAAAAGTACTCGTTGTTAATAAACATACTTGAAAAATCTTTCAAACTGTTTCTGATTTCTCGTTTTTCTCACTTTCTGACAAACACATTCACAGACAAGCAAACACAAAGTTATATTCTCCTGATTTCTCCTCACAGAATATGAATAAAATTGGTTTCATATGTTAAATATTTTTCTTTTTTTGACTTTATGATTACTAATCCAGTATTCATTGCGCGTCGAGAAGAGGAATTTTCGAAGAAACCGTTTAAAAACTCCAGAGGCATATTTGCAAAAGTGATATCATTTTCTTTGCTCTTTTAGAAGCCCAGCTGAATAGATGAAGTCTTACAAAAATGTTATTTGCCAATGTGTTATTGCCATTTTAGTTTTTGTTTATTGCTGTTTTGTTATGAAGCGTGTATCTGTTTGTTTAAGAGAAAGTTGGAGGGAGAATAAGAAACAGTCTGAGTGATAGATAGAGAAAGTGGGGAGGAGAGAAAGGAAAAAGAAAAAGCAAAGAATGAGAGAGGGTGAAAGGAAGAGGAAAACATCGTGTGTTGGACAAAAAGAAGAAATGAAATGAAGAGGTAAGAAAAGAGAGAGGCAGAAAGAAACAGAAAAAGAAGGGAAGAAAAGAACGGGAAAAACTGAGTTAAATAAGAGGGAGGATTAGAGGGAAGATAGAAAGTTAAAGGGAGTAGAAGAAAGAGTGATAGACCATATATATATATATATATATATATATATATAGAGAGAGAGAGAGAGAGAGAGGGAGAAATGAAAAGGAAAAAAGAAGGGAATATGTGAGAATTAAAGGAGGAGATAAAACTAGAGAGTTGGATAAAACGACAGAATAAGATGAAGGGATAAGAAAAGAGAGAGACAGAAAGAAACAGAGAAAAATAAGAGAGGAAAACAGGAGGATAAAAAAGATAAATAAAGATAGAGAGAAATGAGTGAGAAAGAAAGAAAGACAGAAACAGAGAGGACGAAGGAGACAAAAAATAAAAATAAAAAGACAGAAAGATGGAAAATAGAGAGTAAGGAAAAGACATGACCAAGGACAAAAAGAAAAGAGGGCGGGAAAGAGAAAGAGAGAGAAAGAACATAGATGTGAGAATGACAGAGAGAAAAAGAGAAAGGGGGGAGAGAGAGAGAGAGAGAGAGAGAGAGAGGGGAATTGAAAAACAGAACAAGAGATTGTAAGAGAAAGAGAAAACAGTGTTGGAGAAAAAGACAATAAAATCAAGAAATAAAGAATGATAGAAGAGACAGAAACAAAGAAAAACAGACAGGAAAAAAGTAAGAGACAAAGACATATATATATATATATATATATATATAAAGAGGGAGAATAAAACAAAAGGATAAAGAAAGATAGAGAGACAAGAGAGAGTATGGGCTTGTTTGAGAGAGACAGATAATGAGCGACAGAGAAAAAAGGATTAGAAAAAGCAAAGAAGGCGAGAGAGGAAAAGAAAAAGAAAAATAGAAGAAATAGAGAGAGAGAGAGAGAGAGAGAAGGGGATAAAAAACCTATATAGAAAATGAGAATAAAAATAAAAGTGAGAATGAGAGAAAGAGAAAATTAAAAAAAACAGGATTCGAAGAATAAATTATATATGGGGAGAGTGTGGATTAAATTACGAGATAAATACGATAGAAAGCACAGAGAGAGAGAGAGAGAGAGAGGGGGGAGAGAGAGAGAAAGAGAGAGGGAAGAGAGAGAGGGAAGAGAAAAAACGAGAAAGGTAAAGACCATAGATGGCGAAAAAAATAACACAAAAAATGACTGAAAAATGTATGAAAATATTAAAAATGAAGATGTGTATATATATATATATATATATATATATATATATATATATATATATATATATGTGTGTGTGTGCGTGTGTGTGTGTGTGTGAAAAGAGGAGAAAAAATTTAAACAGAGAGTGGTGCAATAGGACAAGGGAGAGAGACATTAAGAAAGAAGAGAAAACAACCGATCATAGAGGGAGAAAGAAAGTGAAAAATTACAAAGGAGGAAAGCAGAAAAAGTGATATAGAGAGAAAGAGAGTGAAAATTACAAAGGAGAAAGGAAGGAAAATGGATAAAAAAAGGAAATGAAGTCAAATTCCAGAGGTGGATGCAAGAAAAATATAAAGAAAAAATAAGCAAAAATGCAGAGGAGGAAGGGAGAAAAAAGTAAAAAATTACCGAGGGGACGAAAAAAAAAAAAAAAGGATAGAAGAGGAAAAAGAAAATTCTAAAAGAAAGAAGAATAAAGAATAGAAACAGACGAAGAAAGAAAGTGTGTGCATTAATATATGTGTGTGTGTGTGTGTTTGTGTGTGTGTGTGTGAACGCGCGTGAGTGAAAGAATGTTTCTGACATTATCTAATAATTTTACGGTTTCCTTGCTACTAAGACGTTCTTATCTCCAGTAGGAATTAAATCAGGTTTCTTGGATGATGCCATTCTATTTCCTACGTGCGACTTTTTTTTAAAAAATATATTTGAGTGTTTATTTATGATTTTCTTTTTTTATTCTTCTTATATAGTAATTGACAGCATCGATTCTCAACTCCAAACGAAGATGCTTTTCACTGCTAATTTCATCCCTGGCATCTTGACTTCTAGTCGCAGAGTATAGGTGTGAAAATTGGAAGCAAACACGTAAAAATATCAGTGTGTCTTTTTCATAGAAACTAGGAACGTTGGTTGTGAACACTAATTGGTAATCTATACAGTGATTCTTACACCAAAGGCACTTACCTTCTAGTTGATGATTTTATTTTCTAAGAGGAGGAATGGTGATCAAGTAAAAAAAATGTGTCAGGAATTCTTTCTTCTTTTATGTGCCATGTCCCTTCAGGACGTAAGCGATCTTGACCATCCACGTCTCCCTATCCTTGGTAGCTCTTAGCACGCTTTCTCCTGTTAGCCCACCCAAACCCCGTTCTGCCATTCACCTACTCAAGCCCTTCAAATATGGTTTCCGCTGCTTTCCCCTGTCTCTATTTCCCTCTATCTGATCTGTTGGTATCAGATTCTCCAAACCTTCCTTCCTTATTATATATCCCAAGAATTTCAGCTGTCTCTTCCTGAAGCTCAATATTAATTTTCTTTTCGTTTCCATCCTTTCTAAAATCTCATCATTGCTCACATGCTCGATCCATGATATACGTAGCATCCTTCTGTAGAACAACATTTCAGTTGCTTCAAGTTTTTTCCTTCATCATTCATTGTCATATTGAAGAACAGACATCGCATAGCAATTCAGTATTCACTTCTTTTTTTCTAGTGAAATTTCTTTTGTCCTAATACTCTGGTCCTAGGCATGATGGTAAACTACATCCGGCAGCAAGGCCTCTAATTGGGAGGTTGTGAGGAGCATGGAACCAGCTCTGAATTTCTTTTGTTCCCAGGTCCACCCTGATCCGGAGTGGTAGTATATGTTAGGGTCCCAGCTATGGGCAAATATTTAACCCCCAAACTGAGAGTCAAAACACTATGAAAGTATAAAAATATAATTTTATAGAAATATATATACATAAAAATAGACTTTTATAGAAAAAAAAATATTTTTAAAGGAAAAATATTACCAACAATACATTTTTAAAGAAAAAATTATTACCATAACACATTTTTGAAGGAAAAAAATGATTCTCAGCAGAACATTTTTGAAGACAAAACTAGAAGACATTTTCAGTTTTATAAAATAAAAAAGAATAAAAACAAAATTTTTTCATTAAAATTTGACTAAATAAACCTTCTCACTATAACCAAACATAAAAAATACCTTAAAAACCCCACATTTTTGGCATTAAATAACCCACAGAGGTTGATATGCCGTTAAACAAAACTGAAACTCAATTCAAACTTAATACTCTGCTCAGCTTCTAGAATGCGTCATTGACCATGCCAACTCGTCTTCGGATTTTAGTATCACACTTTCTGTTTTCCGTTAGAACACTTCTCAAGTAAGTACTTAAAGTTTTGGACTTGCTTGATTTTAGTATCCACAACCTGTATTTGGCATTTTGGGATCTTCCGTTTGTTGATGACTATAAATTCGATTTTCTTGTAATTTAGTTGTAGTCCTTTCTTTTGACTTTCTTTTGACTTTCTTCATCTACCTTTTTTAGGAGCTCTTGTGGTTTTCTTCCCGTGTCAGGTATCAGCACTGCATTATCTGCGTATCTTATGTTGTTCAGATTGTGACCACTAATGACGAATCCTGGTATAACTTCTAGGGTCCCCAGAATAGTCTCGCTGTACAAGTTGAATAGATCCGGTAAATGCTAATAGTAGCCGTTTCCTCATTAGGAAATATTTGTCATACTTGACCGAGCATCCACTGCTGTCTGTTTAATTTTATCAATTCTTTCTCTTCAAACAATATTTCAGGAGAAAAAAAGTTCAGTCGCTGTTTCGATCTTTCTAATATTGATGCGGGTTACTTTTCTAACCTCTTATTTGAAGTAGTGAGGGAGACGTGGAGAACCATGATCGCCTACATCCTGAAGGGACAGGGTACATAGAAGAAGCAGAAGAAGAAGAGGAATGTTAACATCTCCATTATACTATAATTTTGTTTTCAAGTTACATGTGTTATCCATTTTTATAAGACATTAAAGATATACGTACGCTTAGTATTAGTTACTTTCAAACTGCCCATAACATATCAGCAGTGCTTTGATTGTACCCCAACATGGGATAAATTGAATGTATTAGTTCTTTGATGCTACCCTAACATTGGGTCAGTAAAGCATCTTAAGAGTTCTTGATGGTTCCCCAATATGGAATCAATGATACTTCTGTACAAAGCAGATTACAATACTAACTTAAAAATTATAAGAACGGACCTATGTGAAAATGGCTAATGAATTAGCCTAAAAGGTTTAGTAAAGCCAACAAGACACAAGGGGTTACTGGTTGTTGAAGAATTAGAAAACAGAAAGTTTACTAAGGAGCGAGGACAACGGAAGAGTAATTAGGAAGACTAAGGATTACCGCAAGCAAAGCAGTAAAGCCACTCGGATAAAAAAGATTACTGGGTTGTGGAAGAATTAGAAAACAGAAATATTACGAAGGAGGAAGAACAACAGAATAGTAATTAGGAAGACAGTAGATAGCGATTAACATTGCATTTAAATTTTTGCAGAATAAAATTAGCTGGAAAGCATGGAGGTGGAAGGGAGTTCCACAAGCGAGAAGGGCGAGAAAAGAAACTGTTAGCATAGAATTTACGTTTACATCTATTCATCTCAATTGTAAATTGATGAGATATCGACGCCAGTTTGGGACTGCGCTTAAATCCATAAAATCAAGATACGAGAGCGACGAACTCATCCGAACAATTACAAAGAAAATATTTATAAAAAACAAAGCACAGACAAGATACATTACAGCATGACTAAAATCGAGATGCCAGATCTGGACCAATAATATTGCTGATTCTTCTTTAGGTTTTATCAAAGATCTCTTGAGCACTTGACCATATGTAGCAGCAATATTCTAAGCATAACAAAATGGTAGACTTTAGATAAACAAGATAAATTCTGGTGAGAACAATTATCTAGCACGACACAGTGAACCAACTTTCTCAGTGGCTGACCAAGCAATGGATATTATATAGTCTTTCCACTTCATGTCTGTTAAGAGCGTTAAGGCAAGAAGAAGCAATAAGTCACTGTCCTGGAGATTAGCATCAGCCACGATGATGGCAAACAGGAAGGAGTTTCTTAAATGATTAATAAAAAGTAGTTTGGAGGCGTTTGAGACAATGATTAAAACGAACAGTCTCTACACAGTCTTAGCCACGATGAAATAAAAAAATATAAAGACGCAAAAAATCTGAATATATATGTGACATTAGAGGCCAGAACATCCCAAATTCTGGCAATTTCATTTATTTTGACCTTGGTATTATGATCATCAGGATCATCAACGAAGTCAATAACAAGCCATTTTTGTGTTTCTTTCTCAATGACATGATGTCAAGGTTGGTGGCCTCAATGATATGGTCTGTTTAGACTTTCAAATCCAAAAGAATTTTGACTTGGTCGTAGGCAATCACATTCTCTGACTTGTAAAGCTACCATTTCTTGTCGACTTTAAGCCCATACTTTCTACATAGGCTCAAATGCAGATGAGAGACTACTCTATCATGGTGGCGTATTCTTTTTTGTGAAAGTTCTTTACTGAAATCACTTGGAGGCAAATTTTTATCCGGATAGAATTAGTTTTTACGGTTTCATATTGAAACGTTACAATTAGGCTTTCTGACCCGTGTTTCAACTCATCTTTTGTCAAACAATCGCATGGATCTGTAGTTTTATGGAATCTGTGCCTTCTCTTTCAAGATTCTTTTTTGTTCGATTTTCCTTCTTTGGTTCAGTATATCTTCTTCTCATTTGTTCTATTTTCCGAAGTTCACGTAATTGAAAAATTTAATCAATTACTTGGAGAATTTCCTCGCGTAATTTAAATTTTTGCCCAGTGCACTATTTTCAAACAACAGTTTTTGGGTTTTTCGATTCAGAGTTTGTAAATTTTCCCTTTTCAATTCAACTGCTCCATTAGTGTAATTTACGACAGGTACAGCCCAGATTGCGAGCATTTAGCTGGAACTACAGTGAAAGCTCTAACTTTCTGATATTTGCACAGTTGTTGGATGTGCGTTGTGCTGCAATAAATATCGGCTCGGAACGACAAATTACGGAGCCGAGTTCAAATTCCAGTTTTATTGCTTGCATTCACTTACACATAAATCATCTTAGAAAAGGTATTAACCCGTCTCTTGCCTCCAGTCATGGGTTAAATAATAGGATAGATTGGGTTCTATAGCCTTGGCTGGCAACCAGTCTACCGCAGAAAGCAACGGCAACCTACTGTGGGATAAACTTCTGTCCAGTCAGTCATGTCTCTTTCGAGACATGATCGCCCAAAGCATGTATCACCTATGGCACTTAACTGACTAAATCAGATCTTACATTTATCTCCTAATGATGCCAGCCATCTGCTGAAAAGCAATGTATTCATTTGTCTATATTTCTACGATGAGTTATTGTAATTATCTAAACTTATTTATAAATGGAACTTTGTCTGTGTGTGTGTGTGTTCGTTACCTATAGACTCCGAAACGGCTGAAGCGATTTTCCTGAAAATTTGCACAGTTATACTATAAGCGTCTGTGAGTGTTCTTAGCTAGGTTTTGTGTCGAGGTATCCCCGATAAATATTGAAAATCGATAATCGAAAAATCGGGTTATAGAAGGAGTGGTCTGATTTTAATCAAATTTGATACACTCATAGACAAAGACATAAAAAACGATATTCAGAAGTTTCAAGGTTGCAGTTCTTACAATAGTGCAGAAAATCGATAATATATATATATATATATATATATATATATATATATATATAAAAGGCAAGATGTTTTTGTGTGTGTCTGTTTATCTGACTCAGAAGACTTATTGAGCCTTCAAAATTCAGTTTACGACGAAAAAATTTATTTGATATCGATACTAGGAAATCAAAATTTGACTTACATCCATTCATTTTTCTTTCAGTCTACGGTTTCGCTTTAACTGGAAACAACTATTGCTTTTTAGTCTTTTGTGCCAACGTCCAAAGAGTCTAAGCTCCAGAACCATGGATTAGTTTTAAAGCTTTCATTACACCCGAGCAACGCCGTGCTATACTGATAGTGATAATATAATCCTTGCCTTCAGCTCATCTTTGAAGTTACAAAGAGTTTTGCGGGTTTCTCGTTCAACTGCACACTATTTACATTGTTTGGACTGTTGTTTTTATCTTCGTTGCCTTATTCACCATATTTCATGACGTTTGTACGGCCTTCTTCAGGAGATTTGAATTTTGAACTGAATCCTTTATTTCGTCCACAGGAAAAAAGTAATTTAGTTTGAGATATGACTTTTTGCAAAGTGGAATTGGTTAGGAATATCTTCCGTATACTAGTGGCACATTTAGTCTGTTTCATGTAGAAACCATTCTGCATTTATTGACCGACCGGTTATTGGTACTGTCGGTTGAAACTTTAAATAATCTTAATTGTTAAAGCAATGCTTCACGAAAAAAGGATTCTCAAATTCATTATCTTCTATAATTGGAGTAGATAGTACCTACTATCGCCCGGTCTCACAGTTCACCCACTTCTTTTGGACAGTAGTAGAGGTGATCGCCTTGCTTCTTGTTTAGGAAGGGGTTCCCGGCTTATCTCCCTTTTCTCGAATACATCCCTTCTCTCAAACACTCTTCCCATCTACCCAATCCTCATCCTCGGTATCCTTACCCGTCTATCACCCTCCTTCTGACATTTCCTATATCTAACCACTCCTTCTCATCACTTTTCTCTATGTAACCCCCTGCGCAATAGTGGCAGTGAAATACCTTGCTTGGGGTAAAATGATTAAAAAAAAAAAACTCGTTTCTCTCAACATGTGTTTTTTTCATTTTTATTTATTTATTTATTTTTTTTAATCATTTCACCCCGAGCAAGGCGGAAACGCCACTGATGTGCAGGGGTTTACATAAATGTAAAAAGATTAATTAGAAAAGAGTGAGGAGTACAAGCTAGTTAGAAAGGAACAATAGAAAGCTGAGAAAGCAGGTGCGATGACAGATACATAGGTGGAGAGAAAGGGAAGGTTATACAGGGGAGAGGAGAGAGCTAGAGGCCAGTGGTTAGTAGATGAGTATGAACTTTGCATTTAAATTTCTGGAGGTTGTAGCCGTCAGGAAAGCAAGAATACGGGAGTGAGTTCCACAGGCGGGAAGTGCGAGAGAGGAAGTTGCAGGAGTAGAATTGTCGTCTGCATTTGGCTAACCTGACTGTGAATGGGTGGGACACAGTTGCCAGTCTGGTTGCACGGGTAAACACCTGTTGAGGAGGCATCAGTGACTTAAGCTCATCCGAGCAGAAGCCATGAAAGTATTTATAGAAGAGACAGAGGGAGGCCACATTTCGACGATGGGGAAGTGGCTGCAGTCGAGTCGCCAGATCAGCACCTATCACATAAAATTAACTGCTTCATTATATGATTATTCCATTTCCTATTACTTTTGAATCGAAAGTAATCTCTGGTTTTATGAACTAGTTGTAGTAACGGATAAATCATCCAAACTACTAATCACAAATACTAGTTAAAGATAGATTTACAGTATACGAACAGAGGGAAATGGTCAATGCAAAAGGCAGTGCATTGACAATTATAAATCTCCCCAGCAGACCCCCAAAGATGAATTCTACGGAAGAAAAGTAATGTGGCGCGGGTGATCGACTATGTGCTACTCATTTAAAGTTCTGAAAACTCAGGGAGGCATTAAATGCACATTTACATGTCCAACAGGTGAAACTTGTCCGTAAATGTATCGTCGAAAATCAATACTCGCTCAACAATAGGAAAAAAGTTTTTCTCTTTCATGACAAAACAAGACCGTATACTGCAAGGGTAACATAGGAACAATTCTGTAACGCGGTTGACTGGTCCTACCACATCGTTCATATTTCTAACAGGACATGCAATGTTACTTCTACGGATTCGAATCATCCCTATTTCTTTCGCGTTCTACTCAGAAATTTTTATAAAAATAATATAATAAACTATAAAAAATAAATTTCTACTCAGCTTTATTTCTTTCCTATCGATTTTATTCTGATAATCTCCACTTCCTACCAGCATCTCTTCCATCTATGTAAGACGCCATATTTTATGTTTAACGTTTCAATTTGACTGGCTCTCGTGTTCTGTAATGGATTAAATTTAAACAAATAAATCAGGCCCCAAATCTAGTTATTTTACTATGATTCTAAAAAACAAAAAAGATCCGTTGGTTTTATCAAACAATTGAATTTAATTTTTAGATTTTACTGGTTTTGTTCACTGAAAAATATTAGCGCTAAAACGTGTCTGAAAATAAGACTGAATTATTGTTCAGCTGAAATGCTAACCATTTATATAAATTCATAGAAGTTTTAATAATTGCAGTTTCCAGTGTCCACCTATAGTCATTTCATAAAGAGTAATAGAATTATTTTCGGGAACAGGGGGATAAATAAAATTTATCGAAAAATCATCTTAACTAGCAACACAATTACAAACATACTACACACACACACACACACACACACACACACACACACACACACACACATATATATATATATAATTATTTTTTTTAATCGTATCACCCCGAGCAAGGCGGTAATCCCACTGATGTGCAGGGGGCTACATAAGTGTAAAACGATTAATTAGAAGAGAGTGAATTCCCTATGGAGTAAGTAAATATCGGTCACCGATGCTCACGTGACATGCAGGACCAAATTGTAATTTTAGTTTCCGGATAATCTCTGACCGCGACAGGTTTCGAGAAAACCGATTCTTATTGTAAGCACATGATAGATGCCACTATGAACTTCTATTTACTTTTTCTATATAAAAAAAGGAATATATCATTCCTGAGGATCCTAAATTTGTTCAATTAATTAATTTTTTTTTAATCGTATCACCCCAAGCAAGTCAGTAATGCCACTGATGTGCAGGGGCTACATAAGAGTAAAAAGATTAATTAGAAGAGTGTGAAGAGGAAGACGAACCAGTTAGAAAGCAGCAAGAGAAGGATGGGAATACAGGTGTGATGACAATGGAAAAGGTGGAGAGAAAGGGAAGGATATACGGGGTGGTGAACTAGAGTCAAGTGGTTAATAGATGAGTATTGATATTGCATTTAAATTCCTGGAGGTTGTAGCCGTCAGGAAAGCAAGAATATGGAAGCGAGTTCCACAGGTGGAATATATATATATATATATATATATATATGATAAGGCAAAAATTATTGGTTCTCTACGTTACCTGGGTTTCCACTGTAACAGTACGTCAAGCAACGTGTGTTGTCTAACGATACCTAACAGTGAAGATCTGGGTAGTAGACCAATATGTACTTTGATCCACAATCTCTTTATCGATTTTTTGTATCGAGCACTTTTTATTGTTTCTACCTTGAAGCAGTCGCTCGGTGCTATACTTCTTTCTTCTTATATATATATATATATATATATATATATATATATATATTGTGTATTTGGGCAGCAATTTCTCTTTTCTGCAGGTTTCATTGAAAAGACAAACAAGGCACTATCATTAAGTTTTTCATATAATGATTCATGAGTTCTTATAATATTTTTCTTTTCAGAACACAAATTATATAAGAATTGTCCAAAGGGTTTGTATTTCGAGTATACTTCTATCTATTATCAAGAATTAATTTTGTTTTATTTGTAACTAAATTTTTTTTTAATCATCTCACCCCAAGCAAGGCATTCCACCGCCACTATTGCGCATGGGGCTACACAGGGGAAGGTAAAGAGAAGGAGTGGTTAGACATAGGGAATGTCAGGAGGAAGGTGACAGATAAGTAAGGATACCGAGGATGAGGGTTGGGCAGATGGGAAGAGTGTTTGACAGAATAGGAGCAGGTTAGTGTGTTAGGAGGTGTCTATTGACCTTACATTTTAAACTCCTGGAGATTGTAGCCGTCGGGGAAGCAATCGTGTGAAAGGGAATTCCACAGTCGGGAAGTGCGAGGAAAGAAACTGTTGGAGTAGAAGTTACGGTTGCATTTTATCGGTTTCACTGTAAAAGGGTGGGATCTAGTTGCTAATCAAGTATCTCGTTCAAATTCGTATTTAGGGGGCACCAGTGATCTAAGTTCATCGGAGCAGAAGCCATGAAAGTATTTATAGATATATGTGCAAAGTTTATATATAGCGTCTTGTGTATGTTATGTTTCGAAGACGATAAGCAAATTGTTATCGTGTTCATAATTGATATTATTAAGTCTAGGATTTGTCTTTTTTACTTGAAATGATTCCATTATATTAATCTTATTTTGCATGTGGATGATACTATTATGTATGTATTGTCAACAAATATGTCACGGATGGGTCATAAGAGATCTCTATGTGTGTTTCAATGAGAAAATTCCTATATAAGTTCTGAAAAAAGAAAAACACATATAAAATTTATAAAAAATGTAATGATACTAGCTTGTTTGTCATTTTAAATGAAATCTTCATATATATATATATATATATATATATATATATATATATATTGAGAGGAAAGCTCAATACGTAATTAAACGGCTATAAATCCAAAATTTATTTCAGCAAATTTTACAATAGCCTCGTTCAGTCCGTTGATTAATAAATAAATGTTAATTTCACTCAGAATAAAAAAAAAAGGTTTATAACAAAGGGATTTTTAACCAGGAAGTCAATTTAGTATAGATTGAAATCAATTGATTTCCAGTTTAAAAATCCCCCTTTAAAAAGTGTTTTTTTAAAATTCTAAGTGAAATTAACATTAATTTATTCAAAATATTGCTATGCAACGATAACAGTTACTAAATAGCAGGCGCAGGTTGTAAATTTGTAATGCGGTTCTATGACGTCACACTGCGTGAGAGACCAAAATGTTAACAGAACCACATGTCTAAATGCAATGTTTTATATCAACATAAAATAATATCATCTTTGGTGGGTGTCTTTATGTTAACGTCCTGAAGATAGCTCATGTGAGCCGAAAACTTAGAACTAGTATATTAAAAAAAATATTCAAATGTTGGACAATTTCTGTCTTTATTTTCACCCGAAATTAAAGCCAAAATACGATGGCTCATAATTAAACATAATAGACATTCATTGTCTGTTATATTTAGCAATATATGTTTAAAAAATTATCTACTACCTCGATACACACTATATATATATATATATATATATATATATATATATATATATATATATATATATCTTTTAATCATTTCACCCCGGGCAAGGCGTAAATGCCACTGATGTTTGGGGGCTACATAACTGAAAGAAAATTAATTAAAAGAGCGAGAACAGGAGTACAAACCAATCAGAAAGGAGCAACAGAAAGATGAAAATGCAGGTGTGATGACAGTTGCAAGGGGGAGAGAAAGGGAAGGATATACGGGGTGGGGGAAGGGCTAGAGTCTAGTGGTTAGTAGATGAGTATTGACATTGCATTTAAATTTCTGGAGTTTGTAGCTGTCAGGAAAGCAAGAATAATATATAATTTAAAGTAGTCTATATTTATGGGTTAAACTGCTCAATATTAGCTAAAGTGTATGCAAAAACTGTGGTATCTGCCTGTTTATTGATAACGGGTAATTGGAAGTTATGTGCATCTACTGTGGTTTATTTTTCTACAGTTTTTATCTACATTTTTGTTTGATGAGACATCTAGAAAATCTACTTAGTTTAGGTTAGTTTTTATGTCTTTGTCGAATTCCATATTTTTGAAAATGTTCATTATTGTTTTTCTAGTTTTGTCTGTGTTTTGTTTGTTACAGTTTCTTAAGATGACGTGATCGTCGTCCTTGTAGATGTCTGTAACATTTTATCGATTATTTTATTTAGTTCGTGTAAACCACCCACAAGGCAATAGAATAGACAACCTACAATGCATCATCGACCTATATAAATAGTCGATCAAAAACGTAACACATATGGCTGCCGACCTGCTACCGTTTTTTCTTTGGCTAGTATTCGACCGTATTGAAAGATTATTTTTGGACAATTTCTCATAAGTTTTATTTCTAAAGTTTTTCCAATAATTTTTTTTTTGTTGGGTACACCTTTTCATTTTCAGTTTTTATTTTTCAACTTCGGCCGAATTAGTTTTAATTTTTGTTTTTTACACAACAGTTTTTTTTTATTTTGTCTTCTTTCGTTGTTGCATAGGATGTTATTAGACGGTGAACTTTGTTTTTGCTTTTATAATTTATTTTAATTTTGTATTTTGTCCTGCATTTTGTTTTTTGTTTTAAACTGACACCATGTTTGAAATTATCCTTTAATCTTATAAAACCAACAAAATTAAAACCTTTTTTCAAGAAAAAAAATCTTTACAAGATGGCCTAGTAAAGACGTTCCATTAAAAATTGTGTGGGTCAGTCATTTATGCAGATCCACCAGATAAAGACGATGAGATTGTTCCGCACCCCCCCCCCAAATGACCACAAAAAAAGGGAAAAAATATCCTTTAAAGCTGGTGAGAAAGGTAATTCATTCACCTCCATTGTAATAAAAAGTAAAAAAAGAAAAAAAAAACGAAAAATACCCAGGCACTAGTATGGCGGCTGACGAAGTCAACGGAGTAGCGGCTGGGGAATCACACTCTATTTGGAGCCTCTACCCACGAAATTCATAGTCAAATCGACCTAGCCAGAAAGTACGCTCATTTGATTACCGATGACAGGCTTTTAATAGACAAAAGCGCATTGCGAAAAGAACAGTGTCAATTTTGAGCTCGACAAAAAATTTGTCGGTGCCCCAAAGGCACTGATTTCCTATGGGGTTAAACATTTTACGTTAGACTTTCTGTTAAATATATTTTAATTTTTCTGTTTATTTCGGTCATTTTTTTCTTCATAAGCGAAGTATTTTCTTTTTTTTTTTTTTTTTTGCTGCACGTGCGTTTAATTTTTTTTTTCAGTTTTCCTTGTTTTTAAATATTATATGTTGTGTTATTGGAATCTGTTTTATTGTTCGTGTCTTTGAAGTAATTTTTTTTTTGCTTTTTGGATTGTTTTGTAATTTTTCTTCGTCTTCTAGTAAACCCAGTTTTTTTGCCTTCCTTTTTAATGTTTCATTGTTACTATTTGTAGGTTAAATCAGTTTTATTTAATTTGTGCCTTAATTTATATCTTTTTATTGTCTCTGCTTTTTTTGCTTGTTCAATTATTAAAAAGTAAAAAATCCTTGTTTTGTCTATAATAAAACTAAGTAGCTATAATAAAACCAGGTAACTATAATAAAACTAAAAAAATCGCAAAAACAGAATAGTATGAATAAAGAAAGCCACAAATTTAATAAAACAAACTTTTACATTAAAATGTTTATATTATTCTTAAGAGGAAAGATCAAAGTAATTTTTAATTCACATTTTCAAAACTTTTTCAGAAAATTTGATTTGAGTTAGCGGTTAAACAAACGTTACGACTGGTTTACAATGGGAAACATAATGATTACATCACCCACTTCTTTTTTCAGTGACAAACATTAATTTGGAAATTATCGCAAAAATCAAATAATTGTCGGATTTTAATGAAACTTTCAGTACTCATTCACAAATGAATGAAATTAATTTTGAAATTATTTTTTAAAAATCTTGGTAAAAATGTTTTTAACTCTGTTACCCTCCCTCCATGTAAATCCATGAAATTTTAATAAGTTTTAATTGGCTGCAAAATAGTTTTTTATTAGTTAAAGGCAGGACTCATTGGCGAATACAAATCATCTATTTTTCTATTTTAAATTTAAGAACACAATCCGAAAATCTGCTCCGAATAGTAAAAAAATGCAGTAAAACTCTGATATAATTTAATTTGATGAGCTTTTAATTGCTGGAATATATAATAATAATTAAGGACATAGTCTGAAGAGAAAAAATTTTGATTGGTAATAAAATTTTAAAAATTGTTTTCTTTTTTTTATTATAATAATTCATAAAGTTTTTAAAATATTTTAAAAAACTGTTGCCTTTACATTTTTAAGGATAAGAATTGATAATTATATTGCCTATCGAAAATTGAAAAGTTGAATAAAATTAGTTTTGCAGAAATATTTTTTAAATAATTAAATAATTTTTTGTGCATTTGATTTTTATTTGTATGGCAATTTCTATGTGCAAATTAAAAGGTCAGGGTTTCTTCCCTTACCCGAAAGGAAATGAGAACAATTTTGTTGCTTATGAACTCTATACATTTTTTTTATCGTTAATCAAGAACCTGTCAACACGGTCTTGATTTACAACGCTTCAAATTTGTGATTAAGAAATAGTTTTATTCTAAATTTCACGCTATAAATAAGTAATATTTGTGTAAATCAGAATAATTTTGCATAAAATTTGCTAATTTTCGAAAAATAATGTGTCACAGATGTATATTTTATTTTTGCAAGATTTTTAAAACCGAGAATTAACTTTTGTTTACAAAAATCTGTTGATCTAAAAAATGGCGGCAAATTCAAAAATTGAAAAAAATGTCAAACTTTTATATTCCAATCAATATAATTTCTGTTTGAAATAAACCACAATATTTTGCTTACTGTAAATAGTAAATTTAATTATTTAGCTTTCAATTAAAACTAAAATAAAAGTTTCAGGAAAACTTTTTTTCATTTTTAAAAATTCAGTTTAAAAGTAACTATGCTGTTTTTCGCAATTTGGTGGAGGTACCTTAATAAAACCAAAACGACAAGTAACACACAAAACAAAAAAATGTGAACGATTTTTAAAAAAAACTGACAAAAGACTGTCCGTTCAAATGAAATGTTTTGATAAAAAAGAAAATTGTCTGATAAAAAATAAAATCTATTAGGAGGATATTACCGTCGCAGACAAAAAGAAAAATGTAAAAATATGGGGGCCGTAAATGACCATAATTCCGAAACCTGAATAAATACACCAACTGAAAATAAGACAACCCAAAATGAACAGGTAAAGAACAACGACACGTGCAACAAAGATGATGTAGCTTCTAAGCATTAGCCTTCTTGCTGGAATTTTCCTCGAAGTGTATAATCAGCATTTAGAAGTTCTTGGAGAGAGAGAGCTAAGAGTTAAGGACAATTTATAAAACGATGGGCTCTCGGTAGACCACCAAGAATTACAAAGGGTTGAGAAAATCATTGTGCCCGTCTTTTTTGTTGACAGACGTTTGCGAAAAAATTTTTGCTCCACAAAAGATACCATGATAAAATCTTTGACATCCCTTGGTGTTAAACCCTAAAGAGTAATCAATGGTTACATAATGTGGGACGTTACTGTTACACATGCTTGCCGACTGTGAGGGCGTTTCCAGCCGGGATATCATAAACAAAGGCGTCATAATCCGCATGGAATATGATGGCAGGCGATGAACCGATGTATCAGTATAATAGTTTCCTACGCGTAGCTTGGCCGACTATCTATTAAAGTACGGTCAAATATTCAATGCTAGCTCTGATGACCTGAATGGAAGATGGAAGTTTGAGTTAATGCTGGGTCGGAAATCCTTCATTTCCTTCTCCAACTGCCTGGATGTAGAGCGATCTTAAAAAAACCTGTTGGAAGTGTAGAGAGAGTGGTTACTCCTCTTCTTTATGCCCAGAGTAGAAGGCCTCTAGTGTTCTGGCCCCCGATAACCCAAATTTCTCAATGGTTTCACCTGTGACTGGCATGCAAACGATTTAGACCGGTGTGATAAAACCCTCAGTTGGGTCCAATGCGCGACTCCTATTTCCCGAGAAGCATCTGGGAATGACTAGTCGGTGGTATGGTTAGAGAGAAACTCCAGACATCGAGACCTCAGTCCTTTGAATACCCCAAAGGTTAAAGATACGCACAGTCCCACTCCTTCTACCAGTTCCATGGGCAATGACCCGGTACTTACGCCGACAAGATGAGGGCAAAGAAATTAAGATACGAACTGAGTTTTGAGAAAAAAAGAGACACTAGAACTGAAAGAAGCACTAAAGTTCACAAATCACAGCAACGCCCTCCTCTTTCTTGGCTTTTCATTCAATCAAAGTCATATCATAGCTCTACCTACAGTTACCATATCTTTGAGACCCGCATCCTAAAAAGCTCATTTATCAAAATTCCCACCAAATAAGGCTACACTGGCTAACACAAACCCATGCATTGCTCATACACTGTTTAATTCAGACAACACAAAAAGGCAAAGAAGTCCATCGTTGGAAACAAATGAAAAAAAGAAGGAAAAAAAATGAAAACCTATCTACAATTTAAGGGAAAATTCGTGTCGAAGGAAGAAGTAGGAAAAGGCATTAACGCAAAGCTGCAAAATATAAGATTTAAATATTTTCTAAACTTAAAGAAGTCAACTTAAATGACGATGAAATCCCCCAACATTTCACTAAAAAAGACAGTTTAACTGCAGTGCAATTGGGAGAGAGATCCAAACAAATATGGACGTTGCTAGAAGAGGAAAATGACTCTTTAGTGACATTCTTCTACTGGCATTCTTCAGCAAAGATAATGTAAAATAATTAACTCAGTTTCATTGAGGGAGGCTCCTTTTTTATTATTCACACAACCCTGGATATAGCTCAGAAATTAATGTTTCCCTAGAACATTCGTAATCTGTTTTTGACAGCGCTATTAAAAATGAGATGGGCCAAGACACAATGATCGTTGGTGTCCTAAGACCGACCATGTTTAATGTAAATCTCTAACCATAATAGGACTGTTCATAGCTACTTGGATGTCCGAGGGATGAGATCTGAGATCTTCAGCGTTTCAGTGTGGATGAATGGTGCGTACAGTAGACCTGGTTTTCAATTCGCGGCGTTGAATATGTACTGTCTAAGCGATTTGTCTTCTGTTTAGCATGTTTTGATGTACGCTGGAGAGGTGTTTCCTGGTTAGTGAGAAAGTTTTTAAACGCGGCGTTTGCCCTTCACAAATCTGGCGTTTGCCCTAGACAGATCTGGCGGGAAGGCTTTGTGTGCTGGATGTTACCATAAAGGATAAGTCCCTTTTTCACATTGAGCTTTATGCACCCAGTGACCATGCGGAACAGCCTGAATTGTTTAGACAGATTTGCAATGCGGTTCTATGACGTCACACCGCGTGATAGCGCGAAATGACAACAGAACCATGTATTCAAATGCAAATTTGCGAACTGCGTTTGTTATTTTTGGTAACTATTGCTGTTGCCTAGCGGAGTTTTATGTCAACACAAAATAAAATCGTCGGTGATGGTAGATGTTAGTGTATTACCGTCTTAATAACCTCTGAAAATGGCTCATGTGAGCCGAAAACTTAGAACCAAATTAATAGAATATTATCCAAAAGTTGGAGAATTTTTGTCTTTATTTTCAACTGAAATTAAAGCCACAATACGACATTTAGAACGGCTCATGATTAAACATGATAGACATTCATTGTCTCTTATATTTAACAGTATATGTTTAAAAAAAATATACATATATTGTTATCCGCAGACAGATCTGTTTCGCTGTATCATAGCTCATCAGTATGGTTAGACTCGGATTGCTACATAACCCAGGCTCGAAACCCGACCGAATTGGCGTCAGTCGGCGACTCTACCCCTGGGCCACGGGGCGTTCGGAAGAAGAAAGCAGTCTCTTTAGCACATATCATATTACGCGCCCAATAGCTAGCGTGGACAAATTCATTTTTACTGAATGAGCGATGCGTACACGCTAGAGTGGCTACTGTTTTTTCAAAGTCTACCTTTCTTCTAGAGTGCTCAATCAGGGTGTGAGAGCGTATATATATATATATATATATATATATATATATATACAGGATACATTTTAACGTTAATTGTCTACATTTTAACGTTATAATATCGTGTATGCGCGTTGTTTGTTTATTTATTTTGTCGACTGCACAGTATAGTAGGGTCAGTTGGGTATCGTCTGCGAGAAAAAAGCCACGATGACGCAATTCACTTCGCTGGAAATTTGGAAACAGCATGGTTTACTGCTTGGATTTGCACCAGAAGCTTCAGTATGAAAATCAAATCGTATAGGATTCAAAAAATTAGATGAGTCTAATGGTGATTACGAATGTGTTTAGCGTGAACACTGGTGATGGAGACATTATGCTTCATTCATCTGCCCATAAGGCTTCAGACTCAACAAGGAGGCCTACAACAAGTGCCTTGAGGAGACAGTGCAGTCCTGGGTCAAGAGGATGGCTGCTAGAAGACTCAATGTCTGGTAACAGGACTCCGTACCATATGTCACAAGCAGAATAACCCTGTTATGGCCGTCAGACAATTTACACCATCCATACATCCACCTAAATAAATGCAACCTAAAAATGCAACCATTTGATTATTATGTGCATGGAGCAGTTGCAGCAAAACTCTTTGTAACTTCAAAGATGAGCTGAAGGCAAGGATTATAATATCACTAGCAGTATAGCCCGGCGTTGCTCGGGAGTAATGAAAGCTTTAAAACTAATCCATGGTCCTGGAGCTTAGACTCTTGGCACAAAAGACTAAAAAGCAATAGTTGTTTCAAGTTAAATCAAAACCGTAGACTGAAAGAAAAACGAATGGATGTAAATCAAATTTTGATTTCCTGGTATCGATATCAAATTTTCTGCACTATTGTAAGTACTGCAACCTTGAAATTTCTGAATATCGTTTCTTATGTCTTTGTCTATGAGTGTATCAAATTTGATTAAAATCGGACCACTCCTTCTATAACCCGACTTTTTCGATTATCGATTTTCGATATTTATCGGGGGTACCTCGACACAAAACCTAGCTAAGAACACTCGCAGACGCTTATAGTACAACTGTGTAAAATTTCAAGAAAATTGGTTCAGCCGTTTCAGAGTCTAAAGGTAACGGATACACATACACAGAGACACACAGATAAAGTTCCATTTATAAATAAGTTTAGATTCACCAACTTAAACAAGGAAACCGTCTAGAAGAGTAACATGAGATTCCGATGTCGTCTGGAGGCCGTTGTTGCAGCTAATGGCAATTTTATTGATTTATTTACTCTTTAGTGTTTCAAGATATTTTTGTGTGATTTTGATAAATCTGATAAAAGATGCCAGTATTATTTTCATTTTTGCGCACTTTAGACGACAATTCATCGATCGCACCTTGTTTTTTGGCAGCAACCTTTCTTTGAAATATCTTTTGCTGAAAATGACAGATAAGGAAATGTGAATGTTTTCATTGAGTTAATTCACGGGAGTGTAAAAATTGTCTGTAGTGTCTATTGTTTCAAGCGCTTTATGCCACTTCTTCAGACATTTTCAAGGAAGGTGGTTTGTTGCTAATTTCTTTTCACGATTATCTTTTAAGATGTAATTGTGTGATGCCGACTGAATGGCAGTTGCGTTATTTCTAGCCCTGCGAAAGTAACTTCGGTAGAATTCAAATTGACGTCCTTCTAGATAGAAGGTTTATCTTGGATAAACCGTCGTTTGATCAGGCGTGATTTTGACTATTCGGCTACGACATAACGTCGAATCGAACGACGACAACGTGAGGAACTCAGATTCGAATCCTGTAAGAGGATAATATTTTTTGTTTAATAATATATCTAGATCTGGAATGTTCAGGCCAGTAAGAGAAATAAAATACATTTTTAAAATAAGCAGAGTGTCTACTCAAATATCGCTATGTACTAAAATAACAAAAATATCTCGGATTAATAAATAACCTTCCATTAATTATATATATATATATATATATATATATATATATATATATATATATATATATAAGTGGTTATTAACAAAGGAAAAGTACGTGACTTAAATGGTCAAAACAAAACATATTTGGAATTTACCAAAGACACTTTAAGGCTAGATGTAATAATCTTAAGTCTGCATTTAAACTAGAAAACTTTAAAAAAATGTACAAAATTGGCCAGCTACGTGTAGAAATTGTAATAAAAATATGAAGAAGACCCAGATATAACGTGAAGTATAATAAAATTAGAGAAGCCTTACAACGGTGGTAAAATATGTAGACTGTGCCAAGAAGAAATGCTGGCTATTATTTTTTTCGCAAAAAAGATAAATTACTAAATGAAAGAGCAAAAATTATGACCAAGTGTAATCATACCAATAAATACCTATTAGAATCATACAATCATGGATGAAAGTGTTCTAAGAACCTGAAGTAACTTCTCCTAATTTTAAAAATTGCGCATCCATAAAAGATCCCTGTTATGTGAGCGTTTGAAAAAAAAAACCCAGTAAAACCAGTTATTGTAAGTCACCTGAAGACACCGAAATGTAGAAACCTGGGTCGCGAAATAACTCATTTATAAATGAAAAATACCCAAAAGTTCTACAATATATTTGTATTGAACACTTTTTAATACAACTGTGTACTGGTCTAACTTAATTATGACCAAAAACTATATATATATATATATATATATATATATATATATATATATATATATGCCAAGCTGACTAAATGTCACTTTTGTACCAATCGATATTAACTTGTTAAATATATGGGGTCGCATGAATTCATCGCACAAATTTCCTTTCTCTCTTTTTATTACTTCACCTTGTGCTTATTTAATGTTTTTTCCTCTTCAATGTTGCTTCTTCGGTTCTGTTTAGCACTTCCGGTGGTAAGCCGACTTCCGATTTCAAGGAACAAAATGGCTGCGTTTGACAGGAATGAAACGAGGTTCTGCCGGCCATTGTTAATCACAAATGGATAGACTATCGGTCACATATTCGAAATGATTTTCTGTCTCTCACAGTCCTTTACTTCGTGAAAAGGTGAAAATGAGAAGAAAAATCACATCTGCCGTCTTCGAATCATGGCCTGAACTTCAGCTAAGGTATGAAAGAAACAAACGCCAGTCTCACCTCTGACTTGCTCGGCAGGAAATTAACTGGTCAGACATTAGCGTCAGTTCAATCTATGATCGATATATCTCTAATATCAACTTGCTGATGAGAATGTTTCATTTTGATGTATTAAGAAATTACTTAAAAAACTCAATATCTATCTATCTATCTATCTATCTATCTATCTATCTATCTATCTATCTATCTATCTATCTATCTATCTATGCCTGATCAGTATCTATCTATCTCAGTCTGTTTAAAACGTATCTGAGCCTGTTCAATATATTTCTAAGCCCGTTTAATATCTATCTATCTATCTATCTATCTATCTATCTATCTATCTATCTATCTATCTATGCCTGATCAGTATCTATCTATCTCAATCTGTTTAAAACGTATCTGAGACTGTTCAATATATTTCTAAGCCCGTTTAATATCTATCTATCTATCTATCTATCTATCTATCTATCTATCTATCTATCTATCTATGTAAGCTTGTTTAATACCTATTTATCCATCTATTTATCTATCTATCTCAGCCTTTTGAATATCTATTTCAGCCTGTTCAGTATTTATCTATGTAAGCCTGTTTAATATCTATCTATCTATCTATCTATCTATCTATCTATCTATCTATCTATCTATCTATCTATCCCAACTCTACATATCGATTTATAAATCCATATTAGTTTATTGAGTGTCGTATTTTACTCCACAGACTACATCTGATACCCGTATTGATGATATCGATCGCTACGTTTCAGGTTTGAATTAGCACCAAGATCGGCAACACTCTCATTCAGTACATGAGTATAATGGTAAAATCCTTAATATATGTAACTGAATATTTTTGTATGTAATTTTATGTAATTCAGTTTTTGGTACTTTTTTATTCTTACTACAGTACTAGCAAACCAAGTGAAAGCCAAAGGAAGTTTACAGTGTCAGCCAAGTAGGACGTCTTGCCTTCTATCAAAAGCAGCCATTGAAATACTAACATGTCCCTATGCTGAAACACCGACCACAAGAAACGCAGAATTATCGCAAACATAACGAAGATATATAAGGTCTATATCATCTTCTACATAATATATCGAGTCGCTTAAAGATATGGGCGCACATGGCTTTATACAAGTTCCTATTCGTTGAAGCTCTAATTAATCTCTATTCTTGTGGTGTGATGGATATCGGCTCTGAATGGGAAATCGGAGAACCGTGTTCGAATTCGTTTTATTCAATTACGCATAAATACCCTTGGGAAATTTATGAATCCATCTTTTCTCCCTCCTGCTATATCTTGGTTGGGAAGCGGTCTACCACAGAAGGTAATGGCAACTAACTGCAGGAAAATCTTCTTCCCAGTCAGTCACGTCTCGAAAAAGACATGATCACCCAATCGTGTATCATGTATAGCAATTAACTCACTGACCTTTGCTATCCACCACAGATCTTGTTCTGACATTTTTTCTATAAACTTGATTGTTGGTGTTTCCATCTATTTATCTTGTTTTTAGTATGTCCTGTAAGTGTCAAATCCTCCAAACCGTCTTTCCTCATTATATGTCTCAGATTCTAATTTTTAATCCTAAATACAATTATCCGTTTTGTTCCAATATTCCTTTAAAAATTTCTTCTTGTTTTCATGATATTCTCAGCATCATTCTGTAGAACGATACATCTTTAGCCAAAAGTCCTCTTTTATATCTGAGAGGAAATTGTGAGCTTCCTTTTTTATGGGATCAGTTTCCTCATTATGTTTACATCTATAGACATTTTAACCGACCCTATATGATTCTAAATACAAATGTAATTTTGGATCACATTCTCCCTAAGTCTTCCTCATTGATAAAATGTTCTGTCTATGTTTTTCCCAGCATTTTTCTGTAAAGTTATATATGTGTTGCGGAAATTGTTTAAAGATCTCATGATTCTACAGGTGCAGTGTCATTTAAGCACACAGACTCTCACCCTACCGAATGAAATCGGTCAAATGAAATTCATCGACTTTTTTTAGAAAATTTCCATCATTTAAACAAAATAATATGCTAAAGAAGAGGAGCCGAGTTCAAATTCCAGTTGAATTCATTGCATTCACTTACGCGCAAATACCCTTGGGAAAGGTATTAATCCGTCTCTTCCTTCCAGTTATGGGTTAAATAACAGGACAGATTGGGTTCTATAGTCTTGGTCGGCAACCAGTCTACCGCAGAAAGCAATGGCAACCTACTGCGGGATAATCTTCTGCCCAGTCAGTCATGCCTCTTTCGAGACATGATCGCCCAGGCGTGTTTTACGTATGGCACTTTAACTGACTGACTGAATATGCTAAAGTTGAGTCAATCATGAAATGCAGTCGTCAGTTTATCACAATATGGAAGTAAGTTTGCACTCTGACCGATTGGAGTCGAAGGGACAACACATATTGCAGGCAGAGTATCAATAAGGTGTCTGAAGTAAGAAAGGCTGAAGGCGCCTATCCATCTTCAAAAACAATTGATTTCATGTTTTTTTCTTTTCTAAGACTGATTCTCACTTCAAGGTCAGAAAGCCCAGTCAGCACTACTATTTAACCATTTAGCAGGCAAAACACTTCACAAGAATATTTTGGAGAAAGTGAATTTAACGGATTAACCGGAATATGAACTCGGCTAACCTAATCCTAACCGTCACACTAACCGCACATACAAGAGATAGCTTCTAGGTGTACAACATTTAATAACCGTAATAAAAACAGATGTAATAAAAGCAAACAGCAGGAATGGATAAGTAGAAATTTTATAACTATCGTAAAGAGTTTAATCGGAAAACAAGAAAGAGAATGTGAAAAACGTAACCGGTTTCCACTCCCCTCCCCAGACACTATCGAAAACTAAAAAGAATAAATAATGCATGCAGCTAATAAAAACGACTTTGATGTTTAAATATTATATTGTAGGCGTAGATGATGTCATAAAATGTAGACATTGCTAACTTTGTGTAGTTTAGGCATTGCTGAATGTCTATGGTCCAGATTATTAATTTCTTAACGTGTAAATATTGTATAATTTTATATAGTGTATATATTATTTATTTCATGAATTGCAGGTATTGTTGATTTTATATAGTGTAGACATTTGCACATTTGTTTTACATATATATATATATATATATATATATATATTGAGCACTCTGGAAGAGTGGTAGACTTTGTAAACAGTAGCTACCCCGGCATTTACGCACCGCTCATTCGATAATGAATTGGAGCACTCTAGCTATTGAGCGTGTTTATACGCGCAAAAAAGCCTGCCTTCTTCTACTGGACGCTCGTGGCCTAGGGGTAGAATTACCGACTGATGCCAATTCGGTCGGGTTTCGATCCTGTGTTAGGAAGCGACCGGAGTCTAAGCCGTACTGATGAGCTGTAATACAGCGAAACAGATCTGTCTGCGGTTGACTATAGTATATAAATATCAAGTGATCAATGTCTATAAAATCAACAATATATATATATATATATTTGTGTGTGTGTGTGTGTGTGTGTGTGTAGAATCACAGACTGATGTCAATTCGGTCGGCTTTCAATCCTGGCTAGAAGCAATCGGATGTTTAACCGTACAGATGAGCTGTGATACAGCGAAACGGGACTCTCTGCGGATGACTATTTACGCTCTCGCTCGCCGATTGAGCACTACTCACCGCTATTTACGCATGGTTTATTCAGTAATGAATTTGAACACTCTCGGCTTTTACATCGTGTATATAACAAACTAAAGATCTACGTTCCTTCGCCGAGATCCAATAAATTAGAGATAACATCGCCGACTGATTTCAGTTCCCTCAGGTTTCAATCCCGGCTAGTAGCAATCGGATGTCTAACCGTATTGATGAGCTGTTATACAGCAAAACACGACTGTCTGTGGACGACTATTTGTGTATTTAGGCAGTAAATTTTATTGTAGGCATGTCAGATTAAATAAATTGCAAACTATGTCTGCTTATTTTTAATAAAATCTGTTCGTACTCATGGATAATCTTTCGTGTATTATAAATGAAAGAAGTAAGAAATGCGCATAATTTTTACAGTTGTTTTATTATGCATTTCTCGGTGTTCCCAAGTAAATAAACTTGTCATCTTAAACCATATTTATAATTCTTATCTACTTAACAAAAAAGCGATTTAATGAACATATGCTACCATAGAAAAAATAATTACTTAAATTCTTAGACCCCAATTGATATACAGTCCTCCATATTTGCTTGGTTCTCTCTTTTTCCTTACTTCCTCTTTTTTCTTTCTTTCTTTCTTTCTTTCTTTCTTTCTTTCTTTCTTTCTTTCTCCCGCAAATATTACTATTAACAATTATGAATTATGCCCCTTTAATTTTTGCTCTCTGCATTTTTTATCTTTTATTTTTTAACTTTTAAATTTTAACTTTAATTTAAAATTTTAATTTTAATTTAAAATTTTAATTTTTTTAAAATTTAAGTTTTTATCTACGTGTAATATTATAATATTTAAATTTTTACGTCTTATGATTTATGCCGCCTTTATTTCTTCTTGCATTTTAATATTTTTAATCCTATTACTTTTTTATATTTTTAATTCTAAATTCAAATTCTAATTTTTATCTACAAGTAATCGTAAAATATTTAAATGTTTAACCTTGTTATTATAAAAAAGCAGTAACTTAACTTTATAGGAATTTATTCCAATGAACATCGAGTGAACTCAAATTCAAATCTCTCTATCTCCCTTTGTCTCTCTCTCTCTCTCTCTCTCTCTCTCTCTATATATATATATATATATATATATATATATATATATATAACTTCAATTCAAAAGCAAAAGCAGGTAAGTAAATCCCAATTTCTCGTAGAAATGGCCATTCAGCGAATTTGAACATCGGAATTTTTTTTATTTTAAATATATAAAACGTAATCACTTCTAAAAAGGAAAAATTTGTATAGATATTCTAATAGAAAATTTATTCAAATATAACGAGATTAATACAAGTTACTTTTGAAGCCTATAAGAGATACTCAAAATAGTTGCCTTTAGCTTTCAGACATTTATTAGTGCGACGAACTACTGCTTGGACAAAGTGTCCTGTGGGATTATTGCACATGCATTTTTAATTCATTGTCCAAGGGCCGCTAATGTAGTTATTTTTTCAGCGATACACAACATTCATTAATGTTCCCCTTATGTAAAAATCTGTAAACAACGAAAGACAAGATATTCTTTTTCCTGAAGTTTGTTTACATTTTTGGTGGGCTGTAAATATATATATATATATCAGTGGCGAATGGTGAGTTAGATCCAAAGCCTGCGGTCGCGAATAATTTATTATATACAACCTAGCATAATGTTTGTCTCTAAAATCTACTTGCTGCTTCAATGGCTACGTAATACAATGAGAACCCCTCGCAAAACGTTGTTGTTAGTACTCTTTAAGAAAGAAAAAAAAAGAATTAATTTTGGTTTAAATTTCTCCTGCATTGAGTAAGAGAATAAGACGGGTTGTTATGAAAGACGGGGAACTTTCTTCTAGTCAAATTAAGGCAGTCACACATGCTGGTTGCAGTCCTGTAAACCATCAGACGACACTTACAACAAAAAGACATGGTAAATAAAAAGCGTAAACAAATTCCTCAGCTGCTTCCACGTCACAAGGTGGACCACTTAAAGTTTGGTCGTGAATACCAAACATGGGACGTTGAGAAGTGGAAGAAAGTCTTGTTTTCTGATGAGAAAAAATTCAATTTAGATGGTCCTGATGGATTCCAACGATATTGGCATAACAAAAACATGCCTCCCGAAATTTTCTCCACACTTCATAGTGGTGGAGGGTCCCTAATGGTATTGGTGCCTTTTCTTACAGAGGGACGATGGAGCTCCAGGTGGTGTAGGGTCGTCAAACAGCGGTTGGTTATGTTAGCATGCTACAAAAAGCATCTTTGATGATGGAGGGCCATCGTTTGTGTGTGGATGGATGGTTATTCCAACAGAATAATGCTACAATCCACGCTGCAAGACGGACCTTGACCTTTCTACAAGAAAATGGTTCCATCTCTTGGAACATCCTGCATGCTCACCGGACTTGAACCCAATTGAAAATGTTTGGGGATGGATGACAAGAGATGTTTATCGAAATAGCAAAAACTATTCAACAAAAAATGAACTTCGTGAAGCCATCTTCAGAAGCCGGAGCAACATCCCCCGCACCTTAATGGAAACGCTTATTTCTAGCATGCCCGACAGAATTTTTGAAGTCATCAAAAGCAGTGGAGGTAGAACTCATTATTAAATTTGGTTGTTGAATGTTTTCATACACTTTTCATACAAGTTCGTAGAACTTTTGTCTCTGGTCTTATAATTTTGATCATGTGTAAATTGCCTCATTTTATAAAAATGTTAATTTCTAAATAAAATGTTTGGAATATAGCTTTTTGTTTCCATAACCTTTTAGATTGTAGTATTGGTAACCTTAATTGGGAGGAGTTTAAAATCTATCCGTAAAAAAATATCGCCGATATCGAAGACTTTACGATAAAAAACCTGCTTGCTAAAATACATTTTATCAGTAAATCTAATGAATATATATATATATATATATATATATATATATATATATATATATATATATATATATATCAGTGTGTGTGTGTGTGTGTGTGTTTTGGCTATAGATGTAATGAAATCTCACCGCTTGGAAAGGTAACTTGGAAAGGATTTAATTGACTTTTCCATTGATTTAATTGGAAAGGTAACTTGGAAAGGATTTAATTGACTTTTCCATTGGCCACTTACTTATCAAATGATTTAAATGCACTTACAATCATATAAATAATGATTGAAAATGAAAGGAAAAGAACGGTTCTCATAAGAAAATAATGAATGAATAAACTATTCAATTGTTGCCTTTTTTCTGTGGCTTGTTGGATAGCTTATCTGAACGTTATCCTCGCTTTTATGTTTGTAATGCTGAAGAAGAAAAATAGACTCTTTAATTATATTGAAACGTGTATATATAAGAAGTCAAACGTGAAATCCTTATACATTTGTTCATTCTCAAAATATTCTAAAAGCTTTTTCCTTAAAAAAATAATAGTAATTGTTCAAATGAAATTTCCCCTATGCTATCTAGACTATGAATTTTGCTACAACCCTCATTGGTTTCAAGATCTCAGTATTTGAAAGGATACATTTAAATGTAAGTTCTTTGCTAACAATTTTTTCTCTCTCATTTCTAGATTGGGAAATTCTCTTCTGGCATCCTGCTTTCCAGTCAATGTTGATTCTTAAAAATGTAAATGCAATTTCAATCGTTATGTTCGATTTTCTTAATTTATGTTCTTTTATTGTTCTTTCTCAATAATAATGTTTTCTTTTCCTTATATTCTTTTATGTCTTGCGGATATATTAGTAATGAATCATCTATGCATCTGAGATAAAAATAATTTTGTGGTAAAATATTTTTAAGAGTCCAATTTTCTGTAATTCCCAGAATTAGACGAGACAAAACGCCGTTGAGAGGGGATCGTATCGATAAACGAAATGTTTGTCTATTAAAATTGTTACCGAAGGTGAAAAACATTGATCGGCGATAAAATGACAAATTTTGTGTAGGAACAGATAATTCTATTTTTTATTTAGTTAAGTGGGATTTTAGTGAATTGAGACATTTCTATACGGGAACAGTTGAGTATAAAGATTTTATATCTAAAGTAGTCTTATATTTGTTTTTGATGTCTATGTTTTTGAATCTATTCAAAATATCAGAGGGGTTATTTTTGTATGGGAAAAGCTAATTCTTCTAGGAAGTTTGGTTAAAATTTTGGTTAGTGTGGCGTCTAGTTTATATAAAGCGTTATATCTGATTTATAAATATTTGTGTAATCCGTAAAGTGTGAGTGCTTGGGGTTGGTGATCAACAAGTTTTAGCCGGAATTCTATTCATTTCTGTGACGATAAACATTCACACTTACCAGAGCGTCCAAGGTGTTTTGCTTGTCGGGCTGCTGTGTTGTGACAGTTCGTTTCGTCAGATGCGTCCTCTCCCCTTGCAAGTTTGGTCAAAGAAAGGAATATTCTTCGACCTGCCCTTTTATGCTGAGTGAGAACGAGGCCGACGGCGATGATTGGTGCGTCGGCAATGGTTTTGTCCATAAAACGGGTCCGAGACAATGGCTGACAACGTCTTTGGGACAGTGGTGACGTGCGCTGATAGAGAGATCATTATTGAGTTTAGACTCTGTTTATTTTCGTCTGGAAACTTCAAACCCATCTGTGGAGCGAGCGGTGTACCCGAAACCAAACTGAAACCTATTGTTTAGCAATATTTTCTTAGTAATTTCTTGGTTTCGTTTTTATTTTTGTCTCTCTTTTATGACCTTGTGTTCATTTAGCTTATGTAGTTAATACTGAGCATCAGGAAGAGACAGCTAAAATACCTGAGACATACAATGAGGAAGGAGGGCTTGGAGAACATGATACTAATAGGGGAGATATAGAGCAAAAGAGACAGGGGGAAGCAGCGGATAACATATTTGAATGGCCTGATCAGGTGGATGACAGAACGAGGGTTGTGTGGTGTAACAGGAGAAAGCATTTTAAGAGTCACCAGGAATAGAGAGACATGAAAAACCACGATCGCCTACATCCTGAAAAGACAGGGCACATACAAGAAGAAGAAGAAGAAGAAGAAGTTTTTATCGTCATCGAAGAGGTGTTTCATTTTTTGTAGATAAACAAATTAAATAAAGCCGAACTCACAATAGACTTTGTCTTTGAATCTAAAAACACATTATCCTCCCTCATCATCGTCATTATCATCATTCTGCGGCCTCGGCCGCGATTCAAAACCTTGTCAGTAGCTGAATACTTGATGCTTCGCTAGAGCCACCAAGGGTGTTTTTATCGTGACACCATCACTAGATGGGTTGCCTACCACGGCTTCAGAGAAGCCCATTCACCCTCATTTAGAGAAGGATATCCCGCGCCAGATTCCCAACCTGGTATTTTTTACAACCTCGCGGTAAAAAAAAAAGATATTATACATAAACTACTGCTTGTAGAAAACAGTAATTTTTACCCTCCCTATATATCATGATGAATAGAAATAATAAGAAACTTTCTTTTCAGGTTTACAGAAAACCTGCCAAAAAAATGACCAATCAATTTTTATTCTCGCCACTGGTCAAATTGGGAATAATTATAAGATTCTATTTAAGAGCATTAAGTATTTGCAGCTTCCAATACTTACACTAAAAAAGAAATATACATAGAAAACACATAAAAACCACAAAATCCTTATTATTTCATTCAAAATTATAAGAGGAATGCTTAAAAAATACTAGTCAGTTAAGTGCCATACGCTTTGGCGATCATGTCTCGAAAGAGACATGACTGTCTGGGTAGAAGATTATTCCACCGTAGGTTGCCATTACTATCTGCGGTAGACTGGTTGCCAGCCAAGGCTATAGAACCCAATCTGTCCAGTTATTTTACCCATAACTGGAGGAAAGAGACGGATTAATACCTTTCCCAAGGGTATTTTCGCGTAAGTGAATGCAAGGAATTCAACTAAAATTTGAACTCGGCTCCTCGATTTCTCGTTCCGAGCTGATATCCACTGCACCACAAACATATGATCGCAAAAATATAACAACGTTATTGAAAAAAATAAACTACTTAAAAACAAACCTACTAACCTACTAACTCCATAACATCCAGTATACAAAACAATCTATTCAATCTAAACAACATCGACATCATTACAACTACATCCCAAACTATCATGGAAAGTACCCATAAAAATAATCATTCTGAAGCAGGTATATATAAAATAAATATTCCTCACCCATATTCCTCACTGTTCCTCACCCATATTCCTCACTGTTCCTCACACATATTCCTCACTGTTCCTCACAATATATTGGGGAAACCTGCAGAAATGTTAAAGAAACGTATCTATGAACACCAAAGAGATCTTATACATAACAATTTATCAAATTCAGTCGTTATACATAGAAATAAATTCAACTAAACTTTCATCTAAAAGATTATTAAAAGAGAAAGTAACTTAGAAGGAACATTTTCTGGAGTGCTGTTAGTCAAAATGTAAATCTGCGTCATTGATTTTTCCAGTATCTTCATTCCTGAAGAAATTACTACTTTCCCAACCCAAGATGTATGAATACAGAAATATTAAAAGATTAAAAGATAAATGTTAAATCCATAGCTCGATGTTATTCAAATTATATCACACTGCTTAATGCCAAGCTAGAAAAATTTGAATACTGTTTAGCACATTAAAAAAAAGTGTGCGTCTTTCATGTTCTCCATAACTTTCTAGTCATTTCAGCTAACCTGATGAATATATAAGTATTCCTCTACGTAAATTTAGAAACAAAAAAAGTTGCTCTTGTAAAAAAAATACTTGTTACAAAATAAAATCCTCGCATTTGCTTTGTTAAAGTTTCTCAGGGGATGAAACGAATTGGCTAAGATTTGATTTTTGTCTTTATTGATATTATCTTTTCCAGATACACTCTCTATCTGAAATTTATATATTGAGTTTTCCGGAAAGTTAATTCAAATATTTAGGGCGTTAGAACTTGTCAAATTTATCGACAGATAGAATATACTTACATTTCCGATTAGAGCACACTTCAAACTAACTCTTATGAAATAAATTTTATAATTACTTTATTTGTGTCAATTTTACCTCCCTATGAAAATGGAAAATTATGAGGTGCATTTTAAACACTTTATGCCTTTTTATTATCATAAAGGCAAAAATGATTTGCAAGCAACAAAAAAGATATGCTGTATACAGTGAAGACACTTTAGATAATAGAACACAATGGATGTGATTCGCTAAGTTTAGAGTTGTTGATTATAGCTCTATTTAGAATGAACGCTCAGGAAAATCCCCTACTACCCATGAGCACCAAATCAAGTCATTAACTGAAAATATCCCGCATTACACACCCCGGGAATTTGCATAAGCACTGAATTTATTAAAATCCTTCATCCATTAGTACTTTGTGAAGCTTGGGTACTCAAATCACCACGATATTTTGGTACCACTTGATTTGAGTGACAATAATATTTCGGATTGCATTTCTATCTGTGATTTGATGTATATATGGGTGATGAGAAATGGATAGTTTACAACAATGTTCAGCGAAAAAAATCCTGAGGTAAGTGACATGAGCCAACTTTAGCCACCCCAAAAGCAGGTCTTCATCCTAAGTAAGTTATGCTGTGCATCTGGTGGGATTGGAAAAGAATCCTGTACTGTGAGCTGCCAAATCGGTCAGTTAAGTGCTATACGTGATACACGCTTTGGGCGATCATGTCTCGAAAGAGACATCACTGGCTGGGCAGAAGATTATACCGCAGTAAGTTGCCATTGCTTTCTGCGATAGAGTGGTTGTCAGCCAAGGCTTTAGAACCCAATCTGTCCTATTATTTAACCCATAACTGGAGGGAAGAAACGGATTAGTAACTTTCTCAAGGGTATTTGTGCGTAAGTGAATGCTCTGAATTCATTTGGACTTCGAACTCGGCTCCTCGATTTGTTGCTCCGAGTCGATATACACTGCACCACAACGTACATCCGAGCTGCTAAGTAATCGATTCTGAAAAGTCCTGCTCGAAAATTAAACACAACAATTTGAAAAAATACGCCCAGAATTGACGAACAGGGAAGGAGTCAGGATAATAAAAAATGTTTTTTTTGTTTGGAGTTTTCTTGGTCCTGAGTTGCGTCGGCGCTCAGTCGGTGGTGTTTAGTTGTCCTGCAATCGCATAATTGTACATAGGTTTGCCAACATGCTTTTCAGAATATAATGAGCCACCTTTTTATGTAATATTTTAGAAGAGCCACCTATATAAATACAGAAAAAAACATCTGTATTTTTTTATAGATTAGAATCATTTGATAGGGCAACTTATTGAACTACTAGAAATGATTGATTTACATTTGTAAGTTGTTTGGATAATCCATAACCTCTTCTGGGAACTACCAATCTACATTGGGATAAAGAAAATATTCAGAGAATAAAAAATAAAATAGAAAGGAGAATAAATCCAGGATTTGTTTACTCACTGGATGTAATTAATCTATACAACAAGGCGATCCTAAGAGAACATGGACATACACACAGATATATATATATGATCCTAAGAGAACTACAAGAGCGACAAGTATTTATTATTGACGGATATATTCCTAGCACTTGATATTTTATCGATGGTAGACCCAGTAAAAAAGAAAAGAAAGATGATCTCATCGATAAAATAGTAAAAGAATTTATGACGAAAGTGCTAACTCTTAAGAGTAAGAAGAAAAAATGCACGTTAGTCAGCAAAAGAGGCAACCTAATATATTTACGAAATTGAATAATCTTTCACGTTATTTGCACTATATTTCTGAGATGAGGTGTTGTAACAATTTACAATAATTATATTATTCGGACTGTTTTCCTCACCTTATTGTCACATTCATGACGTTTCGACTATCATACGCTCCGGCTTTCTTCAAGATCTGTTTGTATTTCTGAGATGAGGAGTTGTAAACATTTACACACTATTTGTATTGTTCGAATTGTTGTACCCTTCTTTATTGTTATATTTACGACATACCGACCGTCGTACGCTCCGGCTTTCTTCAATATCTGTCTAAGATGATATATTGTAATTATTTATGCTATTTATATTGTCCGAACTGTTATCTTCATCCTTATTGTCATATGTATGATATTTCGGCCTTTGTACAATATTGCCTTTTTCAGGTGATATACGTTGGAATTTTGAACTTTTATTTCATTTGCCGGGGTACATATTGCTAGTTCCACAGATATCCCAGTTTCAGCTATTTTGCCTTAGTTATTGAACTCTCCAAATTTATGGTTACCTAGTGAGCACACAACTCTTTTGGCTCAAGTAAAGGGATGGATTCATCCACTGGGCTAGGTGTCCTCAATGTCGTGAATATGACAATAAAGATGGGGAGGAATGTAAATAGTTAAAATAAGAAGGTTATTTGTTTTAATCAATTCACTCTAAGAAAGGCAATGATGCTACTGAGACTCAATGAAGTAAATGGGTATAGATACACTTTAGAACCAACCGAAAACTCAATCATAAGCAGGAAATAAGTCATAGAATTTTATTCCAGTTCAACAGACCGGCAAGGAGTGTGAACCGGAATATATGCAAAAAAAATCTACTTCTAAATATATATATATATATATATATATATATATATATATATATATATATATATATATATATACTAGCAGTATAGCTCGGCGTTACTCGAGTGTAATGAAAGCTTTAAAACTTATTCATTTTGGACCTTGGCACGAAAAACGTAGGTTGTAGAAAGGTTGTTCTTGAATCCGTACAACTTACTAAAATGGATGGATGTAAGTCAAATTTTTATTTCCGATATGGATGTCAAATGAGTTTTTCGTCGCAAACTGAATTTTGAAAGCTAAATATGTCCTCTGAGTAAATGGTATCATGACTGAGACTAAGAACTACAATTATACCTACTTAGAGCAAAACCCAAAGCAAAAACCAAAATAAAAAGGCTGAAAACCTGATTTTGATCAGACCGTTAGTATATCGGTGTATCGAATTCCAACATTGGAATCAAATAAGTAATCGAAGGATAAACTAACCTAAGTAAGTCTATGAAAACTTATCGTACCCATCGGAAGAAAAATTGGAGAAAATGAGCCATATAGATGGCTGAATATCGTTTTTTTTTTATAATCGTGTTGCGCAGGGGATTACATAGGAGGAATGTTATGAGAAAGAGTGACAGGTTGCGGGGGTGTCAGGAAGAGAGTAGGAGAAGGAAGAGAATACTGATCAGAGTGGGGTGGACGGAGAAAAACGCATGAAAGAAAGGATGTAAGTTAGTGAGACAGGAAATGACTATTGATTTTACATTTAAATTCTTGGAGATATAACTGTCGGGAAAGCAAATATGCGGAAGGGAATTCTATAGGCGGGAAGTGTGAGTAAAAAAGCTGATGGAGTAGAGTTTGCGTTTACAATTTATTGGTTTCATAGTAAAAGGGTGGGATCTAGTTGCTAATCTTGTGGCTCGAGGAAATTCATATATAGGGGGTACCAGTGAGCTAAGTTAATCGAAGCAGAAGCCATGAAAGTATTTGTAGAAGAGACACAGGGAAGCCACACTGCGTCGGTCATAAAGCGACTGTATCCTAGCTTCCAAATCGGGATCGATCACATTAGAGATTCTTCGTTGGATTTGGTCGAGGACACCTAAATGGATAGCAGGAGCATCCGACCAGATATGGCAGCAATATTCAATGCACGGGCGGATGGTAGATTTGGACATGTGCAGGATTGTTTCGAAAGAGAAAAGCTTCCTGGCCCTACACAGAGAACAGACTTTCTTAGCAGTGTATTTAGATATGGATTCTAAATAGTTATTCCACTTGAGGTCTGATGTGAGTATTAATCCGAGGAGACCCAGTGTTTTAATTTCAGGGAGAGAGATTGATGTTAATGGGTGGGAGGAACGATTGTCTGTGGTGGTTATTAAATAGCTTCGTTTTGAAAGTATTAAAATAGCTTCGTTTTGGAAGTATTAAATAGCTTCGTTTTGGAAGTATTAAAATTTACGAGCCATTTCTTACCCTAGTCCACCATAGATTGGAAGTCCTTTTCAAGCTCGGCAGCGAGGTTTGCTTTGTCAGCCTCAGTAGATTTTTGATCGAGACGAGAGTAAACCGTAGTGTCGTCAGCATATATGCCCTTTTGGGATCTTATTACATGAGGGAGATCGTTAATATAGATAAGGAAAAGCGTAGAACCTAGAATAAAGCCTTGACGGGCACCCGCATTTATGTGATAGTAATGGGAAGCATGTCCGTTCAATACTACCCTCATTGTACTGTTTGAAAGGAAGGACTGGATTAGGTCAAACAATTTTCCAGTTATAACATAGCCATGCAGCTTGCATAGAAGGCCAGCATACTAGACTCTGTCAAACGCTTTGGAGATCTCAAGGGCAACAGTACGGGCTTCCCCATTTTTGTCAAGGGCCTGGTGTATATACTCAGTGATTGTCGTGAGCATATCAGCAGTAGACCTGGTGAAGCGGAAGCCATACTGTTTGTCAGAGAAGAGTCTGTTGGCTGTGAGATGTTGTACCACCTCGGCGTTGATAATGGCCTCGAACACTTTGCCAGAGATCGGTAGGATGCTGATAGGGCGATAATTAGCGGAGTCAGCGGTTTCTCCAATATTGTTATATATAGGAACCATGGAGGAGGTTTTCCAGCAGGCAGGAAAGCAGGAAGCAGAAAGCAGAAAGGCAACAGTTATAGAGTTTAAAGAGAACAGAGAAGAGTTCAGGAGCACTTTTCTTTAGGACAATGATGGGTATTCCATCGCCACCGCTCGCATTATGGAGGTCAAGCTTGGAAATTATTTTGGAGACAACCGAGGGAGTAATTAGGATGTCAGTCAGTTGGGCCTGGGTTCGTAGAGGGAAGTCGGGTACAGATACTTCAGACAAGTCAGGAACACCTATCCATGCTCGACATTGCACTGCAAGAATCTCGATATTATGCAACTGTTGATTAGAGTGGCTGCTTATGACGCTAGGCAAGAAGTAGGGCTCCTAACTATCAGTCGGAAGCAGCAACCATAAAACTGCCAACCCGCTACCCTCACAATAAGGAGACGTTGCCACCGACCACGCACATCGCAGGAAAATCGCAAAAGCACCATTACTGAGGTCTGAGGAGAAAAAGAGATCCGGAGACCACTTCCTGAACAGGGAACAAGGGATAAGCCTCTACACCTGTTCCATGGATGTGGGTGGAGCGTGAACCGGGTGATAGAAGTGTCTATCTATCAGATTCGATAGAATATCGGAGGTATCGATTTCCGATATCGGAGAAAATGAGTTGTATAAGAAGATCTAATAATGTTTGAGACTAAAAACTATAATTTTACCAAGTTAGAGCAAATTTTGCAGCAAGAACCACGATTAAAGAAGCAGGCATCATGAGAAGTTTTACTATTTAAACCACGTCACTAACCTGTGAACGTCAGTCGACATGGGAGCGGTTAGTTATTCGACCTCTTCTTCCATTTTTCTTTCTTCTTTTTCACTCCACGCTGCCAGAGGGAACAAATGAACGCGTTAAGTAGAACTTCTTTATTTGTTCCCCCTATCTCTCTCTCTCTCTCTCTCTCTCTCTCTCTCTCTCTCAACCTGTTGCGACCTACCAAAAAGAGGGAGGAACAAAGACTTTACATTCTGCTACTACACAACCATAAACTCTAAAATTATGCGGACATTTTAAATGACTACATTACTGCTTTGAACATTTTCTACAGATCCTGATACCCTTAAATCAACCTTATTGAACACGAACTTTACTCTTAATTTCTTAATGTTTCTAATTGCACTAACTTCTACAACTTATGTTATTCCTCCCTTTTAATAAATCTCTATTTTAAAATGAAAATGTATATTTTCTTCTTACAGTAATTCACACGTTTCAACTGACAACCAATCATCTGATAACGAAAAAAATCGTCTGATTATGATAATTCTGGATAAAACTTTTAAGCTGTGGGGAGTTCGGTTATGTCTGACACAAGACCAAACCAGAAAAACATTAACCATCTTCATATAGCTACATAACATCAAACGAGATTGTAAAATAAGCAGAAGTGAAGCTGGTATATATAGAATAAACCTCACAAAATGCCTATTGATGTACATCGGGGAAACATTCAGAAACCTAATATTCCGCATCAAAAACAATCCGATCGCACTAGTGGCTTACCGTAATGCACCTGACCACAGATTTGAGTTTAAAATACCAGGATGATCAGAAGAGAATAGAATTTACTGAGAATGAAATACATTAAGGGTATGCTAATCTCATAATTCTCAACAGTAAATCGAGTGCCATGACCATAGGTTATGTTATCAGAAAGACAATATTAGCACAATGTGGTATACGACTTAGTAAAGAAAAAAAGCAAAACAAAACAAAGATCTACTTAGAGTCGACATATTTAAACACACACACACACACATACATATATATTTTTATATATTGATTATTTAATTACTTAGTTTTTGGTTATCATAAAATTAGACCAGTACATAGTTAAAAAAAAAACAAAACAAAAGAAAAAAAACCCCGGTAAAATCAGTAATTGCAAATCACCTGAAGACATCACATGGTAGAAACGTAGGATGCGTATTAACTCGTTTACAAATGAAGAATATATATATATATATATATATATATATATATGTAATATAACAATCTGGCCCCACCCGAGGAAGGCTGATGCAAGCGAGGGTGTTTCCGGTCGTTGAAAGGAACGGATGTCGTTTGACCTTATTTCCGGCAGCAGCAGAAATAACTACAGAGGCAAACAGAACAGGTGTCTCTGAGAATTACGTGGGCGTGCGTGGGCGAGGCAAAACCGGAAGAAAAAGTCCCGGTTCTGGAAGATTATAAAAAGACCTCGGCACACGGATTCGCCAGTAGAGGAGCAACAGAGATCGGCCGGTGAAGAGAGAGACACAACAGATAAGACTACACTCCCGTCAACCCATTAGAAGCGCGCTCTCTCACTTCTCTGTTCCCTATGCTACACGGTTCATCGTCATTAATAAAAATATAACTTTATATTTTTATATATATGCGTGTTTGTTGTTTGTCGATATATAACAGACATATATATATATATATATATATATATATATATGTGTGTGTGTGTGTGTGTGTACATGTTTATACGTATATGTATGTTATAAGTATACATAAAAAATTAAAGTATATATATATATATATATATATATATATATATATATATAAATGCCAGACAAAGTATTATCATTCAGTTTTTATAACTATTTTTAGTATCGCATTATGGTTTTTGATCTCGTTATTTAAGTGTTGGATTGCATTTTTTTGCTATTGTTATTTGTAGTAAAATAAAATAAAATCTTAATTATAATATCTTGTTTGTTATTTTCAATGAAACATTCATAAAATAGTCACTGCTGACCAAATATATATATATATATATATATATATATATATATATATATATATATAATTATAAAACAACTGACATACCCTTTTTTGATTCTGGGCATTGGATGTGTTATAATTATATAATTTATTTGATTCATGATTACAATTTATTCTCGAAGATACTAACACATTTTCTGTTTTATCTTTCTTTCATTTGAACCTCCGGAAGCTAAAGAGAGAAGACGTTCTCAGCGAAACGCGCCGTTTAAATTTTTACTTTGTTTCATGATCTTCACACACACACACACACACACACACACACACACAAGCTGTTATACATTATACATGTGCTTGTGCATATGTGCTCTGTAGTCTTTTGACTTACTGGTAAACATTCTAAGTACCTCTTCTAATAAACCTGAATACACTTAATTTTTAGCGTCTATTATATTACTAATTTAAATTTAATAACGTTTAGCTACGGGCGTCCATTTTCATCAATTACACTTTATCGGATCCGTGCAAAGCATTGAAAAAAGCGAACAATCAATTTAGAATTCTTTTCAAACGCTGTCTATGGGTGAAAAAGGGATTGGAAATAGTTCCTGATATTCCACTTAAGGCGATCAAAGCATTTCGTGCAGCGGGTCATTAACTGACTATCCATCATTTACAGAATCCTATCAGGTTTTTGAATATACGTTGTTTTCTTTTTGGCGTGCTTTTTAATCAGTTTTTGATTTTGGGGTCTTAATTTTTTTCTACTCTTTTTTTTTCTTATTATATTTTATTGATGATTTCTTTTTTCCTTTTTAAATTTCCTTTTTTTCTTCTCAGTGGTTTTTTTCTTTATTTCTCCTTTGTTAAGATTTCTTTTGGTCTTTCCTTCGTGCTCATTCAATTTCTATTCTTTGATAACCTCTTTTATTCATATTTTTGTTTATTTCTTCTTTTTATTTCATTTTCATGTCTGTCATTCTTTTTATGCTTAGACAATATCTTTATTTCGTTGATTTGTGAGTTCTTCTTTTTTGTTATATTTTCTGTTTTTTTTTTTTACTTTTCACTGCTTTTCTTTTTTTTTTCATTTATCATATTTCATTTATTATGTATCTTTTATTATGTTCACTTCTTTCTTTCTTTTCCCATCTTTTCGTTTTTGTCCTTTTTTACATGCATCTTATTTTTTCATGCCCTTTATTACTTTTTACGCTAATTTCTTTCTTTCTTTTTTTCTTTTTTATTCATTTGCTACTCTATATTTTGTTCTTGCTTTTCTGTTCGCTTTTTCTTTTTTTCTTTTCACCACTTTCCTTCTTCTTTTTAATTTGTCTTATTTCTTTGTATCTCTTTTTGGTCCAATAGCTTCTTTCTTTTTTTATCTTTGTTCATATTCTTTCTTTCTTTCTTTCTTTCTTTCTTTTATAATTTATCATGTTTTATAAAATCTATCTTTCGTTCCGTAATTTCTTTCTATCTTTTTATCATAGCTTCTTTCATTCTTCCTTTCTTTCTTTTTTTATTATTTTATTTTAGTTTTTTTAATTTATTTTTCGTTCCGTAGCTTCTAGTTTTATCCTTGGTTGTAGTTTCCTTCTTCCTTGCCTTCTTCCATTTTTAAGTTACAACTCTTTTTTTCTGTTTTCTTTCTTTTCAACTTTTTTCACCCTTTTTTAATCCTTCTTATTTATTTTTCCTTCTGTAGCTTCTTTCCATTTTATCTTTGTTTGTAGCTTTCTTTCTTTCTTTCTTTCTTTTTTTTCTCCTTTTTTTAATTCATTGTAATTGTATTTATTTTTGTTCCATAGCTTCTTTTTTATTTTTGTTTGTAGCTTATTTATTTATTTATTTACTTACTTATTTATTTTCCACTCTATCTTTTTTTTTTCATTTTTAAATTTCTGTTATTTCTTTTTATTTAGTTTTCGTTCTGTAGCTTCTCCTTTCTTTCTTTCTTTCTTTCTTTCTTTCTTTCTTTCTTATTTTCCACTCTATCCTTTTTTTCATTTTTAAATTTCTGTTATTTTTTTTTTTAATTTTCGTTCTGTAGCTTCCTTTCCTTTCTTTCTTTCTTTCTTTCTTTCTATTTTTCTTTTTTAACTCTTTCCTTTTTATCCCTTTTTAATCTATATTATTATTATTTATTCTTTTGTCGTTCCGTGGTTTCTTTCTTTTTGTTTTTGTAGCTTCTTTTTTCTGTATCTCCTCCTTTCTTTTTTTCAGTCTTTTTTTTTCTTTCTTTTTTCTTTCTTTTCAACACTTTCCTTTTTATCCATTTTAAATTTGTGCTGTTTATTTTAAATTTTCTTTTAGTTCCATAGCTTATTTTTATTTATTTTGTGTGTAGCTTCTTTCTTTCTTTCTTTTTTCTTTCTTTCTTTCTGTACTTTTGTTTTTCTTTCTTTCTTTTTTCTTTCTTTCCCTTGTTTCTCTTTCATTTCTTATTTCTTTTTGTTTCACGTGCCTCTTTGCATTTTATTTCTTTGCTTCTATTTCATTGATTATTTCCTTATTTAAAAAAGTTATCTGTCGCAGTAATATTCATATCGACATTTCTTCACAAATCTACATTGCCGATAAATTTCAAGGCTTAGACGACGGAGCTCAATAAGTAGACGTTTGATATCCTATCAAAGTAAATGGCCATTCTTACTATTTATTATATCCTAAATGCAGAAACGTGCTAAATGTCTGGCATTAAAATCAGGCAAATAATATTTATTAGTTTTACCCGTGGAAATTCCGTGGTTATTGGCATCTACATTTTCTCATTCGTTTCGTCTGCCGATCATATGTTGTTAGACTGATACGTAGATGACACCGTGTTGATGAAGACACAGAAAGTCAACTGCATGAACTCCTAGGCAAAGGAAAGCGAGGACAATGGGTAAACAGCAAATTTAAGAAGACAAAATATTTAGTCCTTAGCAAGAGGGACAATCCAAGATGCGAGCTGTGAATTTCGTGCTTGTAGGTTAGCAGGGAGATTCCCTCCCTTTATCTTCAAAATAGACAGGTGTAACCGACACTTCTATTCCATTAGTTTCTTCTCTCGCACTTCCGCCTTTGGAACTACCTTCCATTTACCTGTTTCTCTCATAGCTACAATCCCCAAAAGTTTAAGTGCAACGTCAATTGCCTTCTTCTATCTCCTTGATTTCCATATTTTTCTTATCCTCAGTGACTTGTTCCCTCTTTTTATTTTTCCTTTTTTCCCACTGTAATGCCCTGCGCACCAGTGGCGGTTCTGCCTCGCTTGGAAATGATTAAAAATATGTATTGTAATAGTAATGTAAACGGAAACAAATTAACTCCCTTTGCGCGACCAAAATCTACGTAAGGAAAAATCACAGTAGACACCGTTTTTCACAAAAAGTCGAGATTGGCGTGCTGCTAGCAAGCATCTATATGCGTATGGGCCAACTTGAGGCATAAAAGAGGTGAACAAACGAAGATTTTCATTCAAAATATTTCCCAAATCTACTGGACATTGTTATTAGGTATTCCTTTCTAATCCTTTTCATTTATTTTGTTTATTTTAGTTTTCACGTTGAAGAATTGTAAACTGCGAATGCGTTGCGACCACGTTCGAAATAAAATTACATTTCTTCACCAGTTGTGCTCTAGTCCTCATTTTGGCTCTGTGCTGCCGTTATAAGTAATATTAGTGATTTTCTTTTAAGGAAACATCTGGCATTCATTGACCAATCAGGTTGTACTACTTACAGTTTAATTCAGTTTAGTTGTTTGTTTTACCAATATATATACCCTTTTGGGTCATTTAATGTTGAAAAATTTGTTAGGTTTTTGTTTACTGTTTGTTGATCTTTTGTGAGTCTATTGCTGTCGCGATGTAAGTAGAGGTGTTGTGATTTGATGTGTAATGGTTATAGGCTATCTTCTTTTGCAACTATATTTTTTTTATATAATTTTGTTGCTTTTAAAAATTCTAAAAGGTCATTTGGGTCATTTTTGTTGAAGATGTCTTTCAGATTGTTTTCTTGATAGTATCTTAATCGCATTTGTTCAAGATCTATGCAGCTTGTTAGTATATGTTTCATTGTGTAGAACTCCTGACATGGAATGCAAATTGGTGCCTCCTTATCTTTTAGCAGGTGTGAATGGGTGAAGCGGTGTGGCCTATTTAAATTTATAAAATATTTATCTTAAAACAATGTCCAGTAGGTATTATCGTTTTTTCAAGTATTGATGGGAGTTTCTTTCCTAATTTTGTATTCACACTACTGTGAAACTTGGATATCTTGATTATATTCGAGTTCCATGTGGTATACATTTTTGCTGTTAGTGCTGCTGAATGTCGTCAAGGGATGCGATTTCTGTCATTTGGTGCAGTTCATTGTGATTCTGTAGCGCCAGCTTGCAAAGTGTCTAAAATGTAGTTTTAATCAAGACTCGTAGGTTTCAGTTATTCAAGGCCATTTTTAACCACTGATCTTAAAAAAGCAGTTGTATGGAGCTGACAGATATTTTGAACGACTTTGGTGTCATATATGACATCCACATGAAAGCCTTGATGGGAAATGCTGTAAAAGATGAAAAACAATGTGACACAATATTGTGACGGCGCAAAGAAAAACTAAAAGTTGCCTTCCAGAAGTTGAATGAGATTTTAAGAACATTCTGCAAAAAAAAAAAAAAAACGAAAAAAAGAAGAAAAAAACGAAAAAAAAAACGAAAAAAAAAACAAAAAACAAAACAAAACAAAACAAAAAACAGAATACTTAACTGTTATAAGATACAATTTATTTGCATTGTGGAATGAAGAGATACACAGAGAAATGCAGATAAACTACTTTATTACCAGTGTGGTTCAACCAAGATGTATATGCAATATTTACAGACTATCGCAGTAGTAGGTGCTACTTCCCGAAGTCCGTGATAACGACAAACCCCGTGCTAAGCGCACATTCTCTTTTATACATCCGAGCGACCGGATGGCACATGGTACGCGCCACGACACAAAAAATTCTTTTTTTCCTATAGCAGTGAATGCTAAACAATTTTCTCACAGAAGAGTGTACTAGAAATATCAGACATGTAGTTCTACAGAAGGATACTGGGATTGTCGTGGACGGAAAAGGTGAGCAAGAAATAGACTGTAAAAAAAATTACAAAGACACATGTACGAAGAAATATGAAAGTACAATTAATGTTTCTGGAGTATGCAATGTGCGTAGATGACTTAGAGAAGGTCACAGTGAGTGACCTATCTAATGGACTTGTTTAAATAGATGGCAGAACATTGACTGGGGTGGGGGTAAGATGAATTACATGACATACCATGACGAAGGATAGGACGTTTTGGAGAGTAATAATCACCAATATCCGTTAGGACAACACACTTAAAAGAATAATGTTTCCCCGGGGACGTTTACACTAACTTCACAGAAAACCTGATGCCATTCCAGTACTTCAGATTAATGTAGGTACTGTGGTGGACTTACTAAATCCGTGTGCCGTTGTTTGATGGAATGTAGCTGTTGTGTTCGACAATCTTAGTCGCCACTGTTGTGTCGACAATTTTCGTCGCCACACTGTTATGTCGTGAGTAAGAATAAATAACTCAACAACAGGAATAGGTTAATTGTTGTATTCCGTGAAAATAGTATTTACAACCGTCGTAAGACGTAGTATGAGCAATGGGTACTTCCGGGTCGTCACCGGAAGTCTACGACTGACTTGTCGATCGGCTGTTCGGCACACTCTCCTACGTAGATGCCACCATTACTTTACATAGTAATGGAATAGTCCATTACAGCCGAATAAGCGCGGGCGTCCCAACAGTAGCCCATCATATTCATTTAAATTTAGGATTAGAAAACATCAAACAAGACTCATGCAAAGAATAACCAACGAATTGTAACAACATATATATGTATTAAAAAATTTACAATCATTCAATGTTGATAGAGAAAAATGTATGGGTTTAAGTGAACAGCGGAAAGAAGTCAAGAGCTACCTCTCTTTAACCGCAAAATTAAAGTTCAATAAAAAATGAATAATACTCATGAATTGTTCTGGAAATGTCTTTAAGATTTTCTTAAATGTTCTTAGAAAATGTTCTTGTCAACACTTTTTGAATGAGTATGACGTTTAGGAAAGATCTAGATGAAAGTGGGAAAGTGTATGTGTGTGTGTCAGTATTCATATATATATATGTGTGTTAGGAAGGCGCGTATTCAACTGACAAGGGTTAGTCTGGCGGCTGAATTCTCACTAAGGAGCTGAGAAGGGTTCGCTCCTTATATAGTTGCTAGGTGACTCAGAATGCCTGTGCGGGAAAACTTGGTTTCACGTGCAAACAATTTGATTGATTAAAAAATGAACCAATCAGCAAGCGTGCTTTGGTGAGCATGGAAAAAACCTGTTTGATCCAATATTCTCTTAAAAGTGAACAAAAACAGTTACTTGAAAATAATGTGACTTGTAAATTGTCTTAAAACTGCGATTTAAATTGTCTCACAATGAATGCACTGGTGATATATTAACCAATCATTGCTTGACAAAGCTGGTGTGGTATGTATGGATATGTGTGAGTGTTTGGATGCGTACGTAAGAAGGTCCCATAGTAAGCCACTTTTTCGCTAAAGAAGAGCATATCGTGATGAAAAAAACCACAATCATGATAAAAGTTTTATCACCCAAAAATGTTTAGTTTATTTTTAAGAGGAAAGACTAAGTATTTTTCGTTATTTTACTGAAGTTGTTAATTTTTACTCTAGTGTCTCTCAAACATTACTATATTACTTAGTATCTTTTTTCCGGTAAAAACAAACAAACAAACAAAAAAAAAAACAAAACAAAACAAAAAAACGATGATTTGGAAATGCTTCCCAAAAATCAAAAAATTGCCCGATTTTAATGCTATTTTCATTATTTCTGCACAAATAAAAGAAATTAGTTTACAATTTTTTTTTTTTAGAAAATCTTAGTCAAAATATTTTTTACATCTTTTACCCCTACTTTCTTAATTTTATAAAATTTCGAAGAATTAAACTTCCAGCCTTTTCATACTTATATTAGTTAAAAGCATCTTTAAGAATTTTAGCAATCATTTTTTTTTCTCGTGAAGGCAAAACATTTACCCAAAATCTGCTCTGAAGCGTAAAACAAAAAAAGAAAAAGAACAAAACAATTTAATAGAGCTATGACATTATTTAATTAGGGAAGCTTTTAATTGTTTTTACAAAAAATAATAAGGATACTTATGTCTTAAGAAAAAACATTTTTATGAATAATGAGTTTTACAAGAATTATTTACTATTTTAATTTTTTATGCATATAAACGTGCCTATTTTTGAAAATATGGGCGACGATACACGACATTACCAGAAAATAAGAGCGATGACTATTGTAAATTTAAAGCTAACATTCCTAAAATTAGATTACGGATAATATTTTTGAAAGTTTTAAAGATTACTGAGTACTTTAAAATTATATAAAAAAGGCACTTACGTCATTTTTTAAAAATTATGTTTTACAGATAAAGTCTGTAATAAACAACAATAAACCTGTACTCATTTTTCAAGACTCGGAAATTACACGACGACTATCCGTTAACATAGCTACTGTCTGTTTTTAAAATTAATGTCTGTGCTATTTTAAAATTAATGTAAATAATATTTGTTTCAAATCAGACTAATTATACTTTAAATAGGCTAATAAACCTCAAATAACGTTTCAGAAACATATATTTTATTAGTTGGGGATTTTTTAATAAAAGAGAATTACATTGCGATGAAAGACGCTAATCAGCGATTTTAACAAAATAAATAAATAGATAAAAAGAAAAAAAAAAGAAAATCAAGCCAATCAATATAATTTTTGTTTAAAATACACCAAAGTGTATTTTGTTTATCAGAAATAGTAAGTTTAACCCATCAGCTTTCACTTAAAGCTTTAATAAATTTCCAAGACGGTTTTTCATTTATAAAAATTCATTTTAAATCTTAGGTAGCGCAAATTAGTAGAGATCCCGAGATTAATATCATTCATTTCCCGTTAACAGTGAGCACATACATTTTTTTTACACTATTTACTTTTTTCAGGGATGTGCCTTGTGGTACAGTGGATATCGACTCGGAACGAGAGACTGGGGTGCCGAGTTTGAATTCCATTTTAATTCCTTGCATTCACTTCCAAATACCATTAGGAAAGTTATTAATCCATCGTTATGGGTTAAATAATAGAACAGATTTGATTCTATAGCCTTGGCTGGCAACCAGTCTATCACAGAAAGCAATGGCAACCTACTGCGGAATAATCTTTTGCCCAGTAAGTCATGTTTCTTCCGAGACATGATTGTCCAAAGCGTGTATCACGTATGCCACTTGACTGATTGACATTTTTCAGACTGCTGTTTACATCTTTGTTGCCATGTTCATGACGTTCCATCCGTTGTACGTTCCGGTTTTCTTCAGATGAGGACAAAAGGTAGAACAATGTAAATAGTTACAATACCTCACCCCAGAAATATAGACAGAAACGTAAAACTTACTCTACTGCTTGAAAACGACTGATTGACAAAGCATATGTCTCAAGAATGCGACCAAATTCGAACAAAATTGTGTTAAATATATGCATGACGCTGTGGTCATTCCTGGCATTAAACTTTTGTATTTTTATAGGGAAGTGTGCTCAGTCTCTCAAATAACACGTTTATTCACACAGAACACGTGGGCATAGGAACGAACATACGGTCTTGGTCTGGAGATCACACTGAGACATGAAACTGAGAGTCCCCATGCAGTGTTGTTCATTACGCGGAAAATGTCAACATCTATCTAAGAAGCAATTGAAATTTCTGGGACCGAATATAATTTTAACATAAAGTTAAAATACTAGCATTTTATTTAAGAATATCTTGTGATATATTTTCTTCAGCCGTGTTAGTTGTGCATTTTGCTGCAGGGGTAGAAAGCATTTTAGCTAGTTCTGACATCCATTTACCCAAACCTTGTAACCAGTAAATCAATGTTTTCCTCATGTTATATAGCGACAAATAACAAACACGAGTGTATATAAAAATATATCATAATATTTTTTTATTAACGACGATGGACCGTGTCGCCTAGGAACAGAGAGTGAGAGAGCGCTCTTCCAAGGTTGACAGGGGTGACGACGGGAGTGTAGCCTCTCTGCTTAGCTCGTCTAGCTTCTTCTTCGACTTCTCGAGACTTCTGGTCTTGTCTGGCTCTCTGCCCAGACTGCCTGTCGAGCCTGACTCCTGTCGAGGCTGACTGGGACTCTTCTCTTCGACTTCTCTTCTACTGTCGACTTCTGTGTTTCGAGGTCTTTATATATCTTCCAAAAACGGAACTTGCCTCGATCGCGACGCCTACTCGACGCCTACGTAATTCTCATAGTCACCTGTCTGTTTGCTCTGAGCTATTTCCGCTCTGCCGGAAATAGGGTCAAAACGACATCCGCTGCTTTCAATGACCGAAAACACCCACGCTTCATCAGCCTTCTCGGGTGGGGCCAGATTATTATATTACACTCAGCCACTCTTGCCTTCCATATATTCCGTGAGTATCAGATTCTATAAGTTCTTTCATCACATTGTTGAGCCGATTCTATCTAACTCTAAGGTGTCTTTTTCGTTTCCATTTACTAAAAACCTTCTCATTGCTGATATGTTCTCTCTGTGGGAAAATTGTCCAGCGTTCATTGTCATGTGGGCAAATTTATATTACACAGAATCTTCTTTGTTTCTGTATTTGTTATGTATTATTTGAAGGAACAGAGTTCTCGTTCTTCTACTTCTTTTTGTCTGTATTTGACTTCTTCTCCTTGTTATTGTTGTCGTCGTCTGTAATTATCTTCTTCGTTACGCACTAAAGGTCCGTCCCCTTTAACTCTTCGCGTTCCTTCTGCCTACAGTCAAATTGAGGCTCTATTTTTCTCTCTCGTGCCGTCCACAATTCGCGTACGCGGGAGCCTCCTTTTCGGTTCTCCTGCACAGGTCTTGCCGCCATGTTGCTTGCCTCGTCCAGCACCCGCTCTGCGTCCACAAAAGATACAGGCAATGCTAAACCTCTTGCTTCGTCTAGGACTGTGTTCACCACAGTTTCTAACAAAATTTTTCTGTTTTTAATAATTTCTTTACTTTTTGAAGATATCTTTTGTTATCTTAATACGTCTCCGGATTTCTGTATCAAATTTTTATCGTCTCTTAAAAGACTTCCTTGAGATTTAAACTTTTCATCGTCTTACACTTGATAGTTCTTCCTTCTTGCTTTCTTTTACTACCTTGTATAGGAGTTTACTTTCTTTCGGTGTCTGCTATCAACACAATCTACTCTGTGCACCTTATATTGTTAAGATTGGGTCTAATGATGATAAATACGGGTAAGACTTTCAGAATTGTATATAGGTTGAGGGAAGCCAGTGAAGAGATGCAACTGTGCTTAACATTTCTTTTTTTTATACGATTAAAACTAATATGAAATATTTAACGAATAAAATAAACATAAATTATGTCATATTTATTACTAGCAGTATAGCCCAGCGTTTCTCGGGTGTAATGAAAGCTTTAAAACTAATCCATGGTCCTGAAGCTCAGACTCTTTAAACGTTGGCACCAAAGATTAAAAAGCAATAGTTGTTTCCAGTTAAAGCAAAACTGTAGACTGAAAAACAAAAAAAACAAAAAAAAAAACGAATGGATGTAAGTCAAATTTGGATTTCCTGGTATCGATATCAAACAAGTATTTTTCGTTGTAAACTGAATTTTGAAGGGTAAATAAGTCCTCTGAGTAAATGGTATCATGGCTGAGACTAAGAACCCCAATTATACGTACTTAGAGCCAAACCGAAGCAAAAGCTAAAATAAAAGGGCTGAAAAAATACAGACATACAAGCAGATAAACAGACACACACACAAACACCTTGCCTTTTATATATATATATATATATATATGTATATATATATATATATATATATATATATATATTATCGATTTTCTGCACTATTATAAGAACTGCAGCCTTGAAACTTCTGAATATCGTTTCTTATATCTTTGTATATGAGTGTATCAAATTTAATTAAAATCGGACCACTCCTTCTGTAACCCGATTTTTTCGATTATCGATTTTCGATATTTATCGGGGGTACCTCGACACAAAACCTAACTAAGAACACTTGCAGAACTGTGTAAATTTTCAAGAAAATAGGTTCAGCCGTTTCGGAGTGTATAGGTAACGGACACATATACACATACACAGACAAAGTTCCATTTATAAATAAGTTTAGATAGATACGAAAGACAATAAAAGGGAACAACAGAAAAGACGGAAGCATCGCTTTCTCTCTTTTTCCCACCGACTAAAATCATTGCCAAAATCAATAACAAATTTTTAGCAAATGTTTCAAGCTAAAATCAGAAAGTTGGCAAGGTAGACCTAATGATTTACATTCGTCAAAGACAAATATTTACTCAACGTGGAGCCTACTTCAGCCATTAGGTGTAATTGATAAATAGATATAGATCAGCGGTTTGTCTTGGGAAAGGCGATAGATAAAAACGTTGACAAGAGACATAATGCGTTAATAATATATTCTGTTGTTATAAACTAGTTTACTTTGTGTTCAAATTTAATTTAATCAACTTCATTTTTTTCGATTTATGTTTTACTGATGTGTAAACCTAATTATGATTGAAATTTATTCAGACAGAAATGTATATTTATATTTGCATGACTACGTGGAAATATTTTTATGGTTGCCGATAAAAATGAAAAAAAAAAAAGATTTACATAAAGAAAGAAAAATCGTAAAATTAAATTAAAAAAAAATAAACAAATGAAAGAAGAAAGCAAACATGAATAAATTTATATCTTTCCTCATTTAAATCCCAAATTTGATACCGTTGTTCAAAACTTCACTTTGCACTCGGTCGTTTTTTTTTACCTCCGTATTTACTTCTTCTTCTTCTTCTTCTTCTTCTTCTTCTTCTTCTTCTTCTTCTTCTTCTTCTTCTTCTATGTGCCCTTCAGGACGTAGGCGATCATGGCTTTCCACGTCTCCCTATCCCTGGTGGCTCTTAGCACACCTTCTCCTGTTAAAGTATGCAACCCTCGTTCCATCATCCACCTGATTAGATCCTTCAAATATATTATTCGTTGCTTTCCCCTGTCTCTTTTTCCCTCTATCTCTCTGCTAGTATCAGGTTCTCCAAGCCCCCCTTCCTCATTGCATGTCTCAAGAACTTCAGCTGTCTCTTCCTGATGCTCAGTATTAATTTCCTTTTTGTTTCCATCATTTCCAAAACCTCATCATTGCTCACATGCTCGATCCATGATATTCGCAGCATCCTTCTGTATAACCATATTTCTGTTGCTTTAGGTTTTTCCTTCATCTTTGATTACATTGTCCAGCATTCACTGCCATATTGAAGAACTGACAACATATAGCAATCCAGCACTCTCTTCCTTGTTTCTAGCGAAATTGTCCTGTTTCTTAATACTTTACTGAACTTCTGGAATGCTTCCTTTGCCATACCAATTCGCCTTCTGATCTCTGTGTCGCACATTCCGTCTTCTGTTACAACACTTCCCAGGTATTTACATTGTCGTACCTGACATCTCATAGCAATCCAGTACTCTCTTCTTTGTTTCTAGTGAGAGTTTCCTGTGTCTTAATACTTTACTCAGCTTCTGGAACGCGTCTTTCGCCATGCCAATTCGCCTTTTGGATCTCTGTGTCGCACATTCTGTCTTCATTTAGAACACTTCTCAGATATTTAAATTTTCGTAACTGCTTGATTTTAACATCCCCCACCTGTAGTTGGCACGGGGACTGCGAGACGTTACAGGAGAAAGCGTGCTAAGAGCCACCAGGGATAGAGAGACGTGGGAGGCCATGATCGCCTACGTCCTGAAAGGACAAGGTACAGAGAAGAAATAATGATCTTGATTTTATTGTCCACTTTTCTGTCTAGTTTTCCTTATGAATCCTCTCTCTTGTAGATTAGATTCCCTAATCCTTACATACTACAGTTTTTCGTTAGTGTCATAAGACACGATCAATGACGCCCTAATTTGTGTCCCCCCAGAAGACAAAAGGCATTTTCGATCTTCCAGCATCTTTTACAGCTTAGCCACAATCTAGAAAAAAAAAGTTTTTTTCGTTTCGTTGTAGACATATTTTCAGTCCGTTTTTAACACTGCTGACTATTTTTTTTAACATTCTGGTTTCTTTTACCTTGACTAATTTTGTTGAATTTATGTCAACACATCATTTCATATTAGACCCTGAGTTTTTTCATATTAGACCCTGAGTTTTTTCATATTAGACCGTGAGTTTCATATTAGACCGTGATTTTTTTCACGGTTTGCCACGATAATTGGTAATACGTCAAACTCATTTTTTAGTTAAAGTCGGTCTCAAAATACGCTCACGTTTTTTTTTATCCGTCAAAGTTATTAAATTGGAAAAGGGTATTCTTTAAAATACGTTTACCTAATTTCTTCCCAAAATTTTGGGGTATCAACGCCGTGTCACTTCCCGTATCTATTTGCGTGTTCATTAAAAATTATTGATTTGGATTTTTAATAAACCTTTTTGATTTTTTTTTAAGACATCCATACACATTTTCTTGAACTATCTCTGCGTTTTTTTACACACATTTTTAAAATTATTCATTTTGAAACGTTTTTCGCATTTTTTTTTTATATGCTAGGTATTTTAGTTTTTCTCCTTGATAATTATACCCACACTAAGTGCACACTATTCTGTGTTTTTTTCTATCGCGTATGTATCTGTTTCCTCTACTATATCCGTAACTTCTGCTGACTTAAATTTTTAAGTCAATTCTTGTTGCTGAACAAATGCGACACACGATTTTAGTGACAAATTTCCCAGCTGTACCTGCATTTGAGTCATTTATAGATACTCCTCATTTTGAAAGACGTTTACCAATTTCATCATTTGAATCAAATGCTCTTCGATTGATTAGTTTTCCCATCAAGTTTCTTAAACTCTGTGTTGCGGTGCCCTATCTACATTGGAATGAACTCTTCCTCCTTCATAAATATTCACCTACGAGACTTCCTTAGGGAGGCAGTCGAGACGCGGTGTAACTTGACAGTTCGGACGGACACTTCTATTTGCTGACTTATAACATTCTTATTTTCTATATATGTTCTGTTATTCCAATACCCTGGATCAACCTGCCTTCTTCTTTTCATTTCTTTCTTCCTGGCAGGCTTAACAGGCCACAATAATTTAGCAGCCTGTTTCAGAAGAACATATTTATTCACTTTTTGGGAAATGTTCATGAACTTATTTCTCTCTTTGTATTTACTACCTTTTTTTTTTACGTACTATGTTTTTACTATTAACTGACTCATCGATCATCGATCGTCATTTCCTCGACTTGGAACGAAACATCGGAGAGCCCAGTTCGAATTCCAGTTGAATTCGTTGCATTCACTTTCGCGCAAATACTATTAGGAAATGTATTTATCTGTCACTTTTCCCTCAATCGATGAGTTAAATAATGTTGTATATCGACAAACGACAAACACGCATATATATAAAAATATAAGTTATATTTTTATTAATGACGATGAACCGTGTAGCCTAGGGAACAGAGAGTGAGAGCGCGCTTCTAAGGGTTGACGGGAGTGTCTCTCTTCACCGGCCGATCTCTGTCTACTGTCTGGCTCTCTGTCTGGTGAAATCCGTGCGCCGAGGTCTTTTTATAATCTCCAAACCGGGACTTCCGGATTTTGCCTCGCCCACGCACGCCCACGTAATTCTCAGAGACACCTGTTCTGTTTGCCTCTGTAGCCATTTCCGCTACTGCCGGAAATAAGGTCAAACAAACATCCGTTCCTTTCAACGACCGGAAACGCCCCCGCTTGCATCAGCTTCCTCGGGTGGGGCCAGATTGTTATATTACAATAACAGGACAGATTAGAATCTATAACTTTGTTTGGCAACCAGTCTATCGCAGAAAGTAATAGCAACCTACTGCGGTAAAATCTGCCCAGTCACTTACGTCTCGAAAGAGACATGATCACCCAAGCATATATCTCGATGGCAATTAACTGACTGACTGAATTGTTCATTCAGTTCTTTAGATATCGGCAACTCCATTGTAACTCACAGGAAGTGGTAAGCACTCAACGGCATCATGGGTAATAGCTGTAGCTAGTTATAATCTTGGTGACTTCCTGTTAAAATTCTAAAAAAAATAAGGAAAATGGATTTCAATGCCATTAACCGTTATCGCTCTTTCCAGTGTTTTTTTTTTGTTTGAAAAACCACAAGATCTTTTTTATGTCATTATTTTCTCTTGAAGATATAAGTGCCATACTCATGGCTTATAACTGTAGCTACTTACATTCTTGCTGACTTCTTATTAAAATTAATTTTATTATAAGAAAAATTTAGTATTTGTTATAGATCTTTTCGGTCTATATTTTTCGCTTGAAAGAACGTAATATCTTTATGATGCAATTATTTTCTCTTCGAATTACACATTTAAATGTTTCCGTTGTTGAAAGTTCACAAGTTTTTAAAAAAATAATTTTACCCAACGCAAGGCAGTTTTTTGCGGAGCGAATTTCATCATGGTGATGTTTTTCTCACAGATGGTGCCTAACTGACCCTACTATACCGTGTAGTCGACAAAATCAAAAACAAACAATGTGTATGTACGAAATTAGAAATAGAAAAGACACCAATTTATCTATCGATTCACACACACACACACACACACACACTGTTATGGTGAAACATACATATTCCTCAGATAATGGACTCTCCCTCCTATATTAATATGAGTTAACAGAAAGTTAACTCGAGAAGTTTTTGGGAAGTTCTTGGGAGTTCTAGAGTGTTCTTTAGAGTTCTATTTGAGTTAAGTAGAACTACTAGGCAGTTGATATTAGTCGGCAGTTAGCTGAATACTAAGGAGTCAGCTTACAGTGGAAGATAACTAAGTTCCTAACATTTTGGGTGAGTTAAGTCGATTAGCAACCGAAATAGCATGATTATAACTTTCAGCGCGAAAAAACTACTCCACAACACACACACACACACACACACACACACACACACACACACACACATATTATATATATAATATGTAGAAGGGTCGCTTTCCTAGCTGAACATAGTTCCTGTTTGCCTAAAACCTCCTCACTTCACAATTTTCTAAGACTCTTCTATCGTCCGGTTTACACTCCTCCCACCTCTATTGAACAGGTGTAGAGGCTCATCCCTTGTTCCCTGTTCAGAACGTAGCCTACGATTCTCTTCCAGTCCTCACACCTCAGTATTGGTACTTCCGCGATTCTCCTACGACGTGCGTGTTCGGTGGCAACGTCTCTTCATTGTGAGGGTACCGGGTTGGTAGTTTTCTGGTTGCTGCTTCCGACTGGTAATTAGGAGCCCTAACTCTTGCTTACATGTGTCTTTGGCTGTCACTTCTCATATAGGTTAGCTATATATTCTTTCTGCTCCATTCCCTCTCCTCTCCTGACTTATCTCTGCTAGATAGCTTATCTCTGCTAGATAGCATCGCTGACAATATAGATAGGGCTACTTCCTCTCACCCATTCGCTAACATATCTGTTCGGAGATCTCAATCCCTTACGCAAGTGGTAGATTTCCCCACGCGCTTTCCTAGTCTCCGTTCAGGACACGCTTCTCTACGAGATCTCTGCTTCACCTCTGTACCTGACTCCTGTCAAGTCTCTCAGCTTTGCCCCCTCGATAACTCCGATCATGATGTTGTTTCTATTAATATCTCTCTTCACCCTCACGCCCCCCAGGAACCTCCTACCAACAATATCTCCTACTGCTACCAAAGATCAGATTGGGATGAGTTTCGCGATTTCCTATACGACGTCCCTTGGAGAGAAGTGTTCAGTCTCCCAGTTGAGGACTGCGCCTCTGAGGTCTCTTCCTGGGTGAAAGCTGGCATTGATGCCTTCATAACGATCAGGAAGTTCCGTCCGAAACTTCATTTCTCCCCCTGGTTTTCTCCTGCCTGTTCGGCCACCATTGCCCACAAAAACAACTACTTTCGGTTATTTCAGAGCCATGCAACTGACCACAATAGGCGCCTATTCGCCTCTGCTCCTAATGAGTGTAAGAGGATCCTGAATAATTCCAAGATGTTGTTTGCTGAGAGAATGAAGCAGCGCTTAGCTACCTACCTTTAAAAGAGCCGGTTCATGCCGAAAACGGAGTAATGTTGCAATTTGTAGGCGGGTGCTTCTCAGCCTTTAATTTCCAGTCTTGATAATGTCCAAAAGTGTCTCTGAGTTCTTTTAGAAGAAGAATTATTTTCCACCCTACAGCCTCTCTGGCGAGTCTCTCACTGCTCTGTCGCTATCTCCATGGAAAGTGGTCGGACACACGACATTCTCTTTTTCCGCCAGGACTAATCTTCTTCGCAAGGACTCGCCATGCCACATAGATAGTGACAAACTATCCAAATCCCCGCCGTATTTTATCAGCGTCAAGTAAATTCTTCTCAAACAGCTTCTTACCGCGAACCAGCGCCCTGTGGAACAAACTCCAAGGGAATGTTATCTTGACCACTACAATTTTAACCTGTTCAAATGTAGAATTAATCGCTATCTTTTCATTCTATCTATATAAATTATCCCTTAGCATAAACCTTTACTTCAAATGAACCCTGGCCTTGGACAGGGTGAAACTTACTGTAAAAAAATGTTTAATAGAGATGACAAAAAGATAAAAAAAATTGATGATTATCACGGCAAATAAAAGAAGAAATTAAATGAAAATAAAAATTAATTAAATTGATGTGAAAAGTAACGAAAATTATGATGGAAGGAGAACTAGTCAAAAATTAATTATGGTTGACAATGCGTTATTTAATTAGAATTCAAGATAATATATCTGCTAATAAGCATAGACTGGCGGTCTAAGGTAGTGGCCATGCGTTGGTAAACTAATTTTAGTCCATATAATGTATCTTTTTCTTCTCTTCTGTGTCTCTTCAGGGAGTTGATGATTATTGCTTTTCACGATATCATATCGATCTTAGCTCTTTTTTTTTTTGCCGTCCTACCTATCATTTTCTCATTGCTCCAGATTCATTTACACAAACAAAGTGACAAACTATGTGAGTGGTCCGCAGCTTTCCTCTGTCACTTTTACCTTCGATATGTCTTTGAGTGTTAAATTCTCGAAGCCATCATTCGTCATCATGAAAAATGTCAGCTGTTTCCTTACTGTGGTATTCGTTTCCATTTTTCATAAGACATTCTCTTTTTTTACAAACTTTATCCAAAGTATTTTCAGCATCCTTCTGTAGAACAATTTTATTGCTTCCAGTCTCGTCTTCATTTGTGAGAAGAGTGTCCAACATGATTTATTAAAAAAAAATAATTTACATTTGTCGATATGCATCGCACAATTCTCACTGCCACCACCACGAGGAGTTGGGAATTTTTTTAAAATCAAGTTTTTGATTTTCAGCTCAAAAACATTTTGTCTGTAATCGCAAATTCAATGGTTAATAGACATATTCCTCTTTCATTATTATCTCGAGAAGGTTGATGTAAAAGTTAATCTAAAATTTAATAATAATGATAATAATAATGTTTTTTAATTTTTGGAAGTGACTTGTTACCGATAGTTTATGAAATACAAATAATAATAATCACGTTTAGAAAAATACTAGCAATATAGCCCAGCGTTGCCCGGGTTTAATGAAAGCTTTAAAACTAATCCATGGTTCTGGAGCTCAGACTCTTTGGACGTTGGCACGAAAGACGAAAAATCAATAGTTGTTTTCAGTTAAAGCGAAACCGTAGACTGAAAGAAAAATGAATGGATGTAAATCAAATTTTCAATTCCTGGTATCGATTTATATATAAAATATATATTTACGTCCAAAGAGTCTGAGCTCCAGGACCATGAATTAGTTTTAAAGCTTTCATTACATCTGAGCAACGCCGGGCTATACTGCTAGTATATATATATATATATATATATATATATATATATATATATAATTTCATGCAAACAAATTAGCAATAATTGTGTATTTTTTAAATATATCCCGATAAACAATATCACTGCTTTCTTAAAATTAATCAATAAATAAAATGTTTTATTTTTCCAAATAATAATAATTGCTTAAAGTCTTTAAATATATACAAGGTATCACCCGTTATCGTAAATTTCATTAAACAATGTATGCCGATGTAGATAACAACACTTTATCTCGATCACATAATTGGTACATATAAATCTGGTGAAATAAAGATCAACAGAGGAATATTTCAAGTTGACTCTTTGTCTCCCTTACTATTTTATATATTACTAATTGCATTGACCAGCCAACTTAACAGGACTGAATGTGGTTATGAAATAGCTAAAAAAACAATAAGCCATGTATTTTACATGGATGACTTAAAGTTGTATGCTAGGAATGTCAGTGACCTGAAAGGTCTTCTACAAACTGTAAAATGTTTCAGTGATTACATGGAAATGAAATCCAATTTGGGTAAAGGTGTTAAAGCCACAATTTTAAGAGGATCACTACAAGGAACATTTTCTATTAGCTTAGAACCTGCTGTAACAATAAGAGATTAAAAGCAAGAATAAGCATATACGTACATAGGTTTAAATGAGGATGAAAGAATTCACCGTAAGAAAATGAAAAAAAAAAGTTTGTAAAGAGTACTATAGAAGGGTGTGACTGATATTAAAAACTGCATTGCGTTCTCACTACAGAATTGTGGCCATTCATAAACTTGTCATCGCATTGGTTCAATATAGTAACAACTTCTTGAATTGGACTCTAAATAAATGGATTCTAAGACAACAAAGCTTCTTTATCAGTATAAGATGCGTAACCCAAAGGCTGAAGCAGACCGTCTATACATAATCCGTAAAGAAGTTTGAAAAGGTCTTATTCAACTAGAATTGTCATACAAGACAACAACTATTGGCGTCCTAACATACATGGAAACAACAAAGAACTGGATGTTACAATTAGTCAAACAACATGAAAGTAGAAAGAAAAAATATTCAATTATGATAGAAGGCAGTAAATACAAACAAAATTCATATTTAGTAGATTTTGTAGAAAAACAAAACAGAACCCAAGAACCAACTGCTACAGCAAAAGTATGAAAAAGAAAGCCAAGGATAGAGCTCTTGAACAGATGAAACAACGCTGCCAAGGAAAACATTTGCATTGTCAATATACAGAACGTGCTAATAACCCCGATGTTGATAAGGTTAATACTCATCGATGGTTACGAGAATTGGATCAAATCTAAAAAATTAAAGCTATATTCTTCCAGAGAACACCAGAGTCTTTTTACTCGGAACATTCAGGCAAATATCATGCATAATAATGGAGAACTAAATTGCAGGTTCTGTGACAAATGCTAGGAAACAAAAGAGCATATAACCTAAGGATGTTCTGAACTTACTCCAAATGTATATAAAAATCGTCAGGATAGAGTAGAGCAATATTTATATTGGACAATACGCAAAAACTTTGAAAAATATGTAAACAAAACACTTGTATAAACATCACCCAGCACCGGTTACAGAAATAGAAGTTTAGCTGGAAACAAAGAAGAGAGTACTTGATTGTTATTTGATGTCTGTCTTTTAATATGGAAGCGAATGCTGAACAATCTCATCAAAGGTGAAGGGAAAACTTGAAGGAACCGAAATGTGGTTCTAGAAAGGGGTGCTGAGGATACCATCGACCGAATATTCTATGAGATTACACAATCTACACAGACAGGAAAATTGAAACAAATAGGCCGAACATTATTGCCCCCCCCCCCAAAAAAAAAGACTTGCCTACTAATTGATATAGCTTGTTTAGCGGATTGTAACATAGCAAACAAGATATTTTAAAAACTATCAAAATATAAAGACCTGGAAATTGAAATAGAAAAAAATGTGGAAATTGTTAACAAGAATAGTAACAGTGATATTAGGTGCACTTGGAATAATAAAAAAGAACAAAAAAACACATTGAAAGAATTCCTGGAAATACCAACTTAAGAGATATACAAAAGCTATCTTGATAAGTACAGCTCACACAGTAAGAAGAAAGGTGTCCTTGTAACGATAGTTATGTTATGGAAGGTAGAAAAACAAATGAAATGTAGCCATAACGACACACCACTACCCGCTTAGGTCTTTTCTCAGATTTGGTAGGTCATGGGACCATAGCAGAAATCAAAATATGATAAAAATAATAATAATAATGAGCCTACCAATTGATATGGCTTCCTTAGCGTACTGTAACATAGCAATAAAGGAATTTTAAAAACTTATTCCTCTATGTACTTTGTCCTTTCAGGATATTGGCGATCATTGTCTTCCCCATCTCCCTATCCCTACGAGCTCCTAACGTGCTTTCTGCTGTCACCCATCCTAAACCCTGCTCTTCCATCCATTTGCTCAAGCCCATCAAATATGTTATGCGTTGCTTTCCTCTGTTTCTCTTTCCCGCTATGTGACCTGTGAGTATCAGATTCTCCAAGCCGCATTTCTTCATTACATGTCTCAGAAACTTTAGCTGTATTTTTCTCATATAAAATATCAGTTTCATTTTCATTTCTATACTCTCTAAAACCTCATCGTTGCTTCCATGTTTGGTCGATGGTATCCTCAGCATCCCTTTCTAGAACCACATTTCGGTTGCTTCAAGTTTGTCCTTCACCTTTGGTGAGATTGTTCAGCATTCACTTCCATATTAAAAGACAGACATGTATTCCTCTATGTACTTTGTCCTTTCAGGATATTGGCGATCATTGTCTTCCCCATCTCCCTATCTCTACGAGCTCTTAACGTGCTTTCTCCTGTCACCCATCCTAAACCCTGCTCTGCCATCCATTTGCCCAAGCCCATCAAATATGTTATTCCATACTCTCTAAAACCTCATCGTTGCTTCCATGTTTGGTCGATGGTATCCTCAGCACCGCTTTCTAGAACCACATTTCGGTTGCTTCAAGTTTGTCCTTCACCTTTGGTGAGATTGTTTAGCATTCACTTCCATATTAAAAGACAGACATCAAATAACAATCCAGTACTCTCTTCTTTGTTTCCAATAATCTCAATAATCTAAATATAAAGACCTAGTAATCGAAATAGAAAATAAAAATGTGGAAATTGAAAACAAGAATAGTACCTCTCATAAAAGGTGTGATAAAAAGGAACACAAAAAGACATCGAAATAAATCTCTAGAAATCCCAGTTTAAGAGAAATACAAAAAATGTTTTGATAAGTACAGGCCACACTCTAAAAAGAGCTTTGCCTATGTAAAGCTAGTGATCGTGAGGCAGTTAAAAAAAATCATGAAATGTAACCGTAAAACACATCAATAGCCGACTTGAGTCCTGCAGCAGACTGTGTAGTTTGTTTATCTTAGCAGAAATTGAAATCATAACAATAATAATATTTTACTACAGCAGCAAAGAAACTAAAAATTAAAGCAAAAACAACTGCAACGTACCAAATGTAGAAACGATTGCAGTGCAAGCCACTTCATGGTCAGTACTCTGCCTGTACCAAACAAGCTGATATCGAAAACCTTAGTATCCATCAGTGGCTACCAAGTGCAGGCCTAAAAGCTGAAATGGAAGTGTTATTCTCGTTGTGCAGAACCAATACTTTCTGTAAATTTTCGTTTTAAGTCCCGAAGGCTTTCCCCCCTGTATATTTATCCAAACTAGCTTTATTTCTGTGCAAATGTATATGCTGAACTCAAATCAACAATTAGTTATTGAAGAAACCTACCTTTTTTATCTGAACGTCCAGAAATAAATCGAACTACATTCTGTCTCCCGTAACTCTAACGCAGTCAGGTAATTAACTGCTGAATGACTTTCGGCGTAGGACAACAAATTTCGGTCTATTTTTGGTCGATTTACTTCCTTTACTGAAACTTCCGCCTATTTACTTCCTGTAATGAAAGTAATACGCGATTTTTTTTCTACGTGTATTATTTTCATTACAGGAAGTAAATAAGCGGAAGTTTCAGTAAAAGAAGTAAATCGGCCGAAATTTGTTGCCTACGCAGAAAGTCATTCTGCAGTTAATTACAGGATTTCGTGAGAGTTACGGGAGACAAAAAGTGCGAGATGAAATTCGTTTTTTTATGGCTGTTCAGATAAAAAATTTAGGTTTCTTCAATAACTAATTGTTGATTTGAGTTCAGCATATACGTCATATGTAACCCCCTGCACAACAGTGGCAGTAAAATGCCTTGCTTGGGGCGACACGATTATAAAATAAAAAAAACGTGGAAAACATCATGAAGCCATTTCTGACGTTAGGTCTTTAGTTGCGATCCGGAAGGAAATGTGTATACAACAATAATTAAAAATAGCACAGAAATAATGCTATTTTGGATAAATTTGAAGGGGGAAAAGCCTTTGGGACCTAAAACGAAAATTTACCATACTTTCTAACTAGAAATCTCAAAGCACCCATACTTAAAATATTACGTTGACCCCAAATTATCTGTGATAAATATCCAAAAACAATTAGTTATTTTCTATCAGTTTGCAATATTAGCACTAACTGAGCATAAAACTCGGCATGATAGATTAGGTCATTATCTGCATTGGAAAATATGTCACTTTTATAAAAAGAAACTGAGTTTGTGTTTGAGTTTTGTTTAACGGTATATCAACACCTCTGTGGGTTATTTAATGCCAAAAAGGTAGGATTTTAAGGCATTTTTTTATGTTTGGTTATAGTGTGTGTGAGTTGTGTTTAACGGTATATCAACCTCTGTGGGTTATTTAATGCCAAAAAGATGGGGTTTTAAGATATTTTTTAATGTTTGGTTATAGAGAGAAGTTGAATTAGTCAGATTTTGATGAAAATTTTATTTTTTATTTTTAATTTAGAAAACTGAAGATATCTTCTAGTTTTGTATTAAAAATTTATTGCTGGTAATAATTTTTTTCCTTAAAAAATGCGTTATAGTAATAATTTTTTTCCTTCAAAAACGTATATATTTTTCCTATAAAAGTCTATTTCTGTACTTTCGTAGCGTTTTGTCCCAGTTTTATTTTTTTTTTTTTTGGTGGGGGTAACTTTTTGCCCATAGCTGGGACCCTAACTGCCGAGTGCAGTTTACCGTCATACCCAGGACCATATAAAAAGGAAACTGCAATAAACAGATATGAACATCATCCAGATCTGGTTATAAAGATTGGCACAATAACAATTTTATAGGACTTTATATTGCACACAGACAGAACAATGAAAGCTAATCGCCCAGACATCGTGATCAGTGATCACCAGAAACAAATGTGCTTTGTTATTGACATGGCAGTCACTGCAGATTGTAATGTATCTTTGAAGATCTTAAAAAGGCTGTAAAAACACATGAATCTTGAAGCAGAAATCGGAAAAATCTGGCATATGGGGATATTAATAATTCCAGTTGAAGTTAGAGCACTCGGATTCATTGGAAACGATTTCAATAGATTCATCGAAGCGATTCTAGGTAGCCCATGCCTTAAAGAATAAAAAAAGAATGTACTCGTAAGTAAAGTTCACATATAAAGAGATTTATCTATGTAAAACGTGTGTGGTCTTTTTTTACAAAAAAAAATGACTGAATCCAACGGAGAATTTGTAATGTGATCGATCCCGACTTGGCAGCTAGGATACAGTCGATTTCTCACCGACACAGTGTTTTCTCTGTGTCTCTTCTACAAATACTTTCACGGCTTCTGCTCAGATGAAATTAGCACACTGGTACCCCCTATATACGAATTTCCTCGAGCCACAAGATTAGCAACTAGGTCCCACCCTTTTACTGTGAAGCCAATAAATTGTAAACGCAAATTCTACTCCCACAGCAGCTTTTCTCGCACTTCCCACCTGTGGAATTCTCTTCCGCATACTTTCTTTCCTGATAGTTACAATCTCCAAGAATTTATATGTAAAGCCAATAGTCATCTCCTGTCTCACTAACTTACATTCTCACTCTCTCATGCTTTTCTACATCCACCCCACTCTCATCAGTACTCTCTTTCCTCTTCTATTCTCTTCCTGGCACCCCCTGCAACCTCTCACTCCTCATGACATACGTCATATGTAACCCCCTGCACAACAGTGGCAGTAAAATGCCTTGCTTGGGGCGACACGATTCTAAAATTAAAAAAAAGTGGAAAATATCATGAAGCCATTTCTGACGTTAGGTCTTTAGTTGCGATCCGGAAGGAAATGTGTATACAACAATAATTAAAAGCGATGATGATGATGATAATAATAATAATAATAATAATAATAATAAAAAGAAAAACTTACCTATTAATTGATATGGCTTGTCCAGCGGATTATAACATAGCAACCAAGGAATTCGAAAAACTGTCAATCAAGAAATTCGAAAAACTGTCAAAATATAAACACCTGGAAATTGAAATAGAAAAAACGTGGAAATTGAAAACAATAATCGTGCCAGTGATAGTAGGTGCACTTGGAATGATAAAAAATGGAACAAAGCAACACATTGAAAGAATCCCTGGAAACCTCAGCTTAAGAGATATACAAAAAAATATCATGTTAAGTACAGCCCACTAAAGAGATCTTTGTCTATGTAACGCTAGGGATGTTAGGGAAGATAGAAAAAAACATGAAATGGAGCCATAACAACACACCACGACCTGTCTTAGGTCTTTTTGCAGACTTGGTAGGTAGTGCGACCATAGCAGAAATAGAATTATGATGAAAAATGATATAATAATAATTTAGATTCTATTGTATCACTATTCAAATAAATTACTGCAAAGAGGTTATATTAATATATTTGATGATTATTTGTTTGCAATCAATACCCTGTTCTTTGTTTTCGTTGTCTACTATAATGTTGAATGTTCAAAATCGAACTATTGCCAATCGTGTTCATTTCATTAGACTCTATATTATTAATTAATCAGATTTAAATGAGACACATAAAGTGTTTGGCGAATATTCGTCGCCAAGTTGATGTGGCCTGTTTGGGTCAGAAAAAATAGAAAACATTTATAACAAGAAGGTACGTTTAAGCCGTGTATTAGAATAATAGACCATATATACAAATACGAATGTTAGTAGTCAGCAAATAGAAGTGTGCGTTCGAAATGTATAGTTACGTTGCGTCTCGACTGTCTTTAGACTGTCTATTGACTACATTGTAACTGTTTCTAGACTGCGTCTAGACTACCTCTAGACTGTCTTACGTCTGCCTCTTAACTGCCTCCCCGGAAGTCACTCAGGTCAATATTTATTGATAGAGGAAGAGACCATTCCTATATAGATAGGGCACCATAACATAAAGGGAAATCGTCGAGCTGAGTTTGAATTCCAGTTAACGTTCACTTCCGTACAATTACACTTGGAAGGGTAGTAATCCACTATTTCCAATCCTATCATGATAGCTATGGCTTAAATGGCATGGCTTTAAACTAACGTTTTATTTCAATCATTCTGGGAAAATAACTAGACCTAGTTTTCAGTTCAGGATGAATAGATGTTCTTTCTTCAATCGAACTCTAAATGTATTTCTTCTCTTCTTTGCATAGAATAGTACCTATTGTACCTATTGTTAATCCCAAACTTATGAAAATATGTGTTCAATGTCTAAACATAAAAATAATATCTAAAATGATATCTAAAAATATGCCTAAAAATAATTAAAAGATAACGTCTTAAATAATATCTAAAATAATATCTAAAAATAATTAAAATAATATCTAAAATAAGGTCTAAAATAATATCAGAAATAATATCTGAAAGCAATTAAAAATAATATCAAAAACAATTTGAAATAATATCTAAATATAATAAAAATAATATTTAAAATAATGTTTAAAATATTATCTAAACTATTTTTTAATGTTTTAGATGATATCTAAAGGTAATTAAAAATAAGATCTTAAAATAATGTCTAAAAATAACATTTAAAATTAATTTAAGATAATGCTTTAAATAATGTCAAAAATAATATCGCAAATTAATTAAAATAATGTATAAAATAAGCTCTAAAATAATATCTAAAAATAATAAAAATAATATAAAAAATATTTGAAATAATATGTAAAAATAATAAAAAATAATGTCTAAAATAATGTCTAAAATAATATTTAAAAATATTTTAAAAATAATGTCTTAAATAATATCAAAAAGTAATTTTAAAAATACCTTAAAATAATGTCTAAAAATATTTTTAAAAATTTATTTAAGATAATCTTTAAAATAATATCTAAAATAATGTCTAAAAATAATATCTAAAACAAAAAATAATGTTTGAAAATACGTATCAAAAAAGAAGTTTAAAGCAGACCTCAGAACTTTGGAAATTCATGGAAAGTGGAACTGGAAGAACGTTTGAAGACGGATGTTTAACAAATAACAAGTAATTTTGCAAAACACGTTTTACTGACGTTCTGGAAAAAAATGCGTAAGTATATCGATTGGCAATTTCATGACACACATCTTAAATTATTACTTATAGTTGTAGAACGACATGTTGGGAAAACAAACTGTTATTAAAATGAAATAATTCTTGGTAAAAAAGTAATGTGTCATCTCTTAAGAATTCATAAGTAACTGGAATTAAGATGTCAGAATTACTTGTCGAAAATGAACAACTGATGATAATGACTCACCTAAAACGAATTAAAGATAATATAATTACAATCTAATGTTGAAATTTGCTAAAATAATGATTAAAAATGACTAGTCTAAAACTAATAATGGTTGACAAGACTTAATCTAATAAGAATTCATTGTTATATGAGCACAAATAGACGTTTTATGAAGTTCTCGTTAATTAGCTTTGAAACAAAACTAAAATTATGATGCAAGAAATACTCGTAAAAATTAAATAATGAGAGAAAATTTGTCATCTAATAAAAAGTTAACTAAGAAGATTGTTTCTGAATAAGTTATTAGTCAACAGTTATTTTTAGCAATATCTAAAATTCTCAATATTATGAGACATAATCAGCTATGATTAATTTCTGATTAATATTTTTTATCTTAATTTCAGTTGTTTTTCATTGCTATGCACTGTATTGGTAGTATTATTAGATTGTTATTAATGGTAAAATACAAGTGCTTCATTTATCTTAATTTCAGTTGTTTTTCATTGCTATGCACTGTATTGGTAGTATTATTAGTTTGTTATTAATGGTAAAATACAAGTGCTTCATTTATCTTAATTTCAGTTGTTTTTCATTGCTATGCACTGTATTGGTAGTATTATTAGTTTGTTATTAATGGTAAAATACAAGTGCTTCATTTATCTTAATTTCAGTTGTTTTTCATTGCTATGCACTGTATTGGTAGTATTATTAGTTTGTTATTAATGGTAAAATACAAGTGCTTCATTTATCTTAATTTCAGTTGTTTTTCATTGCTATGCACTGTATTGGTAGTATTATTAGATTGTTATTAATGGTAAAATACAAGTGCTTCATTTATCTTAATTTCAGTTGTTTTTCATTGCTATGCACTGTATTGGTAGTATTATTAGATTGTTATTAATGGTAAAATACAAGTGCTTCATTTATCTTAATTTCAGTTGTTTTTCATTGCTATGCACTGTATTGGTAGTATTATTAGATTGTTATTAATGGTAAAATACAAGTGCTTCATTTATCTTAATTTCAGTTGTTTTTCATTGCTATGCACTGTATTGGTAGTATTATTAGATTGTTATTAATGGTAAAATACAAGTGCTTCATTTATCTTAATTTCAGTTGTTTTTCATTGCTATGCACTGTATTGGTAGTATTATTAGATTGTTATTAATGGTAAAATACAAGTGCTTCATTTATCTTAATTTCAGTTGTTTTTCATTGCTATGCACTGTATTGGTAGTATTATTAGATTGTTATTAATGGTAAAATACAAGTGCTTCATTTATCTTAATTTCAGTTGTTTTTCATTGCTATGCACTGTATTGGTAGTATTATTAGATTGTTATTAATGGTAAAATACAAGTGCTTCATTTATCTTAATTTCAGTTGTTTTTCATTGCTATGCACTGTATTGGTAGTATTATTAGATTGTTATTAATGGTAAAATACAAGTGCTTCATTTATCTTAATTTCAGTTGTTTTTCATTGCTATGCACTGTATTGGTAGTATTATTAGATTGTTATTAATGGTAAAATACAAGTGCTTCATTTATCTTAATTTCAGTTGTTTTTCATTGCTATGCACTGTATTGGTAGTATTATTAGATTGTTATTAATGGTAAAATACAAGTGCTTCATTTATCTTAATTTAAGTCGATACTCATCGCAATTATTGTCGTCGTTAGCAACTGAAATTTCGAAAATTGATGCAAACAAGATGTAAGTGATATTGGTTAAAGCCATTAATATCCACTATACTTCATGGGATATAAATGTTTAATATGATTTAACTCCTACTAATACTATTAATATATAGGGAAGAGCTGAAATTAAGTTTGAAGAAGCACTAGTGAAGAATTATTAGTAATTTATATGAAAAATTGATTTTTTAAAAATCGGTGTCATTCAAAGCAAATAAATCGGTGTCATTAAAAACAATACAATACCAGACAATAAAGCGAGTAAGATACAAGGGGTTACTGGGTGTAGAAAAATTAGGTAGAAGAACATTATTAATGAAAGAGAAGATTAAAGAGCAATCAACATAGTGATTGACATTGCATTCAATTTTTTGCAGATTAAAGTTGGCGGAAAAACATGGGAACGGAAGTGGATTCTAGATGTGAGAAATGCGAAAAAAAACTTTTAATTTAGAGGGGTCCTGGGCATGACGGTAAACTGCATCCGGCAACAAGACCTCTGATTGAGAGGTTGTGGGGAGCATGGAACCACCTTTTAATTGCTGTTGTTCCCAGGTCCACCCTGGCCCGGAGTGGTAGCACCTGTTAGGGTACCAGCTATGGGAAAATTGTTAACCCCCAAACTGGGGTCAAAACACAGAGAAAGTATAAAAATACTTTTATAGAAAAACATACATTTTTGAAGGAAAAAATTATTACCATAATATTTTTGAAGGAAAAAATGACCAATAATACATTTTTGAATACAAAAATTGAAGACATCTTCAGTTTTCTAAAATAAAAAATTTCATCAAAATCAGACTAAATCAACCTTTTCACAATAACCAAACATTTGAAAAAAGTATCTGAAAAGCCTACGTTTTGGTATGAAATAACCCACAGAGTTCGATATGCCATTAAACAAAACTCAAACTCAAAATGATAGTATAGAAGTTTTCGAACACATCTGATTAGCTCAACTGTAAATTAAGGAGATCTCGACGGCAATCTAATACTGCTAGTCTTCTTCTTCTTCTTCTTCTTCTTCTTCTTCTTCTTCTTCTTCTTCTTCTTCTTCTCTTGTCTCTTTTTTCCTCTATCTGGTCTGTTAGTATTAGATTCTCCAAGCCCTTCTTCCTCATTACGTGTTCCAGGAACTTCAGCTGTCTCTTCCTGATGCTTTTAATTTCCTTTTTGTTTCCATCATTTCCAAAACCTCATCATTGCTCACATGCTCGATCCATGATATTCGCAGCACCCTTCTGTAGAACCACATTTCAGTTGCTTCAAGTTTTTCTTTCATCTTTGATGGTATTGTCTGGCATTCACTGACATATAGAAGGACGGACAGCACGTAGCAATCCAGTACTCTCTTCCTTGTCTCTAGCGAAATTGTCCTGTTTCTTAATACTTTACTCAACTTCTGGAATGCTTCCTTCGCCATGCCAATTCGCCTTCAGATCAGTGTCTGAACAATTATCATGAAAATGTTTATAGAAAAAACAAAGAGGCGACGTTGGTTTTAAAAAATTATGCAGTAGCTTAATAATGTTTTAATTCGTATCGCTATTAGAAGTACAATTTGCTGTAAGAGTTCACAGAAAATAAAAGAGAATCGGTGAACGGATTTCGATTTTCATGTTTTGTTTGCTTGCGTTTATTTCACATGACAAAAATATTTTAAAATGGCCGTTCATCTGATTAACACCAGTGGAAAATGTAATGTTAATGTGTGAAGGTTTGAGTTTAAAACCTTTCCAGTGGAAAATGTTATGTTAATGTGTGAAGGTTTGAGTTTAAAACCTTTCCAGTGGAAAATGTTATGTTAATGTGTGAAGGTTTGAGTTTAAAACATTTCCAGTGGAAAATGTTATGTTAATGTGTGAAGGTTTGAGTTTAAAACCTTTTCAGTGGAAAATGTAATGTTAATGTGTGAAGGTTTGAGTTTAAAACCTTTCCAGTGGAAAATGTAATGTTAATGTGTGAAGGTTTGAGTTTAAAACCTTTCCAGTGGAAAATGTTATGTTAATGTGTGAAGGTTTGAGTTTAAAACCTTTCCAGTGGAAAATGTTATGTTAATGTGTGAAGGTTTGAGTTTAAAACCTTTCCAGTGGAAAATGTTATGTTAATGTGTGAAGGTTTGAGTTTAAAACCTTTCCAGTGGAAAATGTTATGTTAATGTGTGAAGGTTTGAGTTTAAAACCTTTCCAGTGGAAAATGTTATGTTAATGTGTGAAGGTTTGAGTTTAAAACCTTTCCAGTGGAAAATGTTATGTTAATGTGTGAAGGTTTGAGTTCAAAACATTTCCAGTGGAAAATGTTATGTTAATGTGTAATAAAGTTTGAGTTTAAAACCTTTTTCAGTGGAAAATGTAATGTTAATGTGTGAAGGTTTGAGTTTAAAACCTTTCCAGTGGAAAATGTAATGTTAATGTGTGAAGGTTTGAGTTTAAAACCTTTCCAGTGGAAAATGTTATGTTAATGTGTGAAGGTTTGAGTTTAAAACCTTTCCAGTGGAAAATGTAATGTTAATGTGTGAAGGTTTGAGTTTAAAACCTTTCCAGTGGAAAATGTTATGTTAATGTGTGAAGGTTTGAGTTAAAACCTTTCCAGTGGAAAATGTTATGTTAATGTGTGAAGGTTTGAGTTTAAAACCTTTTTCAGTGGAAAATGTAATGTTAATGTGTGAAGGTTTGAGTTTAAAACCTTTTCAGTGGAAAATGTAATGTTAATGTGTGAAGGTTTGAGCTTAAAACTTTCCAGTGGAAAATGTAATGTTAATGTGTGAAGGTTTGAGTTTAAAACCTTTCCAGTGGAAAATGTAATGTTAATGTGTGAAGGTTTGAGTTTAAAACCTTTCCAGTGGAAAATGTTATGTTAATGTGTGAAGGTTTGAGTTTAAAACCTTTCCAGTGGAAATGTAATGTTAATGTGTGAAGGTTTGAGTTTAAAAACCTTTCCAGTGGAAAATGTAATGTTAATGTGTGAAGGTTTGAGTTTAAAACCTTTCCAGTGGAAAATGTAATGTTAATGTGTGAAGGTTTGAGTTTAAACCTTTCCAGTGGGAAAATGTTATGTTAATGTGTGAAGGTTTGAGTTTAAAACCTTTCCAGTGGAAAATGTTATGTTAATGTGTGAAGGTTTGAGTTTAAAAACCTTTCCAGTGGAAAATGTTATGTTAATGTGTGAAGGTATGAGTTTAAAACCTTTCCAGTGGAAAATGTTATGTTAATGTGTGAAGGTTTGAGTTTAAAACATTTCCAGTGGAAAAATGTTATGTTAATGTGTGAAGGTTTGAGTTTAAAACATTTCCAGTGGAAAATGTTATGTTAATGTGTGAAGGTTTGAGTTTAAAACCTTTTCAGTGGAAAATGTAATGTTAATGTGTGAAGGTTTGAGTTTAAAACCTTTCCAGTGGAAAATGTAATGTTAATGTGTGAAGGTTTGAGTTTAAAACATTTCCAGTGAAAATGTTATGTTAATGTGTGAAGGTTTGAGTTTAAAACCTTTCCAGTGGAAAATGTTATGTTAATGTGTGAAGGTTTGAGTTTAAAACCTTTCCAGTGGAAAATGTTATGTTAATGTGTGAAGGTTTGAGTTTAAAACCCTTTCCAGTGGAAATGTTAAGTGTTAATGTGTGAAGGTTTGAGTTTAAAACCTTTCCAGTGGAAAAATGTTATGTCAATAAAGGTTTGAGTTTTTAAAACTTTCCAGGAAAAATGTTATGTTAATGTGTGAAGGTTTGAGTTTAAAACATTTCCAGTGGAAAATGTTATGTTAATGTGTGAAGGTTTGAGTTTAAAACCTTTTCAGTGGAAAATGTAATGTTAATGTGTGAAGGTTTGAGTTTAAAACCTTTCCAGTGGAAATGTAATGTTGTGTGAAGGTTTGAGTTTAAAACCTTTCCAGTGGAAAATGTTATGTTAATGTGTGAAGGTTTGAGTTTAAAACCTTTCCAGTGGAAAATGTTATGTTAATGTGTGAAGGTTTGAGTTTAAAACCTTTTCCAGTGGAAAATGTTATGTTAATGTGTGAAGGTTTGAGTTTAAAAACCTTCCAGTGGAAAATGTTATGTTAATGTGTGAAGGTTTGAGTTTAAAACTTTTCAGTGGAAAATGTAATGTTAATGTGTGAAGGTTTGAGTTTAAAACCTTTTCAGTGGAAAATGTAATGTTAATGTGTGAAGGTTTGAGTTTAAAACCTTTCCAGTGGAAAATGTAATGTTAATGTGTGAAGGTTTGAGTTTAAAAACCTTTCCAGTGGAAAATGTTATGTTAATGTGTGAAGGTTTGAGTTTAAAACCTTTCCAGTGGAAAATGTTATGTTAATGTGTGAAGGTTTGAGTTTAAAACCTTTCCAGTGGAAAATGTAATGTTAATGTGTGAAGGTTTGAGTTTAAAACCTTTCCCCAGTGGAAAATGTTATGTTAATGTGTGAAGGTTTGAGTTTAAAACCTTCCAGTGGAAAATGTAATGTTAATGTGTGAAGGTTTGAGTTTTAAACCTTCTCCAGTGGAAATGTTATGTTAATGTGTGAAGGTTTGAGTTTAAAAACTCCTTCCAGTGGAAAATGTTATGTTAATGTGTGAAGGTTTGAGCTTAAAACCTTTCCAGTGGAAAATGCTATGTTAATGTGTGAAGGTTTGAGTTTAAAACCTTTCCAGTGGAAAATGTTATGTTAATGTGTGAAGGTTTGAGTTTAAAACATTTCCAGTGGAAAATGTTATGTTAATGTGTGAAGGTTTGAGTTTAAAACCTTTTCAGTGGAAAATGTTATGTTAATGTGTGAAGGTTTGAGTTTAAAACTTTTCAGTGGAAAATGTAATGTTAATGTGTGAAGGTTTGAGTTTAAAACCTTTCCAGTGGAAAATGTAATGTTAATGTGTGAAGGTTTGAGTTTAAAAACCTTTCCAGTGGAAAATGTTATGTTAATGTGTGTGAAGGTTTGAGTTTAAAACCTTTCCAGTGGAAAATGTTATGTTAATGTGTGAAGGTTTGAGCTTAAAACCTTTCCAGTGGAAAATGTTATGTTAATGTGTGAAGGTTTGAGTTTAAAACCTTTCCAGTGGAAAATGTTATGTTAATGTGTGAAGGTTTGAGTTTAAAACCTTTCCAGTGGGAAATGTTATGTTAATGTGTGAAGGTTTGAGTTTAAAACCTTTCCAGTGGAAAATGTAATGTTAATGTGTGAAGGTTTGAGTTTAAAACCTTTCCAGTGGAAAATGTTATGTTAATGTGTGAAGGTTTGAGTTTAAAACCTTTCCAGTGGAAAATGTTATGTTAATGTGTGAAGGTTTGAGTTTAAAACCTTTCCAGTGGAAAATGTTATGTTAATGTGTGAAGGTTTGAGTTTAAAACCTTTTTCAGTGGAAAATGTAATGTTAATGTGTGAAGGTTTGAGTTTAAAACCTTTCCAGTGGAAAATGTAATGTTAATGTGTGAAGGTTTGAGTTTAAAACCTTTCCAGTGGAAAATGTTATGTTAATGTGTGAAGGTTTGAGTTTAAAACCTTTCCAGTGGAAAATGTTATGTTAATGTGTGAAGGTTTGAGTTTAAAACCTTTCCAGTGGAAAATGTTATGTTAATGTGTGAAGGTTTGAGTTTAAAACCTTTCCAGTGGAAAATGTTATGTTAATGTGTGAAGGTTTGAGTTTAAAACCTTTCAGTGGAAATGTTATGTTAATGTGTGAAGGTTTGAGTTTAAAACCTTTCCAGTGGAAAATGTTATGTTAATGTGAAGGTTTGAGTTTAAAACCTTTCCAAGTGGAAAATGTAATGTTAATGTGTGAAGGTTTGAGTTTAAAACCTTTCCAGTGGAAAATGTTATGTTAATGTGTGAAGGTTTGAGTTTAAAACCTTTCCAGTGGAAAATGTTATGTTAATGTGTGAAGGTTTGAATTTAAAACCTTTCCAGTGGAAAATGTTATGTTAATGTGTGAAGGTTTGAGTTTAAAACCTTTCCAGTGGAAATGTCGTTAATGTGTGAAGTGTTTGAGTTTAAAACCTTTCCAGTGGAAAATGTTATGTTAATGTGTGAAGGTTTGAAGCTTAAAACCTTTCCAGTGGAAAATGTTATGTTAATGTGTGAGGGTTTGAGTTTAAAACCTTTCCAGTGGAAAATGTAATAAATGTTAATGTGTGAAGGTTTGAGTTTAAAACCTTTCCAGTGGAAAATGTTATGTTAAATGTGTGAAGGTTTGAGTTTAAAAACCTTTCCAGTGGAAAATGTAATGTTAATGTGTGAAGGTTTGAGTTTAAAACCTTTCCAGTGGAAAAATGTTATGTTAATGTGTGAAGGTTTGAGTTTAAAACCTTTCCAGTGAAAATGTAATGTTAATGTGTGAAGGTTTGAGTTTAAAACCTTTCCAGTGAAAAATGTTATGTTAATGTGTGAAGGTTTGAGTTTAAACCTTTCCAGTGGAAAATGTTATGTTAATGTGTGAAGGTTTGGTGCCTAAAAACCTTTCCAGTGGAAATGTAATGTTAATGTGTGAAGGTTTGAGTTTAAAACCTTTCCAGTGAAAAATGTAATGTTAATGTGTGAAGGTTTGAGTTTAAAACCTTTCCAGTGAAAATGTTATGTTAATGTGTGAAGGTTTGAGTTTAAAACCTTTCCAGTGGAAAATGTAATGTTAATGTGTGAAGGTTTGAGTTTAAAACCTTTCCAGTGGAAAATGTAATGTTAATGTGTGAAGGTTTGAGTTTAAACCTTTCCAGTGGAAAATGTAATGTTAATGTGTGAAGGTTTGTGTTTAAAACCTTTCCAGTGGAAAATGTTATGTTAATGTGAAGGCTTGAGTTTAAAACCTTTCCAGTGGAAAATGTAATGTTAATGTGTGAAGGTTTGAGTTTAAAACCTTTCCAGTGGAAAATGTTATGTTAATGTGTGAAGGTTTGAGTTTAAAACCTTTCCAGTGAAAAATGTTATGTTAATGTGTGAAGGTTTGAGTTTAAAAACCTTTCCAGTGGAAAATGTTATGTTAATGTGTGTGAAGGTTTGAGTTTAAAACCTTTCCAGTGGAAATGTTATGTTAATGTGTGAAGGTTTGAGTTTTTAAAACTCTTCCAGTGGAAAATGTTATGTTAATGTGTGAAGGTTTGAGTTTAAAACCTTTCCAGTGGAAAATGTTATGTTAATGTGTGTGAAAGGTTTGAGTTTAAAAACCCTTTCCAGTGGAAAAATGTTATGTTAATGTGTGAAGGTTTGAGTTTAAAACATTTCCAGTGGAAAAATGTTATGTTAATGTGTGAAGGTTTGAGTTTAAAACCTCTTTCCATGGGAAAATGTTATGTTAATGTGTGAAGGTTTGGCTTAAAACCTTTCCAGTGGAAATGTTATGTTAATGTGTGAAGGTTTGAGTTTAAAACCTTTCCAGTGGAAAAAATGTTATGTTAATGTGTGAAGGTTTGAGTTTAAAACCTTTCCAGTGGAAAATGTTATGTTAATGTGTGAAGGTTTGAGTTTTTAAAACATTTCCAGTGGAAAATGTTAAGTGTTAATGTGTGAAGGTTTGAGTTTAAAACCTTTTCAGTGGAAAATGTTATGTTAATGTGTGAAGGTTTGGAGTTTAAAAACCTTTTTCAGTGGAAAATGTAATGTTAATGTGTGGAAGGTTTGAGTTTAAAACCTTTCCAGTGGAAAAAATGTAATGTTAATGTGTGAAGGTTTGAGTTTAACACCTTTCCAGTGGAAAATGTTGTCTTCATGTGAGAGGGTTGAGTTTAAAACCTTTCCAGTGGAAAATGTTATGTTAATGTGTGAAGGTTTGAGTTTAAAACCTTTCCAGTGGAAAATGTTATGTTAATGTGTGAAGGTTTGAGTTTAAAACCTTTCCAGTGGAAAATGTTATATGTTAATGTGTGAAGGTTTGAGTTTAAAACCTTTCCAGTGGAAAATGTTATGTTAATGTGTGAAGGTTTGAGTTTAAAACCTTTCCAGTGGAAAATGTAATGTTAATGTGTGAGAGGTTTGAGTTTAAAACCTTTCCAGTGGAAAGAAATGTTATGTTAATGTGTGAAGGTTTGAGTTTAAAACCTTTCCAGTGGGAAAATGTTATGTTAATGTGTGAGGTTTGAGTTTTAAAACCTTTCCAGTGGAAAATGTTATGTTAATGTGTGAAGGTTTGAGTTTAAACCTTTTCAGTGGAAAATGTAATGTTAATGTGTGAAGGTTTGAGTTTAAACCTTTCAGTGAAAAATGTAATGTTAATGTGTGAGTTTGAGTTTAAAAAACCTTTCCAGTGGAAAATGTTATGTTAATGTGTGAAGGTTTGAGTTTTAAAACCTTTTCAGTGGAAAATGTTATGTTAATGTGTGAAGGTTTGAGTTTAAAACCTTTCCAGTGGAAAATGTTATGTTAATGTGTGAAGGTTTGAGTTTAAAACCTTTCCAGTGGAAAATGTTATGTTAATGTGTGAAGGTTTGAGTTTAAAACCTTTCCAGTGGGAAAATGTTATGTTAATGTGTGAAGGTTTGAGTTTAAAACCTTTCCAGTGGAAAATGTTATGTTAATGTGTGAAGGTTTGAGTTTAAAACCTTTCCAGTGGAAAGAAATGTAATGTTAATGTGTGAAGGTTTGAGTTTAAAACCTTTCCAGTGGAAAATGTTATGTTCATGTGTGAAGGTTTGAGTTTAAAACCTTTCCAGTGGAAAATGTTATGTTAATGTGTGAAGGTTTGAGTTTAAAACCTTTCCAGTGGAAAATGTTATGTTAATGTGTGAAGGTTTGAGTTTAAAACCTTTCCAGTGGAAAATGTAATGTTAATGTGTGAAGAGTTTGAGTTTAAAACCTTTCCAGTGGAAAATGTTATGTTAATGTGTGAAGGTTTGAGTTTAAAACCTTTCCAGTGGAAAATGTTATGTTAATGTGTGAGGGTTTGAGTTTAAAACCTTTCCAGTGGAAAATGTAATGTTAATGTGTGAAGGTTTGAGTTTTAAAACCTTTCCAGTGGAAAATGTTATGTTAATGTGTGAAGGTTTGAGTTTAAAACCTTTCCAGTGGAAAATGTAATGTTAATGTGTGAAGGTTTGAGTTTAAAACCTTTCCAGTGGAAAATGTTATGTTAATGTGTGAAGGTTTGAGTTTAAAACCTTTCCAGTGGAAAATGTAATGTTAATGTGTGAAGGTTTGAGTTTAAAACCTTTCCAGTGGAAAATGTTATGTTAATGTGTGTGAAGGTTTGAGTTTAAAACCTTTCCAGTGGAAAATGTTATGTTAATGTGTGAAGGTTTGAGTTTAAAACCTTTCCAGTGGAAAATGTAATGTTAATGTGTGAAGGTTTGAGTTTAAAAACCCTTTCCAGTGGAAAATGTAATGTTAATGTGTGAAGGTTTGAGTTTAAAACCTTTCCAGTGGAAAATGTTATGTTAATGTGTGAAGGTTTGAGTTTAAAACCTTTCAGTGGAAAATGTAATGTTAATGTGTGAAGGTTTGAGTTTAAAACCTTTCCAGTGGAAAATGTAATGTTAATGTGTGAAGGTTTGAGTTTAAAACCTTTCCAGTGGAAAATGTAATGTTAATGTGTGAAGGTTTGTGTTTAAAACCTTTCCAGTGGAAAATGTTATTTTAATGTGTGAAGGTTTGAGTTTAAAACCTTTCCAGTGGAAAATGTAATGTTAATGTGAGTTTGAGTTTAAAACCTTTCCAGTGGAAAATGTTATGTTAATGTGTGAAGGTTTGAGTTTAAAACCTTTCCAGTGGAAAATGTTATGTTAATGTGTGAAGGTTTGAGTTTTAAAACCTTTCCAGTGGAAAATGTTATGTTAATGTGTGAAGGTTTGAGTTTAAAACCTTTCCAGTGGAAAATGTAATGTTAATGTGTGAAGGTTTGAGTTTAAACCTTTCCGGTAGGAAAATGTAATGTTAATGTGTGAAGGTTTGAGTTTAAAAAAATGGTACAATTAACACTCTTATCTGTCTAACCATTAGCAGAGATACTTGGTTGCTTACCAACAATATTCACCTGTCAGTGGGGCTTAAAAATACGCTGACAGCATCCACTGCAGGGTGATACAGTTAGTCAGTCAGTTAAGCGCCATACGTGATACACGCTTTGGGCGATCATGTCTTGAATGATACATGGGCAGAAGATTATAACGCAGTAAGTTGCGATTGCTTTCTGCTGTAGACTGGTTACCAGCTAAGGCTAAAGAAGCAAATCTGTCTTATTATTTAACCCATAACTGGAGGGAAAAGACGGCTAAATACCTTTCCCAAGGGTATTTGTGCTTAAGTGAATGCAAGGAATTCAACTGGAATTCGAACTCGGCACCCCGATTTGAGTCGATATCCACTGTAACACAACGCACAGGGTGATTGATACAACCTCGCCCAAAAAACACACATTCCAGATCTATGCTTGTAAGCTCCGACATCAACTGGACATGATCGATATACAGACTCTGATATAAACCTGGTATACCTTAATAGTTTTAACCAAGTGTAAACATATCTATTGTTCCTAACATATAGGGTGCGATGGAGGAATTGTCGTCTAACTGACGCCAATAGCAATAAAACACTAAAACCTCATTTTAACAGATATAAAAGATTCGATAGATGAATTGTCCCTTAAATAAAGCAAAAATGAAAATAACACTGACATTTCATATTAAAAGATATATTTACTAAAATTATACAAAAATATCTTGAAATACTTAATAGTGAAATGTATTGAATAAAATTGCCATTGGTTACAATCGCTGCCTCCGGACGATTTTGGAATCTCCTGCATCTTTTCTGGGCGTTCTCCTGGTTTAAGTTAGTGAATGCTGCCCTAATCCTTGGATTTAGATCATCATTGGTGTTACACGAAGATTTGTTGGGCTCTCGTTCAACTGCAAATTGCACAATAATGATTCACTCTGTTGCACTCTAGGGAGTTTTGTGGCCAGATGATGCCGTCGCAGAAATTGTTTGACAGCCACAATCGGGTACTCCATCTTGTGTGGAACGATACAGAATCCAGTTGCTATTACTAGGGTCATTCAATAAATAAGGCGAATCTTTCGGTATAAGGTCTTCTACGAGGGTCATTCAGTAAATATGGTGAATTTTTCAGTATAAGGACTTCTAAGAGGGTCATTCAATAAATTAGGGAAATTTTTCGGTATAAGGACTTCTACGAGGGTCATTCAATAAATAAGTTGAAATTTTCGATATAAGGACTTCTACGAGGGACATTCAATAAATAAGATGAATTTTTCGTTATAAGGACTTCTACGAGAGTCATTCAATAAATAAGGGGAATTTGTCTGTATAAGGAATTTTACGAGGGTCATTCAATAAATAAAGTGAGTGTTTCGGTATAAGACTTTTACGAGGGTTATTCAATAAATAAGGTGTAACGCTTTCGCCCGGGCTGGTTGGTTGTGACGCTTGTTCTCGTCGACGGTCGTGACGGCACCAATTGTGACACTGCCACTAGGCTGGCCGGTTGGTTTGGTCGCTCGCTGGTTCGGGAACGGATCCCGCTGCGATGACGTCGAAACTGTCCCAGTTATGTCGACGCACTGTTGCTGGTCGTGATGATCTCGTCACAGAAGCTGGTTTTCAAGACGTCTATTGCAACAACAGACTACTGCCCACGTTGTGATTTGATCTCAGAATATCGCATTGTGCAACTTCAGTAGCCGTCATTCCACCAGAACCAGACCGGACACGTGTGTACACTTGTGGTTAAAAATAAACCCGGCACTAAAAAAGAAATTAAATAAATGAATAAGGTCAAACAAGCCTGGAGAGTTACGGAAAAGAACAATTATTAGTCACAGGAGCAGATAATACAGTTGTCAGAATGATAATACAATTGTCGGAATGCCAGTTTACAACGGAGCCAGAGAGAGAGAGAGAGAGAGAGAGAGAGAGAGAGAGAGAGAGAGAGTTTAAAAATATCAGAGCTTTCACTCCTCAAATAAAAATGTCTTTTCTAAGTTTCGTTAAATTAAACAGAGCTCTTAAAATTTTCAGTAAAGTCTTTTCACGTATTCATTAAATTTTCATTAAAATCTTTTCACATATTCTCTATAATCAGAGCTGTCAATTCTCTTTGCAACTCCTAAAATAACAAAGTCCTTTCGGGTTCTTATCGGAGTTTAACGGAGTTTACCGAAGTTGATCGAACGGGGAATCAGAAATTTCTATTCTCTCATGATTTAAAAAAATCAATAACGTTCTTTCGGGATTCCTATCGAAGGCGCATTATTGAACATTAACTCTTTAAGTTGATCGGCGGCAGGCTTCATTTGACACTAACTCCTTAGTCATAAGTTCTGTGGTAGGCAACCAGCCGTGGGTCATGGCTCCCCCATTTGAGAACTCTGTTCCATGGTCGTTACATTTCGACTAACAAAAACTACTCTCCAGCCAACAACTACTTATTTTTCTCGCCGAGTCCGGATTTTTATAACCATCCTCAATCCTCTCGGTGGATTCGGCCGACTCAAAGCTTTTGACCAAGGAGACCGTTTTCTACCCACACGATTTGCGGGGAGCCATGGCTCGACGAATGAAATATCAACACCTCACATGATGTAATGTCTTTCTGTCTTCTTTCTTTCGATTACACCATCTTTAGATTTTTCAGTTCCCACAATTTCTGTTCTCAGGAACATTTGTTGGGGGATCTAACCCTACTTGACCTCATCAAGTAAATCCTGACATTTTATTATGACTGCAACCATTTTGTGAAATCTCCACCTAACCCAAAATAATGCGTATCGTATATGAAAAAGAAAGAAAACTATATTTCTTTCTTTCGTTTTCAAATTGTCAGCTAATCTATTCCCCGAATTTTGTAAGTGCCTGATAGTATTAAAAGAGTTTTTTACATAAGCTCACAACGCGAATTACAATAAAGCACAACTAATATTAATTTCTCTCTCTCCGTTGTATTAAACCAAACAAACAATATATATATATATATATATACCAGCGAAAGATAGTGCCACAAAAGTGCATTTTTCGGTATATGGACTTCTACCAGGGTAATTCAATAAATAAGTTGAATTTTGAATAAAAGCTTACTTTATTTTACATTTTTCCTTTACTTCTTTTTCAAAGGGATTTATTTTTTTTGCAGATTGAAAAAAAAACTTTGAGAGTTTTGGAGATTAACAAAGATGGACGCCCAAGAAGCATGCTCCAGGATTGAACAGAGGTCATTTATCAAGTTTTTCGGTTGTGCAAACCAGTTGAAATTCATAGGAGAATGTTAACTGTGTATGATGCCATATGTTTCAGTCAAAAAATGTCGACAATTGGGCTAAATTGTTTAAAGAAGTTTGAAAGTGACAATGAAGTCAAAAGTGTTGTGAGCGATTGGCTGAGACATCAGTCCAAAGATTTTACGCTGAGGGAATACGGAAGCTTGTGCACAGATGAGAAAAGTATGTAACACTGCTGGGAGACTACTTTGAAAAAAAAAGTAAGCTTGTATCTGTATTAGAATTCCTTATATCGAAAAATTCACGTTATTTATTGAATGACCCTCGTACATAGGATCTTCCAGCAGCCACCCTCTTGAAGCAGAGACGCACTACTTTCAAGGCAACTTGATGTTGGTCTCCGTGTTGAGTCAGGATTTGTGAGAAGATGAATGAAGTCATAACTTCGCCATTGCAAGTGATCACTTTAAATACTTTCGTAAACTTCTTTGGACTCTCTTTCCGAATTCTTTGCTCTGTGTCTCTGATTGATATCTAAACATTTTCAAATATTCGTAAAGAAGCTTACGGTGTGAATGGCAAGTAGTACAGAATTCTGTTTCTAAATTTCTGTAGAAAAGCATTGAGTCACGGTACTTTTTTTTCTCACGGACAGTGCCCAACGGACCCCAGTATACTATGCAGGCGACAAAATCTAAAAACAAGGAGCATGCGGGTATTTATATATATATATATATATATATATATATATTGTTATCTGCAGACAGATCTGTTTCGCCGTATCACAGCTCATCAGTACGTTTAGAATTCGACTGCTTTTTTTTACCCAGGATTGAAACCCGACCGAAATGGCGTGAGTCGGCGACTCTACCCCTGGGCTATGGGCGTTCGGTGGAAGTAGGCAGACATTTTAGCGCATATCATTATACGCGCCTAATAGCTAGAGCGCTCTAATTAATTTCACTAAATGAGCGATGCGTACACGCCAGAGTAGCTACTGTTTATCAAAGTCTACTATTTTTCCAGAGTGCTCAATCAGGGTGTGAGAGCGTAAATATTGTCATCCGCAGACAGATCTGTTTCTCCGTATCACAGCTCATCAGTACGGTTAGACTCCGATTGCTTTTTTATCCAGGATTGAAACCCGACCGAAATGGCGTCAGTCGGCGACTCTACCCCTGGGCTATCAGGGCGACCGGATGTCACAGGGTACGAGTCACGACACAACAAAATCAATTATTATTATAACGCTATTTTCTATCTTACTCTCTCTCTCCTTAAATAAAACAAACTTTAATGTTCCAGCATGTCGAAGATCACCCACCCACAAATCGGTTTGGCTTTTAATAGTAAATTATTCTTAAAAAATCAACGCGCATGCGCGAAATTAAAGATATAAGATGACGACAAATTATCTTTCGCACCGTGTATATCTATCTTCTTGACCCGAATAGAAACTAGACTTATTTTTATCTATTAACTCAAATGTACACTGCATATATTCCCAACTTCTTTATCTGAGAATAAACTAAACTTATACCTAAATTTTGAATTTGATGTAACTTGTCCGTATGTTTCAAGTGCAAACTCGACGTATTTCTACCAATCTATTAATTCTCAGTGATTTTTGTACTACATAACTTATATTCGATATTGAACAACCCAATACGGGTTGTCATATCGTTAAATCAACCAAATTAATCAACGAAAATGTTGAAAGATGCTTATTGAAAATTGATTTATTACTCTCAACTGTGTTCCTCAGCTGCCGCCTATCTCAGCCGTGATCATATTCATTACAGTTTACGGTGATTAAGCAGAAACCGGTGACCTTAGCCTGCAATGACCGTTAGCTGCATGATAATAAAATTATATTTATCATATATACTAATATCGTCTCTATCAGTGCGATTTCTTTTTCTTTTCATTTTCTTTTCTTTTTTTTTCTCTTTTTTTTTTGCTTCAAAGATTTGACTTAATATAAATTATTATTTAATACGTCCAGGCTGTGACGATAAATTACATCTGGAAGTAAGGCCTCTGATCAGGGGACTAAAAGTTTGGAGGAGCGTTCGAAACACATCTAAATTGTTGCTGTTCCTATGTCTATCATGACTGGGAGTGGTAGCAACCGTTAGGGTCCCAGCTATAGTAAAATAGTGAATTCCCAATCAAAAGTCAAGAGTAGATTTTTATAATAAAATGACCAACAACACATTTTTATTATAAAATGATCAACAACACATTTTTATAATAAGATGGCAATCAATACAACAGTAAAATATAAAAATAGATTTTTTATTAAAATTACCAACAATACATTTTTATAGTAAAATGACAATCAACACAACACTAAAATATAAAAATACATTTTTTTTATTAAAATTACCAACAATACATTTTTATAGTAAAATGACAATCAACACAACACTAAAATATAAAAATACATTTTTTTTATTAAAATTACCAACAATACATTTTTATAGTAAAATGACAATCAACACAACACTAAAATATAAAAATACATTTTTTATTAAAATTGTTAACAATACATTTTATGATCAACAAAATCTATAACTAAGCATATATTTACTCTGAAAGTATAAAAATTCGTACAGAGTTTCTGCAGTTTAAAGCATAAAATTACCTAAGAAAATATTTAAATTTCAACATTAAATAACCCATAGAGTTTGATAAATACCACACAACAAAATCAATCAACCAAACAACTAAAATGATAGAACTCTTTCATGGCATTAGTCCATATAATATTTTAGAATTTCTTAAAGGAATAAAAAACTGTATTCCAAAATATAACTTCAACAAAACCACAACATAAAACACATATCACACATACCTCTAGTAAACATTTCCACACAGACATGTACATACACAAAAGCTGAGTATCATCTACCCTGTATTCAATTGTGAAAGCAGAATAACGTATATCATATTTTTATTAATTTAAACCCCCCAAGAAATGTAATTATCAGTATTAAATGAACCATAAAGAGTTCATATGCCGTCAAACAAACAAATCAATCAATCATACTGTTTAATATGGTTTATTGCTTCTATCTTTCTTATATATTTTCTTCTTGTACCCCTTGTACGCTATAATTACATTCTATCTACAGTAAACTCTACTGTATATCATTTGACCAATATGAACGCTTCCTTTAATCTAAAGAAATTTCCTGGCTTGACCACGGTTTACCGAGCTCATAGTCTGGGAGGTATACAATGAATTGAATAAAACCAAATCGAATAAGCCTAATTGATTAAAATACTAATGTATTCTTATAAAAATATTTTCACAAGTACGTCTCAGGTTTTACTGAACCATCGGATCCTTTTAATCGAATATGCTATTACTACTTGCACCTCTGTTTTATCGATTATGCAAAGGCATTCAACAAAATACGCCGCAAAGAATTGATGGAGATGCTCAGCAGCCTCGACATATTTAGGAAAGACATAAGAGTAATCAAGAATCTCTACTGGTAGTAAACGAACTGCATACGGACAGTTAATGAATTCGGCAGATATACAAAGATAGAAAGGAGCGTAAGACAAAGCTGAGTCTTTTCACCGGATCTATTCAACTTGTACAGTAAGACTATTCTGAGGACACGAGATGTTATGCCAGGATTTGTCATCGGAGGTCACAATTTGAACAACATAAGGTACGCAGATGATACAGTGCTGATAGCAGACACGGAAAAGAAACTACAAGAACTCCTACAGAAGGCAGCTGAAGAGAGTGACGAAAGGACTACAAATAAACGGCAAGAAAACTGAATGCATGGTCGTCAGCAAAAAGAGCAGCCCAAAATGCCAAATACAGGTGGGGGGGTACTAAAATCAAACAGGTGTAAAAATTTAAATATGTGGGAAGTGTTCTAACAGAAGACGGAAATCGCGACACAAAGATCCAAAGGGGAATTGGCATAGAAAAAGATGCGTTCCAGAAGTTAAGTAAAGTATTAAGAGACTGGAACATTTCGCTAGAAACAAAGAAAAGAATTGTGGATTACTATGTGATGTCAGTTCTTCAATATGACAGTGAATGCTGGATAATATCATCAAAGTTTAAGGAAAAACTTAAAGCAATTGAAACGTGGCTCTACAGAAGGATGCTGCGGATATCATGGATGGAGCATGTGAGTAATGATGAGGTTTTAGAAAGGATGGAGACAAAAGAGAAATTAATACTGGGCATCAGGAAGAGACAGATAAAGTTCCTGGGACATGCAGTGAGGAAGGAGAGGTTGGGGAACCTGATACTAACAGGCCAGATAGAGGGAAAAATAGACGGGAAAATCAGTGGATAACATTTGATGACAGAACAAGTGTTGTGTGGTATAACAGGATTAAGCGTGCTAAGAGCCACAAGGGATAGAGAGACGTGGAAAGCCATGATCACCAACGTCATAGAAGAATTCGTATTTGGAGCCCCGAACTTATAAACGCTTGCCTTCTGATCTTACCTTCAATACTATGTCAGGCGCGTATTTTATATAATGATTAGTAACTTCTGATCATCTACCAGTTGCTTTTATAAATTGTTAGTTACTAAATATTAATACAAAAAAGTGTGGACGCTGAAAATTTAAAACATTTTTTCGGACCCATTGTTTTAAAGAGAATTCAATTAGTTAAGTGCCATACGTGATACACGCTTGGGCGATCATGTCTCGAAAGAGACATGACTGACTGTGCAGAAGATTATCGCGCAGTATGTTGCTATTGCTTTCTGCGGTAGACTGGTTGCCGAGCAAGGCTATAGAACCCAAACTCTCCTGCTATTTAACCCATAACTGGAAGGAAGAGACGGATTAATACCTTTTTTTTCCTAATACCTTTCCTAAGTGAATACAATGGATTCAACTGGAATTCGAACTCGGCTCCCCGGCTTCTCGTTCCGAGCCGATATCCACTTTAAGCTGCATAAAATAAACATACCAACAATAATTTCCAAAAATATGTTGTTAAAAAAAAGAAATAATATTTGAAAGAAATTCAGAAACAAATAAAATAAGCAACCAAGAAAGATCAGGACTATACACTTACGGACTGCGTAATGGTTGGCAAGCTTGTCTCGCTAGACCCGTTACGATTAAATAGTGAGTTTGTTCCTCATTAGATACTCCAAACTTTTTGCCCTATACCACATCTATGGTGCGGTTAGAAAATTATTTAGACACTTTAACGTGGTTAAGCTTGTATCTCTAAATCAATTTACGACTGATAGTGAGTTTGGTCCTTAATGGTTGTTCCAAATAGTCACCATTGTGATGCACCTAATATTCGCAAAGAAAATCAAGGCCTGGTATAGGTTGCCCGAAAAAAACGCGAACTTTTTAACAATCCAATAAAACCAAGAGTGATAGAAGAAAAATATGTTATTCAAAGTACTTGAAACCTTAAAACATGCCATTTAAGAAACAATGATGGAATTTTCATTTTTTAAAAATTACGACCTGTAGATCGCGTCCTTCTGTACGAATGCATTCTTGAAATCTGCTGTTGAGACAGTGACTGAGATCCCCCGTTTATTATAAAAAAATAAGGTCTGATGATCCCATGTAATGAAACAGCACACCATACTCTGACTTTACTAGCGTGTAAAGGGCGCTCATGAACTTTGTCTGCCCAGTAACGGTAGTTCTCCTTAGTCATTTAACATGTGAGATGAAAATGGGTTTCATCTTACATCCAAAACTTGCTTAGAAATCTATCTTGATCCATGTTTACTGAAATGGCAGGATGCTTACTTGGTGATGCCACTGTTTCACATTGCTGCCACTTGCTCATGTTTGCCAATACACACTTCAAAAATTCCCGTCTTTGGTGGGGGGTCACCCTGTATTACGTGACTGTTTATTTGTTTTTAACGAAATTGATCTGCTTGTTAATAATTTGCTTAACTTTTGGAAGACATCTTCCAATGCGTCTTCTAATCTCAGCGTCGCACTTTTTATGTTATTTCAAATAACCCTCTTTTTGTAGAGACCATTTTTACCAAACTTCATTGTTTATTCGAACATCCGGTCTAGTTTTGTTTTTTGGTCCAAAGACAAAGTAATGTTTCGTGAATTTTCCAAACTTCCATATTATTTCAACCTGCCCTTCAATTCTAGATGTAAGAGTTAGCTGAGGTTTTCTTATGTTGTCGGCATTCTTCAGATAATCGATTAATCCACGTTTCAAACTTACCAAATTTCTGTTATTTCAAAGAAATGTTTCTTCTGGGGATTTAAAATAAAGACCAAAACTGACGGAGACTAGCGTTCGGTTGCTGCGTTTAAAATATCTAAAATAAAAGGGAGAAAACGAACGTGTATTCGATGGGCAAATAATTTTACGTGATCTTACTGTGTTTCTTTGCTTACGCGTTACTTTTTTGTCCTTTTATTTTAACAGTCATCTGCCTGTGAAAGGCCCAAGGCCAGAAAGATTGACCTTTGACCTTACAACATTTGAGAATTGAAATGGAATAGAATAATGAAAGAAAACGAATGGGATAATGAAGCTATAAAAAAGAAAATCAGTTTGACGTTAGTATAAAAGAAAGAAAGAAATTTTTTTTAAGAAAATAAAGAAAGCCGAAAAAATGAAAATTCTTTGAAGAATGTTCAGAAAAGCAACATAAAGAAAATACTTTAGAGTAAATAAAAAATAGAGAAAGGTAAAATGAATAAAGACAAAAGAATACAGTGCATTGAAACGAAGAAGAAAGAGGGAAAAAGACGAAAGAAAATCAACAAGAAAGAAAGAAACTGTGGTGAATACGAAATTAAAAAAAAGAACTCTTTTTTTTTTCAATGTTTTTTATTCGCGAGCCTGTGCGAAAATTTATTTTTCACTTATAGGAAAAGGGATTGGTTCCATGTTGAAGAAAAGACCAAGGTAAAGCTTAACGAGCCTACTTGAAAAATTACTTTGACTAATGAAAAGGGAGCGGCTTACAAACTCAGAAAAAGTAACGAGCCGATGTCGACTGACAGACTTTTTTTTATATAAATAGGCAGAGAAATTTGAATGAAAGAGAAGTGTGAAAGAAAGGCAGAGACCCACGCGTCTGAATATCAGCCGATAATGGGAGCAGATGGATTTCAAAGAACTTTATTCAACTACTAAGCTCAGTACCTTAAAATATATATATTTATTTATGTTGATTACAACTGTAAAACTTTTAAGTGAGAAACGAACTCTCTCAGTTGGTTTTAAACATGTTTGGAATATTACTTCTTGTCTGATGATTTGATATGAACATTTTCTCTTCTTGACAATTCTTCGAAACTACGAACTTTTAATGTTTGATTACTTGTATTGAAAAAATCTACTGAAAATTCAAATGTGTAAATTTGTAAATAAATATTTGTTTCGTTAAAAAGAAACGTTCGTGTTGTCTCTTCTTTATATCTATATACTTCAAAACTGTTCTGAAGAAATTGAAAAAGAGCAAAAGAGCAAAAGTAGAAATGAAGTCGAATATAGCACGGAAGAAATAAAATGAAGAAATAACTGAAGAAACTTAAAAAAGATGATTAAAAGAAAAAGTGGAGGAATAAAAGAAAAAATAATGAAAGAATGAGATAAAATGGACAAAAGCAAAGAAGAAAGAAAGGAAGCAAGAAACAAACAAACAAATAAAGAAAGAAAGAGAAGTTAGGAAAGGAGAGTAACATGAAGTAACTAAGACACTAAGAAAAGAAAGCAAAGAAAAAGAAAGAAAAAAGAAAGAAAGCAAGAAAGAAAGCAAGAAAGAAAGAATGAAAGAAGAAAAGTGTAGCCACGAAAGTGAAGTAGAATGAATGTACTAACAAATCATGAAAAAAAAAGACAGAAAAAAAGAAAGAAAGCAAAGAAAAGAAAAGAAAGAAAGAAAGAAGAAAAGTGTAGCCACAAAGGTGAAATAGAATGAATGTACTAACAAATCATGAAAAGAAAGCAAAGAAAAAAAGAAATAAATAAATAAAGAAAGAAAGAAAGAAAGCAAGAAACAAACAAACAAATAAAGAAAGAAAGAGAAGTTAGGAAAGGAGAGTAACATGAAGTAACTAAGAAACTAAGAAAAGAAAATAAAGAAAAAGAAAGCAAGAAACAAACAAACAAATAAAGAAAGAAAGAGAAGTTAGGAAAGGAGAGTAACATGAAGTAACTAAGACACTAAGAAAAGAAAGCAAAGAAAAAGAAAGAAAAAAGAAAGAAAGCAAGAAAGAAAGCAAGAAAGAAAGAATGAAAGAAGAAAAGTGTAGCCACGAAAGTGAAGTAGAATGAATGTACTAACAAATCATGAAAAGAAAGCAAAGAAAAAAAAAGAAATAAAGAAAGAAAGAAAGAAAGAAATAAGAAAAGTGTAGCCACGAAGGTGAAATAGAATGAATGTACTAACAAATCATGAAAAGAAAGCAAAGAAAAAAAAGAAATAAAGAAAGAAAGAAAGAAAGAAATAAGAAAAGTGTAGCCACGAAGGTGAAATAAAATGGATGTACTAACAAATCATGAAAAGAAAGCAAAGAAAAAACTGCCTTTAAGAAATTGAAAGCAAAGAAAGAAAAACTAAGGTAAAAAAAAGAAAAAAGAAAAAAACTAAAATAAAAGTGAAGAAATTAAAGAAAATTTAGCTAAAGGAAAGAAAGACTGAATAAGTGAAGTAAAGAAAGCAGAGTAGAAAGAAACTAAAAAAAAACAAAAAAAGAATAAATGAGTGTATTGTGATTTTCTAAGCATAGCTTAGATGTGGCACCAGGCCGAGATTATGGGACACACAGTGAGAACCGAACTCACTACTCAATTGTAATGATTCTAACGAAACAAGTTTGCTAACCATTACACCACCTCGAGGTGCCCACGCACAAATGAGTGCATAAATAGTATCAAATCTTCTTCTTCTTCTTCTTCTTCTTCTTCTTCTTCTTCTTCTTCTTCTTCTTCTGTGGGCTCTGTCCTTTCAGGAGGTAGTCGATCAGGCTTTTCACCCTATCCCTGGTGACACGCAACCCTCGTCCCCTCATCGACCCGATCAGTTCATTCAAATATGTTATCCGCTGATTTCCCCTGTCACTTTTTCACTCTCTCTGGCCTGTTAGCATCAGATTCTCCAAACCCTCCTTCCTCATTGCATGTCCCAAGAACTTTAGCTGTCTCTTCCTGATGCTCAGTATTAATTTCATTTTCGTTTCCATCCTTTCCAAAGCCTCATCATTGCTCACATGCTCGATCCATGATATTTGCAGCATCCTTCTGTAGAACTACATTTCAGTTGCTTCAAGTTTTTCCTTCATCTTCGATGATATTGTTCAGCATTCAATGCCATATTGAATAATTGACATCACATAGCAATCCAGTACTCTCGTCTTTGTTTTTAGCGAAATTATCCTGTTTCTTAATACTTTACTCAACTTCTGGAATGCTTCCTTCTCCATACCAATTCACTTTCGGATAGATGACATAAAAAAGAAGCAATGTATCTCTAATGTATCCAAACACGAAGAAAAAAAAAATAAATGAGATGAGAAAAGAAAGAAAGAAAGAAATAGCGAGGGATAGCGGATATGATGCAAGAAGTTATCAAATAAAAAATAAACATTGAAAAATAAAGCATCTGGTTGGATTAAGAAACAAATTAATCATTACATGACCGAATAAATAACCGGAGAACCTATAAAACAAACAAATAAACGACAAAATCAACATATAATATTGCAATCGAATGAATCACAAGAATAAAATAAGACGGAATCAGAACAAAATTAAAGTAAGAAAAATAAAACAAATGAAAAATCAGAAATAAAATAAAAACAATATAGGAAGCACAAAAACGATATAAGTCGATTCAGTTCCTAATTCTACAGGATGTCATCTTCTAATGAAGCTAAAAATGATGAAATATTCACTGTTGAAGAAGCTGTTATTATCTAACAACCATAGACAATCGCATCTACCTCCCATTAGCATGGAACAGGCTTGCCTCCCAGAGAGTAAATCACTACGCCTCCTTGGCCTTACGCTTTCGGCTGACCTCAAATGGAATGACTAGATTGAATCCATTGCCAAATCTGCCGCTATGAAAGTCGGCTCTCTGTGCAGGGCCCGGAAGTTTTTCCCGCCTGATTCTATCCTGCACATATACAAATCTACCATCCGCCCATGTATTGAATACTGCTGCCATATCTAGTCGGATGCTCCTGCTACCCTCCTTGGGCTTCTTGACAAAATACAAAGGAGGATCTGTAACGTGGTTGATACTGACTTGGCAGACAGACTGCAACCACTCTCTCACCGGCGTGATATGGCTTCCCTGTGCCTCTTCTACAAGTACTTTCATGGCTTCTGCTCCGATGAACTTAGATCACTGATGCCACCTAAGCACGAATTTGCACGAGATACTAGATTAGCAACTAGGTCCCACCCTTTTACAGTTAAACAGATAAGATGTAACCGTAATTTCTATTCCAACAGCTTCTTTTCTCGCGCTTCCCGCCTGTGGAATTCCCTTTCACATATCTGCTTTCCCGACAACTACAATCTCCAGGTGTTTAAATGTAGGATCAATAGACACCTCCTATCACACTAACTTCCAATTATTCTCAGAACACTCTCATTTACCCAATCCTCATTCTCGGTATCCTTACCCGCCAATCACCCACCCTCTGACATTTCCTATATTTAACCATCCTTCCGCCACTCTATGTAGCCCCCTGCTCAGTAGTGGCAGTGAAATGCCTTGCTCGGGGTGAAACGCTTATAAAAAAAAAAAGATATGAAGTAATAGGTTATGTTGTGTATAACGACAAAACAATGGTAAATGGAAATTCAATCAGTTAAGTTCCATACGTAATACACGCTTGGGCGATCATGTCTCTAGAGTGACATGACTGACTGGACAGAAAATCTTCCGTCAGTAGGTTGGTATTACTTTCTGCTGTAGACTGGTTGCCAACCAAGGCTGTAGAACTCAGTCTGTTCTGATATTTGTCCTATAGCTGGAGAGATAGATAATGGATTCATACCTTTCCCAAGGGTATTTGCGCGTAAGTGAATGCAAAGAAACTGAACTGAAATTTGAACTCGGCTCTCCGATTTCTCCTTGCAAGCCGATATTCACTGCACCACAACGTAGATTCACTGAAAGGGAGATTACAATAAGTAAAATAAGTCGAATGCTACACGCGACGTTTTTAAGACATTCAGGTTAAAGAGAATGATCGCTCGGTTGAAGAAGAGCAAAATAACAAAAAAATAATGTACCAATTACAAACTGTGTGAATCAAACGCTTTTCTTTATTATAAACTAGCAGTATAGCCCGGCGTTGCTCGGGTGTAATGAAAACTTTTATATATATATTATCGATTTTCTGCACTATTGTAAAAACTGCAACCTTGAAACTTCTGAATATCGTTTCTTATGTCTTTGTCTATGAGTGTATCAAATTTGATTAAAATCGGACCACTCCTTCTATAACCCGATTTTTTCGATTATCGATTTTCAATATTTATCGGGGGTACCTCGACACAAAACCGAGCTAAGAACACTCGCATATAGTACAACTGTGTAAATTTTCAAGAAAATCGGTTCAGCCGTTTTGGAGTCTATAGGTAACACACACACACACACACACACACACACACACACACACACACAGACAAAGTTCCATTTATAAATAAGTTTAGATTAGATCTCCCAAGAAATATAAAATATGTTAAGGAAAGTTAAGAAAAAGCTGATGAGAAGCGAAGAAAATAATACTGAACTGTTATACGATATCTGTCCACTTATGTGACAGATATGTTTGAGCACTTCCTCAAAGATGAAGAAGCTTAAGATAATGTGGTTCTACAAAATGATGCTAAGGATAACATGGACCGAACGCTTTTTGAGGGAAAATGAAAACAAAAAGACAACATCAGGAAGAAGCAGTTTAAATCTCTGTGATAGGTAATGACGGAAAAGGGGCTTGGAAACATACTTACGGATCAGATTGAGTGAAGGAAGAACTAAGGAAAGCCGCCCGTAGCATACTGTATGAGCTTGAGCAAATAGATGGCTGAATAGGGTTTGGGATAAATAACAAAAAGTTAAAACTTTTCAGAGCTACATGCGTAGGGCAATGATCACCTACATTCTGAGGGGACTCGGCACATAAAAGAAATAAAAAAAGGTGCAATAAGAATATTCACTATATCTCTATTGGACGAAAAGCAATCGTTGTGGAAATTTTGTCCCCAATTTGTTGTTCAGTTGTGGTGAAACTTCACCGCAAAATTGTAGTGATCGGTTTGTGCCGAAAGTAAAAACACGGAACAAGAAGGTAGGTTCAAAACATTGTATTAGTATAACAAGAAACAAGATATTCGTATGAAGTGTTAAATATAAGTACCTAGAAATAAATGTCCGGAGGTATTATTACGCTGCTTATTGCCTGACTAGTAGCTGTCGTCAACTGTTGTTAACTGCTCTCGTTAACTGTTCTCCGGAAGTCACGCAGGTTGTTACACATAACAAGAGGAAGTAGTAGGGCACCATAGCAGCTATGTAACATGAAATGGTCAATATGGTGATCTTACTTACAACATCTTGTCTTCTAATGACTGGTAGATTCAAAGTTTTCTCTTGACAGCACTTTATTCTTCTTCTTTTATGCGCTGTGTCCTTTCAGGACCTCCACTTACTCCCATCCTTTGTCGCTATTAAGACATTTTCTCTTGGTTTCTGTCCCAAACACTTTGTGGAGCAGTCAGTGGTTGTGTTAAGCACAAAGTCCCAAGTCATCATGTCAGAGTGATTTAGTGTGCTGTCCTTCTTCAGACTGTTGATCGCACTAGATAAAGCGCCACTGACTGTAACTACGAGCGTCTCGGGGTTGTTTCAGTATAAACCACAGGTGAACAGCTTCTTAACTATGGGTAACCATTCAAAATAAAGTTTAAACATGAAATATCTTATTTTCTTCTTCTTTAAGTGCCGTGTCCTATCAGGACGTGAGCAATCATAGACTTCAACTTACTCTCATCCCTTGTGGCTCTTAATAAATTTTCTCTTGGCATCTCTCCCAAACCCTGCTTCACAATCCATTTGCTAAGCCCATGAAGTATGTCTCGTGTTACTTTTCCCTGTTTCTCTTTCCTTCTACCCGTTCTGTGGGTATTAGTTTCTCTAAGCCCTCTATCCTCGTTACGCGACCTAGAAACTTCAGCTGATTCTTTCGGATGTTAAGTATTAGTGTCTTTTTTGTTTGCATCCTTGTCATTACTCACATGTTCGGTCCTTTTATGTTTACTGAACATTTATAATTTGTTTTTAAGATTTTTCCATGGTTGACTATATTTTTAATATCAGTCAGTCAGTTAAGTGCCATACGTGATACACGCTTGAGGCGATCATGTCTCGAAAGAGACATGACTGACTGGGCAGAAGATTATTCCGCAGTAGGTTGCCATTGCTTTCTGCGGGAGACTTGTTCCCAGTCAAGTCTATAGAACCCAATCAGTCCTATTATTTAACACATAACTGAAGGGAAGAGATGGATTAATTCATTTCCCAAGGGTATTTGTGTGTAAGTAAATGCAAGGAATTCAACTGGAATTCGAACTCGGCACCCAGAATTGTCGTTCCGAGTCGACATACACTGCACCACATAAGTACCCCCTTCCATAATTTGCAGATATCAGAAGTCATTACAGAACTTGCAAATTCAGCAGTATTTACTGATAGACTCTTTAGACAATTAATTCCTTGATTACAACGTATCTTGTGAAGGTTTATCTTTTAAGGAAGAATAAGATTGCTTTGGATGCTTTTATTTTCTTTGCTTATTTAGAATTTTTTATTCTGCTGAGCGCTACGTAAAGTTACCTATAGTAAACGCCGAGGTAGCAGTACAATATATTAGATTATGTGTGCTGAAATATATACGACAGAATATCTGTGCTAATGGATATTAGGTACAAACAAGACAAAGGCAGATAAGACAGAACAACAATAATTAGAAAGAGAGGAGGGGTTAAGTTGTTAGAGTCGTAGAGAACACAGTCCGATAATAATCGTCAATGACACTCAGAATTATTTAAGACCTCCCCACGAAGGACAGAAGTCGGAGGTAAATCCGGTACAACGCCAATTAACGTGGGTAAAACCGAGCCTGTATGTTTGGACAAAAACATTTGTTTACTTTTCCCCAGACGAGACTCTACCCTTCAGCAAAGCCTCGTCTGGGTTCTTCTCTGCCCGAAAGCAGAAAGTTCGACAATGTGATCGATTAACAGACGCAGTCGTTTTTAGACTGTCAATGATAGTCCGAAACCCTGAGTGCTATTAATCTTTATATAGCTATTTTTCTTCATAGACCATTCTATCATTGAGGGCGCTCTACAACAGTAACATGCGAAAACATTTGGGTTAGTAAATAGATATCAAAATAAGAATGTCAATGACAGTCCAACGTATCAACCACCTCTCCACATGGGAAGATGCCCGAGGTAGATGAGGTAAAAAGCAATTTAACTAGGAACACTAGACCCTTATTCTCGGACAAAAATTCTTGTCTACTTTTCTTCAGACGAGATTCTACCCTTCGGCGAATTCTCGTCTGGGTACCACTCCACCCGTGGCAGAGAGTTCGACAAATTGAATGACTGACAAAGGCAGTCGATTCCAACAGGCCGAATTATTTACGGCCGCCACACGTGGGCAGAAGCCCGAGGTAGATGCGTTAATGTGGATAAAACCGAACCCGTAAGCTCGGACATAAATTCTTGTCTGCTTTTCCCTTTTCTCTACCCTTCGGCGGAGCCCTGTCTGGGTTCTTCTCTGCCCGAAAGCAGAAAGTTCGACAATGTGAACGTCTAACAGACGCAGTTGTTCTCAGACTGTCAATGACAGTCCGAATTCTTGACCGCTTTTAATCTTTATTTATATAGCTCTTTTGGTCCACAGATCATTCCAGCTTTGAGGACGCTCTACAACACTAACATGCGCAAACATTTAGGTTAGTAAATAGATACTAACATAAGAAAAGGATCGGACTTGTGACTTTCTGAAAGAATTATATATAAATACACAATAGTAATTATTATATAGTTTTAATTTTAACAAGCATCCCTTTACCTCTCAAGCCATAAATTGTGTGAATTCCAGTTAATAATTCTTTCTTTAGGTTGTATCAAGAATCTCAAGATGTACAGAAGAAGCACCAGACCAAGTATTGCAACGGACGAATGGTAGATTTGTAAATATGCAAGATGGATTCTGTCGAGAAATATTTCCTGTGACCTAACTTACCTTGCAGTAGATGCAGCTATCGATTCGATGTAGTCGATTCATTTATCATTAGTAGAAAACGTGAGGCGAAGTTGCCGTAGTGTGTTGCTCTCCTGGAGTCTAGCGTCAGCGATGCTGATGATTGGCAAAAATGGTTCCCTATGTCCGTTAAATAAAAGCTGCTTTTTTGGAGGTGTTAAAATTTACTAACCATTCCTTACCCCAGTTAACCACTGATTGTAGCTCCTTTTTAAGAGGAACTGCCGTGTTTACTTTGTCATATTTGAATATATTGTAGTTGATGTTCAGCTTTTATTCATATAGATGTTTCTGTGATCACTATTGCTAGAGGCGGTGATACGGTAGGGAGAAATCAGTGTTCTTACACCAAAAATTGCTTGTTAATCACATTTCCAGCAAATGAAAAACACAAATAACAATATTTTACATGAATTTTGGGGCGTAGAAACAGAATCTGCGAATGAAAAGAAGAAATTCATTGATATTTAAAAAGTACATGCATTTTCATGTTTTGGCGGGTGAAAAACGTGTTCGTACAGTATCAGTTTTGCATTATAAAGCGGTAGGTTTTGGTTCAACTTCAGAGTAGAATATTCTAGATTGCTCTCAAATGTTCTTAGTAACTCTAGTCCATCTTCAGATAAAAACCGGGACATTCTGAAATCACTATTAACAGAAAGTGGTTCCAATTATGGTTGGACGTAAGGAATTGACTAACGCACAAAAAGAACTGTTTTTTTTAAGTTGGTTGGTTGTTTTGTTTTTATGGCATACCTCGGCGGGTCATCTAATGCCAACTAAATTTTTTATTTATTTATTGCTGATAATACCTTTTTCTTTCAATAATGTTATTGTTGTTTTTATATAAGTTTGGTGTCTAGTAATACTTTTTTCTTTTCGAGTATCAAGATTCATTGGGATTTGTTTTTTTTTAAGAGCAGGGTTCCCAAGTCCTACCCTTGTTATTTAACCCATAACTGGGGGAAATGGACGGATTAATACCTTTCCCAAGGGTACCAGTTCGAACTCGACTCACCGATTTTTCTTTCCGAGCCGATATCCACTGCACCAAAACTCACATCCGTCACTAAACGCTTACAGCACCTGGTAAGAACTGCAACCTTAAAACTTCTGAATATCGTTTCTTATGTCTTTGTCTATGAGAGTATCAAATTTGATTAAAATCGGACCACTCCTTTTATAACCCGATTTTTTCGATTATCGATTTTCGGTATTTATCGGGGGTACCTCGACACAAAAACCTAGCTAAGAACGCTCGCAGACGCTGTGTAAATTTTCAAGAAAATCGGTTCAGCCGTTTTGGAGTCTATATGTAACGGATACACACACACAGATACACACACACAGACAAAGTTCCATTTATAAATAAGTTTAGCTTTCTTTTCATATTTTTTCTTTTAAAACTATTCTAGAATTTGGAATTATTACGAATTTCTATTCTTTCCAATAATCACAAAATGTTAAAATAAAATAACAGCACAAATCAGATTAAAATATCGCCACACTAAGAACCGTTTCATCTTATTCAAACCTGGATTCCAATCTCACAAATATTAATGCCGACTGAAATATATATCCTCTTAAAATAACGTCTAAATCTTCTTCCAATTTTCTAAGCTCCGACTTGAAATGTCTAATCTTATATCAATTTATTTTTCTCCTTTTAGATCACATTAAACAAATATAAAATAATGAAAACGCTGTTCATTATGAAACTAAAACGAAGCGGTACACGCTGTCATTAATACGAAACTAAATATGGCTATGATTATTAAGAACGGAGTTTAAGTTGGAAAAATGACACTATTTAACGATTTCAATCCCATAATACCATTTGTCAATCAAAAGAAACCGTGGCTATTCTTCAACTCCGCTTGAACATTCAACGTATTATTCCTTTTCTTCAAAATACATTTTTAAAAATCTTTGGCAAACGTGACTTGTAAATAAAGCATTATAAGATAATTCCGTTTTTTACTGACCTGTGGCATGTCTGTCAAACGCATTACAAAGTAGGAAAAGCAAGCTTAAACTATAATAATAATAATAATAATAATAATGATAATAATAATAATAATAATAATAATAATAATAATAATAAAAATAATAAATTCCACGTTCAAACTCGTATCAAAACCTAAGCAAACCAATCAAACATTATTAATTATTGTAAAAAAACATATTGAGTACAATTGTCTTCTGATTGTTTGATGAACTAAACAGAAGAAACTAGATAAAATGGACTAGAATTTAATATTTCAAGATACTTGTTGTTATTGCAACTTTGTGAATGATAGTAAAAAAGATCAAAGGGATTTCTTGAACAAATTCCGAATGGTCTTGAAAGATGTAAATTACCAAAAAAAAAAAAAAAAAAAAGAAAGTGCCCGATAGAGCGCTTTAAGCGCTCGCTAGGAGGTCTTTTTTAAGAGCTCGCTTGGAGGTTTTCTTTAACAGCTCGCTAGGAAGTTATCTTTGAGCGCTCGCTAGTGGTCTTTAAGCGCTCGCTAGAAGATCTTCTTGAAGTGCTCGCTAGGAAGTTTTCTTTAAGTGCTCGCTAGTGGTCTTTAAGCGCTCGCTAGAAGATCTTCTTAAAGTGCTCGCTAGGAAGTTTTCTTTAAGCGCTCGCTAGAAGATCTTCTTGAAGTGCTCGCTAGGAAGTTTTCTTTAAGCGCTCGCTAGTTGTCTTTAAGCGCTCGCTAGAAGATCTTCTTGAAGTGCTCGCTAGGAAGTTTTCTTTAAGCGCTCGCTAGTGGTCTTTAAGCGCTCGCTAGAAGATCTTCTTGAAGTGTTCGCTAGGAAGTTTTCTTTAAGCGCTCGCTAGTGGTCTTTAAGCGCTCGCTAGAAGATCTTCTTGAAGTGCTTGCTAGGAAGTTTTCTTTAAGCGCTCACTAGGGGTCTTTATGCGCTCGCTAGGAGGTCTTCTTTAAGCCTATAAATAGACAATGACATTCTCTCTCTTTCTCTTTTTCAGTTACTTTGCTCTAGTTTTCGGATGTAGTTGCACGTGGGTAAATTGTCACCTCCTGGAAAATGCTCATTTTTATGCTTTTCTCTCTCTTGACTTTTTGTACTCTCTCTTACAAACATATAGACATGTGATAAACGTGTCTATCACACACGATTGTTACACACAAACACACACACACATACACACAAACAAGCATATTTTATTATAACATATTTTCCTGTTGTTTTTTAGTTGTTTTACCTGTCATCGAGCATGTGATCAATGATGAGGTCTTGGAAATGATGGCAACAAAAAGGAAATTAATACTGAGCATCAGGAAGGGACAGTTGAAGTTCCTGGGACATGCAATGAGGAAGTAAGGCCTGGAGAATCTGATACTAACAGGCCAGATAGAGGGAAAAAGAGACAGAGGAAAGCAATGGATAACATATTTGAAGGACCTAATCAGATGGATTACAGAACGATAATTGCACGGTGTAACAAGTGAAGGCGTGCTCAGAGCCACCAGGGATAGGGAAACATGGAAAGCCATGATCGCCTACGTCCGGAAAGGACAGGGCACATAGAAGAAGACCTGTCATCACAGCACACACTCTAAGTAGAACTTTGTCCATGTAACGTTAGTTATATGCGTGGTCCACTTAACAATACGACAAATAAATATCAGCACGGAATGAGAAATCGGAGAGCCGTGTTCGAATTCCAGTTGAATTCACTGCATTCACTTACGCGCAAATACCCTTGGGAAAGGTATTAATCTATCTCTTCTCCATCCAGATATTGCCTGAATAGCAGGACATATTAATTTCTATAATTAATTGGCAACCAGTTTGCTGAAGATAGTAATGGCAACCTACTGTGGGAAAATCCTCTGCTTAGTCTGTCGTTTATCTTTCCAGGCATGATCGCCCAAGAGTGTATCACGTATGGCACTTAACTGACTGACTGAACTGATGTTATTGGAGTTAGAAAAATAAATCTTTAAAAGTAGCCATAACAACAGACAACTACCTGTCTTAGGTCTTCCTGAAGTTTTTTAGTTAATATTTGCATTTCGTTCGTTTTGTGGGACTCATTTTTATATAAACTCACATTGAGTTCGCCAATATTGTTTAAGTTTTAAATTTTCTAGGAATCCGTACCTATTTGCTATATAAAGTATTGATACCCGAAACGTAACTAAATACTTACTCAAATATAATACTAACATACCGCAACAGGTACTACTCACATCTGTAGATTTTTCTTTATGCTGGTTGAGACTGACAAGTAACTCGTACTACGAAAGCAAAACACAATAACATTAATAACTAGAGATAGAAGACAAATATCGCAAACCTCCGCCAAAGCAATATCGACACCATCTCAACGATTAGCAAGTGATAGTTATTAAAATGGTAAAGAATAACTTCAATGAACTTGACCCCCTCTCAAGAGTAAATACAAAAAATGATTTTGATTGCTCTAAAAATTAAATTCAGGCTTAAAATGAACAGGGGGAGAAATTCAGCATTTAAAATGATCTTGAGAAGGTAATTCTGTATTTGGCATTTGAAATGCAAAATTGATATTTTATTAATAAAACCAGAAAAATATCCCAGGAACTTTATCCCGTACCAGGTCGAACCGAATATCTAATACGTTTGTGCCAGTCAGAAGGGCAGTCAACACTGAAAGTTTCATCCGAATTTATCCAGCGAGGCTTGAGATATCTTGACCAGTGACAAACAATAAACAATCAAATGAACTGACAACCACGACCGAAGACAATACATCCGCCTTAAGACAGAGATAGTAGTAGTAGTAGTAGTAGTAGTAGTAATAATAATAATAATAATAATAATTATTATTCACTGGTAGAAATATCAACTAGCACCGATTACAGAAATAGAAGGCATCAAAATTCTATGGGATTACACCATCTTCACATACAAAAAAATTGAAGTAAATAGGCCGGACATAATTATCAAAAGCCGAATAAGAAAAAAAGAGACTTACCTTCTGGCTTGCCCAAATGACTATAACATAGAAAACAAGGAATTTGAAAGAAAACTATCGGGCTATAAGACCTGGAAATCCGAATAATCTTGGTTGGTAGTGAGACCAAAGCAGAAATCGAAATATGATGAAAAATGACATAATAATAATAATAATAATAATAATAATAATAATAATAATAATAATAATAAGAAGAAGAAGAAGAAGAAGAAGAAGAAGAACAAGAACAAGAACAAGAACAAGAAGAACAAGAAGAACAAGAAGAAGAAAAAGAAAAGGCAAGAAACTGGCATGAACATAACCCAGACACTGTTACAGTGGTAGGACCTGTAACAATTTTATGGCACCATACAGGCACAACTATCAAAGCTAATCACCCAGACATCATGCTCAAAGACCACAAAACAGAATCTGTTTTCTTATTAACATGGCAGTTCCTGCAGATTATAATCTATCCTTGAAGATTTAAAGAAAAATCCATCAAAATACAAGGATCTTGAAATGGAAATCATAAAAATGTAGTACATGAGGACATAATAAATAATTCCAGTCGTAGTTGAAGCCCTCGGATGGAAAAGGGGCCGATAGATTTTGATAGAATTCCTGCTTGCACATACCTTAAAGAAATATAAAAGATTGTACTCACAAGTACAGCTTACATATTACAAAGAAATTTATCTCTGTAAAATTTCTGTGTTCTTAATATATATCATTGTTTTACAAAAAGGATCAATGCAAAATATCATGAAGCCATATTTGACAGTAGGTCTCTGATTTGGACTCGGAACAAAATATGTATACAGCAAAAATCAAAGCAAATAATAATAATAATAATAATAATAATAATAATAATAATCCTGGACATCTGAATATAAATACTCTTTTTCATGGATGGGACGATCTTTTCCCTCTTAGTCGACAGTCATCCTTGAACAAATTTACTCATTGGTGGTCAAGGATAAAACGCAAAAAAATGAAAAGAAAGAATCAACAATGCTTACAAACAAATAGCCATACCGGATTGGCCGTCATCCTGGTTAACAAGAACCGCGTTCCTCAGAGAGGAACCAGTTTGATGCCGAAAAATCTGTCACTGAAACGAACTCTTCCAACAACGATGAGAAAACTGGTCACCAAATCCGGACTATTTCCAACTTTTGACCAAATAACTCAATCAATTAATAAAAAGTAAGCCAGTGCAATGAATTCGTGAAGAATATCAACAAGTCATGACATCGTTTTTTACCTCACTCAAAAATCCACAGAAGAACATCTCGAATCAGATATACAAAATGTAGAGAACTATGGTAGGAACTGAAATAAGGCCTACCTCAACCCAAACAGGCTAGACAATGTCCGCAAGGACGCCGTACGAAATAAAAGACTCTCAAATGCTGGTCAGATAAAACCAACTATAAGACAGAATATAATAACCCATCATCCTAGTAATGGAGAGTTGAAATAAATAATACGACAGAGGAGGAGACAAAAACTAAAATAAATAAGAAATAATCTCTCAGGAAATAAAACTGAAGAATCTATATGCAACATTAACTTCAGTTGTTCAGTTATATATTATATTTATATCCATGAAGAAGAATCAAATGACATTAGGGCAGGGTTGCTTGAAAACGACAAAGGTGAAATCACCGAAGTGACAAACCACTTCAATTGAGTAATCAGCAGAGTCATTCGCACACAAATGTCAGTCAGAGACCAGCTCCCAAAAGTTCACATGACAAAGTCTAGTAAACATATTGTTCAAATATACAACGCAGTAGTGCAAACACTGTTGACAGACAGACCACTGGAAAACATTACAGAAGCAAATAATATCATATATGCAACGGATTTAACTGTTACTACGAGGCTTGGTGTCAAGACAATGAAAGGATCAAGCAACAGACAAAAGGTGCCTTCTTGGAAAGCAAAATTGAAACAAGGTGATATGTCCCGGAAAGGGGTGTATATCTATCTATCTATCTATCTATCTATCTATCTATCTATCTATCTATCTATCTATCTATCTATCTATATATATATATATATATCATTCAAGGTAGTTAAGTGGTTTAGGAAAGTGTAACCGGGTAGAGCAATCTAGTAAGTATATGTAATCTACGGTACTCGTCGTATGCAGTATCTAAAGACGTAGGCGTAGTCAGTAGACGTCGATCAATAGTTGTAGATCTCTAGTCAAAGACCTGTAGACTTCTAGTGGTAGACCAATAGGCCTCTAGTGCTAGATCTTTAGTGGAAGACCGATAGACCTCTGGTGGAAGACCAATAGACCTCTAGTGATAGACCTCTGGACGTCCTCGCCTTAGTCTATATTTATGGCTGACATCAGCCAATCACATTTCTGTGAGGGGGAACCAAGGTGTATGCATATTCCTTACCTACTCATTACATCATAAGAAATAAAAGAAAAACAGATGTGAGTTATCGATACGAGATGAGATCTATCAGTGATATTAAAGTAAATTACTAAATGAAATTCTAGCCATCACGGAAATACTAAAAAAATATATTTTTTAATGGCACAAAAAACAAGACGATGCGAAAAGCGTTGTAGGTTATGTCTCCAAGATAAGATATTCCAAACGGATCTTCCGATATTTTATAGGGTAATTAGAAAAACAGTGATCTAAACTTATTTATAAATTAAACTTTCTCTGTGTGTATGTCTGTGTGTGTGTCTGTGTGTGTGTGTCCGTTACCTATAGACTCCGAAACGGCAGAACCGATTTTCTTGAAAATTTACACAGTTGTACTATAAGCGTCTGAGAGTGTTCTTATCTAGGGTTTTTGTCGAGGTACTCCCGACAAATATCGAAAATCGATAATCGAAAAAATCGGGTTATAGAAGGAGTGGTCCGATTTTAATCAAATTTGATACACTCATAGACAAAGACATAAGAAACGGTATTCAGAAGTTTCAAGGTTGCAGTTCTTACAATAGTGCAGAAAATTTGATATCGATAGCAGGAAATCAAAATTTGACTTACATCCATTCATTTTTCTTTCAGTCTACGGTTTTGCTTTGACTGGAAACAGCTATTGCTTTTAGTCTTTCGTGCCAACGTCTAAAGAGTCTGAGCTCCAGGACCATGGATTAGTTTTGAAGCTTTCATTACACCCGAGCAACGCCGGGCTATACTGCTAGTAGAAGTTAAATAGCCACTATCTACTGAAAAAGTGCAAAAATTTTCGGTAGTCAATCACAGGAGTATAACTCCAATGCAGAACGGATCTAGCGAGAAATACGAATGATGAATAAATCCCTACAAGAATGTCAAATATATGACTAAGAATACTGAAGGTACTACATATGTTCTGCCCCAAACCGATGAAACAGACAATCCGAGAAATTATAGGCCAATAACTTGTATTCGAGATTGTAGCTATAAGGAAAGTAAGCAAATGGGATATAGTTTCACAAACGGGAAGTGCGAGAAAACTTTTAAAGTAGAAGTAGTAGTTACATTTATATATTTAAACGGCAAAAGGGTGAGACATTGATGCCAATCTAGTAGCTTACGTAAATGCCGGGTCAGGACTGATGACATTACAGACACTTCTTTAGATTTTTTCGAGAACGTATATAACAGGATATATAGCAGGATCACTAGACGAGATGTGGTTACAATACACAATGGACGAATGGTAGATATGTAAATACATCTGGTCTGGGCACCAGAGAAAATGTCTTATTATTGCCATGGAAATACTTGTAGAAAAAACTAAAAGATAGATATTAAACAGGTTGAGATAGATAGATAGATAGATAGATAGATAGATAGATAGATAGATAGATAGATAGATAGATAGATTTTTTTTATAATCGTATCGCCCTAAGCAAGGCATATTACTGCCACTATTGTGCAGGGTGTAACATAGGGGGAAAGTTATGAGAAAGAGTGACATGGGGTGTCAGGAGGTGGGTAAGAGAAGGATGAGAATGCTGATGAGAATGGAGTGAACGGAGAAAAGAGCATGAGAGAGAGAGAGAGAGAGAGAGAGAGAGAGTGTGGATGCAAGTTAGTGAGATAGAAGATGACTATTGACTTTACATTTAAATTCTTGGAGATTGTATCTGTCGAGGAAGCAAGTAAACGGAAGGGAATTCCACAGGCAGGAAGTGCGAGAAAAGAATCTGAGGAGGTAGAATTTGCGTTTAGATTTTATTGGTTTCACACTAAAAGGGTGGGACCTAGTTGCTAATCTTGTTGTTCGAGTAAATTCATATGTAGGAGGCACCAGTGAGCGAAGTTCATCGGAGCAGAAGCAGTGGAAGTATTCGTAGAAGAGATACAGTGAAGCCATATTACGTCGGTGAGAAAGTGACTGTATTCGAGCTAGATGCAAACTGAGATGGATATACAATCTTTTGGATTTTGTTGAGAACATCGAGGGGAATAACATGGGCATCTTATCAAATATTGCAACAGTATTCAATGCACTAACGAATGGTAGATTTATAATGTGCAAGATTGATTATTACGAAAAGATAAGGAAATTCAGCAGAGGATATTGTATTAATGCAGAAGTAAATCATATTTGTATTCGAAGTATCATTTTCATTTGGTGCCACCATTATTACATCCTTGTGCCAGACTTATCTAAGTACATAAGCTAAACTCTAGAGACATAAACGGATTTCAAAGACGAATTCTCAGAATGAAAACTAAAGCCAGACTCAGGAAGACGTTTATTCTATTTTTTTTTTATTTTGATTCAATAAAAATTCTTTTGTTTCCTTGTCCCGATAGAAATATTATTGGACATTATTTTCTAAACAATGGAAGCATTGATTTGCAGACAAAACAAAAACAGATTAGAGAAATATATATATATATATATATATATATATATATATATATATATAAAGAACAGCGGACTCAATATAAAAAATAAGATGTAGAGAACAATTTAATTTCGAATAAGCCTTTAATTTGCTTTTGGTTTGTTTATTTGTTTCATTATGTTTTACTAATTCACTTGTGTTTTATTTATTTACTGACTACGCTGGTTCTTCATTTCAGCAATGACCAGTCAATGAGAGAAATTGCTCAAAACAATGGAAACAATATAAGATAGATTGAAAACAAAGAATAGTCAATTGAAACATCGTAAAGTCGGCCTCAACATCAAGAGAACTGTACGTCAGACGACCGCAATGCGTTTGGCGACACGTCACCGAAATTTAAAAGTAAGTTATGCACTCTCTTACGATCTAGTCACTAATTCTGAAAATTTAATTAACTCTAACAGAAAAGAAGAAAAAAAACTTTTATTGAATTATTTGATTTAAAAAAAAAAAGTATTGTCATATACAGACAGAAAGCAAACGTTTACTTTTTCGCTAATCTTGAAAACACAACCTAATTTAAAAAACAAAAAAACAAAACATTTTTTTCAGAGGATGATGTTTTTTTCATTACGTTGGCTTTCCGGCCATCTACAGGTGCATAGCGAATGAGTGAAGGTTCAAGATTTTAGATACAAATTCTACTTGCTTATTCATCAGGCAACAAGAATTGTTTGGTCTTGAAGTCTATCATAATGCTTTTAGTAATAAAGGAATGTAAAGAAGGTGTTGGGTATTACCTATTTATTATTCATTAATATTTCGAGATCAAAATCTCATCTTCAGAATATATATATATATATATATACATTGCTCAAGAATAAATGGACATTTTATGGTTTGTGATAGACAAATTGAGAGAGAAAGAGAGAGAGAGAGAAAGAAACATAGATAGATAGATAGATAGATAGATAGATATTGAACGGCAAAAGATACTGTGATATTGAACGTTTGAGATAGATATGTAGAGGACTTTTAATCCTTTACGATTTATATTACGATTCGTCCAATATACGATTCAAGAAAAATAAAGACAACAACTCCAATTTGTAACCAATAAATTAAAATATATTCAATAAACAACAAAACATGCAATAGCAGTATACATAGAATGAGAAGAAAGAGTTTTTCCCCTTTAGCTGTTTGTCGACCAAAATAAAATGAAGGAAGTTTTTTTCTTGGGCTAAAAAGGTTTGTTACAATTGTTAGCAAGATTTTCATGTAAGAACAAATAACATGAAAAATACTACTATTTTGAATGTAACTGTAAATGATACAACTTTTGGTCAAGAGTTCAATAGTTCAAAAGTTCTTGGCGAATATATTTAGACAGAAGACAAAGTCCTGTGTCTGCGTGTGCATTAGGTATGAGTAGAAAGAGAGATTTACGTCGAGTCCTTTGGCCAGCCTGTTGGTTTACTGACAAGCTTGCTGAAATTCACCGCTTATAAGAGGGGAGAGCGGATCAAACAGCAAGTGCGGAAAAAACTTTGTTTACATAAAAAATATGTGATTGGCTAAAAATTAACCAATCACCACACACACATGAAAGAGCTGCTTCAGAGTCGAAAGATTAAAGGCGACTGCTAAATTGTCCTATACAAGAACAGTTGTGATTTATTACCCAATCGCAGACGAGTAAATGACATGGACCAAATATGGATAAAAAAAAAACATAGCAACCGCTATAGATAGATAGATAGATAGATAGATAGATAGATAGATAGATAGATAGATAGAAATTGAACAGGTTGAGAAAGATAGATTGATAAATAATTACGTACGCAATATATGAATAGCAGATTTTACAAATATAGAAAGATATTTAGATCTTGTTAGAAAGTTTAACTTCTGTCTACTTTGAGATATTGAAAAAAGAATTTCCCATTCGAAATTCCTGTCTTACGTGAACTCAAGCGCTAACGATTAACCCCCGAGGGAAACTGGATTATGTTTTAATCGACAAGCCCACATCGATAAATAGAACACTTTCAAAATGGCGTTGTATTTGAGAGAAAAACTACTAGTTTCCATTGGGCGGATGGTTTCTGTCACGATAGACTCGTTTTTTTCTCTACGTAAGTCTGTTACAAAGCAACGATGATTATTTTTTAAGCGTTATATGTAATTTTAGGCAGAGGTCAATCGTCTGGCTTTTCATTTTTTACCTGATGTGAATTCTTTGGTTGTCAGCAAAAGGGACAGCCTAACCTGCAAATTACAAATTACAAATTGGAGATACCAAAAAAAAAAAAAAAATTAAATGTCGCACACACACGAACACATGCACAAACACTCGCACACACACACAAATTACATGCGGATACTGATTGATTTGTTTTTTAGAGTTTATCAACCTTTTGAAGATTATTTAAAGGCAGAATATGTTTTAGATTGGAAAGATTCAATATTTTTTGATGGGGGGGATACTTATTTAGCAAGGGTATTACTAATTAACCAATAGCTATAAGGGAGAACAGCAAGAGTTATTATTGCCGCGTAAGTGACTATGTGCGTTGTTGTGTAATGAATATCAACCCGGATTGAGAAAACGGAGAGCTAAGTTCGAATCCCAGTTGAATTCGTTTCATTAGCTTACGCAAGAAAGGTATGAATCCTGACTCTTCTCCCTCAAGCTATGGGTTGAATAGCAGAACAGATTTGGTTCTATAGCTCTGGTTGGCAACCAGTTTACCACAGAAAGAAATGGCAACCTACTGCAAAAAAAATCTTCTACCTAGTCAGTTATGAATCAAAAGAGACATGATCACCCAAGCGTGTAACAGTTAACTGGCTGAAGTAAATATGATGAACAAAACTGGTCATGGAGCTCCACTCTCCGAGTAACAATTCTGAGCCATTATTCAATACATCGCACACTAATCCAAGGTTACAGCTCTTTGTACTACCAAGCGATCAAATTTGGTTATTCATTATGAGCATTATATCCTCAGGACATAAGCGATCATGGCTCTCCACAATATCTTATCTTTGTATCTCTTAATAAATTTCGACTTTTATTATTTCCCTTTAACTTTGTTCTGCCATCATTTTACTCAAGCTAATTAAATACGCGTTGTATACTTCTGTCCTTGCTTTCAATCTGTCCTGTGAGTGTCAGATTTTCCAAGCTATCTTTCCTTATGTTTTAACTGTCTCTTTCTGATTTTAAGTATAAGTTTCTATTTTCTCTAGAACTTCGTCATTGCTAACATCTTTGGTATACTCGCCACCATTTGTTGAACCACATTTCTGTTGCTTTGAGTCTCTCTTACAAATTTGAGGAGATTGTCCAGCATTCAATGCCATATAGGAGGACCGATATCACATAACAGATCAGTTCTCTTTTCTAATGAAGTTTTTTTTCTGTCTTTATACTCTGCTTTGCTTTTGAAATGCATCTGGTTATCCTAATGCCCCATTCAGATTTCAGTGTCGCGCTGCTCTTAAATTCATAAAGTCTAGGTGCCATAAAGTAACTTAACATTTAAGTCTTTATAGAAACAGTACAGAGAAGATACGTTATTGTGATAGGGAAAATGACTGAAGCCAAGATGCCAGGTCAGAGCCATTAACATTGCAGATTATTTATATTCTGTCAAGCATTTCTAAATATATAGTAGGAAAACCAGACCAAATGTGGCGGCAATATTCAAAGCAGAGACGAATGGTAGGCATACAAATATGTAAGATAGGTTCTCACTAGAATACATCTTACATATTGATGTCTACCAATGATCCAAAGAATCTGCAGTTTTATGGTTCTGACCTGGCATCTAGGCTTCAGTCACTTCCCGCACCACTCAATGTAGCTTCCCTCTACCATTTCTATAAATGCAGCACAGTGAACCAACTTTACTAGCTGCAGAGCTAGCAGCTGATTGTGGCTTCCCTGTGCCTCTTCTACAAGTACTTTCATGGCTTCTGCTCCGATGAACTTAGATCACTGGTGCCGCCTAAGCACGAATTTACACGAGATACTAGATTAGCAACTAGGTCCCACCCTTTTACAGTTAAACAGATAAGATGTAACCGCAAATTCTACTCCAACAGCTTCTTTTCTCGCGTTTCCCGCCTGTGGAACTCCCTTCCACAAGTCTGCTTTCCCGACAGCTACAATCTCCAGGTGTTTAAATGTAGGGTCAATAGACACATCCTATCACCCTAACTCCCAATTATTCTCAGAACACTCTCATCTACCCAACCCTCATTCTCGGTATCCTTACCCGTCTATCACCCACCCTCTGACATTTCCTATATTTAACCATTCTCGGTATCCCTACCCGCCTATCACCCACCCTCTGACATTTCCTATGTTTAATCACCCTTTCTCCACTCTGTGTAGCCCCCTGCGCAGTAGTGGTAGTGACATGCCTTGCTCAGGGTGAAATGCTTATAAAAAAAAATATCTTTTTACTTGATTTCAGTAGAAAAAAAATTAAGTCACTCCCCTTGAGGTTAGCATCCGTCATGCTGATAGAGGATATAAAGGGTTCTTTTCAAATATCCAGAAATACCATAATCTTTACGGTGGTGGAAACATGACTGAAATGGTCAGTAGCAATAATATTGTAAATTTTTCGTTAGATTTTATTAAGAATCTCTGAGATCACACCTCATTGTACCGCTATCGCTCGGCGCCATATTTGATCATGGTACATTATAATAAGGATGTGCGTTCTGGAGCATTGGATATCGGCTCGGAACGAGAAATCGGGGAGACGAGTTCGAATTCCAGCCGAATTCATTGCATTCACTTACGCGCAATACCCTTGGGAAAGGTATTTAATCCATCAATTCCTTCCAGTTATGGGTTAAATAACAGGACAGACTGGGTTCTATAGCCTTGGTCGGCAACCAGTCTACCGCAGAAAGCAATGGCAACCTACTGCAGGATAATCTTCTGCCTAGTCAGTCATGTTTGTTTCGAGACATGATCGCCCAAGCGTGTATCACGTATGGCACTTAACTGACTGACATTATAATATTATTATTTTTAGCTGAGCGTCGTAAATCAATATTAATTTTGATAAGTGTTTATTTAATTTCAGTTGATTTTCATTTTTCTTTTTTAGTTTGACTTTTCAGTTTTCTGACATCGATCGTCTGCATATTTGATGTAATTGTTCTTTTGCTCGCCCTGAAAGAGCAATACAAATGCAGAAGGACCTCAGTCTGTGCTTTATAAACTAGGCAAAAACATTCGACAATAAATTGTTGGAGATACTCGGCAACGTCAAAGTTTTCGGGGAAGACATTAGGATAATCAATAACCTCTATTGGCAGCAAACCACTTGCATACGGACAAGAAATGAATTCACCAGGTATACAAAAATAGAAATGGGTGTAAGACGAGAATATTTTCTCACCAGATCTGTTCAACCTATACAGTAAAACAATTCTGAGAGAAATAAAGTCCTTGCCAAGATTCGTCATTGGCAGCCACAGTCTCAACAATGTAAGATACGTGGATGACACAGTGCTGATAGCTGACACGAAAAGGAAAATGCTGGATCTAGTAAAGAAAGTAGCAAGAGAAAGCGAGAAGAAAAGACTGAGCAAAAACTTCAAGAAAACTGAATTTATGGTCATCAACAGAAAGAAGACTCCCAACTACATGGAATCAGAGAAGGGAAATTTTAAATTGTTGTCAGCAGTGGAGACACACGCCAGTTACCGAAAGAACTATATATATATGGATCGTATGATTATTTTGGTGAATTGAATTCGCTTCATCAGTGATCTTTAATATAATGAAAAATTCAAACATTTTGTGCGTGTGATAAAGAAACCGGAAGTAAGCGTGTGAAAAGAAAAGGAAATGGAAAAGCGTAGCAAAAAGAAAGGAAGAGGAAGAAGGAAAAGAATGGAGAAAGAAAGAAAAAAAAAATAAAACAAATAAGAAAGAACCATTCAACCTCTTCCTTTTTGATTTAATATATATATATATATATATATATATATATATTGTTTTTTTATTTTTTATTTTTTAAAGCGCTTTTATCCCTAGAATAGTAAGACGATATAATTTTAAACAGAAAAACGTTTGAAAATATTTTTGGCAGAACCGGATATTACATCATATTATCTTTTTTCTCTATTTTTACTTTTCTCTTTTTTTCTCGCTTTCTTTTTCTTTTTTCATTTTATGTAACTATACCTTTTATCCACTCTTCTTTTTAGCTAACGTTTCTTACGACGGCCGTCTTGCGGGAGTTTTTATTTTTTCTTTCCCCACCTCATCTCTCCTTCCTTCGTTGTTTTTTGTTTTTCCTGTTTTTCCTTTCTTTCTGTCTTCCCTTTTCCCCTACTTACATTACTATAAAATGCTTAATTTTTATTTCTTAACACAGATGTAATCTAAAAGTTATTTTCGATGATCGTATCTTGAATCCTTTTCCCCTTCGTCTCTCCACTTCCGTATCAATGTCTAGACGACAACCTTCTAACAATAATCAATAATAATTAATAATTATATATAATAATTAATAATAATAATTAATAATCTACTCACTTTTTAACACTCCACCCATTATTCTTTCTTATTTTATTTTTTCTTCCTTCACGTAAACTTCCGTTGTATTAATCTTTTTGATTTAACTACCGGTGTATGAATTTTATACTGTATTTGCATGATAAATGAATTTTGTCGCTGAAGAAGCAAGGTCTTTTTACGGCCTACCTAATTTTCGGAGTTTTATTTGAAAAGAATATATATTTGACCTTGTAAATAGATAATGCTATTTACATCGAACCCTCTACCAGTATCATTTTAAATATTAATGGCATTAAAATGAATAAGATCTGTCTTGGGATTTTACCGACCTGCCATTTTTGTTTTGAATTTAAATATTAATTGCTTCTATCTCATGTATTTAGCCTCTCTCGGAACTAATCCCAGATAAAATTTCGAAAACATGCAGTTCATTATGGATAAATTCACTCAGAAATATTCTTTGAAGAATATACCATACTTAAACAGTCAATCTTCACCCTCTTCCTCGAAGAAAAACATCGAAAAATTTTTAAGGAGATTACGATGGAAAGCATACATCTACCTCCAATCAACCTAATCTTTAGACCATCCTGCGGAACATTACAACCTCAGGATCCAACGAACTCTACCTTTTCGTAAATTCCTGAATCCCTTCGAAAAGGACATTTTCAATTTAATTTCAAAATTTAAATTACGGAAATATTCCAACCACTTCCAAGATTTACTCAAAAATGACATTAGAACTTTAAGAAACTCGAAAGACCTTTTTAGTCTGTATTTTTGCATCATCTTCTTGTGTAATTTCCTGGGTTATGTTCCGTTTCTTTGTATTGTTTTCCGTTTCCTTTGCATCACGTTAGGAATCCCATCAGTAATCCACTTATTTTTTTCATCTACGTCCTTTTTCCTCTGGAATGATATCGTTTGCTGATGTCATTAGAACTTCTCTGAGAGCACCCGATTTCGTGTTTTCGTTTCAATTTGGCCCACACATTTTCTTTTTACACTGTCCGTATATTTTCCCGCAGGTTCGGTTATTTACGAGTCTGTGATATTGCAGTCTAGGTGCTGCGTTAGGCTACTTCAATCTCTAAAGTTTCATCATTAATTTGCATATAACCGGAAGGTGGTCACTTCCACAGTCGGCTCTTGAATAGATTTTGCAGTGAACAACTGCGTTCGTGAATATCTTGTTGATATTCATATAGTTGATTTGATTGTTCTTTTCTCTTTCTCGGCTTCTCCATGTCCATAATCTTTTTGGGTGTTTTTAAAACCAGGTTTTGTTTATTACCTGGTCATTCGCTGTGCGCCATTGGACCCGGTTCTTTCCGGGGTCATTGCGATGTCATAGTCTGAAACTGTCAACCGTTCCTCTTTCCATCTCCTTGCCAACTTTGGCATTCAGGTCTTCCATGACGATTTACATTTCTTGAGACTTGCACTGAATCTTGGCGCTGTCCAACATGGAATAGAAAAATTCGATTTCTTCTTTTGTACTTTGTGTTATCGTTGCATATCTCATTATAACAGGTATATTGAAAAGCTTTCCAATAAGTTTAACCATAAGAATACTTTTAGATATCTAGCAGTTTCCCAGAACGTATTTCATCATGTCTTTATCCAGTATCAGGCCGACTCTTTTTTAATTATTTTCACCGCCTGCATATATATTCATATTCTTGGCACTGACAAAGTCTGCATTGTTAGGTCACCTCGTTTCACATATATCTAAAATGTTGATATTTAATCTAATCATCTCCTGCATATATACACAAACACACCTACACACACACACACACACACACACATACACACACACACACACACACACAAACAAACACACATATATATATATATATAGATAGATAGATAGATTCAGTGAAAGAATTAGTCACTAAACTAAGCAGGTTCATGTAGACTTCGTAGTTTCGCGAAGATACCATTATAATGCCCTAACTCATCGGGGTTGGATTTACCACAGAGAATTGTCTTACAGTAGTCTAGTGGACTAAATCGTTGACTCGCGTAATTTGATGACAGTAATTGTGAGTTCAATCCCTGGGCCTGGCAGTGATTTTTTTGACTCAGTGAAAACGGAGAAGCAATAACTGTACACTACTAAAGAATAAGAACTAGTTGCGATATCCCTAAACATGGGCAGTGAAAAGAGAACAGCTTAAAAGGCTCAGTTTCTTGTAAGATATTTTGATCGATATACACCTGTTCAAGACCAGAGTACACAATGGCAGAAAAGTTGTGAGAACAATAAGGATGGGGAGAATATTTCGAATGGAAATAGTGTAAATAATGATAACTCGTTATCACAGAAATTCAAACAGTGACGCACACTGACGTTTAATGTAGACTATGCAAAAGAACATTCGTAAAAAGTAAGACAAAAATGATATTTGAACTGCTAGGGAAGCTAGATCTGTTTAGAAAGGGTCTTTATATAATACATATACCGGGAGCAAGACAGCGTGCGTACGGATAGTAAATAGCTTGAGTAGCTACACGGAAATAGAAAGGGGATTGAGAAAATGGCGGTTTTCAAGTGAGTTCCTCTTGACTAATTATTTTTGCTGCTGTGGCTTTTAAAACAAGCAGCCTTTCTATCCCTACGTTCAAACGGTTTTGAACTCGGAGTTCTCGTTCCGGACTATTTTTTATTGTCGTCGTAGCTTTCATGACAAATAACTATGCATGATACAGTTGCTAGCCGCCATCCAACCGGTTGTGAATTAAGCGTGCTCCTTTTCTTAGATTGGCTTCCAATCAACGCTAAATATTCAAGTCTCCTCTTCTAGAAACCCATAGCTTGTCTGTGTTTTTTCAAAGGGTATATTAGCGAAAGATGGGCTGTTCGATTCCCCAATCCCGACACCATGACGATACGATAAACTATACGCTATGAACACATCTGTTAGGATGTGCCGTGATATACTTTCTATAGAGCGTGTCAGTCATAGCCGACAATCCCCGCATTTAAAAATATCATCAGGTTGTTGAAAAAATAAGTGTAATTCTCTTTGCTGAACATTAACATAAATGTGTAAGAAGAAAAAAAATGTTCGATGAGAAAATGTATGTAATTGATTTGCAAAGTGAAATGTATGTAATTAAATTGTCCACAGAAATTAAGAGTTCATGGTCGATAGGAGTAGGTAGCTAAGTGTCCCGGGCGTAGTAGCAGAATGTAAGGTCTTATGTTCCTTCCCCTTTTTGGTAGGTTGGCGACATGGTGAGAAAGAAGGTAAAACAAATAAAGAAATTGTACTTGGAGTATCCTGTTGTTGTTGTTGTTTTCATTGGTGGCATGAAGTAAAAATGAAGAAAAGAAAAATTGGAAGAAGAGATAAATTGAATATGTGACCCACCCTTACGTCCGGGTCGGCTCCTTGAAAATTCTTTTGTTACATTGCCCCAAGGTCTGTCAGCTAACCGCTCCCATGCTAACCGCTCCCATTCTATTTGACCCGTCACCGAACGTGGGCATTTTCTTCTTTAGATGTGATTAAACGTCATATATCAATTTTCGATTTCCTATCCAATCAGAATCCAGAATTTTGCTTTTCACACTAACTTGTGAAATTTGCCTTTGTCTAGGTTCTACCAAAATGTTTTTAGTCGTTTGAATCCGATTTTGCGGGTGTGCAATTTGACTTTTCGCACTAACTTGTGAAATTTGCCTTGATCTGAGTTACAGTTCATAACATTAATAATGAGGAAAAATGATTGGAAAATTTGACATTCAGAAGGCCTATTGAATACAAGAGGTGTAAAGAGTGATGTAGAGTAACCAACCTAAAGCGCTTGTTTAAATGGATGGCAAAATATAAACTGGGAGGGATAGTAAGTGGATCTTTTATTTGTTTAATCATTTAACCTTGAGCAAGGTATTAATATCATTAAACATAAGGGTTACTGAGAATGGGACGACATTAATGGAGAAAGATCAATAAAAACTGGTTTGAAGAAGAACGAAGATATCAATTGATGTTTCATTTTTTTAAGATTGTAGTTATCTGGGAAACAAGTAAAAGAAAAGAAGTTCTAATTGATATAAATGCGCAAAAAATCTATTAGAAAAGAGCATAGAGCTACATATAGTTTTTCTAACAGTAAAACGATTTAACCAATTTCAAAGGACGCTTCAATTCATTCAGTTGAGGTAATAAGAAGGAGCGCTCATTATAACAACTGCCGTGAAAATATTAATAGAATAGACAAACAGGAGTATAGGACACGAATCTTATATCATCCTTCAACTAACTAAATTACACAAAGTAAAATTGCGCACCAAAAAAATCTGATACAAACCACTGAAAGCATTTTGGAAAAACAAAACTATAACAAAGTAAAATTACACACCCACAAAAGTGGATTCAAACAGATAAAAACATTTAGGAAAAACCCAGACCCCAAAAAATTTACAAGTCAGTGTGAAAAGTAAAAATTCTGTATCCTGATTGAATAAGACATAGAAAATTCATATATGACGTCAATCAGACGTTTTTTCACATCCAAAGAAGAAAATGCCTGCGGAGTCGGTTACATGATACACTTCACTAGTTAAGGACGTCACCTGACCGGTCAAGACAGTCAGAAAGGTGCAGAGATCAGAGAACTGAACTGACAGACAGGTCCTTCGCTGACTCAACCAATACACAAGTGAATAAGAAGGAAAAGAAAACAACAACAACAACAACAACAACAACAACAACAACAACAACAACAACAACAACAACAACGAGATATCCTCAACTGCTCATAAAACTTTTACAGCCCTCGCCGGCCAAAAAAAGGGAAAGGAACACATACTTTATTGGTTAAGTAGACTGATTAACCTTTTCACACTGACTTGTGAATTTTATAAATTATTATAATAAAAAAAAAAGAAAATAATTCTTTTGAAATTTTCATTATTAATAAAAGATTTTTTTTCAAAGTATAATGTTCTTAATGTATTTTATTTATTAATTAAATTAAAAGATTATCTAATTAAACATGTTATTCTTTTATTGCTTTTTTATTTTACTATTCAGAGCAGATTTTTAGTAAAAGAGACTAAATAGTTGAAAGAAATAATACAAGATTTACATTACCTAATGTGTCCTGCGTTTAACTAATAAAACCAATTTTGTCTACAGAATTTCTTGAAATGAATTTACGTGGAGAGTGTGTAACAGATGTAAAAAATATTTTTTACTAAGACTTTTTTGTTTAAATAATAATTTCAAAAACATTTTAATTCATTTGTGAATAAGTCGTGAAAGTTTCATTAAAATACGACGATTATTTGATTTTTGCAACAGTATCCAAATTAATGTGTTTCTCACTGGAAAAAAATGAGTTACATTACATTTTTCATTGTAAATTTTTGTAACGATTTGGCTCTTTGCTAAAGAAAATAAAAACAAGATTATTACCAAAATTTCGAACGTGTTAGAAATTTTAAAATAATTAAAAAATACTATTATCTTTTCTCTTAATAATAACATAAACCTCTTGATGGAAAATGTTCTTTTTTATTAAGTTTAGGACATTTTTATTCATACTATGCTTTTTTTCAGCTATTTAGTGGAGGTACATAGATAAATTGATATCGGTGTAGCCTTGGCGGAGTTTTGCGATCGTTGACTGTTCTTATCTTCCATTTTTTTTTTTAGAATTCAAAATTCGGATATTTATTATAACAAAATCTGGGCGACTGAAATAGACAAGGATTAATGTTACATAACACTTAAGACGTCATCTTAGTTGGTGAACAAAATATTAAGGCTTTCTGCATAAACCTATACTTAGAAATTTTGGTAGTAAGGATTATGCAGCAGTTACCCCTTCGTCCCTTACCACGTTCATAACTAATTAAAACAATGATGCGCTGTTCTTGGTGTAGATTTCAAACTGAAGACCTTATATATATATATATATATATATATATATATATATATATATATATATATATTCTAAACATATGCTATTAAATATAAGAGACAATGAATGTCTATTATGTTTAATCATGAGCCGTTCTAAACGTCGTATTTTTGCTTTAATTTCAGTTGAAAATAAAGACAAAAATTCTCCAACATTTGGATAATTGTTTATTGGTTTTCTTCTAAGCTTTCGGCTCACATGAGCCATCTTCAGAGAGGTAGTTTAAACTGAAATATTATAAAATCCACCATCACCCACGATTTTATTTTGTGTTGACATAAAACTCCGCTTGGCAACGGCAATAGTTATCAAAAATAATAAACGCAGTTCTTAAGTTTGCGATGCGGTTTTATGACGTCACACCGCGGGATAGCGCGAAATGACAACAAAACCATCTAGTCAAATGCAATGTAATATGTTATTTCCTGTTTTAAAGTTGATTTTATTGAGTGTTGGTTGTTTTGATTTGATGTACATGGCCTCCAATATCTGCAGGTTTCTCTTACTGTGTGTATGAGTAAGGATCATCGTATTGTTGACCAAAATCTGTCTGATATTACCTACATGTTTATGTTTTTCAGAGAAATGTTGTTTAATAGTACTCTGATCAGAAAGATGACATGTAAGTCTACGGGAGAGCGTGGTTGAAGTAAAACCAATATATGTACTAGGTTTTTGATTAGTATCAGAGATGCAATCTCTGAATGGGCATGTAAATTGGTACACTACATTGGTTTTTTGTAAAGAATTTAGTTTAGTGCTTGTTGTGTTATTATAGACTATGAGGTCAATTGTTTTAAACTTTTTATCATATATAATGAGTTTAATTTGATTATTACTTTCGACTGGTTTAACATTTCTACGTATTATGTTTTTGAGAGTTTTTTCATCTTGTTTATAATTATTATGTATTTGGTTGCAATAGTATAAGTTAATAGTGTTATGTTTATTTTGATGTAAACCATTATTATTAATATTATCATTATTGTTAGAGCTATTGTTAATTTTGTTGAGATACATTTTAATTTGTTGATCAATAACGGAGTTAGGAAATCTATTATTAACTAGTGTTTGCTTAATGTTGTGTAATTCTTTATAAAATATAGATTTGGAAGAAGATATCATTTGTGTGCGTTGAAGTAAGTTTTTTATAACAGCTAACTTATATCGTTGGGGGCATTCACTATTATAATTAAGAAGACACGAATTTATGCTAGTTGGTTTCCTATATAGAGAAGTAGTAAATTTATGTGTGCTAGAATCAATGAATACATCAAGGAATGGGAGTTTGTTATTAATATTAAGTTCTAATGTAAATTTGAGGACGGAGTGACTTTCAAATTTGTTTTTAAGATATTTAATTTGATCGATATTCTTAGCTAAAACAAAGATGTCATCTATGTATCTTACATATATAGAGGGTTTATTGTTGTCATTAATTATTTGATTTTCTAGATTTGCCATATAATAATTAGAAAAGAGGGGACCTAAAGGAGATCCCATCGCAATACCATCTATTTGTGTATAAATATTGCCTAAGGGATCGTGAAAGGGTACTTGTGTGGTGCATGCTAATAATAGTTTTTTTAATATAGTGGGTTTAATATTGATTGATGGGAGAGTAGCATGGTTGTATGCATCACGGATAATGATGTCAATTGTTTCCTGGACGGGAACATTTGTGAATAAGTTTTGGACATCCAAAGATGCAATCATTTGATTCTTAGATTTTACGGAATGGAGAATCTTAGAAGAAAACCAATAAATAATTATCCAAATGTTGGAGAATTTTTGTCTTTATTTTCAACTGAAATTAAAGCAAAAATACGACGTTTAGAACGGCTCATGATTAAACATAATAGACATTCATTGTCTCTTATATTTAATAGCATATGTTTAGAAAATTACTTGCTGCCTCGATATACTATATATATATATATATATATATATATATATATATATATATATATATATAAGTAATAGTTACTAATGGAAGTATTTTCCACAGTTAGATATTTAATTGAAAAAGTACTCAATACAAAAGTAGACTATTTATATATGTATGGTAATTATTATCATTTTGACAATAATGACAAACTGAAACTTGGTAGCTATAAAGTTTCGGGGTTAAAACACCATCATCAGGCAGTAAAATGTGATTAATTTATTTTGTAATTTATCGATAAATCGGGGAACCGAGTTTAAATTCCAGTTTAATTCTATGCATTCACTTACGCGCACATACCGTTGGGAAAGGTATTAATCCGTCTCTTACCTCCAGTTATGTGTCAAATAATAGGACAGATTGGGTTCTATAGCCTTAGCAGGCAACCAGTCTATTGCATAAAGTAATGGTAACCTACTGCAGTATAATCCTTTGTCCAGTCAGTCATGTTTCTTTCGAGACATGATCACCTAAGCGTGTAAAACGTATGGCGCTTATTTGACTGAATTTATCGCTATTTAAAAAGTAAATAATTAAAAAATGAAAAGATATAAACAAAGTCAGCCAATGAGAAGAATCAAGTCGGGTGGGAGGTAATAAAACCACAAATAAGGATGTGAGTATGTATGATTGGCAAGCTAGATGGTAGAGTATCGAAATTTCTGTGGAAATCCAGACATGTCAAATTTTAAACCGGAAGAACAAAACAAAGCAGAAAAAATAAAAATAAAACAAGGGAAAAAAGGAAAAAAAAAAAGGAAGAAAGAAGACAAATACGAACGTTGAAATTTTAATTTCTTCAATTTACATTAATCGGAGTGTTGTCCTCATCTTTGTTGCCATTTGTACAACGTTTCATTTATATTTCTTTAAAATCACCACCTCTATATATTACAGAATAAATTAACCACATTTAACTACCTGATGATGTGTTTTAACACCAAAACTTTCCAGCTATCAAGTTGCAGTATGTCATTATATTATAATAATAATAATTACCATATATATATATATATATACACTCTGTTAAAAATAATTTAAATGTACTATGTTCACTGAACATTAAATGTTTATCCTTTGATAATGGCTTATGTAAGCCGAAAGCTCAGACCTGATAAAAAGTCCACAATTATTGCGATTTCTTGTCGTCTTTCCATGACAACACTATCAAGCTAATGAGATCATACGAACGGATCTTACACAAAATAAATAGACAAAACTTGTCTATATTATTCAATGAAACCTGTATTAATGAAAAAATGCTACCAAAATACACACTATATATATATATATACTATAGTCATCCGCAGACAGATCTGTTTCGCCGTATCACAGCTCATTAGTAGGGTTAGACTCCGATCGCTTCCTAAACCAGGATTGAAACCCGACTGAATCAGCGTCAGTCGGCGATTCTACCTCTGGGCCACGAGCGTGCGTATGTATGTATGTATGTATGTATGTATGTATGTGTAGTAATTATTATATGTGTGTGTATAGTAATTATTATATATATATATATATATGTATATATTAGACCTATATATATATATATATATATATATATATATATATATATACATATATATATATATATATATTAGACCTATATATGATTTGCATATGTCAGAAAATATATGCACTTGATGTGACATAAGCAAGCAAATGCACGCTGTACTTGCTCTCCTGACTTTGCTCATAACTTAGGAGGATAATGATCACTCGGTATTATATTATATTTCTTGGCAATCGTATAAATGTTTAATGAGTGGTCGCTGTTATGTTTTTATCCTTGAATAGACGAAAAGGAGCGCACCTAATGACCGCCACTTGGCAACCGGCTCAAGTATTACTACACACTTGAGTACATTTTCAGACGCGGAAATAATGTAATACGCAACTTGAAGGTTTGATTTGATGCACTTATACCTTAATATGACGGCTGTTGTCTTAGATTTATGAACTTTTCAGACGGAGGTCACACAAATCAATTTGAATTGTGTTCCAGACGGGCTCATAGTCGATAAGTGTCTAGGTACTCATGTGGTCAAAACATTTAGAGGTGTGCTTTTTTTTACTCTTGAAACAGAGGATATCATTACTTTTCAGGCCAGTATATATATGGTGTATTGGTAGGTATTTGAAGGCTATCACAATGCGTATAGTCAAATAAAGAAAGGTAAAAAAGGTGTTGTGATTACCGAATAATTATTCATTAATATTTCGAGATCAGAATCTCATCTTCAGAATGATAGGATAGCTTGAGTTCACATTCGCTGGTGGACCGTGCCTTTAAACTTTTTCGCTGCTACTGCTGTTGTTAATTGTAGTAAGTATGTGTGTGTGTGTGTGTGTGTGTGTGTACCTGTAAGTGTGTTAGTGCATGTATGTGTGTGTGTGGACGGTTTATATAAGTGTGCGCGATAGTAGGATTTGAATTTTTCGCATCTTTGTTAAAGTGATAGTAGGTACCGTTTTACGATTTGATGATATATCTGTTTGCTTTAATTTATGGTTTAATATGTGCGCCTTGACCGGTGGCAGGGTTTGACATTTTGCATCGCTGTCAGAATGGTAGTAGGTGCCGCTTTACGACCTGATGTAATGTCTATCTGCTTTAACTGGATGTGTGTTTATTGCTACATTTATTTTTTATTTCATCCGGTATTCGTTCTCGTGTGTGTGCGTGCGTGAGTGTGTCATGTGTGCTTGTTTATGTGCGTATATATCTTATATTTTTTCACTTCTGTGTTCATTTTATATATACATATACCTACATATCTTATCCTTGTATCATGTGTGCATGTATGCGTGCATATAGATATATGTGGGTGTGTGTATGTGTTTATGTGTATAGTATGTTGGATTATGGGATATGTGTGTGTGTGCGTGTTTACGTATATATATATATATTTTTTTTTTTTATGCGTTGTTTTGCTGCCAGTGGTTATACGCTTGGGGTATCTGTGCGTGCGTGTTCTGGCTTATAGTGTGGTATACTTGTTGCTGTTGGTCACGTGTTTATAGGCATGTATTTATGTGCGTTGGTCTGTGATTGCACCTTACTGTTGTGGCCGGTGTGTGTCAGGTGCGTGATAGTGTTGATTATTCTTTTATGTAATCTAGATTGAGTTCTTGTCTATTGTTGATTTGTGGGTGGAGTTTAGGACTTTTTATGCGTAAGTTTTCTTGGTTCCGCTCTCTTGCTTTAATATTGACTATTATGTTTTTGTCTGTGTTTTTTTTTTTTTTGCATTTTTAGGTGCTTGTGGAATGATGATGTCTGCATATGTAAGTGTCCTCTGATTCTGATGCGCAACGGTCTGGTGGCGACATAAAATTCCTCGCATATGGCGCATTGTAGGCGATATACAACATAGACCTGGTGGCATATACCGGTGTTGGTAATAGGGCAATTGGCCAGTGTATATATATATATTATCACGCATCACACCATTAACAACATCACTAAGATAACCATTTTGGGATAAGGTGCTGCGGATAAAATCCAATTCCACGTCCAAATAACTGTCCGTGTAAATTTTTAAAGACTCTGTGTAAGGGTCTTAATTAATTAATCTCTCGCTTACTTGGACAAAATGAGTCCCACCGCGTATATAATCCTGAAAAGGTAGCTTTGCGATACACGAAAATTATGAATTCATTTGGAGTCTGATGAACGAAAACATGAAAAAATGATGAACAACATTCGGACTTCTTTTCTATTGTAAAGTTTAGGGACGGGTGTAACTGATTCAAAATAGCAAGAAATGAGTCAGCCTCAGCCTCACTATTAAACAGACAAAAAGTATCGTCCACATACCAATAATATATGGATGGCTTATTGTTATGCGTGAAGAGGGACGATTCATAGAAATCCAGATATATATTGGTTAAGGCAGGTTCCAGATGGGAACCCATAGATATCCGGCCAATCTGCCTATACATGTAGTTGTCGAAACTAAATTCGACTGATGTGGTGACAAACTGAGAGGGTATTACGAATTATTTCAAAACCCAAAAATCATCCTTGATAACATACGAACTATAATATTCAATTACAGGATGAAGAATTCTAGCTAGAAAACTAGCAACTTTATGTTGGGACGACCATACCATAGAAAGAATTGGTCGTAGATGTACATCATCCTTATGGATTTTTTGGCAAATCTTAAAGACGGGCACGAATAGACGCTATATGTCTAATATCAGAAGATGTTAAGAAACCCCGTTTGACTCAACCAACTAGTTGCTTTTGAAACTTCGCATCAACTGCAATAGTGCGGTCATGTGTCTCAACCGGACCCAAAAGAAGAAAAATAGAATTATCGCCAAGAATAGTATGCATTTTGGAGACATAATCAGAATGATTAAACAAGACCACAACAGCACCCTTATCTGGACGAGAAATAACAAGATTGTTATTATTTTTCAAGCTCTTAACAACTCACCGGTGCTGTACACTCCATTTTAACTCAGAGAAGGAAACAGGAGTACTAGCATAAATATGTACCAAATTATTAAGGTTAGCCTTAAAATTACAAACTGAGTCTGAAGAACAAGGAGTAAGTCGATAGATCAGCGAAGATAGGACCTCAAATTCTTTACTTCTTTCTTTATCAGGAAGCCTAAATGGAACGCAATAATCGAGACCATGGAAAAGAATATTCAATTCTAGCTGAAATGGCTTGCATGAAAAATAATTAGAAACAACACCCTGCAAAACTGCTTCTTCATTTTGTCCAAATCGCTTACAAATTAAATATCGCAACTTGGAAGTGTTTTCCTTGACAGTCGATTTAAATCTTTATCCTGCAACAAACCGTCTAATCGAGAGAACCTAAATCGATCAAAAAATGACAACAAATTGAGACATTCTCTCCAAAGAATAATCAAAGTACAGGTCAGCGGTTGGATTCTACTTGTATAAAACTGAATAGAATCCTTCTTGAAGATTTATTCAATCTTAAGCCCTGGATATAATCGAGCTCGTCTAATTCTAAACAGAAAAGTGAAGAGACAAACACGATTATCGATACAGGCACGCAGAAATGTGCAAGTATGTGTTAATTTCTTTATTTTTCCCTTTGTAAATAATATCTTACCTAACATTTTGATAAGATTTTTACTGTACCTTTGTTTAAAATATTTAAATAAATTTTTATAAGTACAAAATTTTATCACAGCAAGAAATAAAGTTGATTTCATACTTACAGGTATTTTTAAAATGATGGAATAAAAAATAAGAAACACGAAAATGACCGACCGGTTTTAATCCTGTTTCTCGTCAGGGTCAACTGGGACTTTTTTTAAAAATCTTCAATTTTTTTTTTTAATCATCTCACCCCAAGCAAGGCATTCCACTGCCACTATTGCGCATGGGACTACATAGGGGAAGGTAAAGAGAAGGAGTGGTTAGACATAGGGAATGTCAGGAGGAAGGTGACATATGAGTAAGGATAGCGAGGATGAGGGTTGGGCAGATGGGAAGAGTGTTTGATAGAATGGGAGCAGGTTAGTGTGTTAGGAGGTGTCTATTGACCTTACATTTAAACTCCTGGAGATTGTAGCCGTCGGGGAAGTAATCCCGTGGAAGAGAATTCCACAGTCGGGAAGTGCGAGGAATGAAACTGTTGTAGTAGAAGTTACGGTTGCATTTTATCGGTTTCACTGTAAAAGGGTGGGATCTAGTTGCTAATCTAGTATCTCGTTCAAATTCGTATTTAGGGGGCACCAGTGATCTAAGTTCATCGGAGCAGAAGCCGTGAAAGTATTTATAGAAATATTGAAACTGAAGATAAACATGACAGAGCGGGAGAAAAAAGAGTGAAGGGGCAGGCACTAGATGGTAATTATGTGCAGTCCAATCATACAATCTCTCTATTTACAGAGAGACGGGGTCCTAACTTTAATGTATAGTAACACCAACGCCTGTAAATGAAAAATGAGTGTGAACCAGACAAAACAGTGAACTGATCCACACTAAAGACAGTCACACAATTTCTGCTACTTATCAAGTGTTCATTGATGATCATGACCAGACTTTTTAACGATGGAAATTAACGACAGATAGATAGATATCTATATATGTAAAAGGTAATCTGTGAGTCTGTGTGTGATTGTAACCTATGCACGCCTACATTTTTAAGCTTTCTAGGGACGCATATCTACAGGGAAGCCAGGTCGACACATACTTTTTGAGTTTAAGTTCAGCAATTTTCCCTTTCGCACTTTTTGGCCAATGGAGCCGATTGTTTACATTTGCTCCGTAAAACATCTAAGATTTAAGATGGTTGCTGAATTACGTCACAGAAATCAAATAACATATGTAAATATTTTCCCTCGTAATTTTGAAACAAAAACAAACGCAATGTTGTTTACAGTGTCACACAAAAACGTCAAATCACGTTTACGCAAAACAAAAGAAAATAGATTTTTAATTTAATTTTTTAACAATTTTTGAAGAACATTTTTTTATATAATTATTTTTTTTATATAAACGAGTCCTACTACTAAAATGTTCTAAGTTGCACGGACAACGCCGGGCTATGGTGCTAGTGCTAGATATAACGTAACAAGGAGTATATATGTTTGTCTACGAAACACTAGAGTCGAGAGACGGAAAATAACATCAATCAGCTAAGTAACACATTTTATACTTGGATTAATCTTATATCTATGTAATGATATGAGATCTGTAAAACGGAGAGGATAATCCAAAATATATATACAATTAATATAAAATATTAAAGAGATAAAATAGTACAGAGAAATCAATGGATATTATCCAGAGCAATATGATATACATAAAAAAAAACTCAACACATATCTAAAGCGGTTATAAATCCTAATTTAATTCGACAAGCGAGTAAGCGCCCATACGTTCAGATCGCAAGATATAAAATGATTTAATTTATTAAGAATATTAAAAATGAGCATTACTCAGAATGTAATTTACTTCCTGTGATATCAGGTTACGTGAAGGCTTGAGAAATATACAGTTTAGTATTAAAATGTAGTAATCGTACTGGAAATATCGCAAAAAAAAAATGCACACACATAAACACGAGCACTTACACATAACAAATAATAAACTATTAATGAAATACATGCCCATATATGCACAAAACAGAACATAGCAAATAGCGATCACAACACAAATCCACACCTAAAAAAAATATAGATACGCATATACACAAAAACTAAATACAACATACATAAACTAAAAGGAAAAACAACACAAAATTTATTTTACACACGTAAAATAGTCAGTCAGTTAAGTGCCATACATGAAACACGCTTGGGCGATCATGTCTCGAAAGAGACATGACTGACTGGGCAGAAGATTATCCCGCAGTATGTTGCCATTGCTTTCTGCGGTAGACTGGTTGCCAGCCAAGGCAATAGAACCCAATCTGTCCTGTTATTTAATCCATAACTGGAAGGAAGACACGGATTAATAGCTTTCCTAAGGGTATTTGCGCGTAAGTGAATGCAATGAATTCAACTGGAATTCGAACTCGGCTCCCCGATTTCTCGTGCCGAGCCGATATCCAATGCACCACAACGCACAAAATAAGATAGATTAAATTAAACATATATGGCAAAATATATCAAACACAACCACAAACATTAAAAAAAAAAATAGAAGAAAATTCGCAAAAGATTAAACGGAATTTGCCAACAAAAATAAGTGGGGGAAAAAAACCAAATCCTACTAAGCAGGTAATTTAAAATTGTTTTTATGACGACATTAAAAAAATTAATTCCTTCGATTTGAATTAAAAATACGTATTAACGAAATTTTTAACACTCACTTTTTCTCTTTCTTCATTTTCGCAAGTAACCTCAGCTTAGGGAGAAAGTAGCAAGTTTCATTATTTATTTAAGCAGACACAAATACACACATACGTACTTTTCTCTCTTTCGATTTCGATCTGATGAAGCCTTAAAGGTCGAAATTCATTATCTGTTTGATCAAATCTCTCCTATCTTTGCATTCAACATTTCTACTTATCAAATCTGAAACTTTGTCAGGATTTCAATATCCTATTTTAATAACACACACACACACACACACACAAACACACACACACACACATATATATGACTAATATATATATATATATATATATATATATATATATATATATATATATATAAGTTTGCCTCCTTTTATCGAGCACCCATAGCTCAGAGATAGAATAACCGTACTGATGAACTGTTATACAGAGTAACAGATCTGTATGCGGATAATTATATATATATATATATATATATATATATATAATTATCCGCATACAGATCTGTTACTGTGTTATATATATATATATAGTTTGAATATATGATATACTAGCAGTGTAGCCCGGCGTTGCTCGGGTGTAATGAAAGCTTTAAAACTAATGCATGGTCCTGGAACTCAGACTCTTTGGACGTTTGCACGAAAGACTAAAAACCAATATTTTGTTTCTAGTTAAAGCGAAACCGTTAGAATGAAAAAAACAAAAAAAAAAAATGAATGGATGTAAGTCAAATTTTGATTTCCTGGTATCGATATCAAATAAGTTTTTATCGCCGTAAACTGAATTTTGAAGGCTAAATAAGTCCTCTGAGTAAATGTTATCATGACTGAGACTAAGAACTACAATTATACCTACTTATTGAAAACCCGAAGTAAAACCTAAAATAAAAGGGCTGAAAAAAATACAGACATACAACAGATAAACAGACACACACACAAATATGTGTGTGTCCGTTACCTATAGACTCCGAAACGGCTGAACCGATTTTCTTGAAAATTTATGCAGTTGTACTATAAGCGTCTGCGAGTGTTCTTAGCTAGGTCTTGTGTCGAATTACCCACGATAAATATCGAAAATCGATAATCGAAAAAATCGGATTATAGAAGGAGTGGTCCGATTTTAACCAAATTTGATACACTCATAGGCAAAGACATGAGAAACGATATTCAGAGGTTTTAAGGTTGCAGTTCTTACAATAGTGCAAAAAATCGATATATATATATATATATATATATATAAAAGGCAAGATGTTTGTGTGTGTGTCTGTTTATCTGTCTGTATGTCCTTTATACAAATCCACAACTTTTATCCTGTTCTCACCAAACTTCACACAAATATTCTTGAGGCTGAGTCTGAGCTCCATGACCATGGATTAGTTTTAAAGCTTTCATTACATCCGACCAACACCGGGCTATACTGCTAGTAGATAGATAGATAGATAGATAGATAGATAGATAGATAGATAGATAGATAATGAACGGACTGAACTTGATAGATAGATAGATAGATAGATAGATAGATAGATAGATAGATAGATAGATAGATAGATGCAACATGCCTTTAAACCCCTTCTGATTTAGTGTCATTATCATCTAGTTTGAGGTGAATCGATTTTAAAACAGATTGATAAATAGATACAGAAAAGGATGATAGATTTAAAAAAAAAAACTAAATGTCTTGAGTCCTAATGTGACTTATGAAAGTGAAATGATATGTTAGATAAACGATGCACATGTTATTCTTAGGTAACTTATACACAAGGAAACTCGACAAGCCATTTAGATTGGTTATAAATTATAATTCATTTCTATGAGCTAAATTTGTTCATTTCATCAGACCACACTATATTCGTTTCATTCGCTACCAAAAGTTTTTACCGGGATAAGCATTTCTTTAAAACGAAGAAAAAACAAGTAAAAGTATTTAAAGACAAAGACATTGGCGTTATGTTAGTTGGGAGTCCAGAACAGTCGCGAAGAGGTCACCTTTCTAGGATGGTATCATAATGTCATTATTTTATATTAAGTTGATCTTGTTAGATAATTCTCGCCGTTTACGGACTACATCCCCGCACACACACACACACACACACACACACACACACACACACACACACACACACACACACATATATATATATATATATATATATATATATATATATATATATTTTAATCGTATCACCCCGAGCAAGGTGGTAACGCCACTGATGTGCAGGGGGCTACATAATAGTGAGAAGATTGGAAAAGAGAAAGCCAGAAACCACATCCTAAACAGGGTACAAGGGATGAGCCTCTTAACCTGTTCAATAGACATGGGTGGAGTGTGAACCGGGCGATAGATAGATCTATCTACTCCAATTGAAGATCTATCTACTCCAATTAACTTTTCGTTAAACTTGTGAAATAGAGGAATGCCCTTAAATGTGTGAATTTTGGAATATATATATATATATATACATACTGTTGCCACATCTGGTCAGGTGCCCCTGCTATTCTCCTCAAACTTCTTGACAAAATACAGCGAAGAATCTGTAATGTGATTAATTACGACTTCACTCTCTCACCGGCGTGACGTGGCTTCCCTGTGCCTCTTCTATAAATACTTTCATGGCTTCTGCTCTGATGAACGTAAATCACTGTTGCCCCCCAGGTGTGAGTTTGCACGAGATACTAGATTGGCAACTAGGTCCCACCCTTTTACAGTGAAACCGAAGAAATGTAACCGCAATTTCTACTCCAACAGCTTCTTTTCTCGCACTTCCCGCCTGTGGAATTCCATTCCGCATACTTGCTTCCCCGAAGGCTATAACCTCCAGGAGTTTAAATGTAGGGTCAATAGACACCTCCTAACACACTAACTCTCAGCCATTCTCTCCATCTCTCTCCCTATGTATATCCTAACTAGTCTATCACCCTCCTTCTGAAATTTCCTATACCCAATCGCCCTATGTAGCCCCCTGCGCTATGGTGGCAGTGGAATGCCTTGCTTGGTGTGACATGATTAAATATATATATATATATATATATATATATATATAAAATGAAAATAAATTGGATGCCTGTATAATTCTAGTGGTACAATGGATTTATAAAGGCATCCAATTTATTTTCATTATAATACTTTTCTTAAATTCTAACACTGGGTTCTCATCGGATTACGATCCACCGTGGAATTAACCTTACAAATTACCAAGGATACTACTATATATATATATATATATATATATATATATATATATAGATAGATAGATAGATAGATAGATAGATAGATAGAGTATGTGCATATTACATTCAACTATTGTTTGTAGAACCATTGTAAACCTTCATTAAGCCTTGAAAAGTAGTTTTCTGATATATTTTTACTAGTACTTCTTTCAATGAGTTTTCATTACAATTTACACAGACAATCAATCTATGTCCATTAAAAGTAATGTTATCTTCAAGTCGAATAGTCATTATTTATGTATTTTAATTTCAATTGCTTTTCATCGTACATGATTGTTATGAATATTATTTTGAGTATGTACTAGATGAAAGATCGTCACACATCTAAACTTATTTATAAATGAAACTTTGTCTGTGTGTGTGAGTGTGTCTGTGTGTGTGTTTATCCGTTACCTATAGACTCCGAAACGGCTGAACCGATTTTCTTGAAAATTCATACAGTTGTACTATAAGCGTCTGCGAGTGTTCTTAGCTTGGTTTTGTGTCAAGGTACCCCCGATAAATCTCGAAAATCGATAATCGAAAAAATCGCATTATAGAAGGAGTGGTCCGATATTAAACAAATTTGATACACTCATAGACAAAGACATAATAAACGATATTCAGAAGTTTCAAGGTTGCAGTTCTTACAATAGTGCAGAAAATCGATAATATATATATGTATATAAAAGGCAAGATGTTTGTGTGTGTGTTTGTTTATCTGTCTGTATGTGCTTTATACAAATCCACATTTTTTATCCGATTCTCACCAAACTTCACACAAATATTCTTTAAGTTGAGTCCGAGCTCCGGGACCATGGATTAGTTTTAAAGCTTTCATTACACCCGAGCAACGCCGGGCTATACTGCTAGTTATTCATATTTTACTAGTAATTCTTTCTTTGAAGTTTAAATATCATCGACTAGAAATAAAGCATAAGCAGTCAGCAAGGTTTGAAGTTTTAGTTCACGAAGCCTGTCGTTATTCTTAACATCTGCTCTATTCTCCTTGGCTGTTGTTGCTTTCGAAGGAGAGTTTTTGTCGTCTTTTATGTGCCATGTCCCTTCAGAATGAAGGTCTTCCCTTCAACATGGCCTTCCATATCTCCATATCACTAGTGGCATTTAGTACGCTTACTCCTGGTACCCCACTAAACCCCGCACTGCCATTTAATTGATAAAGCTCATCAAGTATGTTACGCGTCTCCCCTGTCTCTTTTTTTTCTATCTGACCTGTGGGTAACAGATTCTCCAAGTCCTTCTTCCTCATTACATGTCCCAGGAACTTCAGCCGTCCTTTTTTCTGATTTTAAGTCTTAGTTTTCTTTTCGTTTCCATCCTCTCCAAAACGTCATCGTTGCTCTCTATCTGACCTGTGGGTAACATTCTCCAAGCCCTTTTCCCTCATTACACGTCCCAGGAATTTCAGCCGTCTTTTCCTCATATTAAATCTTAGTTTCCTTTTCGTTTCCATCCTCTCCAGAACCTCGTCGTTGCTCGCATGTTCGGTTATTAGTATCCCTAGCATCGTTCTGCAAAACCACATTTCGATTGCTCCAAGTCTCTTCTTCATCTCTGAGGGCATTGCCCAACATTCACTGCCATATTAAAGAAAATACACCACATTGCAATCCTTCTTTGTTTCTAGCGAAATGTCCCTGTCTTTCACTTCTCTACTCAACTTCTGGAATGAATCCTTCGCCATGCCTATTCGCCTTCATATCCCAGTGTTGCACTTTCCGTCTTCTGTTAGAACACTTCCCAGGTATTTAATTTCTGTACCTGCTTGAATTTAGTATCCCGCCTGTAGTTGGCATCTTGGGCTCCTGTTTAAACTGATGACGATACATCCAGTTTTGGGAATTAAAACTCTTATTCGTAAATTTGGGCGACATAGTGATTGTGATTTTAGTTCAGACGCTAAGCAGAACAAACTTACACACAATGAAAACGCAGCAAGCAATAACTGCGCCATATTTACAAAAAAAAAAAACACAAACAAAATACAGCATGATCATAGATCCTTATACATGTACAACAAATGAGAAATATCAACCGTTAAAGATTACATAAAAACATTAAATAAAAATTACCGTAATTCATGCAGATCAAAAGTCAGATGCAATAGGCAACGGGGCTCAAGAACAAAAACGTTGTAATAATATCAACAAACATGAGGAAATTTACACCAAGTGTAAATTGTATAAATATTGATAACTCCTCATCTTAAAAATTCAGACAGAAAACGATCGAATGATAATAACAACAAAGATGAGGAGATTAGACCAAATTCAAATAATGTAAATAATGATTACACCTCATCACAAAAATTCGGCCAGAAAGTGATCGAATGATAATAACAACAAAGATGAGGAGATTAGACCAAATTTAAATAATGTAAATAATGATTACACTTCATCTCAAATGTTCGACCAGAAAGTGATCGAATGATAATGACAACAAAGATGAGGAGATTAGACCAAATTTGAATAATGTAAATAATGATTACACCTCATCTAAAAAATTCGGCCGAAAGCGATCGAATGATAATGACAACAAAGATGAGGAGATTAGACCAAATTTGAATAATGTAAATAATGATTACACCTCATCTAAAAAATTCGGCCGAAAGCGATCGAATGATAATAACAACAAAGATGAAGAGATTAGACCAAATTCAAGTAATGTAAATAATGATTACAGCTCATCTCAAAAATTCGGCCAGAAAGTGCTCGAATGATAATAACAACAAAGATGAAGAGGTTAGACCAAATGTAAATAATGTAAATAATAACTCCTTATCTCAAAGGAACCGCATGAAAATAACAACAAAGGTGAGGAGATTAGTTAGTTTATAGATAATATAAATGATAACTTTTCATCTAAAAAATTTAGACGAAACGCGATCGAATGACAATAGCAACAAATATGAGGAGATTACACCAAATGTAAATAGTGATAACTCACCATTTCAGAAATTCAAAAGAAGTCATATATTAATCACTAGTTAAACATAATCTTAGTGATGACGGATTTTGATTATTTTATAGTCCTTTATCTGAAGAAAATAGAAGACATACACAAAGGGTTTTCGTGACCAAGCTTAGTAGTTAATTAAATCATATCAAAATATGAAATCCAGAGGCTGACCTCAAGTCTTTGGCACATGAGATATATATGAGTATTTTCTGCATGTATCTGTGTGTGTCTGCAAGTGACCATACATGTGTGGGCTTAATTGTTCGTTTGTGTATGTTATTTTTCTCCGTGTATTTCTTCTCTTTGGTCTGTGTGTCTTTGTGTAATCACATCTTTGTGCATGTATATTTAAGTGTATTTGTGCGTGTCCGTCTATGTGTGTATTTGTAAATGTGCCTGTGTGTACCTCTTTAAGTGTGTGTGTAGGGGGCGTGGGTGTGCGTGGGTGGTTAAGAAGCAGAATTCGAAAAAGTTTATGCCGAGACCAAACGAGTGGATGGTATTTTCTGACTGCAACCATTGACTGTCGTTCAGAATAACTCAACTAAAATTACCTACTTGGACGTCCGATTCCAAAGCCGACCTTCGAGAACATGACCTACGTCCTTTTAGCCAGGAAATTCAAGAGAACGTAACCTCATATGGCCGATTGGTTTTGACCAGTCGAATGCATTAGCCGACTTTAGAGCCTACTGAACGACCTCTTTGACAAGAGAAACACAAGTGTACACTATTTGCTTAAAATATTTTATCATTGGCTTTGACAGGCACACAACCATAAAATCCTGACTTCTAGTGGCATATGCCAAAACTTTAAATGTAGCATGATGACTGATGATCCCTCAAACAGTTATCACTTCCCCATTAAAATAAAAATAACCTCAAGTTACTTTCTGTTTATTCTGATTTCATTTTTTCTTTCTACTTCTTCTCCCTCTTTTCTTCTTCTTCTTCTTCTTCTTCTTCTTCTTCTTCTTCTTCTTATTATTATTATTATTATTATTAATATATGTTTATTTTTCGTCTTCATTTATATTGTCCTTGTACAGATATAATCTATCTTAATTTTATACACACACAATATCTATCTATCTATCTATCTATCTATCTATCTATCTATCTATCGAGAGATGTAATAACTACGATGCAGGCACTTATCTTAGTCGACGCGTTTCGTTCTCAGATGACGAAACTTGTGGGCTAATATAAGTTTCTCTACCTGAATTTTCACACACACACACACACACACACACACACACACACACACACACACACACACACATATATATATATATGTATAGTCTTAAATACGTGCCCATAAATACGTTTGACACCAATGTGAAGGATGGGGCTATATTGCTGACTGGCAATATAAAAATCCATTTGCCTTTGGCTAGAATATGTATATTTTAACTCAAGCCCCAGGGAGCAATCTCCCTAGGCTTTACCTCTTCTTCAAGAGGGGGATGAGTATACTGCCCGCGCCTGAGGCGTCTCCCAAGCGGAAGTGCCGAGAGGTTTTAGGAATTTTTCCACGGTATTGCCGATAAACCACCTTAAAAACTGAACTTGTGTCGCATTTGCTACGTAGCTGGAGCACCGGTAAATATCAATAATGCTGTCTAGCAGTTCACCACTAGCAGTGGTTATCTTTTTCACCATTGGCGATTATTGTATTTTGTTGAGGTTATAAAGATTACTATTTCATTGTTTCATTGTTCAACCTCCGTTTTGACTATTTCTCATTCAGTAACCTTTTTAGAATACAACGTATATATATATATATATATATATATATATATATATATGCATCGTTCATTCAGCAATGAATTAGAACACTCTCACCTATTAGACGTGTATAATGATAATATACACGCTAAAAGTCTGCCTCCTCCTACCGAGCGCCCGTAGTTCAGAGGTAGAATCGCCGACTGACGCCAATTCAGTCTAGTTTCAATCCTAGGTAAAAAGCAATCGGCTGTCTAACAGATCTGTATGCGGATGACTATATATATATATATATATATATATATATATATGGATTAAAATGTGTGCATATGTATATATTGGATCTGTGGGTTATGTAGTGGATAATGGCTGGGAGTTGGATAGTTGAATTCCAACTCTAGTTGGATTTGTTATATTCATTTACATGTAAATGCCATTGGAAATTTAATTTTGATTTGCTACGATTACTTACCGTAGCCTAAAGGTATGGTACACTTAGCTATAAAGTTAGTTATCTAAAAGAAAAAATGATAATTTTAAAGCAGATATGGGCTTTCGAAAAGACTCTGAACGAGGAAGTATACATTCCTTAAAAGAGAAATTGGAACCTTGCTTGGCTGAGACGGTGTCTGTGGCTGATCAGTCTAAAGCATGCTGAATTTTCCGGCATAGTAGGAAGTAGAATCGAGTACTGCTGGTGAGCATATTTTGTTTATTAACATTTCGTAGATGAGCAGGTAAACGATATACACACTACTTAATATAAAAACAGGGCGTTTATTCTAAACAAGGGTATCTACTAAAATAACATTGGAAGAAATATATGACAGTAGTTGTCTTTTCTTAATCTAGAGTAATGGCTAGCCATCGGTTGCTTATATACAGTATTTCTCTGAAGCATATTGTACACGTTATTTGGGAAACATTGCCGTTTCTTCTTCTTCTTCTTCTTCTTCTTCTTCTTCTTCTTCTTCTTCTTCTTCTATGCTGTTTCTTCTGTCGATTCTGCCGTTTTTCTTCTTTTTCTTCTATGTGTCTTGTTCTTTTCAGGACGTAGGCGATAATGGTATTCCACGTCACCCTATTTCTGGTAGCTCTTAGAACTCTTTCTCCTGTTACACCACGCAATCCCCGTTCTGTCATCCACCTGCTCACGTCCTTCAAATATGTTATCCGCTGTTTCCCCTGTACCTGTTCCCCTCTGTTCGGCCTGTTAGCATCAGGGTCTCTAAGCCCTCCTTCCTCATTGCATGTACCAGAAACTTTAGTTGTGTCTACCTGATGCTCAGTATTAATTTACTTTTCGTTTCCATTTTTTCAAACACCTCATCATTGCTCACATGCTCGATCCACGATATCCGCAGCATCCTTCTGTAGAACCACATTTCAGATGTTTCAAGTTTTTCCTTCATGTTTGATGATATTGTCCAGCATTCACTGCCATATTGAAGAACTGACATCACATAACAATCTAGTACTTTCTTCTTTATTTCTAGTGAGATTTTTCTGTCTCTTAATATTTACTCAGCTTCTGGAACGCGTCCTACGCCGTGCTAATTCATCTTTGGATCTCTGTGTCGCATTTTCCGTTTTCTGTTCGAACACTTCCCAGGTATATAAATGTTTGTACCTGCTTGATTTTAATATCCCCCACATGTATTTGGCATTTTGGGTTGCTTTTATTTTGCTCATGACCTTGCATAATTTTATATCAAAGAAATCACCTTGTATCTTTAGAAACTCAGCTGAGAAAATGTAAACGTCGATTTATGATTGCGTTCACAACAATGATATGTACTATTATCGTACTGTTATTAACGGTGTTCTTTGATTGCCGATGGAATATAAATAAATTGTTATTAGCAGATGAAGCTGTTTGTAGTTGTTTAGTATAGTAAAAGAAGCATTAGTTTCCGCAAGAGATCACGTGATGGAACATAAACAAATGCTTTCCTTTTTAGGGGACGCGTGTGAGAAGAACATTATAGAATCGCTTTTGTTATTTTGAAATTCTAAGTTTACAGTAACAACTTTTCCAATAACATCATCTTTATATAATATTTAATCAGTTGTCTTATACTACATGTGTAGGATAAATTCATGAAAATTTGCTATATTTTTTTTACCTTGTCTTATCTAAAGGTCGCCTTATTCGCAGGACTATAGGTAGAATACAAAAAAAAATACATTTTGTATGAATAATCCCTTATGAAATTTGTAATAGAGTGAGGGCTGCGTACAGTAGGTTCTGTTGGGGCACGAGAACTTTGCACCGGCCCTGAAACAGGTGACGGTCTTCCATCGAGTGTAAACTGTAGTATTTCGGAGCCAAGAAAAATATGGTACATAAAATATAAAAACAAAAATTAAAAGCTCCAAAGAATTTTTATTTGTTTCTTTTTAGAATGAAAAAAAAGTTTTAGATTAATGGAATTATTAACTACATTCCAAGCATTTTGGGGTTATTAAAACTTAGTTTTTCTAGTAGTAAATGTGAATCTTATAAGTATTTACTTTATTCGGGAATAGGTAAATAATGACCGATTAAATTATTTGAATCTATATGAGTTTACTTGGTTTACTGACACCTAAATATTGTATCATTTGCATGTGAGATTATAAGGATTTACTTGGTTTGGGGATATTTAAAAATTGAACATTCATATTTGAGACTGAAAACACTAAACTTTTTCGAGTATAGGTAAATATTGACCGATTATATTATTTAAGTCTATATGAATTTATTTTGTACTCTGACACATAAATATGGGTCTCAAATATTTAGGTCCGAATAAATTTAATTTGTTCGAGAAACTTGTTCACACACACACACACACACACACACACACACACACACACACACACACACATATATATATATATATATATATATACGCAGATATATATCATATCCATGTTTATATACAGTACTGTGCAAAAGTATTAGGACAAGAACTATTTTATCTTTTACGAGGCATCAAAATAAAGTTTAAAATCACCCCTGTCCTAACACTTTTGCACATGACAAAAGTATTAGGACAGAGGTGATTCTAAAAACCTCATTGAAATTCAAATACAGTGTGAAAAGCCAAGTAAATTGCTATAAATATTGATTATTTAGAACTAGGTGTAAAAGAAATGTATTAAAAATGTTATATTTAATTTTTTCTATTTTCCATTAAACAAATTATTTTGAAACTACTCATTATTCAATTATCCTTGGATATGACTAATTTTTTCTTATTCCCCCCCCCTCTCAAATTGATAAATCTAATGTTACATCGCAAGACACACTTTGGGAACAAATACAAGCTGTTTGGCAGAAGATACCATTACATAAATTGAAGAAACTTGTGATGTCAATGCCTGACAGAATGAAGGCTGTAATCAAAGCAAAAGACTATTATACTAAATATTAAATTTATTTTATAACAAGTATTTTTGTTAAAGCATTTGTTGAGTAAATCAAATGAAATTACTTCAATTAAATTGTTTATTTTCTGTTAGTATGCCTCATAAAAGATAAAGTAGTTCTTGTCGTAATACTTTTGCACAATACTATATATAGTCTTAAAATATATAAACAGTTACAAAGATAGATAGATAGATAGATAGATAGATAGATAGATAGATAGATAGATAGATAGATAGATAGATACTGAACAGGATGAAAAAGAAAGAAAAAAGAAGAAAGAAAGCGGAAGAGATGTTTCGTCAATATCATTCGCTTGTTCCCAAACCTTTCAGGATTATGATTAAAACTCACTTCACTGGATTTAACCGTTACTGCTATCACATATAAAGACATATTTCATTTCCTTTTATCAACCACTAGATCAGCCCTTTCATCCCACAATTCATTTCAAATTCTACATCAGTCGACCTGAAAGTTTGACGAAGAATTACGTGAAACAGGTCGTTTATAGAAACTGCACCCCACCCATTCTATAGCGATATAGCAGGTTTCTCTAAATGATTTTGAGTCTCAAAAATACGTATTTATCAATGACATGAATTGGAAAACTAATTCTTATATATCGCATTTGTAGTTTCACTTTTCCTAGCATATATTATAATAAAATCATTAATCATTATGGATTATTACTACAATGACGTGGGACTTTCGGAGTTAAATTGAACATGCTTGGTAAATTGGCCTTGTATCAAACACGTCCGAAGTCCCCACAATTTAAATATCAGAAGTTTGAGTGTTGAAATGTGAAAGAATAAAATATTTCGTGTATACATTAAAGTAAAGATTTATTAATAGAATGACAAAGTGTAAGAAGAAAAATATAAGTGAAATTTTGTTAACTGAACACAATAACATAATTATGAGAAGAAAATGTTCATTGAAAAATGCACGTAGCTTTGTAGTTAAAATTGTTTGTAGAGAAATGTAGGTATTTAAAATGTCCACAGAAGTTTAGAGTTTATGGTTGTGTAGTAGCAGAATGTAAAGTCTTTGTTCCTTCCTCTTTTTGGTAGGTCGGCGACAGAGTGAGAGAGAAGGTAAAACAAATAAAGAAATTGTGCTTAACGCGTCCGGTTGTCGTTGTTGCTCTCTTTGGCGGCGTGGAGTGACAACGAAGAAAAGAAAGTTGGAAGAAGAGATCAAATGAAACTGTGACGTGCCCTACGCCCGGGTGGCGTGGAGTGAAAATTCTTTTGTTACATTCCCAAGAGGTCTGTCAGAAAACCGCTTCCATGTCGGACTGCTTTGAATGGTCATCGACGTGGTTTGAATAGCAAAAGTTATCATGTTGCCGGCTTCAGCAAGCATTTTTACGTAGGTGTGAAAAACGTTTGACTGACGTCATATGAATTTTCGATTTTCTATCCAATCAGGATCTAAAATTTTGCTTTCCACATTGACTTGTGAATTTTTTCTTAGTTGGGTTTGGATTTTTCAAAATGTTTTTAGTCGTTTGAATCCGACTTTGCGGGTGTGCAATTTTACTTTGTGTGTTTTAGTTAGTTGATGTATCCTATAAACAGTTGCTTTGCACACGCCAAGAAGAGTAATAATGGATGGCAATAATGAGGAAATACACTGGTTATTTGTAAAAAGAAAGGAATTTGTTCATGAATTTACACGTTTGAAGTTGTGTCAGTAGCTCTTTTCAGGAAAATAAATCACAATTCTGTAAAGTCCGTTTTGTCAATAAACTGTCATAAAGAGAAATGTTCATTCGATAGATTAAATCATTTTTTTAAATCATTTCACCCCAAGCAAGGCATTCCACTGCCACTATTGCGCTTGGGGCTACATAGGGGAAGGTAAATAGGGAGAGTGGTTAGATATAGGAAATGTCAGAAGGGGGGTGATAGATAGTTGGGTGGGTGGGAAGAGTGTTTGAAAGAATGGAAGTTAGTTTGTTAGGAGGTGTCTATTGACCTTACATTTAAACTCCTGGAGATTGTAGCCGTCGGGGAAGCAGTCATGTAGTAGAGAATTCCACAGTCGGGAAGTGCGAGGAAAGAAACTGTTAGAGTAGAAGTTGCGGTTGCATTTTATCGGTTTCACTGTAAAAGGGTGGGATCTAGTTGCTAATCTAGTATCTCGTGCAAATTCGGACCTAGGGGGCACCAGTGATCTAAGTTCATCGGAGCAGAAGCCGTGAAAGTATTTATAGAAGAGACAAAGGGAAGCCACGTCGCGCCGGTGAGAGAGAGACTGCAGGCGGTCTGCTAAGTCGGTATCGATCACATTACAGACCCTCCGCTGTACCTTGTCTAGAAGCCCAAGGAGAAGAGCAGGGGCACCCGACCAGATATGACAACAGTATTCAATGCACGGGCGGATGGTAGATTTATAAATGTGCAGGATAGATTCAGACGGAAAAAACCTCCGGGCCCTGTACAGAGAACCGACATTCATAGCAGCTGATTTAGCAATGGATTCGATATAGTCATTCCACTTGAGGTCCGCTGAAAGTGTGAGACCAAAGAGGCGTAGTGTTTTACTCTCTGAGAGACAAGCCTGGTCCATTACAAAATAATATTTGAAAATGTTTAAAACAAAGGTCAGAGTTCGTGTTATACAGATGCATACGTTCCAAAGTAGATGAAGAGAGATTGTTGAGAATACTTAACTTTCTTGGATTGTTGAAATATGTATGGCTGGCCACTCGTAACCGAAGATGCCTGTCTACAAGAGCGGCTAGCTAATCTCCATCGAAGACGCTTGCTCAAGCACACTTGTGTTAGTTCAATACCCACAGAGGTCAACTGTAGTTTATACTGCAACCAATCTGAGCGGACCTTAGTTGCCGTTTCAGGATGAGAGCGGATTATGCAGAACGTTCAAACCCTCGGTCACGATGACTTGTGACTTCGAGCTAGCACAACCATCGACGACTACTAAATTTCACAAGGCTTTGGTCAACTCGTAGTATGGTTTTCAGGCATTTTTCAAAGATACCACACATTGGCATCGCCACCTTCAGAGCGATAACATCAAGGTCAACTTTCTGACAAATCGACCATGGTGAGATTCGAAGCCGGGCTTCAGAAACCACTCGGCCACTTATATTTTTAAATAGATTTTTTTTAATGGAAAGGGTTTCGTTAAGCTCAATAATATAATTAGTGAGTAATTTGACAGTGGCGAAAATCTTAAATGCTTAACGCGTGAATATGAATGAAACATTTCACATGGCTTCATTCATTCTTCCGTTTGATTGAATGTTTGTTCTTATTCTATATCGAAAAGAATTTCGTATAAGCTCGCTAGTTTTTTTCTTTCTTGATGTTTCTTTATGTTTCTATACTCAACGGCTAATTCCTGTGAAAAGAGTTTTTGTTCGTCCAAAGAAAATTTCAAATAGGCTTGCGATTTTTTTTTGTTCTCAGCTTGCCGGCCAATCTCTGTGAAATCAAAGTTTCCATTGGTCCAAAGATAATTTTACACAGATTTGCGAATTTATATTCGTTATTTTCATTCATTTCACCCGAATGTGTTAAATATATGTTAAATACTCACCACGCTACTCTTAATGAAGTTATGAGATATGCATGAATTAATATTATTAATGCAGTAATAATAATAATGAAAATTTATACTCATAAGAAATAAATCCTATTTCCAACACAATTACTTATCCAAAAATATATTTTTAAAATCATATCACCCCGAGCAAGGCGGTAACGCCACTGATGTGCAGGGGGCTACATAAGAGTGAAGAGATTGGAAAAGAGAAAACCGGAAACCGCATCCTAAACAGGAAACAAGGGACGAGCCTCTTAACCTGTTCAATAGATGTGGGTGGAGTGTGAACTGGGCGATAGTTTAGTCTATCTACTCCAATTTAAAAAAAATATTTTTTATTTTTTTTAAAGTTTTAACTTAGTAAAAGTCGAAAGAAGCCTTCGAAGCTAAACTAATTTACAGAACCTTCTCTAGCAAGTTTAAAGGAACGACCATGTAAAGACGAAATAAATAACACTTTGGCTGTCCAGAAAATGGCCGGTGAAGGCAAAAAGACAGGAACGCTTCTAAATGCTGAAATGCAAATGTGTCGTAACAGTTAGAGGCATAATACAGTTCCTTACTTAACAATGGCAAAAAAGAAAATTAACATAAAATACAAGAAAAAGAAGAATGGCTGGACAACTTACAAAACAGATCCATAGTTTAATTTCTACTACATAGCAGACATTATTACAAGCGATGTACAATACAATATATATGTCGGGAAAAAAGAAGAGCGCTCTTTTCAAAGGAAGGAAGTTAAAATAATATATAAAGAACACCTCTGAAAAATTAAGAAAATTTAAGCAATTAGAGCATTTGTTCGGCAAAAAGATATTTTAAGATGGTTAAAATTAGAAATGAAAGTAATATGGGAAATAATATGGGAAGTAATACGGAATGCTAGAGGAAATTATTAGATTAAAATCTTTAGCTTAAACTTAGAAATGAAAGTATTACGGGAAAAATATTCGATGTAATTCGGAGTGCTAGAGGAAATCATTAGCTTAAAATCATTAGCTTAAACTTAGAAATGACAGTAATATGGGAAATAATATGGGGAGTAATACGGAATGCTAGAGGAAATCATTAGCTTAAAAATATTAGCTTAAACTTAGAAATGACAGTAATATGGGAAATAATATGGGAAGTAATACGGAATGCTAGTGGAAATCATTAGCTTTAAATCATTAGCTTAAACTTAGAAATGACAGTAATATGGGAAATAATATGGGAAGTAATACGGAATGCTAGTGGAAATCATTAGCTTAAAATCATTAGCTTAAACTTAGAAATGACAGTAATATGGGAAATAATATGGGAAGTAATATGGAATGCTAGAGAAAATCATTAGCTTAAAATCATTAGCTTAAACTTAGAAATGACAGTAATATGGGAAATAATATGGGAAGTAATATGGAATGCTAGAGAAAATCATTAGCTTAAAATCATTAGCTTAAACTTAGAAATGACAGTAATACGGGAAATAATATGGGAAGTAATACGGAATGCTAGAGGAAATCACCAGCTTTAAAACATTAGTTTAAACTTAGAAATGACAGTAATATGGAAAATAATATGGGAAGTAATACGGAATGCTAGAGGAAATCATTAGCTTTAAATCATTAGCTTAAACTTAGAAATGACAGTAATATGGGAAATAATATGGGAAGTAATACGGAATGCTAGTGGAAATCATTAGCTTAAAATCATTAGCTTAAACTCAGAAATGACAGTAATATGGGAAATAATATGGGAAGTAATATGGAATGCTAGAGAAAATCATTAGCTTAAAATCATTAGCTTAAACTTAGAAATGACAGTAATACGGGAAATAATATGGGAAGTAATACGGAATGCTAGAGGAAATCACCAGCTTTAAAACATTAGCTTAAACTTAGAAATGACAGTAATATGGGAAATAATATGGGCAGTAATACGGAATGCTAAAGGAAATCATTAGCTTTAAATCATTAGCTTAAACTTAGAAATGACAGTAATATGGGAAATAATATGGGAAGTAATACGGAATGCTAGAGGAAATCATTAGCTTAAAATCATTAGCTTAAACTTAGAAATGACAGTAATATGGGAAATAATATGGGCAGTAATACGGAATGCTAAAGGAAATCATTAGCTTTAAATCATTAGCTTAAACTTAGAAATGACAGTAATATGGGAAATAATATGGGCAGTAATACGGAATGCTAGAGGAAATCATCAGCTTTAAATCATTAGCTTAAACTTAGAAATGACAGTAATATGGGAAATAATATGGGAAGTAATACGGAATGCTAGAGGAAATCATTAGCTTAAAAATATTAGCTTAATCTTAGAAATGACAGTAATATGGGAAATAATATGGGAAGTAATACGGAATGCTAGAGGAAATCATTAGCTTGAAATCATTAGCTTAAACTTAGAAATGATCGTATTATGGGAAATATTATGGGAAGTAATACGGAGTGCTAGAAGAAATCATTATCTTCAAAGATTGCAATATGAGCTCTGGTAAAAAAATGGATAGATTTATGAGCTCCAAAAATTAATACCCTGTTGTCCTTAAAGTCACATGCCCCAGTGTATAAAAGCGTTAATTAGCTCCAGTGACTTGACCCAATGAGGTGAGTTGAATACCTGGCGGTGAACCAATAACTTACAGAGATGATTTAAAATGTGGTAATTAAATTATCCGGAAGTGGCATGGCTCATTGAACGTTAATAATCTACCCCAGTGATCGAAATAAAGTTTTAATTCTAAATTCCAGTCACCTGAAGAAGGCCGGAGCGTACAGCGTCTGCAACGTCCTGAATATGAATATGGCAATAAAGATGAGGACAATAGTCCGAGGAATAATGTAAACAAACACCATTTAAATCAAAATACTTTTTAATGAGAAACTAACAACACTATATATTATATTTGACCAATCACGGAAAAAATATAGCACTATGTTTCTCGAACTTACTTTCAGGAATAAATTCATAAAACCTCACAAATTTAGACTTTGATTTGTAGATGCTGCTTTCTACAAGCCGGTCATACGAAAGAGATGACGTGGATAGATAGCTTTTCCTAAGGTGAGTACTGAAAGAAATATGTTGGCGACTTCAAATTCCGAGAACAACACTATCGATCATCAGTGAATATTTGCTGATGATCAAAGTTTTTTTCTCGAGGACAGTTTTTACTGTGCATCTACCAAAATCTTTTCTAAACTACGAGTTTTACTGTAGGTCAAATAGCCAAAGACTTTAACTCAACTAAAAATTATTTTTACACCTTTTGGACACTTGAATTTATGTACATATATTTGTAAATACAAATACTTTATTTAACAGGCATACTGATGTCTTATAAAAAATAAAATATAAAGAAATATAACAGAATTTCCTACGGACTTCCGTATTTTTTTGGACTGAATGGGTAATATAATCTGACACTTTGCTGTCAACAGAAAATCGATATCCAACTCTAGTAATATACGTTTCTGATAATTGCAACGGTGTTGATCTTTGAGTTTTGTTCTTCAAACGTCTAAACTTGTAAAAGCCCCCAAAGAAAAAAGTCTAGCTTGTTTACAAGCTAAATGCGCCTATGCGTCAAAAATATTGATCTTTCTTTGAAAATGTATAATTTTCTTACTTATTAATACATTTTATTTTAGTGGGTACCCATGTTGGAGCAGACATACATTTTTTTAAAAAAGTAATGGTAATATCATTGTGGATGGAAGAATCCTTCAAACGTCAAGGTGACGATCTTTATGAGGGTTGGGTTTAATTTCACTATTTAAAAAAATGGGGATTTTGATTAAAATACGTTCATTTTATTGTATTGTAACAGGTGAGTGCTATGGAAGAAAAATTTATCCTCTCATCTGTATTTTCCCAGTTATGGATATTATTAAATCCGTAATATAATAATACCGTTCTTCTCAGACGGAACTGAATACATGAAAGAAAATGGGATAACCAAGCATACTTTGTTCTCGGAGAAACTTTTATATCACCAATAAATACACAAAAATATATTACGGGAGGTTCCGGAGATTAACGAAATGGAATCAACAACGGATATATTTAATTTGTTCATTTAATCATTATTTTTAATCGATGCTCATATTTGAGTAGATATTCTGTTTTTAATTGAACAGTATGATTATATATATATATATACTGGCCTGAGTATTTCTGATAAATTTTGTCAGAGAATGCCGAATGGCAAATATTTTCCTAGAAACATTCTTCTTCTTCTTCTTCTTCTTCTTCTTCTTCTTCTTCTTCTTCTTCTTCTATGTGTCTTGTTCTTTCAGGACGTAGGCGATCATGGCCTTCCACGTTTTCCTATCCCTGGTGGCTCTTAGCACACTTTTCCCTGTAACAACATGCAACCTCGGTTCTGTCATCCATCTGCTCAAGCTCTTTAAATATGTTATCCGATGCTTTCCTCTATCTCTTTTCCCTCTATCTGGCCTGCTAGTGTCAGGTTCTCCAGGCCCTTCTTCCTCATTGCATGTCCTAGGAACTTTAGTTGACTCTTCCTGATGATCAATATTAAATTCCTTTTTGTTTCCATTCTTTCCAAAACCTCATAATTGCTCACATGCTCGGTCCATGATATCCGCAACATCTTTCTGTAGAACCACATTTCAGCTGCTTCAAGTTTTTTCTTCATCTTTGTTTATATTGTTAAGCGTTCACTACCATATTGAAGAACGGACATCATATAGTAATCCAGTACTCTCTTTTTGTTTCTAGAGAATGTTTCCTCTGTCTTAATACTTTACTCGGCTTTTGGAACGCGTCCTTCGCCATGCAAATTCGCCTTCAGATTTCTGTGTCACATTTTCCGTCTTCTGTCAGAACACTTCCCAGGTATATAAATTTTTGTACCTGCTTGATTTTAGTATCCCCCACCTGTATTTGACATTTTGGGCTGCTTTTTTTGCTGATGACCATGCATTCGGTTTTCTTGTAGTTTATTTGTAGTTCTTTTTTGTAACACTCTTCAGCTACCTTCTGTAGGAGGTCTTGTAGTTCTTGTAGTTCTTTTTCCGTATCTGCAATCAGCACTGTGTCATTTGTGTAGCTTATGTGTACCTTATTTGTGTACCTTATGTTGTTCAAATTGTGAGGTTGATATATATATATATATATATATATATATATATATATATGTTTCACGCGAAGGGTAAAATGTCTACACAGCGAAGCAAAGTTTAAGGATAAATTAACACAGTTTAACATATTAATTAAACAGTTTAACATATAATATGGAGATACTCCTGTATCTAGAAAAGTAATGTTAAGGACTTCAGATTCAAATGACACAGATTTATATATGCCCGAAGTGAGGACATATTCTGCGAACGGGAAATAGCGAGTGTTTTCCCAGTTTGAGGAGACCGAGCTAGATTCCCATTCAATATCTGGGAAATATATATTCCATTGGGAAACTGTACCATAGAAATGTAAGCTGCTTGGGTGGCAGATTTAGCCTCTGCCTGGGCCAAGGAGAGCGCAGGCAAAATAAATTAAGCAACCTTTACTTTTGTCTGCGCTAAAGCGAACTGAATTTGATTGCCACGTTCGTCAATGTATGGAGTGACGTCAAACGGTCAAGACAAATAAGATCAATGGCCGGTTTTCCCTAAAGGACGCTGGTACGAGTCGGGGGACGCATGCTTTCCTACGAATATTTCTTGATTATTCAGAACAGTAGATATAAACAGATATACTGCTTATTTATAAAAGTAATATCTACTCAAATACGAGTAACCATTAAAGAATTACGTTTAAACAAATAAGTTAAAAATATGTCGGTGTTAATATATTTCATATATATAATTGAGTTTTTCTTAAGGTTTATTATCTATCTATCTATCTATCTATCTATCTATCTATCTATCTATCTATCTGTTCATCTTATTTGTATATTTATGTACGTATGCGTATCTATCTATCTATCTATCTATCTATCTATCTATCATATTTGTTTATGTATGTACGTATGTCTATCTATCTATCTATCTATCTATCTTATTTGTTTATCTATCTATCTATCTATCTATCTATCTATCTATCTATCTTATTTGTTTATGTATGTACATATGCGTATCTATCTATCTATCTATCTATTCGGCTTATTTTTGTTTATGTACACATATCATTTTTGGAAGTGTGATGTAGTGCAGTGGATATCGGCTTGGAACGAGAACGAGAATCGGAGAGCCGATTTCGAATCCCATTTGAATTAGTTATATTCACTTACAGGATTACGGGAAAGGTATGAATTCATCGCTTCTCTCCCTTGTGCATTAAATACCAGGACAGATTGGGTTCTATAGCCTTGGTTAGCAACCAGTCTCTCGCTGAAAAGAATAGCAACCTCTTGTCGGAAAATCTTTTTTCCAGTCAGTCATTCGTCTTTCGAGAATTGATCGTCCAAATCCGTATCACATATGGCACGTAACAGACTGATGCATATTTACCTATATTTTTAACTCTGTTCACATTTATATATTTCAAACTGTTTTTATCTATCTCAGTCTGTTTCAAGCCATCTATCTATATTTATACCTATCAATTTCTCTCAGTTCATTGTCAATCTATATATCCCAAGCTTTACACTATCTACTTATGTATCTATCGATCTATTTGTCTATCTATCATTCTATGTATATTGTTATCTATCTATCGATCTATCTATCGGCATGTTAAGTATTTACCCTTTTTATGTCTATCTATATTAATCTGTTATATATTTATGCAAATTAATTGAAGTAAGTGCTTTATTCTCTTTTCTTTCAACATACAGTCAGTTTTAGACCCACTGCAGTGACAGGGCGTAATCGATTTCTAACTTTCCTTCAGATTAGAACATTTGCAGTGGTATGCAATGATATAAATCTATTTTCAGTGCGTGCGATGAAATTTGTTTGGCTTTGAAAAATATTGCATCATCCGTGATTGCATCAGATTTTTATCACACCCAGACACTATTATATCGACTGTCGATTAGTTGTCTTACGACAATTGTCTGCCATGGGTGGCATATTTAGCCTCTGCCTGGGCCAAGGAGAGAGCAGGCTAAATAAATTAAGTAATCTTTTTTTTTGTCTGCACTAAAACCAACTGAATTTGATGCCACTTTCGTCAATGTATGGAGTGACGTCAAGCGGTCAAGACACGTAAGATCAATTGGCGGTTTTCCTTAAGGGACGCAGGTTCAAATCCATAGGACACATACTTTCTTCAGATTAGATCATTTGCAGTGGTATGCAATGATATACATCTATTTTCAGTGCGTGTGATGAAATTTGTTTGGCTTTGAAAAATATTGCATCATCCGTGATTGCGTCAGATTTTTATCACACCCAGACACTATTATCTCGACTGTCGAATAGTTGTCTTGCAACCATTGTCTGTCATGGACTTTACTCCAAAGAAGCGCACAAAAACTGTAACGCTGCATGAATACACTAGCAAGCCTTACAGAAAGATTGCGGGTTTTGTTGGTGTCAGCTTTAAAAATGTCAGTTGTGTCATCAAGGCGAAGAAATAAACTGGGTCCATTACTGAAAAACGTAATTAAAAAAAGCGGTTAGAAGATGAAAAACTACGCTACGAGATGACGTATATGTGATAAAGAAAAGTGTAAGAAATCCTCAGAAGACATTATTTGTTTTGTTCCAACTAATTTGCCCAAGGATCTATCTATCTATCTATCTATCTATCTATCTATCTATCTATCTATCTATCTATCTGCCACTACAGACCTGGAAGTAATTATCAGCTGCACCTCAAATGCATCTGGTTAATTTCAAATATTCTTCAGTATCCCACTTCTTTATACATAGAAAATGAAAACGGAATTCGATTTTAAAATCAATTTCAGGTATCTGCTTTCATGTAGATATATGTTGAAATGTCACACGTTCACTCGATAGAAAAGTCTTTCAGACTTCTTGGTAAATAAGTGTTTCTGCTGTTTTCAAAAGTTTCTCCAATGATATAACTTTGTTCGGAGGGTTATCGGTAGTCATTTACCACCATCGTTGTATTCTCGTCACCCATTAAGAACAAACGCTAGGGAAAAAGAAAAAAATCGTGTTAAGGCTATTGTAGAAATAAACTCTCGTTAGTAAAATTCTAAAAGAAATTGGAAATGTAACCTTCAATGAGACAGTGCTGCTATCAGACACGGAAAGAAAAGTACATGATTTCCTACAGAAAATAAAGAAAGCGGAAAGAAAGGACAACTTATAAACTACAAGAAAACTGAATGTATGGTCATCAGTAAAAACGAGGATTACAAAGTGCCAACTGAAGTCCGAGGATACTAAAACCAAGGAGGTACAGACATTTAAATACCTGGAAAAAGATGACAGAAAGTTGAGTTAAAGTGTTTGGCTATTTGATCTACAGTAAAACTCGTAGTTTAGAAAAGACTTTTGCAAGATGCACAGTAAAAGCTATCGTTGAGAAAAAACTTTGATCATCAGCGAACATTCACTGATGATTCCTACTGAGGTTCTTAAAATTTGAAGTCGCCGACATATTTCTTTCAGCATGAACCTTAGAAAAAGCTATCTACCCACGTCATCTGTTTCGTATGAGCGGTTTTTTAACGGCAGCACCGACTGCTCAACGTCTAAATCAGTGGATTTTATGAATTTTTTTCCCGAAAGTACGTTCGTGAAAGACAGTGCTATAGTCTTCCATGATTGGTCAAATATTTTACGTAGTGATATTAATTCTTTACTAAAAAGTCTTTTGATTTAAACGGTGTATGTTTACATTATTGCTCGGACTGTTGTCCTCACCTATATTGCCATATTCATATTCACAACGTTGCGACGGTTTTACGTTCGCCTTCTTCAAGTGGTTGAAATATCGAACTAAACCTTTATTTTGATCAGTGGGGTAGATTGTTCTAGTTTAATGACTTATGCCACTTCCGGATATCTGAAGGGCATTTGCATGGCCAATGATTTTTTGTTCATAATCCTTTTAGAACTGCCACTGGTGCGCAGCGGGTTACCTGAACAGAGACCAGTGAATAAGAGAAAAATACGAAAGGAGATAAATTTAGGGATTGACATTGCACTTAAATTTTTGAGATTGTAACTATCATGGAAGCAAATATACAGAAGGGAGTTCCATAAGTGCGAAGTGCGAGAAAAGAAACTGATGGGTAGCGGTAGCTGTTACAGTTGTAAAAGATTGGAATCTAGTTGCCAATCTAGTAGCTCGAGTAAATTTGTGTAGACGTGGTACAAGGGAGATAAACTCATCAGAGCAGAAGACGTGAACATTTTTGTAAAAAAAAAAAACAGGAAGAAGCTTCATCTGACCTGTGAGAAAATGAGTGAAAACGAGCTGCCAAATCGGGATCGATTACATTGCAGATCCTACTTTGGATTTTGTCGAGCACCCCGAGATAAATAGCAGGTACACCCGACAAGAAATGGCATCAGTATTCAATGCACGGGCGAATGGTAGATTTGTATATGTGCAAGATGGATTCCGACAAAAAAAAGTTCTTGGCGCAGCCCACTGACCCAACTTTCCAAGTATTCAATGTAGCTATTGATGCGATGTAGTCGTTTCACTTGAGGTCGGCTGAGAGGGTGAGACTGAGGAGGCGCAACGTAGGAGACTATCGTGATCCATACGAATGGAAGGTAGGAAAGTTTCTCTGAGTGGTTAAAGAAGAGCAGCTTCACTTTGGAAGCATTAAAAATTTACGAGCCATTTCTTTTCAGGATCAGGAAGCAAAGTTTACTTTGTCAGACCTGGTAGTTTTTTTATCGAGACGGGAGTAAATTATAGTGGTGTCATCTGCATAGACGCCTACTTGGGAACAGATTGCATCAGAAAGATAATTGATGAATATCAGGAAAAGTACAAGACCTAGGATAGAGCCTTGAGGAAGACTTGCGCTCTGGAAGCATGCCCTTGCAATAAAACCTTCATTACGCCATTGATAGAAACGATTAGATGAAATCGAAAAAACGTTGTTATAAGATAGATCTGTAACTTAGGGAGAAGGCCAGATGCCAAACTCTATCAAGCGCTTTCGAGATAATCAGAGCAACAGCTCGAGTATTGATGTTCTTATCAAGTGCCTAGTAACCTATCTAGAGGGTGATAATTAGATGAATCAGAGGGATCTTTAAAGACAGAAACTCTCATCACACTCTACATTTGACTCGTCTGAAGTACCCGCACCCGACTTCCCTCTTAGAACTGAGGCTCAACTTAAAGATATTTACATAACCCGTCTCTGGTTTCTAAGATAATATCAAAACATGACCCCCTTAAGGCGAGCGGTGATGAAATCCCGGTCATTTCCCTGAAAAAGTGTGCCCTCTAAACTCTATAATTACTGTCTTCCTGCTTCCTGTTTTTGTGCCTGCTGGAAGTCTTCCTCTGTGGTTCCTGTGTTTAAGAACTCAAGGGAATCCTCGGACCCATCCAACTATCGCACTATCAGTCTGCTACCAATTTTCGGAAAAGTGTTCAAGGTTATATATATTCGAGGCTGAAATAGTTCAGCATCTTACTGCCCATAAACTATTCTCAGACAGGCAGTACAGCTTCCGATTTGCCAACGACCATCACGGAGTACATATACCAGGCCCTCGATAAATCCGGCGGGGATCGTGCCATTGCCCTGGATATCTTTTTACACTTATTACGAGCTGAGGCGAAAAGTTTTGGTTCGACGAGTAGCATCGATAGAGCCGGAAGAAATGGTTCCGGTGGGCAATGGCGGCCGAGCAAGCGGGCGAGAACCAGGAAGACGAATTTGATTTTAGCTGGAATTTCCTGGCCCGGATGAAAGCATCGATGCCAAACTTAACCCAAGAGGAGACCTCGAACGCACAGTCTTCGACAGGAAGACCGAAGACGTTGTTCCAGGGGACGTCACAGAGGAGGTCTCGGAACGAATCACCAGCGTTTTTGATAGGGTTTGGCACGCTAGCCTTCTACGCCATCTACAGGATTATGCTATCACTGGACGCTTGTAAAAACAAATATCACTGTAAAATAAAAAATCACAGAATTAGCTAATTTCGTGAGAGTCGAATGATTATTGAAGGTCATGAAAATTTAAGAAATTTATCTAAAGTTATTCAAGTTCAATTATTACTAAAAGATAAACCAGTGATATTAAATTTTCTTCTGTTTTACTGGGAACTCTGTATTAACACGCTTAACTTCATGCACTAAGCAAAGAAAAATTATCAGAACAGTTGCTATGAAAATATTTGTCGAAATGTCAGAGAGAAGCTATAATACTTTTCTGAGAAAGTGACTCAAGGTGAAAAGCCAGATCAGGATCGATTAAAGTAATAAATAATCGGAAGTTGTGTCGGTTCATAATCGTCTACTTATTGAAATAAAAGAAGCTTTGTCTGGAAAAGAAATGACACAAATTATATGAAGGTCATTTAATAAATAAGGTGAATTTTTCGGTATACAGATAGAAGTTTACTTTTTTTTTTCAACATATTCTCCCAGCAGTCTCACACACTTTTCCCATCTGTACACAAGCTTCCGTATTCCCTCAGCGTAAAAATCTTTGGACTGATGTCTCAGTCAATCACTCACAGCACTTTTGACTTCATCGACACTTTCAAATTTCGTGCTTCTCGTGAACGCTTTCAAGGGACCAAACAGGTGAAAGCCTGAAGGAGTAAGGTCTGGGCTGTAAGGGGGAGGAGGGAGCAGTTCCCAGCCCAGCTCGTTGATGGTCTGCACCGTTTGGGATGCTGTGTGAGTCCTTGAATTGACTTGATGCAAGAAGACTCCATGTGACTGATGACACCTGGATTTGTTCAACAGATAGGATCAAAATCCTTGCAATTTCATCTACTGTCACCTTTCGGTCAGACTGAATGAGGTCATTGACTGATTCGAAAACCTCAGGAGACCTTACTTCTGTAGGCCTCCCAGGCCTGTCTTCATCCTCAACACTGCTCTGTCCTTTAAACAATTTAGCCTACTTGTAGACATTTTTTTGCTGAAACATGTAGAACCATACACAATTGACATTCTCCTATGAATTTCAACTCGCTTGCACCCTTCAGCAACCAAAAATTTGATACCTGATCTCTTTTCAATCCTGGAGCATGGTTCTTGGGCGTCCATCTTTCTTAATCTCTAAAACAATTTAAAAAAAAAAAAAGATTCTATCTGAATTAGAAGTCCTTATACCGAAAAATTCACCTTATTTATTGAATGACTCTCGTACACTTGATTTCATATACTAGATATCAACATTTTTCAAATAAAATTACTATGGTACTTTTCTAACGTCAGTCAACCAGTTCATTGCCATATGTGATTGGGGAATCATGTCTCTATCGACCTATGAGTGACTAGGTAGAAGATTTTCTCGTTTGTCATTTCTTTCTGCGGTTGACAGAACCAACGTTATCGAATCCAATCTATCCTGCTATTCAACCCATAGCTGGAGGGAAAAGAGATTGATTAATAGCTTTCTCAGCGGTAGTTGCGCGTAAATGAATGCAATGAATTCAAGTGGAATTAGAACTCGGTTTTCCAATTTCCCTATTATGAGCTGAGATCCACTGCGCCAAAACGCACAATGTAACATTTAAAAAGGTATATTTAGTTCATATTGGGTATTAGAATTTAGTAAAATGTAATAATTCTGGAACAGCGGCACAATCTCTGTTTGTTTGTTTGTTAATTTGGGAATATATGTATGCCTTAAAAATCATCATTCGATATTCTGTCTTCCACATGGAGTTGAGCACTGATCTCTAAGCACTGATCTCTAGGCCCAATAAGATTTTGACAGGCAGGCAAGAACCTTAAATATTTGTAGATTTAGCTTGGAATAAAACCGGATACGCATTCTCGGAAATATTAAAAGTAAACGTTTTTATGTGGGAAACATTAAGCGATCATCGTTAGCGTTATTGAAATTTACAAATGCTTTTTAGTAAAACATTTTTTAGACTTCTCAAGTCAACAAAATGCTCAAGTTCATTTTATAAATGGAACTCTGTTCCGGTTCCGTGTTTTCCTGCCAAATTTAATCCTTTGCTTTGTATTTATAGATTCTTGTTAAAATCCAATATTATTGAACCACTTCCGGCATCTCTGCTTTAGTTACTTTTCCACTGCCGTATCGTTGCTTTCCTGTGTCTTTTCTTTAAATACATTCATATTAATTGTTTTGATGGGATCTCTGCTACGTAAACTAGACTTTATGAATTTAATCGTAGTAGTAGATTGGCAACAAAGTCTCATTTTTCACAGTTTTCGCACTTTCCGACTGTGGAATTCTCTTCCACACGATTGCTTCCCCGACGGCTACAATCTCCAGGAGTTTAAATGTAAGGTCAATAGACACCTCCTAACACACTAACCTGCTCCCATTCTATCAAACACTCTTCCCATCTGCCCAACCCTCATCCTCGCTATCCTTATTCATCTGTCACCTTCCTCCTGACATTCCCTATATCTAACCACTCCTTCTCTTTACCTTCCCCTATGTAGCCCCATGCGCAATAGTGGAATGCCTTGCTTGGGGTGAGATGATTAAAAAAAAAAGTTTAATTGTCTAAATTTTAAGTTCCATGATCTTCAAATTTCAAATGCAATGTCAATCATTCGTTAGTGTCTTCCTGAATACTCTTATATTGTTCTCTTGTTTCTAAAAATATCACGGCCTATATAGAGACAGAGAAAACTGCATTCCATCAGCATGTCCGATGCTAACTTCTAGGAGAGTGGCTTTCACGCCTTCAAGAGCTAACATTCTTGGCATACAAGAAGTGAAAAAACCATATTGACTTCAATGCTAGCTTTGCGCCAAAAATGGGTTTAGTGTCATGATAGACGATTTGTATCTCCTGACGTTATCTTACATATCTATAAGTCTACAAATTGTCCATGCCTCAAATATTGCTGCCACTCTTGATCCATTGCTCCTGCTTTTTTAGGGATTCTGGATAAAATCTAAAAGGTATGAACAATATTGGTCTCAGTTTTCGTCAATTTTCCACTGCCGTAAAGTTGCTTCTCTGTGCCTTTCTCATAAATGCCTCCATGAACTCTTTACTATGTATTGTGGGGATCTACCTACAAATGGACTCGTCCACACCTTTATAATATGGCTACCAACTCTGATTGTGAGTCACTGAGTTGTAGCAGACGCTCAGAATGAAGATTCGAACTGACTGGAAACGGTTGACCTTGACAGATTTCAGCAAAAGGTGGATAAATGTGGCGAGCTTGGTTCGGAGCTAGTCTTAATTTTCTCTTTTGGGTTCTACTAATCACATCGGGGTGGATTTCTTTGGCACCCTACCCTGGTTAAGGTAAGTCGCTTTTTGTGTACCTAGTTAATGTGAGTGAGTGTAGTTCCCGGCCTGTTCCCGGCACTGTCTCTTTTGTTATGAGCTAGTTCGAGATTCCCAGTTCTGATTTATTTTGTCCCGTTTGATATCGTCTGGTTCAGTATTATATTTTCCCCTGACCAAATTATTTTCGCTCTCCACTCCCTGTAGAAAGAGAGCTTCTTGATTTTGTCCTTTGGGCAGAATACAGCGGCCTCTTTGTTTTGTAGGAGGGTTGGGTCCAGCTAACATCATGTCTTTAGTTTGTATTTTGAGTTGAAAAATGTTTGTTTTGGGGAATTGTTCTCATACCCACTCCCCGTCATGTCATTTCATGTTAAATGTTTATGTATATTTGTGTATTTATTGTATATTGTAAAATTTTTATGTTCATTTGGGGTGTTTTTAGGTCCCCAGAATGGTTTGTGGTATTTTGGTGCATGAAGGATTGAATGTTGATGGATAATTTCTTGTGGCGATTGAGTAAAATTGTAACGTATGTTTGGGTCGTGAATCGGATTAACTAGGTATAAGATAGTTAGTGTAAACCATCCTGAGCTTTTTCCCCTCCCCAAAACGGCCTCGTGCCACAAGCAATGTATATTTTGCTGAAAAAACACTGAGTAGTAGCAGTCGCAGACTTGCCTCTACTATTGACACAGTCAGCTTTCTGCCTTCGGGCGGAGAGCGTTGTCTGCTTTCGGGCAGAGAGAACTAACACACTCGTGGCTCCGCCAAAGGGTAGAATCACGACTGGGGAAAGATATTTTGGGCCGGGCTATATGGCCCGGAAGATCCACATTAAAAAGACCTTGTGTCACATTTTGCCTTAATTGGGGAGGTGACTAAATACTCTCACAGAGTAGTAGCCACAAAGTGAGTGAATGAGTGAGTCAGGATGCCTGCAAGAGAAAGAACTCTCCGGTCCATGTTTAACTTTATACTACGTTTTCCGAGGATATACTATTCAACCTTATATCCGATTCCGTGTTATCTTTTTATGGCCCTTCGGTCATAACACTGGCGACGAAGATGAGATCAGTGTTATGATCGAAGGGCCATGAAAGATAATACGGACTCGGATATAAGGATGAATAGTATATTCTCGGGAAACGTAGTACAATGGTAAACGTAGACTGGAGAAACATAGAAAGGTGTGGAGCGCCACAACCGCTATAGTACTGACGTAACCTACTGAAGGAGTTTGCATGTATGGATGACAGGACAGGAACTAAGAGGAATAAGTAAAAAGACAAGCATTGCTCAGCGCTACAAAGATAGGATGTTGTGGAAAGCCACGTTCGCTCTTATCATGAAATAATATAGTACAAAAACAGGGTTAACAAAAAAAATTATAATTAGTTAATATAAAGAAAAATTTAGCACCAAGACCAAAATGTTTTCGAGGTTGATGTTTATTTAAATTAGGGCAATAACCATTTTCACCCTACAGTCCAATTCCCACAGACGAAAAGTCGCAAGCTTATCGCTGTTCCATCACTGTTTCCGTAGAAAATTCCACGAGTTCAAAGATTTAGTGCTAGGGCTCGCCATGCCCTACACATGTTCAAATAATCGTCTTTCCCTTTGTATTCCTTTGGTAAGGAAGAAGAGCCATTTCGATAGCTCCTTCTGGAGAACCACTGCATTGTGAAACAGTAGACACTTCCTTAACGGTAATTTATCTTACATATGCTCAAAATCTCAATTTTTTTTACGTCAATACTATCATTCTTTAACGTTCTACTTTGAGTGGCTCTTGAGATATTTATTCGTGAAAATGTACTCCCCACACACAGCAAAAATATTAAAACGAGGAATTGAGGATCGGGCATTTCGATTGAGAGTTTCTTGCTTGACTTTCGACTTGAACAAATTTTAAAAAAGAAAAGTTCATGTTTTTCTGTTTGTATGCATACGTTATTTTTAAGTTTCTTTTTACTTCACTCAAAAATAACTTTTGTCAGTCGAATGACTTCGTAATTCTTTTATTTTCTTTTTATTCGTGCCGTTTCAAGCAGCATACATCATTTTCTGCAAATTCTCTTTAATTTCCTGCAATAGGCGATTTTCATCTTCCTTGCACAAGTCATTTCATGCTTTTTAGATTTGCAAATGATTGACTTTAAGAACAGAAGTGCAATTATATATATATATATATATGCATTTGTGTATACAAAAAATGTATATATTCATGTAAATAAAATCATGGCCACAAAGGCATCAAAATAAAAAAAAAATAAAAAAATAGAATTTTGCAGGATGAAGCGAGATAGATACCACGGGTTGCAAAGGTATATACACGCTCTAAAGAAAAAGCCAACTTATTTTGGTTCAAGTCAATGGGGACAGCAAACCCAGAACGCTCGCAATTATTACCTTACACCGAGGCGTCAAAAACTTCTTCTCTTTTACAAATATCTGTGTGGTGTATTTATATGGTGGATTTAAGATTTGCTTGCTATATTTTTGCTTCTAATACTTCTGAGCTACTCTGACGTTTAGTAAACGTTTTTTTTAACAATAAGTCTACTAAAAGATAATTTTACAGAAGTTTTAAGACTTTTATTAAGGATACAGCATAGTTAAATTAGTTTCAGGAGCCTTCTCACTAGAACAACTGAGTAGTAAATTGGATCCTCACAAGGTATCCATTACTTTCGGCCTTGTTCCACATTTAAACGTCGCATAAAAAATCAATAATTTGTTTTTGTATATCTTTTAACAATATTTAAACGACTTGTCTACCTAAAATATGTCTCACTTCTTTCCATGTGGATAAAATAATTTATTTGTGGTTAAGTCAGAATTCAGAATTAATAACATACACACGTTATTATCCTTCGTGTATCATCCCAGTGTCGTGGTCGAGGAGCTTGCGTGTCTCGAAGAACCTGAATGCAATGCCTCAGGGCCACCGTCTACAGGTAGGGCAATCCATGATACTAAGGATTCAGGGAAATGATTATACTATGCACGATCCAACGTCCGGTGGGTAGTCGGTCAAGGTGATGTACAGGAACAAGTTGGCAGCCCGATATCAAATAATTGCCAGATTTTAATGAAACATTCAGGACTTATTTACAAATGAATTAAGTTACTTTTGAAATTATTATTTTTAAAAAATCTTGGTAAAATATATTTGTTTTACATTTTTTATCTCCAACTTCCACGTAAATTGATAAAATTTGAAGAAATTAAATTTTGTCAGGAAAAATGGTTTTATTAATTAAACGCTCATTGAGAAAATGTAAATCCTCTATTATTTTTTAAACACTTTGCCATTAATGAAAAAAATCTGCTCCCAATAGTAAAATAAAAAATGCAATAAAAACTATAAAATTATTTAATTTGATAAGCTTTTAATTGCTCTAATATGTAATATATATGACGGACATTATAATCTGAACATTTATTTTCTATTAATAATGAAATTTTAAAAGAGTTGTTTTCATTTTTTCTTTTACATTATAATAACTTATAAAGATTCAAAACCATTTTAAAAATATTTCCAAGACTCGTAGACGTTAGGTTGGGAGGTTCTAAAATGCACACTACATTTACAAATCAAAAATTGAAAACTTTAATACGAATCATCTAGACATTTTTGTTTATAAAATAATTTTCAGCTTTTTTTTTGTGTTTGTATTTGAAGTTTTTTTTTTGTATGGTAATGTCTATGTGTACATTAAAAGATAACGCTTACTAGGAAAAAAATTAAACAATTATGTCACTTTTGATCGCCATACACTTATCTTATGAGGCATCTGTCAATCTGTCAACACATTTCAAATACGCTGGACAGGTCAAAAAGTTCAACTCTTTGTTTAAGAATTAGTTTTATTCTAAATTTCTTACTATGAATAAGTAATACTTGTGTAAATCAGATTAATTTAACATTAAATATGCTAATTATTTAAAAAATAATGTGTCACAGATGTATATTTTATTTTTTGTAAGATTTTCAAAACGCAGGATTAACTTTTGTTTATAAATGGACCAATCGTTCAAAAATTGCAGAAAAATTGAAAGAAAAAAAAATTGAAAAATTTTAGATTCAAGTAAATATAAGTTCAGTTGGAAATACACCAGGGTATTTTGCTTACTGGAAATAGTAAATTTAATCATTTAGCTTTCAATTAAAAATTAAAATAAAAATTTAAAGAAAACTTTTTTCTTTTTAAAAATTCAATTTAAAAGTTAGTTATCGAAAATGAGTGGAGGAACTTAACACACACACACACACACACACACACACACACACACACACACACACACACACACACACACACATATATATATATATATTTATATATATGATTTTACTTTCTTTCTCTCAGGCCTAAATATTTTCGAAATCTTATTAAAAAATA